>CM060694.1:159066524-160293799 GCA_030686995.1 Artemisia argyi
ATTCAAAGTGAACAAGAATTTTTCTTATAACATTACACAACAAAAATAAAATCTTAAGTGATTATGTACTTCCATTTTATATAAATCAAAATGAAAATCTCATGAGATTTATACCTAATCCCATGAGATTTATACAGAATCCTATGTGATTCTCTCTGATCCCTTGTGATTCATGTAAAATCCCATGTGATCCATAAAGATACTTGACGAGTATCTTTTATGTGACATAAAAGTATAAAACAGTGATTTACTCATTTTTACAAATCACAAGTGATTTTTTAGAAAATCATGTGGGATTTTTTTAGACGAAAATTTTGAAAAAAAAAAAGTTCGTCTTTATACGAATTCTATGGGATTTTTTTACGAATCCCGTTGGATTTTTCTGGTCGAAAATTTTGAAAAAAAGTTCGTCTTTTTACGAATCCCGTGGGATTTTCTGGACGGAAATTTTGAAAAAAAAGTGCGTAGAAAGTATATAACAATGCATATCTATTGAAAGATAATTTTATTCTTGTCGCGATGGTGTATTTTTCGTAGCTTGAAGATTTAACATTTGCAAGATACATGTAATTATGCCTTTATTATGAGCTAAAATGCCAATTTTGCCATCCCTTTGTTATTTTTGACTTCATCTCATCCATTAGATGAAAGGTGGGTGGATGATTAAGATTGACTTATTTTTTCTTTAAATGATACATGTTTTGCAAGAATCTCTTCTCAATAAACTACTACTAGTCTACTAAAATATAATTCCTCACACTAAAAAGTGTTATTTATTTTGGGTTTGACTTTTGAGCATTTACCCACTCAACTACTTAAGTGGGTGTTTTGGATTTGTTCAAATAACTTTAATGTATTGTAAACATCACATTACGGTAACATAGATGTAATATTGCATTTTATTCTTATTATAATTTCACAAATTTCATTTCAAACTAGTTTTTGTTATTATTTGAATTCTTTTCATCCAAAAGGCATTGTGTACATTAAATCCGTCATTGTATAACCTATGTTAAACTAAAAAGAGTTGATTTGCATACAATAACTTTTGATGTGCACACTTCAATATGTACCATATAATAAGCATCACGTGACATACGTAAAATTGTTTAAAGTATGCAAATGAGCTCCCTAAAAGAAAACCCATCTTAGACAATGCACTTTGTTTTTACTTAGAGCGTTAACACGCACAATTTAACTTTTTCTAGTAGTGTTGTTTTGTTAATTAAAAAGTCTTATTGGTTAAAAATCAAACTTCAAGGACTTAAGTTGACAACTATTCTTCCACCGCTAGTTTTATTACAAAGTTAAACCAATTACTACAAATGACAAGAAGACGAATATCATGACGTACAAGAGCTTCCAAAATCAACTCAAATTCAGGCAACTTTAATCGGAGTTAAGACAGTGCATGACGGAGGAGCATGTTGGCCATGCCACGTGCGATTCATGTTTTAATACTGATGACATCACATACATTAACTACACCTCTATAAAGTTGTAACAACAATAAAGAAAAATTTTCATCAAGTTTTTTAGACCAATTTGCTTGATTGAAGATGGTGAATCGGTGCTAGAGTTTGTTTGTTAAATCGTTCGGTATATCTTGTATTCTTGCTTTACTCCTTATTTTCGTTTGTAAATATTGTACGTTGATTATTGAACAAAAAATGTTGATGACAAATTGTGTTATGTGTCTGTTAACTGAAACATATATACATAATGTTAAATTTTAATGAGATTGTATTGCTTAATTCATAAACGTGTGTTTGCTGATTAAATCCATCAGTTAGTACAGAAACTTGTTGATCGATGATAGATGACTTGCTTTTTTTGCAAAAAAAATAAAATAAAATAAAAAAGGTGAGTTACATTTTAAGAATCATATATACCTGTCACTACAACATTTACCACTTTCCCCATCGATATAACGGGTGTTTCCCAAGCGACATGTCGCTGGGGATTCCTTTCCCAAGCGACATGTCGCTGGGGAATCTTCGCTGGGGAAGCCTCGCTGGGGATTGTATCCCTAGCGACAATCCCCGGCGACGAGGTGGGTCCCACACATTTTTCAGTCAAAGAAGCAGTGCCACGGTGGCAGTGTATCCCCAGCGACATGTCGCCGGGGAAAATTCGGGGTTAGGCTAAAGTGATTAGCATGATTAATTTAACGCTACAGTTAATTTCAACATTCCCCGGCGACATGTCGCTGGGGAAACTATGTTTTCACGTTGACTTGTCAACGTTTATTGTAAGTATCCCCGGCGACAAGTCGCTGGGGAAAACTTGCAGTTTTTTTTTCACAGCCTGCACAGCAGGCAATTCCCAACAGATTTTTTCCGGAAAAAATCTGCCAAATATCAAACCTGTACCAAAACCTGTATAGACTCACCACAACTTGTACCAAAACACAAATACAATATAACGGATCAACGCAATACAAATACATCACAACTTTTACCAAAACCGAAAGATAATAAAGCTAAATCGTCTGAAATCCGAATAAGTCTACAAAATGTTACTTCCTAGTCATAAACATGGCTTACAAGTCAATATTCAACATGATAGATAGGGAAACAAGTGTTTAAATGTCACCAAGATGAACCTAAAGTACCAATGTAGCATACTAATAATATATAACACAACTACCTCTCGTCGTCCTCATCATCGCCATTCTCATCCTCGCCATCCTCATCATCGCCATTCTCCTCGTCATCACCACACCCGCCACTCCCGCTAGCACCACCCGACTCAAACTCCTTAAACATATCCGAGTATTTGTCGTCGCTTCTGAAAAGACTCATCATAAAGTCTATCTTTCTTTGCATGCTCTTGAACGACTTGTCGGGGGCGGGCATACTTGGCCTGGATGTGGCCCGTGATGGCAATGCCCGACCCACATCATTACCCCCTCTTGCCAACGCATTGATCTCATCCTCCGTGTACTCACCCGTAGCCTCAAGCCTTTTCATCTCCTCCTATGTAGTGACAAAAACACAAGATAGTAAATATATTAGTCGGGTTGCTACATTATTTCTCGATAATTCATTAAAGTGTGTTTTGAAACAAAACTTACATATATGCGGCGGTCCTCATGGTTGTGGATTCGGTGGTGGTGGATTCGGCTGTGGATAAACGGGAAAAAAAGCCCAAAACATGGTTGTGGATTCGGTGGTGGTGGATTCGGCAGCGTAAGAGATAAACCATTAACAACTAATTACAACTTATTATAATCATTAACAACTAATTATAACTATAAACGAAACAAATTAACAACTTATTATAATCAATAAAAACTTATTATAATAATAACCGAAAAACATTATAACATACCTCGGTGGTGGTGGGTAATGTTGACGTGGTGGATGTAGTGGTGGTGATGGATGTGCTCGAATTGTTGGTGATGGTTGTTTTTTTTTTGTTCGAATTGTTGAAAAATCGTCAAAGAAATCGAAGTTTTTTTGTTTTTCGTCTGCTGAGCGCAAGTGATAAACCAGATCTACTTTATCAATAATTTATTTCCCCAGCGACAATCCCCGGCGACATGTCGCTGGGGCCTTTTTTAATTTGTCGTTTTGTGAAAAGGCGCGTTAATGAAAATTTTGGGCGAAAATAAAAATTTTGGGCGGAAAGTTTCCCCAGCGACATGTCGCCGGGGAAAAGAAAAATAAATAATTTTTTTGCTAAAAATAAAAAACTTATTTTTGTAGTGTTTATTTATGATAAAAATTATTTATGATAAAAAACTATTTTTTTTTTCATATGGCCGGGAAAAAAAATAAATAATTTTTTTGCTAAAAATAAAAAAATTATTTTTGTAGTGTTTATTTATGATAAAGAAAAAAACTATTTTTTTTTTCATATGGTTTATGAATGTTCAACTTAATTTTATTTTATAGTGTTTATTTATCGTAAAAATTATATATTTTTTTTATTTTTTTTCAAATGGTTTATAATGTGCAACCTAATTTTATTTTATAGTATTTATTTATTATAAAAATTATTTAGTTTTTTTTTTCAAATAGTTTATGAATGTGCAACTTAATTTTTTTTTATAGTATTTATTATAAAAATTATTTAGTTTTTTTTATTTTTTTTCAAATAGTTTAGTTTGTGTCTGTATGAAAATGTTTGTGGTTGACCATATTATCTCGGCTCGTTCGTTTAACATCTCGTATACAACAATATCATCTCGGCTCGTTCGTTTATAAAACATTGGGTCACGGATGAGTTGATATGTTAAGGTTGGACATTAGACGTTCAACGGATGAGTCGATATGTTATGGTTGCACGTTAAACGTTCAACGGATGAGTCGATATGTTACGGTTGCACGTTAAACGTTCAACGGATGAGTCGATATGTTACGGTTGAACATTAGACGTTCAACGGATGAGTCGATATATTATGGTTACACATTAAACGTTCAACGGATGAGTCGATATGTTATGGTTACACATTAAACGTTCAACGAATGAGTCGATATGTTAGGGTTGGACATTAGACGTTGAACGGATGAGTCGATATGTTATGGTTACACATTAAACGTTCAACGAATGAGTCGATATGTTATGGTTGGACATTAGACGTTCAACGGATGAGTCGATATGTTATGGTTACACATTAGACGTTCAACGGATGAGTCGATATGTTATGGTTGCACGTTCAACGTTCAACGGATGAGTCGATATGTTACGGTTGGACATTATACGTTCAACGAATGAAGTCGATATGTTATGGTTACACATTAAACGTTCAACGGATGAGTCGATATGTTATGGTTACACATTAAACGTTCAACGAATGAGTCGATATGTTAGGGTTGGACATTAGACGTTCAACGGATGAGTCGATATGTTATGGTTACACATTAAACGTTCAACGAATGAGTCGATATGTTATGGTTGGACATTAGACGTTCAACGGATGAGTCGATATGTTATGGTTACACATTAGACGTTCAATGGATGAGTCGATATGTTATGGTTGCACGTTAAACGTTCAACGAATGAGTCGATATGTTATGGTTGGACATTAGACGTTCAACGGATGAGTCGATATGTTATGGTTACACATTAGACGTTCAACGGATGAGTCGATATGTTATGGTTGCACGTTCAACGTTCAACGGATGAGTCGATATGTTACGGTTGGACATTATACGTTCAACGAATGAAGTCGATATGTTATGGTTACACATTAAACGTTCAACGGATGAGTCGATATGTTATGGTTACACATTAAACGTTCAACGAATGAGTCGATATGTTAGGGTTGGACATTAGACGTTGAACGGATGAGTCGATATGTTATGGTTACACATTAAACGTTCAACGAATGAGTCGATATGTTATGGTTGGACATTAGACGTTCAACGGATGAGTCGATATGTTATGGTTACACATTAGACGTTCAACGGATGAGTCGATATGTTATGGTTGCACGTTCAACGTTCAACGGATGAGTCGATATGTTACGGTTGGACATTATACGTTCAACGAATGAAGTCGATATGTTATGGTTACACATTAAACGTTCAACGGATGAGTCGATATGTTATGGTTACACATTAAACGTTCAACGAATGAGTCGATATGTTAGGGTTGGACATTAGACGTTCAACGGATGAGTCGATATGTTATGGTTACACATTAAACGTTCAACGAATGAGTCGATATGTTATGGTTGGACATTAGACGTTCAACGGATGAGTCGATATGTTATGGTTACACATTAGACGTTCAATGGATGAGTCGATATGTTATGGTTGCACGTTCAACGGATGAGTCGATATGTTACGGTTGGACATTATACGTTCAACGGATGAGTCGATATGTTATGGTTACACATTAAACGTACAACGGATGAGTCGATATGTTATGCTTACACATTAAACGTTCAACGAATGAGTCGATATGTTAGGGTTGGACATTAGACGTTCAACGGATGAGTCGATATGTCAGGGTTACACATTAGACGTTCAACGGATGAGTCGATATGTTATGGTTGCACGTTAAACGTTCAACATATGAGTCGATATGTTACGGTTTGACATTAGACGTTCAACGGATGAGTCAATATGTTATGTTTGCACGTTAAATTTTCAACGGATGAGTCGATATGTTAGGGTTGGACATTATACGTTCAACGGATGAGTCGATATGTTATTGTTACACATTAGACGTTCAACGGATGAGTCGATATGTTATGGTTGCATGTTAAACGTTCAACGGATGAGTCGATATGTTACGGTTGGACATTAGACGTTCAACGGATGAGTCGATATGTTATGGTTGGACATTAGACGTTCAACGGATGAGTCGATACGTTAGGGTTGGACATTAGACGTTCAACGGATGAGTCGATATGTTATGTTTACACATTAAACGTTCAACGGATGAATCGATATGTTATGGTTGGACATTAGACGTTCAACGGATGAGTCGATATGTTATGATTACACATTAAACGTTCAACGGATGAGTCGATATGTTAGGTTTGGACATTAGACGTTCAACGGATGAGTCGATACGTTAGGGTTGGACATTATACGTTCAACGAATGAGTCGATATGTTATGGTTACACATTAAACGTTCAACAGATGAGTCGATATGTTAGGGTTGGACATTAGACGTTCAACGGATGAGTCGATATGTTATGGTTACACATTAAACGTTCAACGGATGAGTCGATATGTTGTTTGTTGTGTTACTGATGTTCTTTAATAAAATGGTGTTGTTCTTGTGAAAACTGATGTTTAAAGAATGAAACTAAATTACATATGCACAAAGAATGAAACTGAAGGAAATACCACAATTAACAAACACGAAGTAAACAGTTTAATTAAAACACACAAGAGTTCTCAACGACATACACGCAAAAACATATATATATTTTTTGTTAAAATATACGGAATATCGGACCGAAACAAACCTAAAAAACGTAGTTTCATTAAAAGTCAACAAAGTCAAAGAGTATCCCGGCGACATGTCGCTGGGGAAAAATCAAACCCAACTGTTTACTTAATACGAAAGCCCAAAACTTAAGCCCAACTGTGAAACTTAAAGCCCAAAGATGTATCCCCAGCGACATGTCGTTGGGGAAACTATTGTCCACGTCACCATAAGAGTCATTAACGCTAATCACATTTCCTTAATTAAACAAAAGTATCCCCAGCGACATGTCGCTGGGGAAAAATGAGCGGGAAAATTTCCCCCCACGTTTTACGAAGGAAATTTTGGCCAAAACATTTTTGGTCAAAGCAAAAGAATCCCCAGCGACATGTCGCCGGGGAAAAGTGCGCCAGAATTTTTTTGACTTTTCTACGAGAATTTGTATCACGTAGGATTTATTTTTGTCGTTTAGCGAGTATACCCCAGCGACAAATGTCGCCGGGGAAAATATCGATGGGAAAAGGGGTATTTGTTGTAGTGTGTGGATTCTATTGGATTTGTGAAATAACTAAACGAGATTATATTAGATGATTTTCTCAATGAAATAACTAGATGATTTAAGGTTGTCTGATCATTGATTTGTAAACTGAACTCTCTTTTTTTGATTTATCTGTTCCATATGTATGGCCTTTTGGGATCAACTGTGATGTTAACCTGCTAAATTCGTCAGTAGGAGATCTTGAATGGTGTCGTGATCACAAGGACACTCATAAAAACCGTTTATATGTTGCATATCAGATGACATTTTACGGCTTATACATTCATGTGTGAGCATATAGATAAATAGTTTCAGTCATTGAACTCATTTTATTCCATTATACGAAGACTTCATTGTGACAGGAATGTGCGTTGTGTCTAGTCAAAAGGTTTTTATCAACCATGAAATTTATAAGAAAAAAACTTAACTTTTAACCTAAGGTAATGTCGCGTGTTCCTTTACATCAGACAACATTTCTTGCATCTGCTCTAAGCCGTGACCCTATGACGTATGCCCTCCTTTAGTAATCAGTTATGTAAATTTACGTATGGCAGACTCGGTTATGTAAAACTGCGTATGGCAAACTTTCTTACATCAGCTTATATAAATAAACTACTAGAATTTAACCTCTCACTCTATGATATTGTGCTTGCTTAATTATGCTAATACTTTCTGGTGATGCTTAAATAAAATTAATTGTTGAGCTTGCTCATTTATTAATCTGAGGTACTTTAGTTGTGGTTTATATGTTGTCGACTTCATTTCATGCTGGTTGTTTCAAATCAAATTAAATCCAGGATACTACGTACTTCACTTATAATTAATATTTTCCATTAACGAAAATCTAATCTGACTTGCATTCAAATCATACATGTATTCTATCATTTAGGAAAATCAAATCTAACTTGTATCCGAATCATACCATTCGTTCTGGGCATTTGATGGCAATCACTGTGACTACTTTCTTGAATCTATGCTAAGAAATCTATCATCCATTTCAATGGTCATAAGTGGATTTATCTAGAGAATGCTATTAATTAACTTGATAATGTCACCAAATGAAAAACTGCTCATTGTGTCATAGGGTGCATGTGTGTAACCACGATACATCTTGAATGTTCAGTACGGAAACATGATCCGTACGTGAACATGCTGTACTAGTAATAACGCTAGATTCCATTCCTTTTTACCATAATGATTACTTATTAAAGCTAATTTATGTTACCACTTCTCATTTCTTGCTTAATTCTTTTAAAGGTCTGAGATGGCACTGGATTTAGGACCCAATGTAGAAGAGTTTCATCCTTTACCAACACCTCATGTGAGGTTACATGGAGCTTCATTGGATGCAGGTGGTCGTCCACTTGCCAAACTAACTGAACTAGTTGCTAGTCGACATAACTACATTGCTGTAATTCAGTTGCCAGGAGTGGAATATGGCGATTGTAAGTCTTATTTTTTTTCTAAAGTAGATATAATTGGTTCCATTTGATCTACTAACTCAGACTAAATACACTCCAATTTAGGTGAACTTACTACTTAGTCACCAATGAAGTCACTATAACTTTTTTTTTTTTCATCCGGAAAAGCCACTTGAGTCTCAGTATTCATCCATTGCTATAAGAAACTTAAAACTGGTTTAAACTTGGTTACTCTTAAGTACTCACTTAAAACGTTTCACCTAAAGTAACTGGATCCCTCAAACATATTGCAAAAGGAAATCACTGAAATCTATTAGTTTTAACCAACAATATAATGAAAAGTTTCACGTGGTAATATTGAAACTTCAGTGGTTTAATTGAAACACCGATTAACCGTGGTCACCCTTTTTTCTGAAAGGCAAAGTATGAAGTTGAACATGATACTTCCTAATCATTTTCACCCTCTCCATTTATTTAGCTGAGTCATATTTTATGCTTGGATCAGGTCTAGTAGATGTAGGTGTCAGTGCCTTTGATGAAGTATACATTGATGGCGAAATTACTCCAGGTGCAATATTTGCGGATGGGGCTGTTATCCAAAACAAAAGATCAAGAAATCGCGTTCAGTTATGCCCGTCTGAACCCTGGGCCATATCCTTCAAATTTCCAGAGCCCGTAGACTGGGATACACTTTGGGACTATTATGCTTCAGAAACTGTGATGGAAGTTGTAGTTGAGAAACTAAGCAGCTCATTAGCTAGACAAGCAGCTGCGGCAGCTCTTGCTGAAGTACTAGCCCCATCCAGTGTTAGCGATGCAACCGTTGTGGATGCAAGCCAGACGGAGTCATCAGGTGTTAGCTCTGCAACCGTTTTGGATGTTGAAGCGGTGAGCCCATCGGATGATAGCTTGCTTAATGATCCTCAAGTTTGGGATATGGTTGATAGTTGGATAGTAGAGTTTCATGGATAGTGGAGATTTTAATGTGTTAAAACTTTTAAATGGTTAATTTAGTTGGTTAAAATCCTCTAATGCCTAAAATATGGTTTAGATCAGAAGTTGAGTTGGTAATCAAATTTTCTGTGCTTATATGTTTTTGAACTAAAACCTTTCGATCACTAAAACCACTACTAGAAAAAGGAGAACGGGTATGGTTTTCCCGATGAACACAGTGTCGTCGGGAAAAACCCCTAAATGACGAAAAAAAATGCTTGACTGAGACTCCAATGCGTTGAATTTTTTACCAAAAAAATTCCCGACGACATGTCGTCGGGATATAGTTAGTCAAATTTGACTTCTTCCCCGCCTCAATATTCCACCCTATTTTTTGGCGGTATTTTTTCCCTCCAACTTTTCCGAACATCATGTTGTCTGGGAACAAGTTTGCCCAAATGCTGAACGAGGTTAGTGTTAGATTAGTGTTAATCACGTTTGGGGTTGATTATATCCCGACGACATGTCGTCGGGACATATCTTGGCTAAATCTTTGACCGTGTTTAGCATTTCATTTGTAAATGTTTGAACGTGGCATATATATTTCTCGACAACATGTCGTCGGGCAAAAGTTTTAGATTGTCGAATTTTTATTTCCCGTGGCAGCTAGATTTATAGATTATAACACCCGTTTTGTAGACTTTGTAATGTTTTAATGTATTTGAGGGTGTTTAGCGATTATATATAAGTGTTTTAGCCATTATAAGTTGTTTTCGGATATTGGCATGTCGGAATTGGTTGTGTGTAGAATTTCTGTAGAGGTCTGATCTTCCAGGATCGTGTTGATGTTCCAAACATCATGTAGATAATATTTATTTAGAATACAAAAAACAAGAAACAAAGAAGATTTGGTGAACCCTTTATATTTTTTCCGGAAAAAATTTGGAAAACCGCTGTTGTGCAGTAGTAGCAGCAGTATGTGTTCCCGACGACATGTCATCTGCAAACGTGAGTATAATATTTACTTGATGCACTTTTGTACTGACGACATGTCGTCAGCAATTAATACTACTATAAAGCAAAATTTCATTTGTATCTCTAGGTGTCCAGAGACACCCACCACACGTGGATCTACAAAATGAAGCCAATTCACTTATGGTCTCCTCCGAAAGGTCCTACAAACATCTTGAAAGAAATAAATCATGTAACACTATATTTAGATTTACTCAGAGATGGATGTTAACCAATCATCTGATTTACATTAGATGTTCTCCATCATCCGACTACAATCATAAACTAGCCTTTTAAGGGGGAGAGTAAGGCTTTGGTGAGCTTTATATGTTGTCTACTTCATTTCATGCTGGTTGTTTCAAATCAAATTAAATTTAGGATACTACTTCACTTATGATACACAGGTTTACTCGTGATTTCCAGGATCGAATTTTCAACAAGATTGACAAGAATGATTCTCTATTATAAACAACATAAATATGTTACATTGTTATATTGGACACACTTTAAAACAATACATGTACATCTGTTTATATAGAGGTTCACACGAACCATCATGTCTATTCGGTAAAGGTACAACCGAATTAACTAACTTCCATAACTACCTTTAACTAACTATAACCGCTATTCGGTTATTAACTAACAAACTAACTAGTTTAGCCCTTTAGCTTCTGTTTGTTACAAATTGAACCTTGTCCAACAAGACTTATGCAATTAACGTCCAACAATTCCCCCTAATTGTTTAAGTCTTGTTCTTCCTATTTTCTATTCGGTGTTCCCAACTTGTTCCTCATGTTGGTGGTGGTGTTGTTTGTTTTTGTGTCGACTTCAAGTCATATCCCACAAAATCCTAGAACCTTTCTTCTTGTTCTTCTCGGTATTCTTTCCAAAAAAAATGAACAGTTTTTTTCTTTCTTTCTCGTTGTTGTTTTGTGTCGCTTCAAAGCGTTTACCACAAGCAACTCCTCTTGAATGTTTTTCCTTGTTCCTCCTTGGTTATCTTGCAAACCTTGTCCACAACAACCTATTTAATCTCACGCGTACCAAGCATGTTTGTTCCCTTTGTGTCGTTCTCAAGTCGTTATCACAAAGTTTTCTCCCTTCTATGTCGCGTTCACATCAACACACAGAAGTCTATCCTTGCTAGCCCTTTTCCTTCGGTACCACGCTATCTCTCAAGCGTCAAAACGTTTTCTATTTCCCTTTGTGTCGCGTTCCGGCTGTCCCACAAAGTTTTCTCCCTTTGTTGCCGCGTTAGGCAGTCCCAACAAAGTCCTACAATATTGTTTTCTTCTTCCTTTCTTTTCGTGTTCCAGAAATCCCAACAAAGTCCCACCAATGCGTTTGCTGTTCACGTTTGCAACTTCACACAAGTTCTGATCGTGCACTATCTCCCTTGCGTCTCCTAATTATTCAGGTGTTGGCTTTCTGTTTTGAAAAACAACACTATTCCACCGAGACTCTTCCGTTCCCAGCGTGTTTACTCTCTTTGTCGTTCACTGTTTTTGGTTCCAATCAAAACCAAAACAGTAATATAGTTTCTGTTCTTTGATTTCTTTAAGACATATCAAAGTAACGGTAATTGGTGTCCTTTACTTCCGTGTTCTTCATTCCCTAGTTTTCTGAGATGAAAAACCACTGGCCTTTTGATCAATATGATCAGAAGTGAATCAAATTCTTGCAATCTTGGAACCCTTGTCTCTGATGCCACTGATACACATGTTTACTCGTGATTTATAGGATAGAATTTTCAACAAGATTGACAAGAATGATTCTATATTATAAACAACATAAATCTGTTACATTGTTATATATTGGACACACTTTAAAACAATACATGTACATCTGTTTATATAGAGGTTCACACGAACCATCATGTCTATTCGGTAAAGGTACAACCGAATTAACTAACTTCCATAACTACCTTTAACTAACTATAACCGCTATTCGGTTATTAACTAACAAACTAACTAGTTTAGCCCTTTAGCTTCCGTTTGTTACAAATTGAACCTTGTCCAACAAGACTTATGCAATTAACGTCCAACAACTTATAATTAATATTTTCCATTAAGGATAACCTAATCTGACTTGTATTCAAATCATACATGTATTCTATCATTTAGGAAAATCAAATCTAAATTGTATCCGAATCATACCATTCGTTATGGGCATTTGGTGGGCTGGTGGCAATTAATCACCGTGGCTACTTTCTTGAATCTATGGTAAGAAATCTATCATCCATTTCAATGGTCCTGAATGGATTTATCTAGAGAATGCTATTAATTAACTTCATAATGTCACCAAATGAAAAATTGCTCATTGTGTCATTTGAAGCATGATCCATGAAAACATTGTACTAATAACTCTAGATTCCATTCCTTTTTACCATAACGATTACTTATTAAAGCTAATTCATTTTACCACTTCTCATCTCTTGCTTAATTATTTTAAAGCGCTGTCTGAGATGGCACTGGATTTAGGACCAAATGTGGAACGTTTTGATCCTTTACCAACACCTCATGTGAGGTTACATGGAGATACATTGGATGCAGGTGGCCGTCCACTAGCCAAACTAACTGAATTAGTTGCTAGTCAAGCTGCCAAGAGTGGAATGTGCGATTGTAAGTCCTATTTTTTTGATAAAGTAGATATAATTGGTTCCATTTGATCTAATTACTCAGACTAAATACACTCTAATTGTACAATAAAATGCACGACCAGGCCTTCGATGGTGATCAAATTAAAGGGTATAAGGGGTGTTGTGATTACGCCAAGCTTGAATATAACTTGAAATAAGAAATACTAAAACACTACGTTAAGTGATTGCGCAGGGGTTGGACCCTTCGAACCACCTCCGGCGTGTGAATAAGTACTTGGTATGAGAATTTAGGTGAAAAATATAGTAAAGTAAAGTAGGATAGATTGCATACCAGATTCCCAACTCGTCCAAGGCTATTTATAGGGACGAAATAACCTTGGAGAGTGTTAGCACAAATTCCGGAGATCATGGGGGCGTCCCATGACGTGTGGTGACCACTAGGGCTTAATGTCCAACTCCTCCTAGTTTAGCGGGGAGGCTAAAGAGAAAGAGGTGACATGGGTAAGACTTGGTCTTAACGATATTTTGTCTTGGCACATGCTCCATCCTAACGACTTATCGAAGGATACCCCGAAGGGCTTAATCCTTCGCTTGGCGAATTCCCATTTGGTAACTAGATCATAGGAGACTAGTTTTACGCCAAATAAAGTTCTAGGAGGCTAGCCAGAGCCTTCGATTATGTAGGCTGCGATGAGACTCCAAGGGGGGGTCCTTCGACTTGATCGGAGGGTACATCATCAAGCCCCCCAATCGAAAGTGATATATGCGTGCAAGAATATATTGCTTTCGACTTTATCGCAATTCAAGGACTTCTCCATATCCTCGAAAATTGGATAAGAGAAATTTTTGATATTCAAAAATGCATTAAATGCGCATGCCTATGACCCATCCGTTGAACAAAAGATTGTAACGGCATGGTTATCGGTAATCTCAAACGATTTTTCAAAATTTAAAGCCGGTACTAGGTACAACTACGTATAGTATAAATACCTATGTACTCACAAACCCTAAATTACACACCCTGTTTTTGGAACTTTCACAAAGCTGTGACGTATCTATCTTCAAAAATCAAAAGGTAACCTTTTTCTCTTTTCTCGTAGTTAGATCTTTAGGTATCCCAGAGTAGTCACGAGTATGGATGCCAAACATATTATAAGACAACAAAAATGTACTCTTTTCAGAGAAGCCCTAGCACTCTTTCTAGATGATTAACCGATACCCAAACTGTAACACCCCCAAAATTTGATACAGCAGAAGACTCAACAAGCTTTCGGGGTGCTACGGTGATTGGTATCCAAACACAAGACATAAAAGAACGAGATAAAGTAAACATAATAAAAATACAACCACGCGGGGTTTTAAAGTTTACATTTATCCCAAAATCATCCAAAGTCAGGCCCAAAAGAAATAATATAGGTCCACAATAGTTATCAGAGTTTTAGAAATATAGATCCATAACCGATGCCAAATGCCAAGCCTCCAATCCCAAGCATCCATAGAGCATCACTTAATTACCTGAGAAAACGTGCTAAAAGTCAGCTTTCGCTGGTGAGATCATAGGTTTAGATTCATAGTTCAATATAGTGGACATATACGCAAAACGCTTGCTAGCTAGACTAGGCCTCAATCATCCAACCAAAATAATCCAACCAAATCAAATCAACCCTATAGGTGCACACTATAGCTCAAATCAATCCAATCAATAGCTTACCTAGCTCAAGTCTAGGCCTCGCTCTATAATCCATCCAATAGCTTACCTAGTTCGGGACTAGGCCTCGCTCAACAACCAATCATTAACTTACCTAGCTCATGTCTAGGCCTCGCTCCACAACCAAATCAATAGCTTACCTAGTTCGGGACTAGGCCTCGCTTAACAACCAAATCAATAGCTTACCTAGTTCGGGACTAGGCCTCGCTTAATCCTACCTAGTTCTATAAGCATAGCAAGTTTTAAATAAACAAAGCGATAATAGTCCACATAAAACAATTGCACGTTTCTCACCCCAAGTATTGAAAACAAAGTTCAAGAGTAAAAGTGGGGCTATGACTCACCTCAAGTCCAGAAATCCTCAAAAGAAATTATAGAAGAAAGACGTAAGTAAACTCAAGCAACTCACGTAACGGCGACTACAGACTCGACACTTCCTAACAATATCAAACTCGTTCAGAAATTATTTCCACAAAATCTAATATTCCCATTCCCGAACGTATTCCATTTTACTTTCCAAAAATATCCATTTCTCGAATTAACTTCATATCAATTTGAAATTCGACGTTTGGTATCCATATGGGTGGAGGGTCGACCAACTCAAACCGAAAAGCCACAACAAGCAAAATAATAAACCAACTATAGGTCTAATGTTAGCCAACATATTATTTAAATAATTATTGAAGCTTATCAAATCCGTCGATTTGGTAATCTCCCATATTTATTTACGTAATATATCGTTCCAAAATTATACCCAACTTAAAGCACATTGCACAAAAGATTCTATTTGGTATATATCGTAGTCCAATAAATTCCCTATATATCGTCGAATCGGCCAAATTCCACAAGATATATAGTAATTTATTACCCTAAAATATATACCACATCCTATGGGCGTCGTGGGATACGATGCCCATTAATATACTAATTTTATATCGTCAAATAACTCGATCTAGAATAAGTCACTTGATATATAAAATATTTATATTAATCCTCATATATCCATGACAACACAAAAGTCACAATATAAAGCCCACTTGGACTTTAAAGAACCACAACTCGTATAACTCGATAAGTTTTTAAATTTATAAAAATCACGTTTTTAATTATTATTCACCCGACTTAATATTTCGCCATTATTTATATAGTTATTATTTATGACAATAGTCCGACATTTATTACACTATTTGCATAGCATAATAACTATCGTTATATTCTTATAACGTTTACTCGTGATCGTTTTATTATTAATATACGCATTTATATATATATATATACATTTAACACGTCTATATACGTATATAAACGATTATATTCTCAATAATATTATTACGAGTATTATTTTTAATATCGACTTTTAAACGTCTATATACGTATATAAACTCCAATAATAACTCGCAATCGAGAAATACCACATCAAGTCCGAATAATATACCAATGTCCAACATCACAATCACAACAAAATATAAATAATAAATCACAAGTAACATATTGTCCGAAAACCAAGTAAGCAACGGGTTGAGTTACCAAGTCAACCCGGGTCAACATATGCTCGAAACATGAAACGGAAGCCACACCCGAGACTCATGAGTCTCGGCTAGCTCTTTGAGCTCAAACCGAACCAAAACAGCCCCTTGGGGTGTCGGCTAAGAAACCAAACGACCCAAAATGGTCGACCAATCATAACTGAGAGCAAACCAAACATCACAAATGGCACCAAGATCAAATATACACTATAGGTCAAGAAATCGACCAAAAAACTACCCAAACCGAGAGCATAGCACTCGGTCGAGGCTCGACCCATCGGAAAAATCATAACCCGGATACCAAACCTCCATTCAACCCGTTATTATCAAAAACCCATTTGATTCATGTCTCAAAATCCATGAAACCCGAAAAAGAAATGAAATCCGTGACCCATGGTCACGATTCGAACCCAAACTCGAGCCAAAAACTCGACCTACCTTCAAAACCAAAGCCAAATCGAAAAGATCTTCAAGAAATAATAAAAAGTGGTGATGAACTCGTGAGGATTATATTCGAAATAGGTGTTAACGTGGGAGTTAGAGCGCGTGGTTAGTACCAAAAGATAGATCTCGAAAAGATGGTGAAGATGGTGGTGTTGTTTTTAGTGTGAGGGTGGCGGTGGTGGCGCTATGGTGGAATAAGGTGGCGGCGGTGTTGTGTTAAAAAGAAGAGAGAGAGAGTGAATATTAAAGTGGTGAAAAGTGTTGGTGATGGTTGTGTGTAGCTTATGAAAAACGCAGGCCACAAGGACGATTTTTGTTATTACTCTTATAAAAAAAAATAACTTTTTAAATGATAATAATAATAATAAAGGTGAGGAGTGTAAGGGGTTTAAGTAGCCCGGTGCCAATACACGGACCAAACCCGAAACTTAAATAACCAAATGTCTTTCAAACCGAACCCGTTCCAAAAATAATAATATCCGATCCAATAATAAAATGTAATTAAAATTGTTAGGTTAACCTAGTGCCGGAGTCAATGTAGTGCCAAAATAACGATCTCAAAATAACTCATCACGACCGAATCAAACCAAACCATAAATAAATAACCAAATCTCATAATTATCGTACGATTAAAATCTCGCACCAACGTTCGTAAAATATCTCATCATAATAAACTTTCAAAAATTCCAAAATTATAATTTTAATGTAATGCGGGTTTTAAAACGGCTCCCTATTTTGCCAGTTGTCACATCCTCCTAGCCTCAGAAGAAACCCGTCCCGGGTTTCTCTCGGAACAACCCATCTACGAAATAAAAAGCTTCGGATATCTCTTTCGAAACTCATCCTCACGTTCCCACGTGAATTCCGGTCCGTGCCACGAATTCCAACGAACTTTGATGAGCGGAATACGACTCCTCTTGAGTCATTTGATCTCTCTATCCATTATCTCAATCGGCTCTTCCACAAAATTCAAACTCTCATCCACATGAATATCCTTGATTGGTATAACTGGTGTTTCCTCTGAAAGACATTTCTTCAGATTGCTAACATGAAACACATCATGAACTTTACTCAATTCCATTGGTAATTCTAAACGATAAGCTACGGGCCCAATTCTTTCCAAAATAAGAAATGGTCCAATGTAGCGGGGATTAAGTTTCCCACGTTTCCCAAAACGTATCACACCCTTCCAAGGCGAGACTTTCAACATCACTTTGTCTCCAACCTGGAATTCTAGGGGTTTACGCCTCTGATCGGCGTAGCTTTTCTGCCTATCTCTAGCTGCTTGCAGTCGATCTCGAATTTGCGTTACTTTCTCAGTAGTTTCCAAAATAAGCTCAGGGCCTGTGAGTTGGCTATCTCCAACTTCTGCCCAACCAATAGGTGAACGACATTTACGACCATACAAAGCTTCAAATGGTGCAGCCTTAAGACTTGTGTGGTAGCTGTTGTTGTAGGAGAACTCCGCAAGGGGTAGATATTTCTCCCAGCCTTTACCAAAGTCTATGATGCATGCACGAAGCATATCCTCCAAAGTCTGAATAGTTCTCTCACTTTGACCATCGGTTTGGGGGTGATATGCAGTACTCATATCAAGTCTCGTCCCCAAAGCGGTTTGAAGTGATCGCCACAATGCTGACGTGAAGCGGCTGTCGCAATCAGAAATAATCGATATCGGAACTCCATGACGAGAAACAATCTCCTTCACATACAACCTCGCAAGTTTATCCACACTATCATCTTCACTAATTGCCAGGAAATGAGCAGACTTAGTCAATCGATCCACAATTCCCCATATAGCGTCACAACCACTAGTTGTCTTCGGTAATTTGGTAATAAATTCCATTGTGATCTGCTCCCATTTCCAAACCGGGAGTTCTGGCTGCGTCAATAATCTTGACGGTCTTTGATGTTCGGCTTTAACCTTAGAGCAAGTCAAACACTTGCTAACATACAACGCTATATCTGCCTTCATATTTGGCCACCAATATAACTTTTTTAAATCCTGGTACATCTTGTCAGACCCAGGATGAATAGAGTATCTTGACTTATGCGACTCATGCATAATCAACTCTCGAATTCCTCCATACAATGGTACCCAACTTCGCTCTCCAAAACATAATACTTCATCAGAACGCTTAACAAATCCCTTCTCATTTTCTGCCATCCCAAATATATTCTCAGCAGACCGATTCTCTGCTTTCAACGCTTCCGTTTGAGCTTCTAATAATTGAGATGGTAATGGCGATACGATAGTCATTCCTAATGACCTCACTCGTAACGGTGGAATTCTCTCCTTTCGACTAAGAGCATCAGCAACAACGCTTGCTTTACCCGGATGGTAGCGAATTTCACAATCATAATCGCTTAGCAACTCAATCCAACGTCGCTGCCTCATGTTAAGCTCTTTTTGGTTCAGAGTGTGTTGCAGACTTTTGTGGTCAGTAAACACTACACACTTGGTTCCATACAAGTAATGTCTCCATATCCTCAAAGCAAAAACCACAGCACCTAACTCCAAATCATGGGTGGTGTAGTTCTTCTCATGCTTCTTGAGCTGTCGGGAAGCATAAGCTATCACTTTCTCTCGTTGCATTAACACGGCTCCTAAACCTTTATGAGAAGCGTCACAATAGACGACAAAGTCCTCGTTACCTTCAGGTAACGCTAAGATAGGAGCACTACACAACATTTCCTTAAGTAATTGAAAGGCTTCCTCTTCCTTATCTCCCCATTCATACTTAACACTCTTTTGAGTCAATTTGGTCAACGGTTTTGCTATCTTCAAAAATCCCTCAATGAATCTTCGGTAATAACCGGCTAATCCCAAAAATTGACGAACTTCTGTTGGGGTCGTAGGTGCAGCTCAATCTTTAATTGCTTCAATCTTAGCAGGATCTACATGAACTCCTTGTCTATCAATCACATGACCTAGAAATTGTACAATCGGAATCCAAAATTCACATTTCGAAAACTTGGCATACAGTTTCTCCTTCCTGAGCAATTCTAAGATAAGTCTTAGATGCTCCTCATGCTCCTTCTCACTCTTCGAATAAATCAGAATGTCATCAATGAACACAATCACGAACTTATCTAAGTAAGGCTTACACACCCGATTCATGAGGTCCATGAATACCGCCGGTGCGTTCGTCAACCCAAACGGCATCACCTGAAACTCGTAATGCCTGTAACGGGTTCTGAAAGCCATTTTCGGAATATCTTCCTCGCGCACTCGAAGCTGATGATATCCCGATCTCAAATCGATCTTCGAATACACACTCGATCCTTGAAGCTGATCGAACAAATCGTCGATCCTCGGTAACGGGTATCTATTCTTCACCGTTAACTTGTTCAACTCTCGATAATCAATACACATGCGAAACGATCCATCCTTCTTCTTTACAAATAAAACCGGGGCTCCCCAAGGTGAAGAACTTGGTCTTATGAATCCCTTTTCGGCTAACTCCGCTAACAGTTTTGACAACTCTTCCAATTCAGTATGTGCAAGACGATAGGGCGCTCGTGCTACAGGTGCAGCACCAGGTATCAACTCAATCTGAAATTCCACTTGTCTAGTAGGCGGAATTCCCGGCAAATCATCGGGAAACACATCCGAAAAATCATGAACTATAGGTACATATCCAATGCACCTTTCCTTCTTCTCCTTCTCTCCTTTCTCGGAGATTTGAGCTAAGAAAAGATAATTTCCTTTTTCCATTAGCTTCGGCAACTTAGTGCAAGATATGACCGCTAATCTATATGGGCCTCTCAAATCCTTTCTATCTCCTGGTATGTTCAGAATCTCCTTGCCGTAAGGCACACGCACGATTTACTCATCACAAATTATGTGAGCACGATACTTCGACAACCAATCCATACCAATAATGACATCAAAACTTCCTAACGTGACGGGTAGAAGATCTATGTTGAAAGGGCGATTCAGAAAGTTTAACGTGCAACCGCGAATGATAGTCCTAATCCTCTCTATGATCCCATTAGCTAACTCTACATCATAACCAATTCCTAAGGCCATCGGGGGTTTCTCTAGTAAGGGTGCAAACTTAGTGGACACAAAACTCTTATCGGCACCAGTATCAAATAGTATGGAAGCATAACGATTATTGATAAGGAACATACCAGTGACGACGTTCGGATCTTCTCCTCTCTCGTTCCCAAGTGCATACACTCTCCCATGAGCAACTCCAAATTCCACACGTTGGTCCCCATTATCTTGTCGTCCATGATTTCCTCCAGCTCCACAGTTTCCATTATTGTACCTAGTACCACCCGATCCTTGATTTCCTCGGTTCCACGATTCCCTACACTCATTCCGATAATGTCCTTTATTTCCACATCCATAGCAAGTAACATTTGCTTTGCTCATAGTTTCAGGAGTAGCTTGAACCATAGCAAGTGGTCGAGCTCTACAATCCTTAGCTATGTATCCCATCTTAGAGCAATTCTTGCACATCACAGTACATCGACCAGAGTGATGCTTATAACATCGATTACACTTGGGTGCATCCCCATTGTAGTTCTTTTTATCTCCATCTCCCATAGCATAAGCTCTAGTAGTTGTTTGTCGCTTGTTTCGACGATCATTACCCTTAGAGTGATCATCCCTCTTTCTCTTTCCATTCTTATCCTTCTCAGCTTCCTCCAATGCCAAAGAGTCCATCAATTGTTGAGCGATAGTGATAGCCTCATGAATGTTTGCAGGCTTAGCAGAAATCACATCGTCCCTTGTAGCTACCGGCAACCCATCGGTATACCTCTCAATCTTTTGGGTCTCAGTCCTAACCATATCGGGACAGAGTAAGGCCAACTCTCGATAACGGCGATTGTAAGTTGCCATATCGGTACCTTTCACCTTGTGGTTCCAGAATTCAACCTCCAGCTTCTTAATCTCATTCCTTGGGCAGTAAGTCTGAATCAGAAAAGACTTAAATTGCTCCCAAGTCATGGCATAAGCCACATCACTCCCAACCGAGTTACGGTAATTGTTCCACCAAGTTAAAGCTTCATCCTTGAAAGTAAAAGAAGCAAACTTTACCTTCGCATTCTCCACAAATCTTAAACTCCTTGTAGTGACATCCATTAGCACGAACAGGTGGAAATGTTCTAGCAGAATTGTTGGAATGATTTGACTCAGCTAGTAGCTCAGCAACTCGTTGCTCCACAAGTTGATTGATCATTGCTTGGTCCACAGTAGGTGCATTAAGCGGAACATGATCATTGTCTCCCTGAACATCAACATTTTGATTCCTGTTGTTGCGGTTAGTAGTGTCCAGGTTATCAGGAGTAGAGGTCTCAACATTTCGAGTAGAACGGCGTCCTCGACGACCAGGGGTAGTCGTTGCAGGTCCAGTTCTGGTAGCTCTAACAGGGTTTCTTCGTGGGGCCATTGATCTGAAACATCATACAAGTTCGTGACTCTCCGATAGAACTTATCATATGCTCAACAAGAATTAAATCAACGAAGCCAAGTCATGGAAAGAATATCAACAACACACCACAAGACATCAATAAGGCGCATAGGAACTCAATTTCCATAATATCCAACATCCACATAATACCATAAAATAATAACCATCGACCATACAATAAAGATCCAACATTGTTCCAACTACCGAAAACACAAAGATAACAATCGTTCCAACGAGACGAGTAATCAACGGAAATACATCAAAATAAGATAACTAGCTTTTCTAACCGAACACTCCTCGGTTTAAGAAAGCAACAAGATAACATAGCTCAAAAGTCTAGCCACGCTGCTGGCGGAGGCTCCTCAACTCCTGCCTCAAGCCATCAAGATCCCTCCATAATGATCCTAACTCCACACTATGGGTGTCTCAGTCTCTCTTGAGGTCAGCCACCTCCTTCTCCAGCTCGGCATTCCTTTGCCATAGCTTGCAGTCGGCCTCTCGAGCAGTAACAAAACCTCGCTGTAAACTATCAATATGCTCGTGAACCTCCATCAAAACTCTCCTCATCTCAGTAGCTCTCCTCTCAACCGTAACCATGTCAATCCTCAACTGCCCAATGAACTCAACGGTCACTCTATCAATCCGCTCAGACATGTGAGTAACTCTCTCACCAAGAGCCGTAATCTGTGCCCATAACCTACCAATCTCACCTAACTCTGCATGCTCAGCAGAGACCTCAGAAGGTGCATCCGACTCAACGGGACTACCAAGTGGCAACTCAAACAAAAACGGATGATCAGGTGAATCAGGCTCCTCAGCCTGAGCTGGTGGCACTAACAAATCATCATCATCAGGCATCTCCTCCTCCTGAGGGTCATCCTCCTCCTCAGGGTCATCATCATCACCCTGCTCAGCCTCCTGAGGGTCATCAGCCTCATCCTCACCCTCGTACTCCTCCTCCTCCTCGGAAGAGTACATCATCAATCGTCGTCTCCTAACAGGTGAACCATGTGGTAAAGGGGTAGGTGATCTAGGACGACGGCGCAATGATGCGGGTGGCGCCTCAGACAGAAGAGAGTGAGCATCAATCTGTAAAGGTGGTGAAGTAGGGCGTACCGACATACGTGCCGTAGCTCGGTGGGTAAAACGTGGAGCCACACAAGCCAAAGCCTGATGAAGAGTAAGCTGCCTCGATGTACCAGGGAGCCCTAGAGAAGATGAGGGTCCCTGCATAGATGCAGCAGGTGGTGCTGAAGTAGAACCTGTCGGTGTCATAGTAGCTGAATGCATGGCAACCTGGAAAGGGTCATCAGGGGCCATGGTGAACTGTGCTGGCAATACCGGTGTAGTAAGAATATCCTCAACAACATCAGGCGTATTGGAGGCCATAGTCTGTGACAACGGCGTAGGGTAGGTGTAAGTGTTTCAAAACAGCTAAACCGCGAACTCAAAATACCATATCCAAAAATCATCATATAATTCCAAATCGTATATAATCAAGAAAGATTTAAAATACCGCATTACTAAAACCATACGCAAAACAATTAAGCCATATAATTCCTCAAAAACGCATATAATTCCTCAAAACGCCATCATATCACTAAATTAATAAACCTCAAAACCTCAAATCATCTCAAGAAATCCCAAATATATAATCATCGCAATAATCTCATAATACCTTAATAATAAACAATGATGCTTCGGCTTGGCGGGCTGGCGGGCAATGGTCGAGGATCGTTTTCTATAAAAATCGGTTATAGTTTAGGTGTCTATTTACCTAGTTCTCTATAGCCTTGGCTCTGATACCAATCTGTAATACCCCCAAAATTTGATACAGCGGAAGACTCAACAACCTTTCGGGGTGCTACGGTGATTGGTATCCAAACACAAGACATAAAAGAACGAGATAAAGTAAACATAATAAAAAAACAACCACGCGGGGTTTTAAAGTTTACATTTATCCCAAAATCATCCAAAGTCAGGCCCAAAAGAAATAATATAGGTCCACAATAGTTATCAGAGTTTTAGAAATATAGATCCATAACCGGTGCCAAATGCCAAGCCTCCAATCCCAAGCATCCATAGAGCATCACTTAATTACCTGAGAAAACGTGCTAAAAGTCAGCATTCACTAGTGAGATCATAGGTTTAGATTCATAGTTCAATATAGTGGACATATACGCAAAACGCTTGCTAGCTAGACTAGGCCTCAATCATCCAACCAAAATAATCCAACCAAATCAAATCAACCCTATAGGTGCACACTATAGCTCAAATCAATCCAATCAATAGCTTACCTAGCTCAAGTCTAGGCCTCGCTCTATAATCCATCCAATAGCTTACCTAGTTCGGGACTAGGCCTCGCTTAACAACCAATCATTAACTTACCTAGCTCATGTCTAGGCCTCGCTCCACAACCAAATCAATAGCTTACCTAGTTCGGGACTAGGCCTCGCTTAACAACCAAATCAATAGCTTACCTAGTTCGGGACTAGGCCTCGCTTAATCCTACCTAGTTCTATAAGCATAGCAAGTTTTAAATAAACAAAGCGATAATAGTCCACATAAAACAATTGCACGTTTCTCACCCCAAGTATTGAAAACAAAGTTCAAGAGTAAAAGTGGGGCTATGACTCACCTCAAGTCCAGAAATCCTCAAAAGAAATTATAGAAGAAAGACGTAAGTAAACTCAAGCAACTCACGTAACGGCGACTACAGACTCGACACTTCCTAACAATATCAAACTCGTTCAGAAATTATTTCCTCAAAATCTAATATTCCCATTCCCGAACGTATTCCATTTTACTTTCCAAAAATATCCATTTCTCGAATTAACTTCATATCAATTTGAAATTCGACGTTTGGTATCCATATGGGTGGAGGGTCGACCAACTCAAACCGAAAAGCCACAACAAGCAAAATAATAAACCAACTATAGGTCTAATGTTAGCCCAACATATTATTTAAATAATTATCGAAGCTTATCAAATCCGTCGATTTGGTAATCTCCCATATTTATTTACGTAATATATCGTTCCAAAATTATACCCAACTTAAAGCACATTGCACAAAAGATTCTATTTGGTATATATCGTAGTCCAATAAATTCCCTATATATCGTCGAATCGGCCAAATTCCACAAGATATATAGTAATTTATTACCCTAAAATATATACCACATCCTATGGGCGTCGTGGGATACGATGCCCATTAATATACTCATTTTATATCGTCAAATAACTCGATCTAGAATAAGTCACTTGATATATAAAATATTTATATTAATCCTCATATATCCGTGACAACACAAAAGTCACAATATAAAGCCCACTTGGACTTTAAAGAACCACAACTCGTATAACTCGATAAGTTTTTAAATTTATAAAAATCACGTTTTTAATTATTATTCACCCGACTTAATATTTCGCCATTATTTATATAGTTATTATTTAAAACAATAGTCAGACATTTATTACACTATTTGCATAGCATAATAACTATCGTTATATTATTATAACGTTTACTCGTGATCGTTTTATTATTAATATACGCATTTATATATATATATATATATATATATATATATATATACATTTAACACGTCTATATACGTATATAAACGATTATATTCTCAATAATATTATTACGAGTATTATTTTTAATATCGACTTTTAAACGTCTATATACGTATATAAACTCCAATAATAACTCGCAATCGAGAAATACCACATCAAGTCCGAATAATATACCAATGTCCAACATCACAATCACAACAAAATATAAATAATAAATCACAAGTAACATATTGTCCGAAAACCAAGTAAGCAACGGGTTGAGTTACCAAGTCAACCTGGGTCAACATATGCTCGAAACATGAAACGGAAGCCACACCCGAGACTCATGAGTCTCGGCTAGCTCTTTGATTTATGTCTCAAAATCCATGAAACCCGAAAAAGAAATGAAATCCGTGACCCATGGTCACGATTCGAACCCAAACTCGAGCCAAAAACTCGACCTACCTTCAAAACCAAAGCCAAATCGAAAAGATCTTCAAGAAATAATAAAAAGTGGTGATGAACTCGTGAGGATTATATGCGAAATAGGTGTTAACGTGGGAGTTAGAGCGCGTGGTTAGTACCAAAAGATAGATCTCGAAAAGATGGTGAAGATGGTGGTGTTGTTTTTAGTGTGAGGGTGGCGGTGGTGGCGCTATGGTGGAATAAGGTGGCGGCGGTGTTGTGTTAAAAAGAAGAGAGAGAGAGTGAATATTAAAGTGGTGAAAAGTGTTGGTGATGGTTGTGTGTAGCTTATGAAAAACGCAGGCCACAAGGACGATTTTTGTTATTACTCTTATAAAAAAAATAACTTTTTAAATGATAATAATAATAATAAAGGTGAGGAGTGTAAGGGGTTTAAGTAGCCCGGTGCCTATACACGGACCAAACCTGAAACTTAAATAACCAAATGTCTTTCAAACCGAACCCGTTCCAAAAATAATAATATCCGATCCAATAATAAAATGTAATTAAAATTGTTAGGTTAACCTAGTGCCGGAGTCAATGTAGTGCCAAAATAACGATCTCAAAATAACTCATCACGACCGAATCAAACCAAACCATAAATAAATAACCAAATCTCATAATTATCGTACGATTAAAATCTCGCACCAACGTTCGTAAAATATCTCATCATAATAAACTTTCAAAAATTCCAAAATTATAATTTTAATGTAATGCGGGTTTTAAAACGGCTCCCTATTTTGCCAGTTGTCACACAAACAACACAAAGTTATGCTCCCAAAAAATAATCAAAGCATCTATGATGCCCCAAAAGGGTATGTGGGTTTGTATACTCATGCCTTTACCCGGTCAAATATAAGAATACCCCTGCATCCATTATTTCTAGAGCTGCTACAATATTATGAGGTTCATATTTCAAGGTTTAATCCCTTCGGTCTAGTCAAACTTACCACCTATGATGAGGCGAAAAATAAACCATTTTTAGGGGGTCATTTAAGCCCGGAATTGAATTTATTTGATCAAATATTGCCCTAAATCGTTCCTTTTGTGATTTTAGGTACTTTGGGAGTGAATTCTGGAAAAGGAAGCAATTTGGACGTTTTTGGAGCATAAAAGTGAAGAAAATGGCAAAGTATTAATTTTCCATGCTGAGAACAGTACCTGACGGCGTCAAGAGGAAGATCCTAACGGCGTCAAGAGTAAAAACCATGACGACCCAGTGCAAACCTGACGGCGTCACAAGAAGGGCGTCAAGAGTATTTTTGGTGACGGCCTGCACATGGGGAATACATGACGGCGTCAGATCCAGATCCAGGCAGTCCGAGAAACTATTTGGTGGCGAAATGATGGAGTCAGAAGTTTGTTCTTGATGCCGTCACCTATCAAACTATATATATATATATATATATATATATATATATATATATATATATATATATATATATATATATATATATATATATATATATATATATATAGTTTTCTATTTTTCATTCATAAAAAGAGGAACTTGTGTGGAGAAAACTAGGGCCGAACTTTGTAAACCCTAGGTCATATTTTACAGTGTTTTCAAGGGTTTTCACCCCTTGAATCCTTTCATGTTCTATTGAGATAAGTCTTCTCTTAATTCAATCAATATGTCCATGTGTTGGTTGATTATATCTTGTGCTTGTCTTGATTTTAACATGCTAGGCTAGATTTATCTTGTGTTTGCTTGGATCTAATGAAACCTAGATGTTGATTATGTGTTGATTACTTGTTTATGGTTGTATTGGATGAATGATTTCAATGTTAGGCTTAAGAAAACTGGCAGATCTCCATTGTGCAACATGCTTGAACGTCTTAGGAAACATGAACCGATGTGTGCTAGGTTTTATTGGTTGTATTTAATGCATGAGCAAATTCTCGTGATCCCATGTTAGGAGCTTCTTAGCCGGCTCGACATAGGAGTGAAGTAGGCGCTCATAGGATTGGGGAAGTAAGTACGCCACCCCATGAATGGTATTAAGGAATACAATCCGTCATCCACGCAACTATAACAAGTAATTAACGTGTAAAAGATATCTAGGGAGTAGTGAAATCTAAGTAAACACAATTCTCCCATATATTGCTCAAAACTTTAGTATAATTTAGTTTATTTTCATTTCTAGTATTTTATTTTGATTGCATCTTTAGTATTGGGTTAGTTGACTAGCAACTAATTTCGCCAAACTCCTTCAAACCCGAGATTTTTACTTGCTTTCTAAAAAATATAAAAATACAAAAAGAATCATCCCTCATCTCTAGACCTAGTCTTTAGGTTTTCTAATCCTAGCGACACTATTCCTAGCTGAACGATCAATCCCCCGGTACTTGTCATTATACTATACTACATCGATTAGGTACACTTCCTGGTGGGGGTTGTAAGCTTCTCAAGATCCCTTGAGAGGTAAAGCTTGGTGCAATCCCTACGCATCAACCTACATAGTAATGTGTAAGGCGTATGGTTACGAGCCCCCACTAAATGTGCTTCGAGGCTTCCTTAACCTATGTCCCGGAGGAGATTGGCTAACACTGTGGAAGAGGGGTGAGGCAGATGTGCCCGTGTTGATCACTAAACCATTTACAAACATAATCAATTAGAAAAGAAAATTCTTTTATGTGCAAGATACAATCATACCTCCGTAATATCCAACACCCTTGAATGAAGCATTCCATTTTGATCGCAAGAAATTCAATGATCATCAGCTTCCCCACAATATCTTAAGCAATCCACTCTACCAACGTCTCGCTAGATACCCAGTGGATGTGCAAACCTTTCCTGAGCCCATCCTCTTTATGGCTGGTTGTGTGGACCGTTGGGAAGGATCTCCCTTATTACCAGAAATCCATTGTGATGGCCAAAGTATGTATATGTAACTTAACATAAATGAATAACATATCTGATGATATTTATGTATCTGTTTATTTTGCACTAATGGCCTTCCGAAACTTCATTGTATCTGGTGGCGTAAAGGAAGCTAGCTTCATTCCTAGGGATTCTAGAGATTTCAGCTACGGGGTAGGTTCTTCGTCAGTCTCAGTCAACAATAATGACGTGGATGCCATGGTATTGGAGCCAATGACATCAGTTGAAGGGATGGCTCCTATCAATGCCGAGGAAGCTCCCTTGGCAATAGAAGGCATTCCTTATGTGGAAATCCTTTCCTCTGATGATGGTCCCATGACTTATGCTGGAACCTCTGGTATAGCTAATAGGGTTCGTGAAAGGAAAGGGACAGGAATGAAGGTTTCGAAGCCTCCTATCAAGAGAAATCTTGACATACCAATTCCCCTATCCAGGGTTATAAAACAGAAGGAATCCCAGGATAAAACTGCTGCTACAGCACCCTCCGAGGATTTAGATGATAAGGACATTCATGGTAACAACCCATTACGGCTTAAGTATCGTTACAAAATTAATTTATAGCTTCAAATAGCTCATCATTCGAATATGTGCAGGGTTATCTAACACAAAAGAACTCCCCAATTCCCTAGCTTGCCATCGACTAGTTGAAGGTGTTACCCCTGCCCGCTGGAAAAGGGTACTGGATAATATGTCAATAGAAAAGTTGTGTGACCTGCATGACAAAACTTACACAAGACAAGCCGTCCTGGATAACCATCTCAACACCCAAACAAGAGAACTGATTAGGACTGTCCAGAACGCTAAATAGGAATTGACTGTGGTCTTGGCTCGAGAGAAGAATAGGGAGCTGCTGATTGCCGAGTTGAAAGTAAAGTGTGACAAGGCTACAAAGGAAATTGAGAAGAACCTAACTGTGCAAGGTCTTCGAGCCGATGCCATGAAGCTTGCTAGTCAACTAAAGGAAGCCCAAGCTGAGTGTGGTAGGTTTAAAATTGAGGAGGCCAAAGCGATTGGGCTAAAGGAGAGAGTATATGTTCTTGAGTCTAAATGTTTAGGTCTTAAATATGAAAAGAATAGGCTCATGGAGCAAAAAGCTAAACTGCAATAGGAGACAGCTACTTTAAGCCTTCGATGTGAAGGTCTCCAGAAAGATAGGGCAGAGGTTGTGGCCAAAGTTGTTCCTTATATTGCTATGGAGCTGTACCATAGTGATGAAGTCGGACGATTGGTGGGTAACTTGGTGAATACTGCCATGTTCCATGGCAAATGTACGACCCTGGAAAAGCTTACTGCGATGGGAGAGCCTGTGATCTTGTCGAAGGTTCCTTACTATCGCCTTTCGCATGAAAGGGAATATGATGATGCCAGTAATGCGTTTGTATCAGCGGAGTTTCCTTTTGTTCTTGAGGCAACCCAAGATCCGACGGCTTCCGTTGAATAACTACTGTCGAAGAAGCCCTGCAGGATTCATCCTTCTTCTCCAAGTAGGAGGACCTCTCTTGTGAAGCCTCTCTCTCAACCAGAAGGTCCTAACTTATCAAAGAATGCCTAAATGATACCTTGTTGGTAATAGTTTTATCCCGAGGGTGGTTTGTACCGTCCGAACATGTTTTGATATTCTAGGATGCTTTCCTTTTTGTTATCTACTTGCTTTAGGAATTTTTTATCCTTTTAATGTTATGCTTTTCTTCTCAACATTATTCCACAACGTTAATATACAATCTAATGTTATCGTAGATGAATATCCTTATTGTGTGTACTTTGAACCAAGATTTTTAGCAATCGTATAATTTAATTGCTGATGAAGGGTTGCGACCCACTCCATCTTTATCCTTATGGTCAAAGGGCTTTCAATACCCTTAGACGCTTTAGGAAAGTTAATGTGAATTATAGTGGATGTTGTTTGTAAGACATGAATATCTTATGTCATCCTTCGAACATTAAAACTTGTAGTACTTGGCCGAATAAATCTTTGTTGTATAGAATGAAACAAGAGATTCGAGGGAAATGCGTTATATCATTAATTGGGTAGGGAGGATTACATTATTTTATGAAATGAATAATAAGATGCCTACCATTAATGCTTCTTTCCCAAAATGAGAAGAGTACCATACATAAGTTTGAAACAAACAAGCTCTTTAGAAAGTTGTAAGTTTTATATGTAAAACTTACGAAGGTTGGTGCCATTCCATGTTCTGTTGACTTCAACTCCAAAGATTGCCGCCAGTTTATAAGCTCCATTATCGTAGGCTTCTGCTACTACATAAGGTCCTTCCCATGTGGGTCCCAACTTTCCTTGGTATTCAGCTTTGCTTGCACTATTAAGTCGAAGAACGTATTCGCCTGGCTTGAAGCTTGAAGGTCGAACTCTGTTGTTGTAGTATTTTTCCAACTTTTGCTTGTACATAGCTTCTCTGATAAAAGCTATTTCTCTTCATTCCTCGAGTAAATCTAGATTCTCTCGGAGGCTTTCTTTGTTCCCTGAGGCATTGAAGTTCATAATACGCTCCGTTTCTACACTTATTTCTGAGGGAATAACAGCTTCTGTACCGTAAGTTAGGCTAAAAGGTGTTTCCCCGTGGCTTGATTTGGGGTGCGTCCTATGAGCCCAGAGGACTTGGGGTAACTCATCTACCCACCCATGGTGACTTCGACCCATCCTTCTTTCGATCCCATTGATAATGTCCATGTTGGTGACTTCTACCTGACCATTACCTTGGGGGTGGTACACGGATGTAAAAGATTGTTTCATTTTTAGGCCATCACAAAAAGTAGGAAATACCCCCTCGGCAAATTGCTTCCAGTTATCAGAGATGATGATGTGGGGGACTTCGAAGTGACAAATAATGTGTTCCCATACAAACTTTTTCATGTGTCTGCCTGTCACTGATGCTAAAGGTTTAGCTTCGACCCATTTGGTGAAGTAATCAATGGCTACGACCAAGAATTTCACTCCTCCTGGCGCTATTGGTAAGGGTTCAACTATGTCGATTCCCCATTGGGAGAAATGCCACGCGGATGTGACAGAAGTCATGTCTTGTTTAGGCAATCTTGGGACCTTTGAGTGGATTTGGCATGCCTCGCATTTGTGTATTATTTCCATTGCATCCCTATGCATCGATGGCCAGTAGTACCCTAACTTCATTATTTTAGAGACCACTGAGCGAGGTCCTGCATGTAGACTGCAAGATCCTTCGTGGACTTCATAAATTATATTCGCAGCTTGCTTAGGCCTGATGCAACGAAGCCAAGGTGATAAGAAAGATCTTCGGTAGAGGTTGTCTCCTATTAGCCTGTATTGCGGAGCCTTAATTCTGACCTTTCTTGCTAACTTTGGATCTTCTGGTAGAATAACGCTTATCAAGTACTCTTTTATAGGGGTCATCCAATTGGACCCTTCTTCGGATATTACATCCGATACTTCCTTCCTCTGGATGGACCTTTCTACCAGTACTTCAACCAGGACTTATTTGGTCAAATGAGCAAAGGCCATTGAAGCTAGCTTGCTTAATGTGTCTGCATTTTTATTTTGGTTTCTTCGGACGTGTTCAATGGTGTAGGATTCAGACCCCTTCAGGATTTCCTTTGCTTTATCCAGATATTTCTTGATGGTAGGCTGTCTTGCCTCATAGGATCCTTTAATTTGATTGGCGACCAGTTGTGAGTCAACGAAGATCAAAAGGTTGCGTACTTCCATATCTTTAGCAAGAAGTAGGCCTGCCCACAAAGCTTCATATTCTGCTTCGTTGTTGGTCGCCTCAAATTCGAATCGCAGTGCGTAAGTGTACTCTTTTCTCTCTGGGTTGACTAACATCAATCCTGCACCTGAACCGTCAGATCTTGAGGCTCTGTCTGTGTATAACTTCCAGTTGTCTTCCCTCTTCGAAGGTTCTTTCTTAGAGGGTTCCTTCTTGGAAGGTTCCTTTTCTTTACTTGGTTCGGATGGAGTTTCGGCGAGAAAGTCTGCTAGTATTTGGCCTTTTATGGAATTTCGCCCTTCGTATTCTATTTCATGGTCTCCCAATTCAATGGCCCATTTAGCTATTCTTCTCAACTTCTCAGGCTTTGATAGTATTTGTTTTATGGGCTTATCGGTCAGTACTGTGATCGGGTGAGCTTGAAAGTACCTTCGGAGGCGTCTTGCGGCATGAACCAAACAAGAATTAGCTTTTCCAACTCTGAGTAATTTAATTCAGCTCCTTGCAAGACCCGGTTGACAAAGTAGATCGGAACCTGTCTCTTTTCTCTCTCCGCCAAGAGTACTGCACTAATACTTTCATATGATGCCGCGATATACATGTATAATATCTCTCCTTTTATTGGGGCTGTGAGGGTCAGTACGATTTCCATAAACTCTTTCAGCTTTTAGAAAGCAGCTTCGGCTTCGACGCTCCATCGAAAAGTCTTCTTATCCATATATCCTTTAAGGATTTTAAAGAATGGTAGTGATCGATCTGCACCCTTCGATAGGAACCTGCTCAGTGCTGCTAACTTCCCATTAAGGCTTTGTACCTCCTTCAATGTCTTTGGGGCCTGCAAATCGGTTATGGCCTTTACCTTTGAGGGGTTTTATAACACCCCCAAAATCGATCAATACAGCGGAAGACTTAAAATGTCAGCGGAAGACTTTTGGGGTATTATATCGTGGATCTTTGTCACAATTATAGAAAATGATTCAAGTGATCGTTTTAAGTTTTATTTAAAATACCAAATATTCATAATTCCATGAGAATTTATTATTCAATAACAAGTTTTTATTCAAAGAGAAATAAACGTTTCTTTATTTGCCCACTTCGTGCCTTTGCCATCCATTCCATTTAGTTACCTGAGATAAACATGCTAAAAGTCAAGAAAAAGTTGAGTGAAATTCATAGGTTTATAATTGTAACACCCCCAAAATTTGGTACAGCGGAAGACTCAACAAGCTTTCGGGGTGTTACGGGGATTGGTATCCAACACAAGACATAAAAGAACGAGATAAAGTAAACAAGAGAAAAACACAACCAAACGGGGTTTTAAAGTTTACATTTATCCCAAATTCATTCAGAGTCAGGCCCAAAAGAAATAAACATATGTCCAAAATTTAATATCATAGTTTTAGAAAAATAGATCGATAAACCAGGTGCCATAGCCAAGCCTTCCAATCCATGCATCCAAATCATCACTTAATTACCTGAGAAAACGTGCTAAAAGTCAGCTTTCGCTGGTGAGATCATAGGTTTAAATTCATGATTCAATATAGTGGACATATACGCAAAACGCTTGCTAGCTAGACTAGGGATTCACTAAAAACCTGCGGATACCCTCCGCTCCATCATAGATACACGGATACCCTCCGTAATAAACCTGCGGATACCCTCCGCCACAACATAGATACACGGGTACCCCCCGTAATATCATAAATACTCGGATAACCTCCGAAGTATTAATAACCTATAGGTGCACACTATAGTGTCTAAATAAGTCAACCTTGAATAGTACATACAAAACTATGTGACTAAAGTTGACAATTCATCGTAGTCCATACGCATAGCAAGTTTTAAAAAGAATATAAAAAGCGATAATAGTCCACATAAAATAATTTGCACGTTTCTCACCCCAAGTATTGAAAACATAGTTCAAGAGTAAAAAGTGGGGTTATGACTCACCTCAAGTCCAGAAATCAGCAATAAGAAATCGGTAGAAGTAAGACGTATAGTAACTCGAAAGATGGCAACTACGGACTCGGCACGACCTAACAATATCAACTCGTTCAGAAATCATTTCCTCAAAATCGAATATTCCCAAACCCGAACGTATTCCATTTTATTTTCCGAAAATCCATTTCTCGTATTAGTTTGGAGTTTGGCGTTTGGTATCCATACGGGTGGTGGGTCGACACAACTCAAACCAAGAAGCCACAACAAAAAGGATAATAAAACAATCTATAGGTCTAATGTTAGTCCAATATATTATTTAAATAAATATCGAAGTTTATCAAATCCGTCGATTTGGTAATCCCCCATATTTATTTACTTAATATACCATTCTAAGATTATACTTGAATCCTAGGTCACACGTTGCACATAAAGTACTATATGGTATATATCAAAGTTTAATAAATTCTCTAATTATGCCGTTAAGCTTGCCAAATTCGTCAATTTGGCAACCTCACGAGATACTTAGTAATTTATTATTCTCGTACCCATACCACAACCTATGGGCGTCGTAGGATACGATGCCCATTAGTATACTCAATTTAAATAACTAAATAGCCCTTATTTAACCCGTCGATTAAATAAGTTACGTAGTTATCGAAAGTGAGTGTATTAATTGTCATATATCCGTGACAACACAAACGTCACACACAATAATCCGCTTGGACTCAAGTGACCACGACCCCGCATAACTCGATAGTTTTCCTCAATTATTTAAAAGAGACTATTTTATTTAATATTTATTCAACGTCAAGATTTCCTCGTTATTCATAATATTTAATCATAATAACGCTCCCAATAATATTACACTACTCTCATACTATAATATTTATAGTCACGTTATTGTTATAATATTACTCGTGATCTTGTTATTGTTAATATACGCATTTATATATTTATATATACGTTATTCACGTCTATATATTTATATAAACGTTTATATTACCAATAATATTATTACGAGTTTTATTATTTGCATTTGATTATAAATTTTATTGAGTCATACGAAATGGTCACATGTCTAAGTCATCACTCTCGGCTCATTGTCCAAGTCCAAAAGTAGAAATAACCAAATCAAGTCATAAATAAGTAATCCAACTCCGTCCAAATCAATACCCATATCACGTGCTACAACAATAGGGTCTGACTTCGGCACCCGACTAACCTATCTCCGTCTTTCTAGTTGACCGTCTCACAATCGGTCCGCAATACCACTTTTCGTCAACACAACACAATAAACAATACAACAAGCCCATGCCGGGACCACAAGGTCTCAGCTCAACAACTCCTTCTTGGCCCAAGATACAACTCCAACAAACAAAATTACAATAGTAACAAGGAAATAATCAACAAGCAATAACAACAACATAATGGCCTCAATCAAAATCTGGTTGAACCCATCATGGGTCTCGGCTTGAGTACACTATCCATGAGACAAACCCTGAGACACAAGGGGTCTCGGTTAGGCTCCATCGAGCCACAATCAAACCAAACGGACCCTTGAGGTCATCGTTAACCAAACAACAACAACAATAATATATCAAACCCAACAACAATTCAATCTACACCAGCTCCTGGTCCTTACCATTCATACCAACAAGACCAGGATATCAAAATATCCACAAGGACTAACCAAGTATAACAATTAGTCACAAAACTCAAAAATATATCAAGCCATGAGCATAGGCTCACGGTTTCACTTCGACCCAAGCTAGAATAACACCCCTTTGGATACCAAACCTTTTTAATCACATATTCATTATCGAAATCATTTTCCCCATTATTTTTAGACAAAATTAGATCAAAACCCCTTTGAAACAATTCGGGTTTACATGGATTTAGGACCACATCGAGGCACCTATGCTACTCACCTTTTTATACTTCAAAACTCACGGATCTACAAGAAACAAGCAAAATATGCCTCGAATTGATATGGTTTCAAGATGTTTTTATGGGTTTGGAGGCGCATGAATGGTACCAAATTAAAGAGGATAGTGAGGTGGTAACTGTGGTGGTGGCGGTGTGGTCGTAGTGGTGGCGGTGGAGCGGCGGCTGGCCGGATAATAGGGCGGCTAGGGTTTAGATGAAGAAGGAGATGAAAGAGAGAGAGATGTAGAAGATGATAAAAAAATATGGTGTGTTTGTTTTTGTGCACCAAACCGGCCACAAGGACCATTCATATAATTACTCTTATTTTATTTTTATTTTCTTTTCTTTCTTTCTAACTAATAATAATAATAATAATAATAATAATAATAATAATAATAATAATAATAATAATAATAATAATAATAATAATAATAATAATAATAATAATAATAATAATAATAATACTAATACTAATAATAATAATAAGGATGAGAGTATTATTATATTTAGGGTTAAGGTGGCTAGGTGTAATTTACACGGACCAAAACCCGAAACTCGTTTCAAATCATTTAATATCTCACGAAACATTTCATAAATAAATATATATAGTCGAATCCGTAATCTCAAGACATAAAATTTTAGTTAGGTTACCTAGTGCCGGAGTCAACGTAGTTCCAATAAAACCTCGAAATAAATTCTCATCGCATCGATAATCCAAATTGATTCCATAAAAATTTTAAATATAATCAACCACAATATAGGTCTTACAAGTTCGTTACGAATAAAATTTCAAATATAAATTTATAAACGAACTTTAACGTAATGCGGGTTTTCAAAATGGCTCCCTAATTTGCCTGTTGTCACATCCTCCCAGCCTCAGAAGAAACCCGTCCCGGGTTTCTCTCGGAACAATCCATCTACGAAGTGAAAAGCTTCGGATATCTCTTTCGGAACTCGTCCTCACGTTCCCACGTAAACTCCGGTCCATCTCGGGAATTCCAACGAACCTTGATGAGTGGAATGCGACTTTGCTTGAGTCGCTTAGTCTCACGATCCAAAATCTCAATCGGCTCTTCCACAAAGTTCAATTTCTTATCAACACGAATATCTTTCATCGGTATAACCGGCGTCTCATCAGAAAGGCACTTCTTCAAATTACTAACATGAAACACATCGTGAACTTTACTCAGTTCCTGTGGTAATTCCAACCTATAAGCCACGGGCCCAATTCTTTCCAAAATAAGAAATGGTCCAATGTAGCGAAGGTTGAGTTTCCCACGTTTCCCCAAAACGTATCACACCTTTCCAACGCGAGACTTTCAGCATCACTTTATCTCCAACCTAGAACTCTAGGGGTTTACGTCTCTGATCAGTGTAACTTTTCTGTCTATCTCTAGCTACTTGTAATCGTTCACGAATTTGAGTCACTTTCTTAGTAGTCTCCAAAATAAGTTCGGGGCCTGCGAGTTGACTATCTCCAACTTCAGCCCAACCAATAGGCGAACGGCATTTACGACCATACAAAGCTTCAAATGGTGTAGCTTTTAGACTTGTGTGGTAGCTATTATTGTAAGAAAATCCACAAGGGGTAGATACTTCTCCCAGCCTTTACCAAAGTCTATTATGCATGCACGAAGCATATCCTCCAAAGTCTGAATAGTTCTCTCACTTTGACCATCGGTTTGGGGGTGATATGCAGTACTCATATCAAGTCTTGTCCCCAAAGTGGTTTGAAGTGATCGCCACAAAGCTGACGTAAAGCAGCTGTCGCGATCAGAAATAATCGATATCGGAACTCCATGACGAGAAACAATCTCCTTCACATACAACCTTGCAAGTTTGTCGACACTATCATCTTCACTAATCGCCAGGAAATGAGCAGACTTAGTTAATCGATCCACAATTACCCATATAGCGTCACAACCGCTAGCTGTCTTGGGTAATTGGTAATAAAGTCCATTGTAATCCGCTCCCATTTCCAAACTGGGAGTTCAGGCTGCGTCAATAATCCTGATGGTCTTTGATGTTCGGCTTTAACCTTAGAACATGTCAAGCACTTACTAACATACAACGCTATATCTGCCTTCATGTTTGACCACCAATATAATCTCTTAAGATCCTGGTACATCTTGTCAGACCCAGGATGAATAGAGTACCTTGACTTATGCGACTGATGCATAATCAACTCTCGAATTCCTCCATACAATGGTACCCAAATCCGATCTCCAAAACATAATACTCCATCAGAACGCTTAACAAATCCTTTCTCATTTTCAGCCATCCCAAATATGTTGTCAGCAGGTTGGTTTTCTGCTTTCAACGCTTCCGTTTGAGCTTCAAATATTTGAGACGTAACGGCGATACGATAGTCATTCCCAATGACTTAACTCGTAGCAGTGGTATTCTCTCCTTTCGGCTAAGAGCATCAGCAACAACGTTTGCTTTACCAGGATGGTAGCAAATTTCACAATCATAATCTCTTAGCAACTCAATCCAACGTCGTTGTCTCATGTTGAGCTCTTTTTGATTCAAGATGTGTTGTAGACTTTTGTGGTCAGTAAACACTACACACTTGGTTCCATACAAATAGTGTCTCCATATTCTTAAAGCAAAAACCACAGCACCTAACTCCAAATCATGGGTGGTGTAGTTCTTCTCGTGCTTCTTGAGCTGTCGGGAAGCATAAGCTATCACTTTCTCTCGTTGCATTAACACAACTCCCAAACCTTTATGCGAAGCGTCACAATAGACGACAAAGTCCTCATTACCTTCAGGTAACGCTAAGATAGGAGCACTACACAACATCTCCTTAAGTAATTGAGATGCTTCCTCTTCCTTATCTCCCCATTCGTATTTAACACTCTTTTGAGTCAATTTGGTCAACGGTTTTGCTATCTTAGAAAATCCCTCAATGAATCTTCGGTAATAACCGGCTAAACCCAAAAATTGACGAACTTCTATTGGGGTCGTTGGTGCAGCCCAATCTTTAATAGCTTCAATCTTAGCGGGATCTACATGAACTCCTTGACTATCAATCACATGACCCAAAAATTGTACCTTCGGAATCCATAATTCACATTTGGAGAACTTGGCATACAACTTCTCCATCCTGAGCAATTCTAAGATAAGCCTTAGATGCTCCTCATGCTCTTTCTTACTCTTCGAGTAGATTAAAATATCATCGATGAACACGATCACAAACTTATCTAAATAAGGCTTACACAGTCAATTCATGAGATCCATGAATATCGCCGGTGCTTTAGTCAACCCAAACGGCATCACCTGAAACTCGTAATGCCCGTAACGGGTTCTGAAAGCCGTTTTCGGAATATCTTCCTCGCGAACTCGAAGCTGATGATATCCCGATCTCAGATCGATCTTCGAATACACACTCGATCCTTGAAGCTGATCAAACAAGTCGTTGATCCTCGGTAACGGGTATCTATTCTTCACTGTTAACTTGTTCAGCTCTCGGTAATCAATACACATACGAAACGATCCATCCTTCTTCTTTACAAATAAGACCGGGGCTCCCCAAGGTGAAGAACTTGGTCTTATAAATCCTTTTTCGGCTAACTCCGCTAATTGTTTCGACAACTCTTCCAATTCAGTGGGTGCAAGTCGATAAGGTGCTCGTGCCACAGGTGCAGCACCAGGTATCAACTCAATCTGAAACTCCACTTGTCTAATGGGCGGGATTCCCGACAAATCATCGGGAAATACATCAGGAAAATCACGAACTATAGGCACATCTCCAATGCATCTTTCCTTCTTCTCCTTCCCTCCTTTCTTATAGATTTGAGCTAAGAAAAGGCAACATCCTTTTTCCATTAGCTTCGGTAACTTAGTGCAAGAAATGACCGCTAATCGGGATGGGCTCCTCGAACCTTTTTGATCTCCTTGTATATTTAGAATCTCATTTCCATAAGGCACATGCACGATCTTCTCATCGTAAAGTATGTGAGCACGATACTTCGACAACCAATCCATACCAATGATGACAACGAAACTTCCTAACGTGACGGGTAGAAGACCTATGTTGAAAGGGTGATTCCAGAAATTTAACGTGCAACCGCGAATGATAGTCTTAATCCTTTCTATGTTCCCATTAGCTAACTCTATATCATACCCAATTCCTAAGGCCATCGGGGGTTTCTCTAGTAAGGGTGCAAACGTAGTGGACACAAAACTTCTATCGGCACCAGTATCAAATAGTATGGAAGCATAACGATTATTGAGAAGGAACGTACCAGAAACGATGTTCGGATCTTCTCCTCTCTCGTTCCCGAGTGCATACATTCTCCCATGAGCAGCTCCTGCTTCCACACATTGGTCCTCATTGTCTTGACGTCCACGATTTCCTCCAGCTCCACGATTTCCATGATTGTACCCATTACCACCCGAGCCTTGATTTCCTCGGTTCCATGATCCTCTACACTTACTCCTATAGTGTCCTTTCTTTCCACACCCAAAACAAGTAACATCCGCCTTACTTCTCACTTCAGGAGTAGCTTGAACCATAGCAAGGGGTCGTGCTGTACAATCCCTAGCAACATGTCCTCTCCTTGAGCAACTCTGACAAATCACAGTACATTGTCCTGTATGATTCTTGTAGCAACGACCACACTTGGGTGCATCACCATTATAGTTCTTTTTATTTCCATCCCCAATAGCATAAGCTTTAGCAACAGCTTGTCGCTTGTTTCGGTGATCATTACCCTTAGAGTGATGGTCTCTCTTTCTCTTTCCATTCTTATCCTTATCAGCTCCTTCCAATTCCAACGAATCCATTAATTGTTGAGCGATTGTGATGGCCTCATGAATATTTGCAGGCTTAGCAGAAATCACATCGTTCCTTGTAGCTACTGGCAACCCATCGGTGTACCGCTCAATCCTTTGAGTCTCAGTCCTAACCATATTAGGGCAAAGCAAGGCTAACTCTCGATAGCGGCGATTGTAAGTTGCCATATCGGTACCTTTTACCTTATGATTCCAGAACTCAATCTCCAGCTTCTTAACCTCATTCCTTGGGCAGTAAGTCTGAATCAGCAAAGACTTAAATTGCTCACAAGTCATAGCATAAATCACATCACTCCCAAGCGAATTTCGGTAATTGTTCCACCAAGTTAAAGCTTTGTCCTTAAAGGTAAAAGAAGCAAACTTTACCTTAGCATTCTCCGCACAACCATTGACATTAAACACTGACTAAGTCTTCTCTATCCACCTGACCAAGTAGACCACTCCTTCGGTTCCACCAAATCAATGGGTCCACAAACTTTAAACTCCTCGTAGTTACATCCATTAGCACGAACAGGTGGGAATGTTCCAGCAGAATTGTTGAAATGATTTGACTCAACTAGTAGCTCGGTAACTCGTTGCTCCACAAGTTGATTGATCATTGCTTGATCCACAGTAGGTGGAACAGGATCATTGTCTCCCTGAACATCAACATTTTGAGTCCTGTTGTTGCGGTTAGTAGTGTCCAGGTTATCAGGAGTAGGGGTTTCAACATTTCGAGTACGACGACATCCTCGGCGACCAGGGGTCGTCACTGCAGGACCAGTTCGGGTAGCTCTAACAGGGTTTCGTTGTTGGGCCATTGATCAACATACTACCAACACGATATCAACCACGCAATTTGAAACACAATTCTCCATGTACACCAAAAACCGTAGAATATCATACGAAATCACCATCATCTATACAAGTAGCGATCAATACATCATTCCATACTACCAAAAGACATAATAGATACTAATCGTTCCATACGAGACGAACGTACAATCCGAATATCATGACATAAGAGATATAATAACTGGCTCCCCTAACCAAGTACTCCCTGGCTTAGGTAGTAACATAACAACAAAAATCCAAATCGATCTAGCCACGATGCTGGCATAGACTCCTCAACTCTGATCTTAACCATCCAAATCTCTCCATAATGATCCCAGCTCAACACCATGTGTATCTCTGTCCCTCTTGAGGTCTGCAACCTCCTTCTCTAACTATGTGTTCCTCTGCCACAACTTGCGATCTGCCTCGCAAACCGTGAGGAAACCTGTTTGTAGACTCTCTATCTGCTCATGTATCTCCATTATACCTCTCCTAATCGCTGTAGTCCTGCCCACGACAGTAGTCAAATCAACTCTCAACTCAGCTATAAACTCAGCAATAACCATCTCAAGTCGATCAGCCATTTGCGAGATCCTCTCGCCCTGCGTAATAAGCCGAGTCCAAATCCTACCAGTCTCACCTAAATCTACAAGCTCAGCAGATATCTCAGATGGCGCATCCGCTGCCATGGGACTACCAGGTGGTGAATCAAACAAAAACGGGTGATCAGGTGAAACCGGCTCTAACAGATGTATCGGGAATTCGGGCTCCGCAAAATGAGCTGAATGTGCTAGCAAATCATCATCATCAGGCATCTCCTCCTCCTGAGGATATTCCTCCTCCTCATCCTGAGGGTCATCATTCTCTTCCTCATCTTGAGGGTCATCATCCTCCTGCTCACCCTCGTATTCCTCGTCGAAGGGGTACTCCATAAATCGTCGTCTCCGAACAGGTGAACCACGAGGCGATAAAGTCGGTGACTTAGGGCAACAATGGGAAGACGAAGTAGTAGTGGGTAAACGCATGACCATCTCGTGTATAGGTCATCAGAGGCCATAGTGATCTGTGCTGGGCGATGCGTGACATCATGAACATCCTCAATAACATCGAACGTGCGAATAGGAGGTCATGGTTTGTGACAACGGCGTAGGGTAGGCATAAGTGTTTCAAAACAACTAAACCGCGAAACTCAAAAATACCGTATCAAAAATCATCATATAATTTCAATCATATAATCTTAATAAAGAATTTCAAATACCGCATTACTAAAACATTTATAAAACAATTAAGCCATATAGTTCCTCAAAATGCCATCATATCACTAAATCAATATATCCATATTCTCAAATCATCTCAAAATCTCATTTCAAATCATTATCTCATAATACCTCAATAATCAAAGATGCTTCGGCTTGGCGGGCTGGCGGGCATTGGTCGAGGATCGTTTTCTATAAAAATCGGTTATAGTTTAGGTGTCTATTTACCTAGTTCTTTATAACCTTCGCTCTGATACCAATCTGTAACACCCCCAAAATTTGGTACAGCGGAAGACTCAACAAGCTTTCGGGGTGTTACAGGGATTGGTATCCAACACAAGACATAAAAGAACGAGATAAAGTAAACAAGAGAAAAACACAACCAAACGGGGTTTTAAAGTTTACATTTATCCCAAATTCATTCAGAGTCAGGCCCAAAAGAAATAAACATAGGTCCAAAATTTAATATCAGAGTTTTAGAAAAATAGATCGATAAACCAGGTGCCATAGCCAAGCCTTCCAATCCATGCATCCAAATCATCACTTAATTACCTGAGAAAACGTGCTAAAAGTCAGCTTTCGCTGGTGAGATCATAGGTTTAAATTCATGATTCAATATAGTGGACATATACGCAAAACGCTTGCTAGCTAGACTAGGGATTCACTAAAAACCTGCGGATACCCTCCGCTCCATCATAGATACACGGATACCCTCCGTAATAAACATGCGGATACCCTCCGCCACAACATAGATACACGGGTACCCCCGTAATATCATAAATACTCGGATAACCTCTGAAGTATTAATAACCTATAGGTGCACACTATAGTGTCTAAATAAGCCAACCTTGAATAGTACACACGAAACTATGTGACTAAAGTTGAAAATTCATCCTAGTCCATACGCATAGCAAGTTTTAAAAAGAATATAAAAGCGATAATAGTCCACATAAAATAATTTGCACGTTTCCCACCCCAAGTATTGAAAACATAGTTCAAGAGAAAAAAGTGGGGCTATGACTCACCTCAAGTCCAGAAATCAGCAATAAGAAATCGGTAGAAGTAAGATGTATAGTAACTCGAAAGACGGCAACTACAGACTCGGCATGACCTAACAATATCAACTCGTTTAGAAATCATTTCCTCAAAATCGAATATTCCCAAACCCGAACGTATTCCATTTTATTTTCCAAAAATCCATTTCTCGTATTAGTTTGGAGTTTGGCGTTTGGTATCCATACGGGTGGTGGGTCGACACAACTCAAACCAAGAAGCCACAACAAAAAGGATAATAAAACAATCTATAGGTCTAATGTTAGTCCAATATATTATTTAAATAAATATCGAAGTTTATCAAATCCGTCGATTTGGTAATCCCTGATATTTATTTACGTAATACACCATTCTAAGATTATACCCGAATCCTAGGTCACACGTTGCACATAAAGTACTATATGGTATATATCAAAGTTTAATAAATTCTCTAATTATGCCGTTAAGCTTACCAAATTCATAAATTTGGCAACCTCACGAGATACTTAGTAATTTATTATTCTCGTACCCATACCACAACCTATGGGCGTTGTAGGATACGATGCCCATTAGTATACTCAATTTAAATAACTAAATAGCTCTTATTTAACCCATCGATTAAATAAGTTACGTAGTTATCGAAAGTGAGTGTATTAATTGTCATATATCCGTGACAACACAAACGTCACACACAATAATCCGCTTGGACTCAAGTGACCACGACCTCGCATAACTCGATAGTTTTCCTCAATTATTTAAAAGAGATTATTTTATTTAATATTTATTCAACGTCAAGATTTCCTCGTTATTCCTAATATTTAATCATAATAAAACTCCCAATAATATTACACTACTCTCATAGTATAATATTTATAGTCACGTTATCGTTATTATATTACTCGTGATCTTGTTATTATTAATATTCGCATTTATATATTTATATATACGTTATTCACGTCTATATATTTATATAAACGTTTATATTACCAATAATATTATTACGAGTTTTATTATTTGCGTTTGATTATATATTTTATCGAGTTATACGAAATGGTCACATGTCCGAGTCATCACTCTCGGCTCATTGTCCAATTCCAAAAATAGAAATATCCAAATCAAGTCATAAGTAAGTAATCCAACTCCTTCCAAATCAATACCCATATCACGTGCTACAACAATAGGGTCCGACTACGGCACCCGACTAACCTATCTCCGTCATTCTAGTTGACCGTCTCACAATCGGTCCCCAATACCACTTTTCGTCAACACAACACAATAAACAATACAACAAGCCCATGCCGAGACCACAAGGTCTCAGCTCAACAACTCCTTCTTGGCCCAAGATACCACTCCAACAAACAAAATTACAATAGTAACAAGGAAATAATCAACAAGCAATAACAACAACATAATGGCCTCAATCAAAATCTGGTCGAACCCATCATGGGTCTCGGCTTGAGTACACTAGCCATGAGACAAACCCCAAGACACAAGGGGTCCCAGTTAGGCTCCATCGAGCCACAATCAAACCAAACGGACCCTTGAGGTCATCGTTAACCAAACAACAACAACAATAATATATCAAACCCAACAACAATTCAATCTACACCAGCTCCTGGTCCTTACCATTCATACCAACAAGACCAGGATATCAAAATATCTACAAGGACTAACCAAGTATAACAATTAGTCACCAAAACTCAAAAATATATCAAGACATGAACACAGGTTCACGGTTTCACTTCGACCCAAGCTAGAACAACACCCCTTTGGATACCAAACCTTTTTAATCACATATTCATTATCAAAATCATTTTCCCCATTATTTTTAGACAAAATTAGATCAAAACCCCTTTGAAACAATTCGGGTTTACATAGATTTAGGACCACATCGAGGCACCAAAGGTGCCAAAATGATGCTACTCACCTTTTTATACTTCAAAACTCACGGATCTACAAGAAACAAGCAAAATATGCCTCGAATTGAAATGGTTTCAAGATGTTTTTATGGGTTTGGAGGCGCATGAATGGTACCAAATTAAAGAGGATAGTGAGGTGGTAACTGTGGTGGTGGCGGTGTGGTTGTAGTGGTGGCGGTGGAGCGGCGGCTGGTCGGATAATAGGGCGGCTAGGGTTTAGATGAAGAAGGAGATGAGAGAGAGAGATGTAGAAGATGATAAAAAAATATGGTGTGTTTGTTTGTGTGCACCAAACCGGCCACAAGGACCATTCATATAATTACTCTTATTTTATTTTTTTTTTCTTTTCTTTCTGTCTAACTAATAATAATAATAATAATAATAATACTAATACTAATAATAATAATAATAAGGATGAGAGTATTATTATATTTAGGGTTAAGGTGGCTAGGTGTAATTTACACGGACCAAAACCCGAAACTCATTTCAAATCATTTAATATCTCACGAAACGTTCCATAAATAAATATATATAGTCAAATCCGTAAACTCAAGACATAAAATTTTAGTTAGGTTACCTAGTGCCGGAGTCAACGTAGTGCCAATAAAATCTCGAAATAAATTCTCATCGCATCGATAATCCGAATTGATTCCATAAAAATTTTAAATATAATCAACCACAATATAGGTCTTACAAGTTCGTTACGAATAAAATTTCAAATATGAATTTATAAACGAACTTTAACGTAATGCGGGTTTTCAAAATGGCTCCCTAATTTGCCTGTTGTCACATCCTCCCAGCCTCAGAAGAAACCCGTCCCGGGTTTCTCTCGGAACAATCCATCTACGAAGTGAAAAGCTTTGGATATCTCTTTCGGAACTCGTCCTCACGGTCCCACATAAATTCTGGTCCATCTCGGGAATTCCAACGAACCTTGATGAGTGGAATGCGACTTCGCTTGAGTCGCTTAGTCTGACGATCCAAAATCTCAATCGGCTCTTCCACAAAGTTCAATTTCTTATCAACACGAATATCTTTCATCGGTATAACCGGCGTCTCATCAGAAAGGCACTTCTTCAAATTACTAACATGAAACACATCGTGAACTTTACTCAGTTCCTGTGGTAATTCCAACCTATAAGCCACAGGCCCAATTCTTTCCAAAATAAGAAATGGTCCAATGTAGCGAAGGTTGAGTTTCCCACGTTTCCCCAAAACGTATCACACCTTTCCAAAGCGAGACTTTCAGCAGCACTTTGTCTCCAACCTAGAACTCTAGGGGTTTACATCTCTGATCAGTGTAACTTTTCTGTCTATCTCTAGCTGCTTGTAATCGATCACGAATTTGAGTCACTTTCTCAGTAGTCTCCAAAATAAGTTCGGGGCCTGTGAGTTGACTATCTCCAACTTCAGCCCAACCAATAGGCGAACGGCATTTACGACCATATAAAGCTTCAAATGGTGCAACTTTTAGACTTGTGTGGTAGCTATTATTGTAAGAAAATCCGCAAGGGGTAGATACTGATGTAAAATATATATAGCCCCCAATATAGGTATTTGCCAGTAACCTATGATATTCAAATAAAGTGCATTTGGTGACTTTCCTCTAGCAACTAAATGGGGATTGTCAATCCCTAATAGATTTATTCACAATTATTTACGTTCACCCTTCAAATGATTAAGGTTCATGATCGAGGGACTTTTGGCAATAGCTACTTAAGCAATAATAATATCAGGAAAAGACTTATGTTCGGTTTTTGAGCATGTATCCCCCCCACAAAAATAAGTTAAATGTGGGCTATGAACTCACCCTAGTAGGATAGTAGAACAAATGTAATCTCAATGATGCAAGGCAATGGCTTCACACACAACCATAAAGTGCATTATTAATTGCGAACGTTTATTATTAATTACGAATAATCCATAAAGTGCATAGGCGATGTGTTACGTCGTATATATAAAATAGATAATGGTTACGTATCGTTTTATTCGTCTAAATTTAGTTATTGTTATATAAATTTTATACGTATATATATATATGTATATAAAGTTACGTTTATTATTTATAATATTTCAATTTATATATATATATATATATATATATATATATATATATATATATATATATATATATATATATATATATATATATATATATATATATATATAAGATTTATTATCAATATTATTATTTAATCCTTTAAGTTTCTCCAATTTACACATTTTACCCTTAACAGAAAACATTTACATCGTTAGTCCAAAATTATATATATTTACGTTTTAAGTCCAAGTATATCAATATTTACATTTTTCAATCCCAAGTTTTAATGTTAATAGTTTATACCCTTAGAAAACTGTTTTATCACTTTTTACCTAAAGTTTAGAAACTTGACACTTTTAGTCCCTATCTCTCAAAAATTTGCAAATTTAGTCCAAACATTACCAAATTTAAAACTTAACATTTTTATTATTTCAATAAGCTCAGGAAGTGTAGAAAAAGCTTATTCCAACGACTTATTAGCTTATTTTCTTCTTTTTCACAAAAACGGGCCTAACGAGCCAAAACTTAAGGCCCGTTAACGTTTTTCGATCCAAAGGGTTTGGGGGAACATTGGGTTTGTCGAAATCCATCATTTTAAGTTACAAAAACATTTCAAAAGAGCTTATAAGCTTAGCTTATCATAATAAGCTGAAAACAACTTATTGGGCTTTACGGCCCAAAGCTTATTTTAATTTCCTGAAATACTTGTGAGAATAGCGACATGCTTTAGGCTCGATTAGGTGATAAAATCAAGTTATTGGGCCCTGTTATTTATTAGTCTCGTTAGTATACTAGGTAGATAATTAGTTCATACAAAAATATTAGATGGTCATGTGTCGAATATTAAAATGGCGAGGCCAAAGTGTAGCCAAAAACTCAATACGTAAAACTCGCAAAACTTGAAAAATAAACTAAGTGTTTTAGTGAAATCGTATAGGTCCAATATGACTTAGAAACGTGTGATTCTTGTTGTGTATTCGTTAATATAAGCTCAATGTTATTATAGGTTCTCATTAATGACATAGCCAAATAATAGTACGATATATAACATATGTATGTCGTGTTTGTATTTTACGAGTTATAAATAGAAAGCGTGGGTACAAAACATAAGGTACGTATATATATAAATAGAAAGAAAATCAACGTCTTACCTCACCTCTAAAAGGTGTAGTAAAACATCGTGTAAGGATCGTGTGAAGGTACAAAAGCTCCGTGGTTCACTTCACGTTCCACCAAGGGTTCAAGATGCTCCAAGCTTGGCTTCCTAGGTTCGTTTCAAGACGTGGTACTCTTGGTGATTCGTTTGTCCCTCCACAGCTCCTCCTCATTAATATTTTTAGTGTACTGGTATGTATAAGTGCATGTATGATTGAGTTTGCATGTGAGGGCTTATATAGTGAGTTTATCGAGCGTAGAGACATGATAAGTTCACAAGAGTTGGAGTGTAGCATGCATACGAATAGTAGCACCACTCTTCTCATCCAATCGTGGGTTTACAAAGCTTAGATTGTGTAAGATTTCATGCTATTCATTCCTGACAATGAACATAGATAGCTAGGAGATTATTGGGGAGCATGGGAGGCATAAGGAATGTTAGGACACGTTTATGGCTTATCCTTCACATGTGAGTTTGGTACTTTACTTGGGTGATTTCTAGGGTAGTAAACGAGTGAGAGGGAGTGGAATTTTTATCATTTCTGTTTCTTGGGTACTAGGTGAGGCGAGGCAAGCAAAAATATATAAGGGTTGTGTATAAAAATCGTATGAAATAGGGTACGTTTGGTTGTGTATCGTGACAGAAACAAAACAAAAAAATACAAAGGGTGCGTTTGGGCTTGTGGCCTGTGGGTTGCTGGTTGTGTCGGCCCAAATCAAAAGAAAGAAAATAAAAGAAGTCCGTTTGGTTTATAATTGGATTTCGTGGCCCAATGAGTGTTGGGGGCCCACATGGTATGTCTCGATTATCGTGTCGAAGTTCAAAAATATTAGTGAGCGTTCTCGGGAAGTTTCGTAGGTTCGGGGAATATAAGAATAGTATACGTCATTTAGACAAAACGTATTGTTATAAATATAAACGTGTTATATATATTTATCATGCGCAATAATCATAGGTTATCTAGGTCGTGTGTAAGCATCGTTCCTGGGTAAACGGTCAATCACAGTTGTCGCAGTGGTTCAATATCAAGCCATATAAAAAAAAATTTGTTACCCGTAAAATGGTGTTAATTTATCGTAACATCGTTTTATTTATTCGTATGCATTTACTAATCGTAAGGGAAACTACCAAGTCGAACCGGCATAAGATCAATGGCAAAAGGTTTTTCGGATAAGGTTAGGGTGCAATCTTTCATGATAGTATTGGTATCTATTAAATTCCCGTCAGCCATTTCGACTTCATAGGTGGTGTTTAACGTAGAGGGGGTGACATTAAGTAAAGGGGCAAACGTATCTGATATAAAATCTTATCGGTGCCCGAATCAAACAATACTCTAGCATTATGATGGTTTAGTAGAAATGTACCGGTGACTACATCGGGTCCGTTTCCATCTCCGAGAAGGTATACCCTAGCTTTGGCGTTGACAGGTTCATTTCCTTCTGGGCAGTTCCTCCGGATGTGTCCTACTTCTCCGCATCCGTAGCAAGTGGGTGATATAACCTGTGTGTTGCTTCCTGTAGCCGGAATCCTACAGTTTCTGGTTTGATGACCGATCTTACGACATTTGTCACATCGGACGGTACAACGACCCTCGTGATGAAGTTTGCATCGCTGGCATTGGGGTTTCTGTCCATTGTACCCTACGCCTTCCGTGGCGGCGTAGACTCGGGGTTTTTCTTGTCTTTGATTCTGCTGTTGAGTGCTTCAGTTGTTGTGATATTTTTGGTGGTTTCGATTATTGTTGCGGTGGTTTTTGTTGCGGTGATGACTGTTGTAGTTTGCTGATTGTTGTTGTGATGGTGGGTGGTTCTCTTATCGTCCAATTTCCTTTTAAGCTCATTGCATTTCACTTCTCGGTCTAGAAGTTTCTGAGCAAGTTCCATTGCTGCTTCCAAGGTTGGCGGGTTTGCTGAGGTGACATTTCCTTCAATACTCCTAGGGAGTCCTTCGACATATTTTTCTAATGTCTTCTCATGATCGGGTACCATGGTAGGGCATAGTACTCTGAGTTCTTGGAATCTCCGGTTGTAACTTCTCAAGTCAACTCCTTTCACTATTAAGGCATGGAACTCATCCTTGAGTTTTCGTAGTTCGGAATGGGGACAAGACTTCTTTAGTATTTTAGCCTTGCATTCAATCCAAGTAAGCTGATGTGCTGCCTCTGCTCCTAGTGTTTGAACGGTAGAGTTCCACCAGGAAAGAGCGTCTTGCATCAGTGTTCCCGTTGCGAAGCTTACCTTGTTGTTTTTCGAGCATCCACTTCTTTGGAAAACAGTTTCACTACTTTCAAACCATTGAGCTAATTCCGACACTCCTTCAGTTCCTTTGAAATACGTTGGTTGACATGCTTTGAAGTCCTTGTACGTGCAGTAGCGGGGTGCAGGTGCATTTCCATCTCTATTACGGGTTTGTCCAGGTAAAACAGCATTAACGCCATCAGCAATTGCTTGCTGGATCGCTGCCGGGGTCATAACTTTGGGGTTTGCTGGTGCAGTGTTCGTGGTTGTTCTCCTAGTTCTAGCCATGTTGCTATTATAAAAGAAGGTATATTATTAGAACATTTATAATAATCCTATCACGTCGAAAATACATATCGAGTAATAATTAGTTAAATATAGGTCGTAGTTACAATGATTCGATCATTGAAAAGGTTTAAATCGTAATTATCGTATGTTGGAATGACACACATAGGAATTACGAATAAGTTTGACCTGTATGAACCAATATATTATGATATAATGTATAAAGTTTGCAACGTAAATAAAGATAAAATAAACTTCCATAAATCAATGTTAAGGTGTTACAACACTTATTGATACTTGTGCAAATGTTTACAAAACACGACAAGATACTCTTATTTGTAGGACATTGATTTTTACTTAACAAGGTGATTGTCTCATGGTTTTCCTAAGGCTTTGTCTAGGCGGTTTTGGAGTTCTTGAATGGCAGTAGACATGGTTTCCATGGTTTGATCTCGAGTCCTTTCCCTTTCTCGAGATTCTAGCAGGGCTTGCCTAAGGCGTAGGTTTTCAGTGTTGATCCTCTCAATTTCTCGGTCTAAAGTTCCCAATGTTATTTCTGTTGAAGTGTTAGCCCCACATAGTGCTCCTATGAATTCCATTGATTCCCAAAATAGAGAATCCAACTTTTCAACCTTATCTTCTATTGCAAGATGACCAATTATGAGACTGTTCATATCATCTTCAAAGGTTTCTAGAAGTTCATGTGGAATCTTGTTGAGTATACTAGCGATGGAATCAAGTCGGTCTTCGTGGCGAACCATTCTTGCAGCTAACAACGGTATGGTGTAATGTATGGTTCCCCAGTGACTGGCAGAATTCGGGAGGTAGAGTAAGAACTTTCCCCAAGTTCCCTTGTTGTTGGTGTTCCTTCTTGAGATCTCCAATATTGCATAATGGGCAACAAGAAAGACCATCTACGAGCATCCACTCGCTTGTGGGTCCTTCGGCGTCTGCGTTGAACACAAGATTCTGAGGTGGTTGGGCGGATCGGGTAAGTCCTTTGGTGAGGTGATATTGGGACACTTCGGTAAGGTGCAGGTGGTGATGCTAGTGGAGGTGATGCTATGGGTGATGGTGTTAGTGGCACAGTAGTAGTTTGGCTGTAGAAGATAGTTGGTAGTGGTGGTATCACTGGTGGTGCAGGTGGTGATGGCACAACTGATTCAGGTGGTATGACAAGAGCTGGTGCTGATACAGCAGTACTTGCTTCATACGGCTGAAGTTGTCTAATTTTCCTAGATCGGCAAATCGGACCAGATGTTGCCAGAGGAGAAGCCTCTGTGTCAGATGCTGGCAGAAATTGCTGGCTTTGCATGTATCTGTCGGTAGCAGGAGACATAGGCATAGGTGAGGTATCATAGGCTAAAGTAACATCTTCAGTTCCTGAGTTTGAGGACAAGCTGATGTTGGGAATTCTGTGAAGAAAGAATTCTGCTGCTGTTTCTGCTGAAAGGATTCTGCTGAAGAGTTGGTTTCTACTGAAGCAGTGTATCTGCTGAAGACATAGTTCAGCTTCATTAGTTTCTGCGGATATAGTATTTCCGTGTTTTATGTAATGTAGTTTGGATATGCATGCGTTTATTTAGGAAGTGATAATGCATATCTTTTAGAAGTTTTAGAGTATACGTTTCTTGAGAAACGGTTTAGGGTTCCTTGAGTATAAAAGGAACACACGGTTTATGTATTGAATAACTTTTAGAAAATTCTAATTATAATTAAAAAGATCCATAGAGGATCAAGAGTTCTTAGTATCAAGCTTGTGTTTTGTTTTCGCTTTATAAATACAAGTTACAGAGATTGTCTATTAGTGTGTTATTGATTACAGTGACATTACTAACGATTCTAGAGTGCTCAAGAAGATCTATCAAGGTCTATAGCTCAACAAGTGGTATCAGAGCCTCGAGAGAGTCTCTGCCATACTAAGAAACACAAATCTTACACCTTTACAATCCAAACAAATCACCAAACATGCCTGGATCGGATGATGATATTGATACAACCCAGAACATTAACACTACTTCTCTTCAACAACTTAATCTCTCCAACAGTAATGCTAAGTTTCCATACTTGAAGAATGCAGAAGATTATCATCTGTGGTCCATGAAGATGCAGAACTGGATCACAAACATTGATTGGAATTTGTGGGAGGTTGTTAAGAAAGGGAATAGTCTGAAGAAGCATGTTACAGATGCTGATGGAGTTGTTACTATTGTAGGACCCAAAACTGCTGAAGAGATTCTGGCTGTGCAGAGGGAGAGTAAAGTCAGAACTATTTTGCTCCAAGCTATTCCAGATGACCATATGGGTGACTTCCATTTTATGGAGGATGCCAAGGACATTTGGATGGCTATAAAAGCAAGATTTGGTGGGAATGAGGAATCAAGAAGGTTGCAGAAGTCTATGCTGAAGCAGAAATTCCAAGAATTTCAGATATCTGAAGAAGAGGGAATTCATAAGGGTTATGATAGATTTCATCGAATATTGAGTCAACTTAATCAGTTGAAGGCTAGACCCGACAATGAAGACTGCAATTCTAAGTTTTTGAGATCTCTGCCGCCATCTTGGTTACAAGTTTGTATTGCTCTCAAGACCAAAGGTGGGTTGGACATGATGTCTTTCGATGACCTGTAAAATAGGCTTAAATCACATGAGTCTGATGTTAGAAGTCCCATACGTCCATCCACTCATTCTGCATTTGTTGGTGCCTCTACTAAACCTGTGCATCAAGCCGCAAGTTCATATTCATCAGGAGCATCTTCTCAAAGTTATAATCAAACTGCTCCTAAATCAAGATCAAGTAGTGTGTTGGAGGATCTTATTCATTCATTTGTGGCTGAATATGAACCTCAGCAGTTTATTGCTTATGAGGACTTTGAATAGGTAGATCCATTGGAAATGGAGGAGATGCACTTGAAATGGGAGCTTGCAATGATCTCAATGAACATCAGAAGGTTTGAAGCCAAGTCTGGAAGAAAGTTTGGTTTTAATGGAAAAGAAGCAGCAAGGTTTGATAGAAGGAAGGTTAAATGCTACACTTGTGGTCAAGTGGGACATTTTTCAAGAGAATGCAAAGAAAGAAAGGCTGGAGATGAAGTTAGATATGGTTCTTATCCATTGGAAGCAGGGAATAGCAAGACTGTACCTTTAAAGGCAATGGTGACTCTAGATCACCAAATTGATTGGGCTGATCATGAACCTGCTGGAGAGGAAGCTTCTACTTCTTCACAAGTGAATCTGCTGGCATTCACACCTTCAGAAGACAAGAAGGAGCAAGTCTCCTTGATGGGAATCTCTCAGGTAACCAATTGTGTGTTTGGATGTAGTGTAAGATACAATGAGCTTAAACAAGAATTTGATGAATTGAAACCAAAATACAATGAGTGTTATATTGAAGTAGAGTCTTATATTAAAAACATTAGAGAAACAAAAGGTATGGTTTCAAAAGAATCAAGTTAAATATGATGAAAAAATAAGAGTTCTAGAAAGTGATTTAGAGGTTGCTAAGATAGAATTAAAACGTACTGAAAAAGAGAAGTCTGATTTAGAAAAAGAAAAACAAGAGTTACAAGCTAAATTAGATAAAGAGATAGCTGGTCGTATGAAATGGCAGGAAGGGGCATCTAATTTAAGTAAATTAATTGATGGTCACCAATCTGTTAGGTCTAGAAAGGCATTAGGATATGAGAAATATATAGACCCTGAAGAGCTAACCTATCCTGATATGTTTAGTGTTTTTGACCCTGAACCAGCCTTAGCTTATCAAACACCTGTTAAATATGTTAAGGAAGGGGGAATGAATGCAGTGCCTGGACCTATAAGAGGGGAACACATGCCTATAGACTTGTCCAAACCTGTTGACTTTGATGGATCACATCATTTATATGGCAAAAAGTCAACTGACTTGCAAGACCCTATTGTGAAATCTAATGACTTTGTCTCTTGTTGTAACAGTGACAAGTCTTCTGATGAAGGGTCTACCTCATTTGCTAGCTGTGATTCAAGTGAGAAGTCGGACCTGCCCAAGACCATGCCCAAGACCACTCCCAAGACCACACCAAAGACATCACCCAAGACTCCCCACAAGCCTTCTAGAGTTGCTGCTGATCACAAGACAGTTTCTACTGAAGACTTGTTTTTAAATTCTTTGCATAATAATACTTTTGGCTTTGTTAAAAACAATTCTGTTTGTCATGGTGATTTGAATACTTTTTCATGTTATGGAAATTCTTTTGGTTTGCATCAATCGTCTAAAAGGAAGAAGTGTTTTGTGTGTGGAAGTAAATATCACTTGATTAAGGATTGTACATATCATGAGCAAAGAATGGGTGCATGTGTTAGTCAAAGAAAAACTAGGCAAATGTGGAAGAATGTTAGTGAAATACCATCTTTTGTTCCACATCAGCAGAAACCTAATTCTGCTGAATCTCATCTTTCATGGAGAAGAACCAGTACTATACCATATGTTCGACCCACTAGTTCTTTCTTTTATAATGGTTATTGGCCTAATCACTTTGACTCAATGTGTAATGGTGGTGGGAAATTGAATACTGCTGTGAAGCCCTCAGCAGGTTGTTCTTGGACTAAGAAGGGACCTAATATGCATTACAGGCCCAAGAACAATGGTGGATCTAAAACATCTACATGGCCTGTTGCTAATGATCCACAAGGCAGGCTCAAGTCAGCAATGACTTGAGCCTCCAATGTGTACTAATTTTGTATATTTTGTTATTGTTGTAGGAACATCCTTTGAAAAGTACTGAAGTTGGTATTGTTGATAGTGGTTGTTCTAGAAGTATGTCAGGGAACAAGGATAAGATGCATGACTTTGAGCCCATTGAAGGAGGAGGTACTGTAACCTTTGGTGGTGGAGATGGCAAAATTACAGGGAAAGGAACCATTAAGACACCCTTGTTAGATTTTGAAAATGTTTACTATGTGAAGGAACTGGAGCACTTTAATCTAATCTCAGTATCACAAATTTGTGACACTAAGCATAAGGTTTTCTTCTCTGAAGATGAGTGTCTTGTACTTTCCAAGGACTTCAAACTCCCAGAAGACACAACTGTATTGCTGAGAGTTCCTAGAACCTTCAACCTATACACATTCAATCTGAATGATGTTCAGCCTGAAGGTGATCTAACATGTTTGGTGATCTAATAAATGGAATAGAAGAATGGCACATGTGAATTACAAGACCATCAACAAGTTATCCAAACTTGGTCTTGTTAAGGGCCTTCCTTCTAAACTCTTCACCAATGAACACAATTGTATTGCTTGCAACAAGGGAAAGCAACACAGAGCCTCTTATAAAACAGTCCAAGCAGTGAGCACCATTTCAGAACCTCTTCAATTGCTGCACATGGATCTCTTTGGTCCAACCCCCATTAGAAGTATTGATCACAAGTACTTCTGCCTAGTTATCACAGATGATTATAGCAGGTTTTGCTGGGTATTCTTTCTCAAAACTAAGGATGAAACAACTCCAATTCTAAAAGAATTCATTATCTTAGTTGAGAACCAGCTGAATAAAAAGGTGAAAGGAATTAGGTGTGACAATGGTACAGAATTCAAAAATGTTGTCTTCATTGAATTCTGTAAGTCTAAAGGGATTAGAAGGGACTATAGTACTCCAAGAACTCCACAACAAAATGGGGTTGCTGAAAGGAAAAATAGAACCCTCATTGAGACAGCAAGATCAATGCTTTCAGACTCCAAACTACCCACCATGTTTTGGACTGAAGCAGTCAGTACTGCATGTCATGTCTTGAACAGGGTATCCATCACTAGACTTCATGTCAAGACACCTTATGAACTTCTCACTGGGAAAGTTCCACACATACATTACCTTAAGCCTTTTGGATGCAAGGTGACTATTCTGAATACTGCTGATATACTGGGTAAATTTGATGGGAAAGCTGATGAGGGATATATAGTTGGGTATTCAGCTCATAGCAAGGCCTATAGGGTTTATAATCTGAATGCTAAAAAGATTGAAGAGACCCTTAATTTGAGATTTCTTGAAGATCAGCCTAATATTCAGGGACAAGGCCATTCTTGGTATTTTGACCTAGACTATTTGACTGACTATTTGGGTTATACTAGGCATGCTTCTAATCATGATGCAGGTACCAAAGATTCAAGTTCTAACCCTGTAGGTTTCATGGATGATGACTCAGAATGTGAGTCTAAGCCAGAAGAGAATACTTTTGTTGTACCATCTTTTCCACCTAACCATTTTGTAGGTAATCACTCTGCTGCTGACCAAGATGATGAGTCACATTATGCAGAAGATCTTGCAAGATTGCAGAAGCAGGAACATGCTGCTACTAAGGAAGCTCAGAAACTCAATGACAAGGTTACACAAGAGACTGAGGCTATCCTACATCAGTCAGCACAAGCAGTCAGTGGCAACAAGGATACTGCTGAAGGCACACCTGTTCCCACTGATAATGTCAAAGATGCTGATTCTGCTGATGTTCACTCTCCCATCTCTACTGAAGTCTCTGCTGATTTTGATAAGCCCTTTACCAGATTTCCAAGTCCTTCTGATCTTGGGAATTATCAACCAAAGCCTGGCTTGTTTAACTCAGCTTCATATGATACTGAGTTTGAGCCTACACTCACTAACATTGATGCCAACATTGATGTTCCACCTACAGCTACCAAAAGGATTCACAATGCTCATCCCCTATCAAAGATTATTGGTGATCATAAAGACCCTGTTCGAACTAGAAGCACTATCAAGAATACAAAATATGGAGAAGTTGCTTTTATCTCTTATGTCTACAATAAGAGGAACAATCACACAGACTTCAAACATTGTTTGTTTGCATGCTTTCTTTCTCAGATTGAACCAACTAGTGTTCCTCAAGCACTGGCTGATTCAAGTTGGCTTGAAGCAATGCAAGAGGAGATGCTGCAATTTAAGAATCAGCAGGTTTGGATTTTAGTTCCTCTTCCTGATGGGAAATATGCCATTGGGACAAAATGGATTCTGAAGAATAAAAGAGATGCCAGGGGTATTGTGGTGAAGAACAAAGCAAGACTAGTGGCTCAAGGTTTTAGACAAGAGGAAGGCATTGACTATGATGAGGTCTTTGCACCAGTGGCCAGAGTTGAAGCTATAAGGATATTTTTGGCCTATGCCTCTTATATGGGCTTTATGGTTTATCAGGTGGATGTTAAAGGTGCTTTCTTGTATGGAGAGATTGAAGAGGAGGTTTATGTAACTCAACCCAAGGGATTTGAAGACCCTGATCATCCTGAGTATGTGTACAAAGTTGTCAAAGCTCTCTATGGACTGCATCAAGCTCCCAGAGCTTGGTATGCAAGACTCTCCACATTTCTGCTGAAGAATGGCTACAGAAGAGGTGCCATTGACAAGACTTTATTTCTCAAGAAAGATTCAAGGGATATTATTCTTGTGCAGGTGTATGTGGATGATATTATATTTGGTTCTACCAAAGAAGCATGGTGTAGAGAGTTTGAGGATTTGATGAAGGGAGAATTTCAAATGAGTGCTATGGGAGAACTCACTTTCTTTCTGGGTTTACAAGTTCAGCAGAAACCTGATGGTATATTCATACACCAGGAGAAATATGTAAAAGATATGTTGTCTAAGTTTGCTATGGAAAATGTCAGGACTGCCACTACTCCATATGAGGCTCCTAAACCAAAGAACAATCTTACTCCTGATCTTCCTGTGAATGTTCATTTATACAGGTCTATGATTGGTTCTTTGATGTACTTGACTGCCTCAAGACCTGATATTACATTTTCTGTGAGTGCATGTTCAAGACACCAAGTCACTCCCCTTACCTCTCATATGAATGCTGTCAAGAAGATTTTTAAGTATCTTAAAGGACAACCACACTTAGGTCTTTGGTATCCCAAAGAGTCTCCATTTCAGCTAGCAGCTTATAGTGATAGTGACTATGCTGGTGCCAATTTGGATAGAAGATCCACAACTGGAGGTTGCCAATTTCTTGGAAGAAGACTGATTTCTTGGCAATGCAAGAAACAGACCATCGTTGCTACCTCTACTACTGAAGCAGAGTATGTTGCTGCTGCCAATTGTTGTGGACAGGTTCTATGGATTCAGAATCAATTACTGGATTATGGGTATAACTTCATGAATACTACCATTTTCATTGACAATCAAAGTACCATTTGCATTGTTAAAAATCCAGTTTTTCATAATAGAACCAAACATATTGAAATCAGACATCACTTTATAAGGGATGCTTATGAGAAACATTTGGTTAAAGTGGTCAAAATTCACACAGATGAAAATGTGCCAGATTTATTAACCAAGGCATTTGATGGACCAAGGTTTCAATATTTGGTGGTCCATATTGGAATGCTAAACCTTTAACTGCAAAGTTTAAGGGGAGGCATAAGCCTCAGGGGAGGATGATGACTGTAAACTTTGTAATATTTGTATAAGCTGCATAATTTCTGAGTTTTTAACAAGTTTTTAACACTAACCCTCTAACAGTTGTGCAAGTTATTTGGTGTATTTGCTTGTTTGATGGTTGTTTTGCAGATGTTCTGAGAATGAAAGTCCCATGATTAATGTCACCAAGAGCTAAAGTCAAAGGAATGTGGTCAATATGCTGAACATGGTTTCTACTGATCAATTGAAACATGCTGAAGGTCTTACACAATGGATAAATTCAACTAAGATCTTTTCATTCATTCATAGAAACAAGTTATAGCTTACATTCAATGTTACAATTGAGATACAATGACCATTCCTAAACTATTGACTAATTCAGTACTACTAGCTTCTATCACTTATTACAAAATACTTGAGGCTATGACAAGTACAATGAAGAAGCTGAAGATGAAAATGTAAGAAGAAGAGAAGGAAGACTGGGAAGATGCTCATGAATTAAAGTCAAGAGAATACTCAAGAACTTTGCCTCATGGTTACATTCCTCAATCATCTACTTCAGCTTCTCCTTTCCCTTACGTATGATCTCAGTCTTCTTGCTCTGTCCAATATGTTCTTGATGTGGAAGACCAGGTCCTGGAGCAGGAAGATCCAACACCAAATTTTGTGATGTTGGAAGAGATGGATCCCTAGTACTTGATCTTGGTTGCGATCTCTCTGGTGTGGAAGGAGGAAGAAAGGATGGATCTTCATTTTCTTCCTCTGAAGAGTCTTCATCAGAGGTATAGATGAAGGGAGAGACAAGCTCTCTCTCAGCAGGATTGGGTGCATTGCTTGGTTCACCCTTCAAATGAGCATTCCATTGTCTTTCTTGTGCATCCCATCGGTTCTCCAATGCTCTTTCAAATTCAGAACCTTCAAACCCCCATGGATATGGTGGTACATCTTCTTCTGCTGATGGAGAAGAGGAATTTGAATCTGAGGTTTTTGGGTGTGAAGACATAATTTGGATGGAGAATTAGGGTTAATAAGAATTAGGGTTTGAAAGACAATTTAGGAAAATTGATGAATGAGATGTGTTATCTGGGGTGATTAAATAAGCCAATTTCAGGAGTTACGATATTTAATGCGAGTTGGGTGGCACAGTAAAATCAAGATATTGACTGAAGATATTTTTACCTTTGGTTGATTCTGCTGATGGTTGACTATGCTTCAACAGATTTGACTCTCATTGCTGCTGAAGTGTAAAGTTTCAAATTAGAAGTTTTGTCAGACTTGGTCAATAAATTGTTCCGATAATTTTGACCATGATTGGGGAACTTCCAAATTTAACTCACTCTGCATATCTTTTCGAATCAAAATTATTCGCTTATCACTTCAAATAAACCCATTATTCTCTGGAGTAATTCATAACCATCTCACACACATTCAGTCAAATGGCTCAACTTGAATTGAAGGGCGACCATAACAAATATGCTATTTTGAAAACAAAGAAGGGACATGAAGAATTTGATTTGATGGTGGAATTTCTACAAAGGTCGAAGATTAATTATGCTTTGACGTATTGTCCCAATTTGGTGTGTGAATCCTTGGTGAAGCAAATTTGGGCATCTGCTACTAAGAGATCTGCTACAGAGATTGTAGCTGAAATAGATGGTGTAGAATATGTGGTGACAGAAGGGTTGATAAGGGCAAAGCTTAAGTTGGATGATGAAAATGGTGTGTATCATTCCAACACAGCAGAGATTCTTGCTGGGTTAAGAGAAGCTGGATATCAAAGTACTGATACATCCAAGTGGCACAAGAATCAATTTTGTCCTAAGTGGAGGTATCTGGTGCATCTGCTGCTTCAATGTATGAGCAACAAGTGTGGTGGATGGAACCAGTTCTCTCTGCAATTGGGTTGTGGTATTGTTTGTCTTTCTAAGGGTGAAACTTATAAAATTTCTAAGTTTATTTTTGAAAATATGCTAGAAAATATAGATAAGGAACAACATAAGTTTTTAATGTACCCTAGATTCTTACAAATAATCTCAGACATAACCACTAAAGATATAACCCATATACACATTAAAAGTCTAGGTTCTAAGTTGTTTGCCTCAATGAAAACTAATTATATTGGGGAACATCACCCTATGTTGGAAGCAATGTTGCCACAAGGCAATGCTAATGTAGTTGAGGGTGATGATGCTGGTAATATGCCTGCTCCTAATGCTGCTGATGATGGTAATCCATCATCTTCTGGTGTTGCTGCTGATGGTAATCCTTCAGTGGTAATGGAGGAAGCGCCAGCTACAACTGCTGAACCTTTACCTAATTCTACTGACTTACCACCACCTACCCCTGTACAAATGTCACCTAGCCCTACCATTTCACCAGTTCAGGATGCTCCAGTTGAGCAAATTCATGAGTTTGAAGATGATTTACAGACTTTTGAACCTGATCTTACTAGACTACCTTCACCTAGTTCTTTGGGAGAGCAAATTAATGTAGGTTCTCCTAATGTTGTACATGAGTCTGTTTCTCCTGCTGGGTTCAATGAAGCTCCTCATACCACTGAGCAATCTGGTGGTAGAGCAGAGGGCCCTATTACTCTCACATTTGTATATGATTCTCTTAACAGGTACATGAAAATGACTGAAGATCTCCAGAAAGAACTTTCTGAGATCAAGATTACTCTTGGTAATGAAATTCAAAGTCTGAAAAGCAAAGTTAAAGATTTGGAGGCACAACTAAGTAAGCAGAAGCAAAGCAAAGATGGATTGGATTCTACTGAAGTAGCAAAGGAGGCAAATTTGGATTCTCTTGAGATTCTAGTTGAAGTTGCTAGACAGTCTCATGTTACTCCTTCTAAAGCTGCTGCAGCACCTCAATCTAAACCAATAATACTAGTTCAAAGAAGAAGTACAAGACAGTATTTGGAAAGGCAAGCTGCTGAAGCTTCGAAAGTATCTGGTGGTGATAATGATGTGCTGATGACTGAAGCTGTGGATATACTTCAGGAGAAACAATCATTAAGTAGGGTTGCTGCTGATCAATCTGCTGATAAAGGAAATACATCAGGAGAAACATACTTTGTAGCTGGGAGAGAATACTTGAATTCTCCTATTCATCATTCATTTGAGAATTTACAAGTTTCTTCTGATAAAGAGGTTCAAGATGTACATGATGAACCTATGGCAGATGTGCTTGTGCCTAATGATGATGTTGCTGCAGATAATATTCTTCTTGATGATCTTGTTGAAGGAACAGATGATGATTTGGATGAGCTTGTTACAGCTGAAGAAAGAGCTGGACAAGAAGAACTGCTCCAACAATGGGAAAATTATAAGAAGAATACTAATCTAGCTGAGGAAGTACAAGCTTAGTTTGATGCTGAATTAGATTCAGAGACTCAAAGATATGTTTCTACCTTACCCATTGCAAGACAAAGGGAATTGGATGCAGCTGTTCTAGAGTTTGATGAATCAGATTGGCAGCTGATTGGAAAACAAATGCTTGCAAATCCTACTGTAACTGCTGACCTTATTGGAAAAAGGGTAGAGGAACAAGATTATGAATCTGAAATTGTGAAAATGTTAAAGATGAGGAAGAAGGCAGCTGATGAATTACAAGCTAAATCTAAAAGAGATAAACCTATGACTCAAACACAGCAGAGAGATTATATGCGAATATATGTGAGAAATCAAAGCAGTTCTTTGTTTAACAGTGCTTGGTCTAAACAACAGGTGTGGGGACTTCCATTTAATAAACTGGTTGAGATTTATAACAGAATCAAGGCTAGGAATGATAAAGATGGAGTGGGTGCTTCCAAGAATATTCCTCTCCTCAATGTTGATACTAGTGCTACTGAGAAAGTATCTTTACCTGATACTTCTGCTGATGTACCTCATGTTACTGCTTCAGATCCTCCAACAAGGAAGATTGTGGATAAAGGTAAAGCAAAAGTGATGACAGCAGATCCTCCAACTAGAAAGAGAACTAGGAGACAATTGGAGCAAGAAAGAATGGGTGAAGAGACTGCTAGGAGGTTGGTTGAGGAACAAGAAGCTGCATAAAAGGCTGAGCTTGCCAGATTTCATGAACTGAAGACAAGAGAAGTTGAAATTCAAGCTGCTAGAAATAAACAAATCAGGAAGGCTATGGATGAACAATATGCCTCAGCTGCACTTGAATCTTCTGAAGATTCTGCTGATGAACAAATGGATACTCCATCAGTGGATACTGATGCTGCAGAAGGTGATTCTGCTGAAGCAGTAGTTCATGATGCTATTTATGTTCCTGGAAGAAGAGGAAAGAGAATGGCTAAATTAGGATCATCACATTCAAAACAAAGTCTAATTAATGTGAATGATTCTGATGCTTCATTTATAAGGGAAGGATCATCTGATGATTGGCCAGAAGGAACTAGAGTTGTTCTGGTGAGTTGGGAGTTAAGTAAAGATGGTAAAATCAATACCATTTACAGATTGGATAATACTTCCATATCCTTTGTATTTCTTCAGCAGATTCTTCATCTTGTAAATTATCAAGATTTAGTCACTCTATATGAGTTAGTTATTAAGTATTATGCCACGCATACTCCTGAAGGTTCAGGATTATATTTGTTGGGTGATCTTCAAGTGTTGTTTGATTCTTCTACTCCTACTGGTGCAAGTTATGATATCTGGAAGGACAATCAGAAATGGAAAGTTCAGAGTTGGAAGTTCTATCCTATGCCTTATGTTCATGTACTGGAAACTACCACTGGTCTGCGGATTATTATGGATATTACCAACAAATATCCTCTGAAGGTATCTTTGATGGAGAAAATGTTACAACAGAAGTTGGAAATTCCTCCTGATCCAGTTGATAATACAAGATTGTTTGCTGAATCTTTGGTGAAGGTTTTCAAACAAAGGATTAAGACTTCCAGAGCAGCATCTGAGTAGAGATATTATGTTGTATATTTATTTTATTATTAGTATTAAAAAAAAAAAAAAAAAAAAAAAAAAAAAAAAAAAACGTTTTGTTGTATAGTATTTGTATCCAGGTTTGGTTATCAACTTGCCTAATGTTGACTATTCCATCATAAAGTTGGCTAGTCCAAAGGGTACAGCTTTGGTAAAGACACATCAAATCTGTTGATAGCTGTAATGGTTTGCTCAAAACCATAGGGTTTTCAACTCACCCATGCTTTATTGCTGAGTAGTTGAAATGGTTGTCAATTGACCATGGATTTTTCCTTTATGGATTCTGAATAATTGGCTAGCCCACATGTATATGGCTTGTGGTAAAGGCAGTGGAAAACCATATTTGGTAATCAGTTAACCAAGATGATTTTCATCAAGATAATTGGCTAGTCCTGAGCAAACAGCTACAGGTAAAGATATCTCAAATCCGTTAATAGCTGATGATTTGCTAAAAATCATGTGGTTATCAGTGTACCTTTGAACACTTGGCTACTCCAGTAGTGATGGCTATTGGTAAAGAGACATCAAATCCATTATTTTCAATGATTCACCTCTCACAGGAGTTAACACACCTGGAAGTGATGAGAATAGTATGAAACTAATTTGTTTTGATGTACATTTAGTCATTTGTTGCTGCAAAGAATGGAGCTTTCAAGTATATGCTGATCATAGAGATTCTGCTGAAGATAATTCTTTGCTGGTGCTATTTTATTACAATCCTCTTGGGATGTTATTTTGAAGATCTATCAAGAATCTTGAACTTAACCAGGTCAAATTCAAGATTAGGGGAGGATTGTTGGGAATTCTGTGAAGAAAGAATTCTGCTGCTGTTTCTGCTGAAAGGATTCTGCTGAAGAGTTGGTTTCTGCTGAAGCAGTGTATCTGCTGAAGACGTAGTTCAGCTTTATTAGTTTCTGTGGATATAGTATTTCCGTGTTTTATGTAATGTAGTTTGGATATGCATGAGTTTATTTAGGAAGTGATAATGCATATCTTTTAGAAGTTTTAGAGTATACGTTTCTTGAGAAACGGTTTAGGGTTCCTTGAGTATAAAAGGAACACACGGTTTATGTATTGAATAACTTTTAGAAAATTCTAATTATAATTAAAAAGATCCATAGAGGATCAAGAGTTCTTAGTATCAAGCTTGTGTTTTGTTTCCGCTTTATAAATACAAGTTGCAGAGATTGTCTATTAGTGTGTTATTGATTACAGTGACATTACTAACGATTCTAGAGTGCTCAAGAAGATCTATCAAGGTCTATAGCTCAATAGCTGATAGGGTGGGTGTTGGAAGACATGACACTGTAATAAATTTCCCGATTAGTGGATGTAAGCATAATTATAATCAATTTAAAATGCTATAAGGTAAATAATACTTTTTACCAATTGTTGGAATGCTCAGGCACGAAGGGCGTAGGATGGTATTTTATGAAAATTTTGTCTCGTTTAAAGTGTAGTTATAGTCCAATGTTTCCAAAAACACTTGGTTCACAATAACCGTAGTTCTGATGCCAATCTATAACACCCCCAAAATCGATCAATACAGCGGAAGACTTAAAATGTCAGCGGAAGATTTTTGGGGTATTGTATCATGGATCTTTGTCACAATTATAGAAAATGACTCAAGTGATCGTTTTAAGTTTTATTTAAAATACCAAATATTCATAATTCCAAGAGAATTTATTATTCAACAACAAGTTTTTATTCAAAGAGAAATAAACGTTTCTTTATTTGCCCACTTCGTGCCTTTGCCATCCATTCCATTTAGTTACCTAAGATAAACATGCTAAAAGTCAACAAAAAGTTGAGTGAAATTCATAGGTTTATAATTAAGAGTTTGAACACAAGAGATATGTGCTTATTGTATATAAATACAAACAAACAAGTTAGAAAGTCGCATTCATTATTGCCTTAAGCTCATGACACTCAACGATTCAACAGACATCAATATTTTCTGTAATAATGATGTAAAATATATATAGCCCCCAAGATAGGTATTTGCCAGTAACCTATGATATTCAAATAAAGTGCATTTGGTGACTTTCCTCTAGCAACCAAATGGGCATTGTTAATCCCTAATAGATTTATTCACAATTATTTACGTTCACCCTTCAATTGATTAAGGTTCATGATCGAGGGACTTTTGGCAATAGCTACTTAAGCAATAATAATATCAGGAAAAGACTTGTGTTCGGTTTTCGAGCATGTATCCCCCCCACAAAAATAAGTTAATGTGGGCTATGAACTCACCTTAGTAGGATAGTAGAACAAATGTAATCTCAACGATGCAAGGCAACGGCTTCACACACAACCTATAAGATATGGCACGTTTTAGTTCTTAAGTCTCGTTTTATTGCGAACGTTTATTATTAATTACGAATAATCCATAAAGTGCATAGGCGATGTGTTACGTCGTATATATAAAATAGATAATGGTTACGTATCGTTTTATTCGTCTAAATTTAGTTATCGTAATATAAATTTTATACGTATATATATATGTATATAAAGTTACGTTTATTATTTCTATTAATTTCAATTTACACACACACACACACACACACACATATATATATATATATATATATATATATATATATATATATATATATATATATATATATATATATATATATATATATATATATATATATATATATTACATATAAGATTTATTATCAACATTATTATTTAATCCTTTAAGTTTCTCCAATTTAGTCATTTTACCCTTAACGGAAAACATTTATGTCGTTAGTCCAAAATTATATATATTTACGTTTTAAGTCCAAGTATATCAATATTTACATTTTTCAATCCCAAGTTTTAATGTTAACTGTTTATACCCTTAGAAAACTGTTTTAACACTTTTTACCCAAAGTTTACAAACTTGACACTTTTAGTCTCTATCTCTCGAAAATTTGCAAATTTAGTCCAAACATTACCAAATTTAAAACTTAACATTTTTATTATTTCAATAAGCTCAGGAAGTGTAGAAACGCTTATTCCAATAGCTTATTAGCTTATTTTATTCTTTTTCACAAAAATGGGCCTAACGAGCCAAAACTTAAGGCCCGTTAACGTTTTTCGATCCAAAGGGTTTGGGGGAACATTGGGTTTGTCGAAATCCATCATTTTAAGTTACAAAAACATTTCAAAAGAGCTTATACGCTTAGCTTATCATAATAAGCTGAAAACAACTTATTGGGCTTTACGGCCCAAAGCTTATTTTAATTTCCTGAAATACTTGTGAGAATAGCGACATGCTTTAGGCTCGATTAGGTGATAAAATCAAGTTATTAGGCCCCGTTATTTATTAGTCTCGTTAGTATACTAGGTAGATAATTAGTTCGTACAAAAATATTAGATGGTCATGTGTTGAATATTAAAATGGCGAGGCCAAAGTGTAGCCAAAAACTCAATACGTAAAACTTGAAACACTTGAAAAATAAACTAAGTGTTCTAGTGAAATCGTATAGGTCCAACATGACTTAGAAACGTGTGATTTTTGTTGTGTATTCGTTAATATAAGCTCAATGTTATTATAGGTTCTCATTAATGACATAGCCAAATAATAGTACGATATATAACATATGTATGTCGTGTTTGTATTTTACGAGTTATAAATAGAAAGCGTGGGTGCAAAACATAAGGTACGTATATATATAAATAGAAAGAAAATCAAGGTCTCACCTCACCTCTAAAAGGTGGAGTAAAACGTCATGTAAGGATCGTGTGAAGGTACAAAAGCTCCGTGGTTCACTTCACGTTCCACCTAGGGTTCAAGATGCACCAAGCTTGGCTTCCTAGGTTCGTTTCGAGACGTGGTACTCTTGGTGATTCGTTTGTCCCTCCACAGCTCCTCCTCATTAATATTTTTAGTGTAATGGTACGTATAAGTGCATGTTTGATTGAGTTTGCATGTGAGGGCTTATATAGTGAGTTTATGGAGCGTAGAGACATGATAAGTTCACAAGAGTTGGAGTGTAGCATGCATACGAATAGTAGCACCACTCTTCTCATCCAATCGTGGGTTTACGAAGCTTAGATTGTGTAAGATTTCTTGCTATTCATTCCTGACAATGAACATAGATAGCTAGGGGATCATTGGGGAGTATAGGAAGCATAAGGAATGTTAGGACACGTTTTTAGCTTATCCTTCACATGTGAGTTTGGTACTTTACTTGGGTGATTTCTAGGGTAGTAAACGAGTGAGAGGGAGTGGAACTTTTATCATTTCTGTTTCTTGGGTACTAGGTGAGACGAGGGAAGCAAAAATATATAAGGGTTGTGTATAAAAATCGTATGAAATAGGGTACGTTTGGTTGTGTATCGCGACAGAAACAAAACAAAAAAATACAAAGGGTACGTTTGGGCTTGTGGCCTGTGGGCTGCTGGTTGTGTCGGCCCAAATCAAAAGAAAGAAAATAAAAGAAGTCCGTTTGGTTTATAATTGGATTTCGTGGCCCAATGAGTGTTGCGGGCCCACATGGTGTGTCTCGATTATCGTGTTGAAGTTCAAAAATATTAGTGAGCGTTCTCCGGAAGTTTCGTAGGTTCGGGGAATATAAGAATAGTATATGTTATTTAGACGAAACGTATTGTTATAAATATAAATTTGTTTTATATATTTATCGTTCGCAATAATCATAGGTTATCTAGGTCGTGTGTAAGCATCGTTCCTAGGAAAACGGTCAATCACTGTTATCGTAGTGGTTCAATATCAAGCCATATAAAAAAAAAAATTTGTTACCCGTAAAATGGTGTTAATTTATCGTAACATCATTTTATTTATTCGTATGCATTTACTAATCGTAAGGGAAATTTACGAGAGGTTACAGGTTTGCTTTGATTCCTTGCTTCGTGATCAAATGCCCGAGGAATTGTCCTTCTTTGACACCGAATGAACATTTCCTCGGATTAAGCTTCATATTGATGGCCCTTAGTTGATCGAAGGTTTCCTGAATGTCGGAGAGTAGGTCTTCCTCTGTTCTACTCTTTATGACTATGGTCAACGTATTCTTCCAAGTTTCTTCCTATCTGCTTATTGAAAGCCTTGTCTACCAAATGCTGGTAGGTTGCCCCTGCGTTTTTTTAACCGAAGGGCATCTTCTTGTAGCAGTAAACTCCCTTTCCTGTGTAGAAAGCCATTTTTTTCTCGTCCTGTACTGCCATTTGTATTTGATGGTAACCCTTGTAAGCATCCAAGAAGCATTTTAAACGAAAACCCGATAAGGATTCTATCTTCCAGTCTATTTCTGGGAGGGGGTAACAATCCTTTGGACACACGCTTTGTTGATGTCAGTGAAATCAACTCACATACGCCATCCTCCATTGCTTTTCTTTACTATAACCGTGTTAGCCACCCATGTTTGGTATTTTACCTCCCTGAGTATACCTGCCTGCACTAGTTCATCTACTTCTTTGCAAGCAGCAACATTTCTTTCAGGTGCCAGGCTTCGACACTTTTGTTTAATAGGCTCAATGTGTTTGAACTCATTGAGTTTATGTTCCCTCCTGAAGGGCCTACCATCAATCATGAGATTTCTCAGAACCCCTGTCATATCAGAGTATGTCCATGCGAAGACATCGTTTTTGTCCCTCAAGAGCTTTTCTAAGCTTCTTTTGAAGGTGAGAGGGAGTTGCTTTCCGATTACTACTGTCTGCTCCGGATAAAGCTCTTTTACCAAGATGCGTTCTTCGGCATCCCCACAGCTTAAAATAATCTTCGAAGGCTCTTGAGGACTTTCTTTTATATTCTTCCCCACCTCGGGTAATTCTCTTTTGTGATAACCGGATAGTACGGTCCCTATTTCGTTGGGTGTCTAGAACTTGACTGCTTCATGTATGGTGGATACCACGATGCCCATCTTCTGCATTGCGGTTCTTCCTATTATCAGGTTATTGGGGGAATCTGACCGTACTATTGCAAAAGTGAGAGTCTCCGTCCTTGCGAGCTGTCCTTCGCCAATGGTTATGTCTAGGGGGACTTCCCCTAGAGGCCACGAATGTTCTCTCGAGAAGCCTACTGAAGGTATCTTTGAGTCTACTCTCCGTGATCTAATAGAAGGCTTGAGCTTCAGGAAACAATGTTCGTATTTGATCTCACAAGTGCTTCCACAGTCCATATAGGCTCTATTCACCTCTCGGTTGAAAATGAGGACTTTTATGACAACGGGTTCATCTGAGGGAGGTTGGTTCGCCAGGGGAGGAAACGCTATTTCCCCCATTTTGGGTGTACTTTCTTCTACTTCTTTCCTTTTCTGACTTGTGCCTCCTCTGCGAACCATAAGGATCGGAGCTTCACCAACGTCATTTTTCTCTAATGGAGTGTCGGCAATCTTTTCCTTTCCTTTTCTTATACCTTTTACTAGATGTGTCAGCTTTCCGGACCTGACAGCTTCCTCTATTTGTTTCTTCAGTTCCCTGCAGCTATTGGTCTCATGACCAAAATCTTCATGGAAGTGGCATTACTTGGTCATGTCTTGGTTCCTTCCTTTACTGGTCATGCGAGGAGGGGGTTCAAAAGCCTTTGCTACGCTTTTCGTGGCCAAGATATCTCTTGGGGATTTTGGTAAGCTTTCCAGTAGGTCATGATTACGGCCTTTGCTACAAGGAGAGAATCTTTGCTAGCCCTTGTTTTTACCCCTTGGTGTTTCCCAAGAGGATTGCCTTGAGAATTTTCCGCCATGTTCTCTACTTTCAATCAGGGCTCCGTTGGTAGATACCTCCTTGGCTTCGATCCAGGTGTATGTGTTGACATAAATAATGTCTTAAAACATTGTTAGCATATTAACAATGTCTCTATGTTTTGATAATTACAAAGCATAAACTCATTAATCTAAAACTTATGACGTAAACAAGTTTTTAGCGCTTAATATTTGTCTTTGTTTCCATATCACTTAAGGTATGAATAAACAAAGGGTTTATTACATTTCATGATCAAAGGGGTATTTAATTAATTAACACAAAGTTTATTTAATTATATAAACATATTATATATTTTTGAAAAACACTTTTGGTAATAAAGAAAAATGTTTTATTCATACTAAATATATGAATTCAAATTATTAACCGAAATCAGTTAGTTTTTCACCAAATAAACTTTCCCCACTAAAAGACAAAGATTCTGGCCGTTTCAGCTGGGCGGCCCCCTTAATTATAAGGGGCGGTCCCCTTAAAATTAAGGGGACCGGCCTTGATTTAAGGGGACCGGCCACGCTCATCTGTCAGAATCTTTTGCCTATAAATACCACCTTAAACCTGGATTTTTTCCTCACCTTTTGCACTTCTAAACCTTCTGATCTAGATCCAAATCTCTATTCTCTTATCCTTTGATCATAAGTGTATAATTCTTTGTTTCAAAGTGATCCAACCTTCATCCTCTCAAGTGCAAGAGGATAATACTTCTATCCCTCAAGACAAGAAGTATTACAACTTGTTGTGATCTCCACATCAAGTTGTTGGTGCATCTTCAAAGATTATTTACATTATTCTTTGTGAAGATTGTTGTGAATATTTGATTGTAGATAGTTGTGTTAGATATAGATTGTATGATTAGTTAGTAGCTTGGTGTGAAGAAGAAAAGCTAGGAACTAGATTGGTGTGAAGAAGATAGGTGTGGAGTTGTTAGTTGTGAAGTAGATTGATTTGAAGAAGTTGTGACTTAGGTGTGACGAAGTAGTGGTGTGAAAAGTGGTGTGTAAATTGGTGTGTAAATTGGTGTGTACGGTTTTCTCCGCCATAAGGGAGCTTGTTGATATAGTGAAGAAAACTCTCGGGTTAGGTGCTCGGGGAGTGGAGTAGGGCAAGGAAGGTGTCCTTGTAGCCGAACCACTATAAATCTCTTGTCTCGCGGTTCGATCTTTCCATCTCTTACTTATTTCATTATTTATCATTGTAATATATTGTGTAGTGTTAATTGTTTATATTGTACAAGACTTGAGATCACATATTATCGAATCTAAGTTTTTAAAAGCTAAGTAAACTCTAAAACTAATTTTATAACGAATTAAAAAGACGTAAAACTATTCAACCCCCCTTCTAGTTTTCCACAATTGGTATCAAGAGCCACGTCTAGCAAGATTTTTAAAATATATTGTATTTTAAAACTTGTAACGATCTATGGAATTTGAAAAATATTTAGAAAGGCAATCTATGCAAAGACCACCATTATTTGAAAGTGATGGATTTTTATATTGGAAAAATAGATTCGAAACGTATGTGAAATCAAAAGATCTTGATCTTTGGCATATTATTACCTTTGGTGATTTTCCACCTATTCAATATAATGTTGAAACTAAAATGAATGAAATTGTATCTTTTGAAGAACAAAATGATGATTTGAAAAAGAAATTAGCAAAAACTAATGAGGCTAAAATGGTAATTTATAATGCGTTACCACGCAAAGAATATGAAAGAATTTTTATGTATAAAACCGCCAAAGAAATTTGGGATTCTTTACTAATTACTCACCAAGGTAATAGCCAAGTCAAAGATAATAAAATAGATCTTCTTGTACAACAATATGAAGAATTTACGATTCCGGAATTGGAATCAATTGATAATGCTTTTGCTAAGTTTAACACTATCATCACAAGTTTAAAAGCACTTGATGAGACATTTTCTAGTAAAAATTGTGTTAGGAAATTTCTTAGGGCATTGCATCCAAAATGGCGAGCTAAGGTCACGGCAATCGAAGAATCAAAGAACTTGATGACGTTATCACTAGATGAACTAATTGGCAACTTGAAGGTTCATGAAGAAATCATAAGAATAGATTCGGAAATGGTCAAAGTCAAGAAAGAACAAACCAAATCCATTGCTCTAAAAGCCAAAAAGGAACCCAGTGATGATAATGATTCAAGTGACAAAAGTGAAGACGAAGAATATGCAATGGCCGTAAGAGAATTCAAGTAGTTCTTCAAGATACGAGGAAGATTCACTAGATCATCACGAGACGAAAGAAAAGCATTCCAAAGGAATAGAAGTGACAACTACGAGAAAAGAAATTGCTTTAGATGTGGAAGTCCAAATCATCTCATTGGCGAATGTCTAAAGCCACCGGGTTATGAAAGTCAAGGTGCTTTTGTTAGTGGAACATGGAGTGATAGTGACAAAGAAGAAGTTGAAAAGCCAAGAGACGAAAAGTATTTTATGGCAAAAGAAACCGACGAAATATGTTTAGGAATTGACTTGGAACCTGACGAATGGATCAAAGATTGTGGATGTTCGAGGCACATGACGGGGAATCACAATCTATTCTCTACATACAAGGCATACAATGGAGGTAACGTTATTTTCAGTAGTGACTTACGTGGAAAAATCATTGGCAAAGGTACGATCTCTCAAGACTCACTTACTATTGAAAATGTAGAGCATGTAGATAAATTAACATATAACTTGCTTAGTGTAGGACAAATATGTGATAATAAATGTAGAGTCACATTTACCGAAGATGATAGCGAAATAGTTAAGAATGGAAAAATTATAGGTAGAGGAATTAGAAAAGGTGGCATATATGTTATGAAACTAGGAAACAAACCTGAGGATAGGATACGCCTAACGACCCTAGATGAAAACTCTACACTATGGCATAGGAGATTAGGACATGCTAACATGCAACAAATACAATCTTTGGCCTCTAAGGAATTAGTTAGAAATTTGCCTAATCTAAAATATGACAAGCATTTTTGTGATGCAAGTAAAATTGGAAACACAAGCTCATGCTAGTCACAAATCCAAGAATATAGTATCCACTACTAGATGCCTAGAATTATTACATATGGATCTTTTTGGTCCATCCGCTGTGCGGAGCTATGGAGGAAACAAATATACCTTAGTGATAGTAGATGACTACTCACGATACACGTGGACTAGGTTTTTAAGTGACAAAACCCAAGCCTTTGAAAAATTCGAAATATTTAGTAAAATGATTCAAAATAAATTAGGATGCTCAATAGTTGCCATTAGGACGGACCATGGTAGGGAATTTGATAACGAAGTACAATTCGGAAAATATTGCGAGTTAAATGGAATATCTCACAATTTCTCCGCTCCTCGTACTCCTCAATCAAATGGCGTAGTAGAAAGAAAAAATAGGTCACTACAAGAAATGAGTAGAACTATGTTAAATGAACAATCCATCCCACAAAAATTTTGGTGTCACGCCGTAGATACATCAACTTATATTTTAAATAGGGTATCTATTAGAAGAATTCCAGGAAAAACTCCTTATGAGTTATTAAGAGGTAGAAAACCAAACTTAAGCTACTTTAAGGTATTTGGAAGTAAATGCTATATTTTAAACACTAAGGACTATCTCACTAAGTTTGATCCAAAATCATATGAAGGAATATTTTTAGGATACTCACAACATAGCAAAGCATATATAATACTTAACAAACACTCCATAAAAGTAGAGGAATCACTAAATGTAACATTTGATGAAACACCACCACCTCCTAAAACATTACCTTTAGAAGATGATGATTTAGTCAAAGATGAGGCTATTGAGGTTAGTAAAACAGAACCCATAGGAAATGGTAATGAAGACATTCACTTAGAAAATAACGAAACTGTTAATATTAAAGAATCTAGATCACATCCATTAGATAATATAATAGGACATCTTAACCAAAGAACCCTTAGGTCACAAGCCCAAGATAAAAACAATTTCTTTTGTTTCCTCTTAGCAATAGAACCTAAGAATATTAGCGAGGCTTTAAAGGATGAAAGTTGGGTTATAGCTATGCAAGAAGAATTAAATCAATTTAAGGCGAATGATGTTTGGGAATTAGTCCCAAATCCAAAGGATATGACCATCATAGGAACCAAATGGGTATATAGGAATAAGTTAGACGAGAATGGAATAGTTACTAGGAATAAAGTTAGGTTAGTTGCCCAAGGTTATAATCAACAAGAAGGAATTGATTATGATGAAACTTATGCCCCCGTAGCTAGACTAGAATCGATTAGGATATTACTTGCCTATGCTTGCGCCCTAGATTTTAAGTTATTCCAAATGGATGTGAAAAGTTCATTCCTTAACGGTTTTATCAGTGAGGAGGTATATGTGGCACAACCTCCAGGATTCATTGACTTCGCAAAACCTGATTATGTTTATAAGTTAAAGAAAGCTTTGTATGGACTCAAACAAGCTCCCAAAGCTTGGTATGATCGATTAAAAGCTTTTCTTATTAACATGATTATTCCATGGGAATGGTAGATAACACTCTTTTCACTAAAAGGAAAGACCCAAATCTCATCATTGTCCAAATATATGTTGACGACATTATATTTGGATCGACTTGTCAAGACATGTGTGATGAATTTGCCAAAATCATGCATGATGAGTTTGAGATGAGTATGATGGGTGAACTTAACTTCTTCCTAGGATTACAAATAAAACAATTAGAAGATGGAATATTCTTTAACCAATCTAAGTACATTAAGGAAATGCTTAAGAAATTTGACCTAGAAGACTCAAAACCCATGAAAACTCCCATGTCTACGGAGGTAAAGCTCACAAAGGACGATGAAGGTGAGTCCCTAGATAACACCAAGTATAGAGGAATGATAGGTAGTTTACTATACTTGACGGCAAGTAGACCCGATATCATGTTTAGTGTCTGCCTTTGTGCCCGTTTTCAAGAGGATCCCAAAACCTCTCACCTAGAAGCGGTTAAGCGTATCTTCCGATACGTTAAAGGCACTATACACTTAGGATTATGGTATCCTAAGGAATCCAGCATAGAAACCATTGTCTATGCGGATTCGGATCATGCGGGAGACTACGTAGATAGAAAGAGTACTAGCGGTATTTGCACGTTTATGGGATGTTGTCTAACGTCTTGGTTTTCGAAGAAGCAAACCGCTCTTGCTATTTCTACCACCGAAGCCGAATATGTAAGTGCCGGAAAGGCATGTCAACAAGCACTATGGATGAAACAAGCTCTCGTAGACTATGGCATTAGGTTAGAAAATGTCCCCATTATGTGCGATAACAAAGGTGCGATAGATTTAAGTAAAAATCCGGTGCAACACTCTAGGACTAAACACATAGAAATACGTCACCATTTTCTTAGGGATAATGTACAAAAAGGAAATATATCTATAGAAAAGGTTGCATCGGAAGACAACATTGCGGATATATTCACAAAACCCCTTAAGCGTGAATTATTCAACCACTTGCGTTTAGGATTAGGAATGATGGAACAAGTTGACTAAATTATATTGAATTAATTCAAATTTATACTTGCATGAAATTTATTTTTCTTCCATTCCACCTTTTCTGAGTCTAGGAATCTATTTCGCACAAAACTAAAGATTGAGAAGATTTATTTTCTTTGCCTAATTTTTTTTTTTGTAAAACTCAATCAATTTTCTCTAAAAATTATTCTCACAATCTAGGAATCACATGAAGATCATTTTCCTTGCATTGTTGACTAATTCTAAAAACATTGTATTTCAAAATCATGCATAAACTCTCACATAAATTGTCAAGGTATATAATCTAATATATGTCTTTGACATTAATGATCGAGCAAAAATTGAACCAAGGAGATCATTTGGATTCTTTCTTAGGATCGTTATTTCTTTTTGCTTCTAGGAGTTGAAACAATCACAACTCCACATTTGTTGCATATAGACACTCACTAGGACAAATTCACTAATAATGGTGTCATCTTGATCCATCACTAGTTTTTCACTCACTAATTGCCTTTGCCTTTAATCTAAGATAGGTGCCTTAGGAAGCTTAAGTGTGCTTGCCTTTACATACCTCCTATTGCTTATTATGTGTTAATTATTTGCTCTTTTGCCTATGTGTTTTTGCATGCATGCTATATCTTGATTAGATTAGACTCTATATTGCCTAAGAGAATTGAACTTGCTTGAATTCTAATCCAAACACATAACCTTTCTGCAAATTTTCTGCCAAAAACCCAATTCTGGCAACCTGGAAATCACCAGATGGGCGGCCCCCTTAATTCTGTAAGGCGGCCCCCTTAATCATTAAGGGGACCGCCCCCTAATTAAGGGGACCGGCCATCTGATGGTCGGGTTTACAGAATCTTTTCTGCTTTTTAGCCCATTTCAACCTACATTTCCCAATCTTGACCAACACAATTTGTCCTAATCTCCCAAACAAACTTTATCCATCCATAAACACACAAATCTTACACTATAAATAACCCCAATCCTCAAAACTCTTTACTCATCCCTTCATGGCTTCTCCAAACAAACCCAAACCAAAAGCCTCAAGGCTTGCAAGAATGACGGAAAAACCCGTTTGGCGAAGAAAAAGCCCTCGAAACAAATCCATCATAACAAGTGAAGTTGGAAGTCATTCAACACCACCAACCACTTACTTCCCAAACTTTCCACCACACTCACAAGGACATTCATTTGATCCTACTTACAAACCATACAACATTGGCCAAACATCTTCCTTCATGCCAAATCACTTACCTCATCCTCAAATCCCTTGTAATGATCCATACAAGGTTGATCAACCATCCCACTACAACTCCAACTACACAAACCCAATTCATCCATATAAACACAATGACTTTCTCCACATTACCACGGAAAAGCAAAAGTTTCGTGATGAAATATCACAAATCCATGATCTTAGTGATCTCAATGCCATGCATCTTGCACAACGCAGCAAAGGGCAACCTCCATCATCACCCTATAACAATTGCCTTCCTCACTCTCTCAACTTGGATCAAGTTACAAACCACACTCACTATTGCCCTTGTTGCATCTTTCTCCAAAAACAAATCCTTTACTTGAGTGAAGATATTTCTTGGATTGAATATCTCCTCACTCGACCTCATCCCATTCCACCCCTAATACGATACAATATCGTAAGGGCCACCTCTTCCGCTCCATACCTTACTCCATATCCCTTTCCATCTACCAACTAAGCTTTATGCTTATGCTATCCTTCAAGCAAATAAAACAATCAACCATGAGTTGCAAGCAAGTCCAAGTGCTCTTTCTAGGCAATATAGGACTATGTCTTTTCATTTGTTTTATTATGATTAATATGCCCTAAGCATATTAAATGTTGTAATGCTTTCTATGATGTTTGAATGAATCTATTTTTATAACTATTGCTTTGCATGTAAATTTGCCTTGCTCTCTTCTAATATTTTGTGTAGCCAAGATTTCCATAGCTCATCTCCTTGGTGCTCTCAAATGAGGGGGAGTATACATCAAGGGGGAGCTTTAACCTTTTTGATTTTACAAAAAGGGGGAGAAGAGAATGTTAAACTCTAAATTCTTGTCTAAAAATTAATTTTTAGACCTAATGAGTTTAAGGTTTTGTAATCATCAAAAAAGGGGAGATTGTTGACATAAATAATGTCTTAAAACATTGTTAGCATATTAACAATGTCTCTATGTTTTGATAATTACAAAGCATAAACTCATTAATCTAAAACTTATGATGTAAACAAGTTTTTAGCGCTTAATATTTGTCTTTGTTTCCATATCACTTAAGGTATGAATAAACAAAGGGTTTATTACATTTCATGATCAAAGGGGTATTTAATTAACTAACACAAAGTTTATTTAATTATATAAACATATTATATATTTTTGAAAAACACTTTTGGTAATAAAGAAAAATGTTTTATTCATACTAAATATATGAATTCAAATTTTTAACCAAAATCAGTTAGTTTTTCACCAAATAAACTTTCCCCACTAAAAGACAAAGATTCTGGCCGTTCAGCTGGGCGGCCCCCTTAATTATAAGGGGCGGTCCTCTTAAAATTAAGGGGACCGGCCACGCTCCTCTGTCAGAATCTTTTGCCTATAAATACCACCTTAAACCTGGATTTTTTCCTCACCTTTTGCACTTCTAAACCTTCTGATCTAGATCCAAATCTCTATTCTCTTATCCTTTGATCATAAGTGTATAATTCTTTGTTTCAAAGTGATCCAACCTTCATCCTCTCAAGTGCAAGAGAAGAATACTTCTATCCCTCAAGACAAGAAGTATTACAACTTGTTGTGATCTCCACATCAAGTTGTTGGTGCATCTTCAAAGATTATTTACATTATTCTTTGTGAAGATTGTTGTGAATATTTGATTGTAGATAGTTGTGTTAGATATAGATTGTGTGATTAGTTAGTAGCTTGGTGTGAAGAAGAAAAGTTAGGAACTAGATTGGTGTGAAGAAGATAGGTGTGGAGTTGTTAGTTGTGAAGTAGATTGATTTGAAGAAGGTGTGACTTAGGTGTGACGAAGTAGTGGTGTGAAAAGTGGTGTGTAAATTGGTGTGTAAATTGGTGTGTACGGTTTTCTCCGCCATAAGGGAGCTTGTTGATATAGTGAAGAAAACTCTCGGGTTAGGTGCTCGGGGAGTGAAGTAGGGCAAGGAAGGTGTCCTTGTAGCCGAACCACTATAAATCTCTTGTCTCGCAGTTCGATCTTTCCATCTCTTACTTATTTCATTATTTATCATTGTAATATATTGTGTAGTGTTAATTGTTTATATTGTACAAGACTTGAGATCACATATTATCGAATCTAAGTTTTTAAAAGCTAAGTAAACTCTAAAACTAATTTTATAACGAATTAAAAAGACGTAAAACTATTCAACCCCCTTCTAGTTTTCCACAGTATGTCTTGTCCATGAGGCCTTTATACGTAGCAGGGAGATCGGTGGATAAGAATTCCACCAAAGTTCTGTTTTGGAGACCATGTACGAAGCCATAGATATGCTGATCTTCATGTAGCCCCAGGATCTGAAGAGTTTTGTCAGTGTACTTGGTGACGAAGGCTCTTGTACTCTCGCTCTCCCTCTGTTTGATGTTGTGTACTATCAGATGAGTTCTCATAAACTTCTTCTGTTGGCTGAAATGTGACTGGAACTCAGCCTTCAAATCATCGAGATTCACGATGCTGCCTGGTTTCTGCCCATTCCACCAAATCCGGTCGGAGTCCTTCAAAGTGTACGTAAACATATGACAGGCCACAGGCATGACCCATTTCTGCATCCTAATCGCCCCTTCGAACAAATGCACGAAGTTGTCCGGATCCCCCTTTCCGTCATAAGTACCTATGTGGGAAAATATCTTTAGGCCATCGGGTAATGGATAGTCTTCAATCCATGTAACGAAAGGTGTTGAGGAACTCGTGAGCTCCGAATACAGGTAATTATAAGGGGCTGCGCCCATAGGGATGCCAGGATACGGGTTATGGTTGGGAGGTATTCCGGATGGAGATTGGTTAGGGTACGGATGGTAAGGTGTGCTCATGTTACAGGGATAACTATTATTCATAGTGTAAGGATGGTTAGCTATGGGATGCCCGAAGGGTACCGTAGTCTGTGGGTAACTCTGGTTACCTGGTTGTCCATTTACCGGTGGGTAAAGGTTCTGAGGATAAGCCTGAGTGTAGAATTGAGGATACGTACATTCGGGAGGAAGATTTCCCCCCATATTTAATAGAGGTGGATTTCCTCCTACGCCAGATGTGTGGGAAGGTTGTGATGGAAACCCTACTTCGTTTCTCCCCAGATGAGCGGCCAATAGGGGAGGGAGATTAACCTGCGTGTCTTGCCTTCACTGGCTCCTTCCATTGGAGCCTTCGGCCATAGTTCCTTCTCCCCTTGTGGGAGCCCTTTCAGGAACCCCTTCAAAACTAACAGTCCTTCCATTGGTTCTTCAGCTGGATGGGGATCCTATTCTTATAGCTGAGTGTGTGACCCCCTGCAATTGAGACCTTGGTTCTATTTCCATCTCCTCATCATAATCGTCGTTGGAGTATTCCAACTCCCTGCGTATTTCTGTGTTCTAGACCTGTCTCTTACGGGCCCTTAGTAATGATTCCAACTCTTCGAAGTTTGCTTCAACGAAGGCAGGGCTAATGACAGGCTCATGATGAGCAGATGTCGAAGCATGGTGATTGGGCGTTATTTCTGAGTTAGATCATGTAGTGAATGTAGAGGCCGTAATTGGTGGAAGGTTGTTAGGGTCAGTTGATGGTATTGGTGTTAAGGTCGAGAAACCCGGTGGAGGTGTAACTTCTCTTTCTGGATTCATGCCGGAATATTAGCAGGTATATTTGACTGGTTATTTACTTGGAAATAACGAGACTAATTGTAGTGGGTCCCACGGATGACGCCACTGATTGTACAATAAAATGCACGACCAGACCTTCGATGGTGATCAAAGGGTATAAGGAGTGTTGTAATTACGCCAAGCTTGAATATAACCTGAAATAAGAAATACTAAAACACTATGTTAAGTGATTGCGCAGGGGTTGGACCCTGCGAACCACCTCCGGCGTGTGAATAAGTACTTGGTATGAGATTTAGGTGAAAAATGTAGTAAAGTAAAGTCGGATAGATTGCATACCAGATTCCCAACTCGTCCAAGGCTATTTATAGGGACGAAATAACCTTGGAGAGTGTTAGCACAAATTCCGGAGATCATGGGGGCGTCCCATGACGTGTGGTGACCACTAGGGCTTAATGTCCCATTCCTCCTGGTTTAGAGGGGAGGCTAAAAAGAAAGAGGGGACGTGGGTAAGACTTGGTCTTAACGATATTTTGTCTTGGCACATGCTCCGTCCTAACGACTTATTGAAGGATACCCCGAAGGGCTTAATCCTTTGATTGGAGAATTCCCATTTGGTAACTAGATCATAGGTGACTAGTTTTACGCCAAAGAAAGTTGTAGGAGGCTAGCCAGAGCCTTCGATTATGTAGACTGCCATGAGACTCGAAGGGGGGTCCTTCAACCTGATCGGAGGGTACATCATCACACTCCATTTGATCTTATGTTTTTCTATAGTAGCTCTTTAGCTAGACAAGCAGCTGCATCTGCAGCTCTTGCGGAAGCAACACTTGCTGAAGTACTAGCCCCATCCAATGTTAGCGATGCAACCGTTGTGGATGCAAGCCAGACGGAGTCATCAGGATTAATCGTTTTGGATGTTAAAGCAACGAGTCCATCAGATGATAGCTCACTTACTGATCCTCAAGTTTGGGATATGGTTGATGGTTGGATAGTGTTGTCCCAAAACTAGATCGATATTATAAGTTGCAAAGTAAAATTGAATAAGTAAATTTGTCTAATTTTCTAACCATTGTATCGAATGAATGTTTACATATATATATGGTATGAATCGACATGACCCAACCATTGTGTCTTTTCGAAAAAGTCGACTAACATAACTAACTTTCTGTAACCGCTTTTAACTAAATTTCGGTTATAAAGTTTCTAACTAACATCTTTGGTCCTTCGAGTTTATAAGAAGCAATGGAGCGAGATTACTTGGTTCACATTCTCCTCCTTAATCTTGATCATTGCTTCGTCCTAAATCTTGAACTCCGAGCATTTGTCGCATTGTTGTGAACTTCAATCGTGGTAGAGCATTTGTTAGTATATCTGCTCTTTGTAGTTCTCCGCTAACGTGTTCCACATTGATGTGCCCATTCTCTACGCATTCTCGAATGAAATGATAACGAATGTCGATGTGTTTACTTCTTTCATGAAAAACTGGGTTCTTGACTAGTGTTATTGCTGAAACGTTATCCACCTTCAACGTTATCTTCTTTTCTTCACTTCCAGTTAATTCACTAAGTAATCTTTTTAACCATAAGGCTTGACATGATACTGAAGTAGCCGCCATGAATTTTGATTCACATGATGATAGCGCCACTGTTGGTTGTTTCTGAGTACACCAGGTAATGGGTGACTCTCCAAAATAAAATACTAAGCCAGTAGTTCCTTTTCCTTGATTAGTGTTGATTCCATAACTACTGTCGCTGTAACCTGTAATCTTGCAGATGCCTTCTTTCTTTTAAATTATTCCATGTTCCTTTGTTCCTTTGATATATCGGATTACTTGCTTTACCGCCTTCAGGTCATGTTCCCTCGGGTCTTGCATGAATCTGCTGAGTAGTCCGACTGAATAACTAAGATTTGGTCTTGTATGAAGTAAGTACCTGAGACTTCCAATTAAGCTTCTGAAGTAAGTTGCTTCAACTGAGTTACCATCTTCCGCCTTTACAAACTTAGTACCAGGATCCATTGGTATCTTCATATCATTACTATCCGTCATACTTGTTTCCTTCAAGATCTTGTTAATATAACCTGTTTGCTTGATTGTAATTTCTCCTCCTATCTGTGTAACTTCTATCCCTAGGTAATAAGCTAACAATCCTAAGTCGCTCATTTTAAACTTTTCTTCCATCCGGGATTTAAATACTTCTAATTCCTTTCTTGGAGTGCTCGTGATTTTCAAATCATCTACATAAACTCCAACTATAATAGTAGAAGTCTTGTTTCTCTTCGTATAAACTGCTTGTTTGAGATTACACTTCTTAAAATCTAATGACTTTAACGTTTGATCAAGCTTCACATTCCAAGCTCTCGGTGCTTGCCTTAAACCATATAAAACTTTAATAAGCTTATATACTTTTCCTGAATTTCATGGCTATACAAATCCTTCAGGTTGTGTAACGTAGACTTCTTCCTTTAAGTCTCCATGTAAAAATGCTGATTTACATCCAAGTGATGAACATGCCAACCATGATATGCTGCTAATGCTAATATTAACTGTACTGTTTCTATCCTAGCAACTGGGGCAAATACTTCATCGAAGTCTATTCCTTGTTCTTGTACATATCCTTTTGCTACTAATCGTGCCTTATATCTGATGATCTTTGTTAGGTCACCATATTGATTTCACACAAACAAGAATGAGATAGATATAAGGATTTGGGTGAATATTTGAATAAGAGAAATAAAAGTGCAAGAGTTTCCTTAAGATATCAAATAAACAACCAAGTATTACATGAGACCTAAGGCTTCTATTTATAGGGAAGGAGCTAGGGCAACACTCCTTCTCCTTCCACTTACATTTCGTGTGGGCTTACAAGCCCATGGGCCTAATACCTTAAGTCTAGTAAACTTGTAACATAACATTAATGTAAGTAAATAATAACTTAGGCAACCTATTATTACAAATGATCGAGAGTTGATAAAATAGTAAAACTTTGATCCCAACAATCTCCCCCTAAGGGTCGGTCATCACGGTTGCTTGACGTCTTTGTCATTTCTTCATCTTTGACTTTGATAGCTTTAGACGTCTTTCAATAATCATGAGATAATAATCATTCATCGTTCTTGGTGCTTTGTTCATTGTTGTTGTGATAGTGATCAAGTAATGAAGTTGTCTGCCTTTCGTCACTTCTGCGTCTGTGGTGGTAGTCTGCCATTCCAACATGCTCATACATCTTTGAATTCTGACTTATACATGCACTTAGTTCCCTTTCTTTCACTTTTGATCTTTAGTCTTTATACTTTGTAGATTCTTCTTTTTGGCGTAGAATCTTTCTTTGAACTTTGTGTTGTGTTGATCTTTGAGGGAGCTTTTGATGACTTCAAGATGTATGTATGAGCATGTGGAATCCGTCGCCATGGAGATGATGTGTACCTGCGGGTAAATAGTTAGCAATAAAACATACGGTACTTACAGATAAGGGATTAGAGATCGTCAACAGTATAGTGTGAAGACTCCTTCTAACCCTTATCAAGGCCGTTCCCATGTCAGATACTCCCGAAGGAGCTTACAAGACCTACTAAGTAGCTCAATGACTGGGTGAGTCGCTGGGGATCACTCCACGACTGTAGACCGCTAAGAAACCACAGCAAACACTAAGCGTAACTCGCAAGGAGTTACCGAAGTGACCTGCTGTCAGGGCTGTTTGATGTTGACCCTGGTAGGATTTTCGTTCAATCATTGAGAAACACTTATGTAAATTCTCTCATAAACATTCTTGGCAGATTGCTAAGATCTGCGAAGGACTCGATAATTTACAGCTAGTGTCCATTGATGTAGAACACCAGTTGTAGAAATACTAAGTGTTCCTAAGAGATCTTTGATGTATCTCATGGCTCTAGACTCGAAAAGTGCACACTTAGGTTTCCTATGCGGAGACTAGGGTGGGGTCTCCTGCTTCAATATCAACCATCTCTAAGAGATAAGTCGATAGATTACACTGGTTCCCCGTGAGAATGAAACAAGCTCTTTTAAGAGAACTTGAGTGGTTAAGAAGGTTTAGTGCAGTGCGTCACTGGGTCCATGACGTGTTTGTTGTCACAACTCGTAATTTCAAGTCCTTTTTCACATGTCGAAATTTCATTTTTATTTCGGGAAGTTACTATTCATCAGTTACTATTCACTATTACTATTCACTTTCACTATTCATCTCTGAAATTTTTATTTCATATTCTCGTAAGTTAAACTATTTTAATGGTAATCCGAGAGTTTGGCGCTCGTCGGATCATTTCTGCAAAAATCACGAAGCCGTGTCCGAGATTTACTTTTGGGTTTAAACGTCGTTCCAGCATCCCGATATGTCCATAAAACATTATAAACAATAGAAATATGATTTTCTCTCATTTTACGACAATTCTGAAAGTTTAGGAATTTTACGTTTTTCAGTTCAGCATTTTACGCGAATTACGCGTTTTAAACTCGCGTTTCCAGTTTTAACAGCGTTTAAGCAACCCGATGGAACTTACCATTCATTTTATATTTTATTATGGAGTATTTTGACATGTTTAGTCATTCTTTCAAGTTTCATATTTTTACGATACCCGGATTTACGTTTCACGGTTTAAAACTTTACGGTTAGCGATTAACGGAACCAAAACCGACTCCGTGAACTAGAAATTAACAAGTTTCCTACATACTCATCAACCATGTGCAGCCCCCCCCCTCCCCCCCGCTCACCATGTTACTTTCACTTGACCCTTTATTTACCATTATGCCATTAGATTAGATATTTTCATACAAAAACACAAATAACACATTTATATTCATTTCAAGAATCAAAGTCAAGGTTTTCTCTTGTTCTTCTTCCCTAGCCACGACCCAAAATAAAAACCAAGGAAGGATCCATCAATTTTTGAAGATCAAGTGTTAATCAAGTCTATATTGTTGTCCTTGTTAGGGTTTTGTGATAAAAACCTAGGTTTCTTAATCCATTTCTCATCAAACTCCATATATATTCAAGTAAGCTTCAAGTGTTATTTTTCATCATCTATTACCTTCATTTCATTAGTAACATGTTGTATTTTCATGATATATTGGTTAAATATGCAAGTAGTTATGTTATATATACCACTTTTCAAGTATTTCTTAATTATTATGAGATTATAATTAACCTATGATTATCCCCATGAAACCCACCAAGGTTGGTGATGTTTAGGAACCCATGACACCTTAAGAAGGTGTGTGGTAGGATTAGACTAGATTTGTGGTGATTGGAGTGGATTTAGACAAGTATTAAACAAGAAAAATAAATTTTAGCCACTATATAAATGTTGCTGTCCCATTTTGTAAAATCCAGAAAAATCAGGGGATTCCGGGTAACTTTGGGCTAAAGATCTAGAAAATACTTTCAAAAATGAAGCCGTGGGCGAAAGAACGGATTAAAACGAGTTTATAACGAAGGAGATATGATTTTTGCAAGTTTAACAACGAAAACTATTTTTTGAAAATTATACTTGCTGTCCCACGATTTTCAAGGGCAAATCTGAGGTGTAAAACTTGATCTAGCCATCCTGACTTATCAAAAATATATTAATATGTTGTCCCACGATTCCGGAGATATAAAGAACGTAGAAAACAAGCTTATAACGACCAAGATATACACGTTTCAAAATTGACGAAACTCTTTTTCCATCAGCTTTTTAGCAAAATATTACTTATAGAAAAACAGTTTTTGTAATAGATCATGTTGCGAGCCAATTTACTCATTGATAAACTCATTTCTGGAAAATTTACATCATTGACAAAAAGTTACTTCACCCAGCCTAGTTTCCAAAACATCCACCCGTTTGTCAAAAGGATTTAAAACGAATAACTTATGGACTTCCAAACATTCCCGAAAACTGCCCAGTATCTGCCGAAACAGCCCAAACACCTTAGTTCATGGCTATATATCTTTATGATCGAGACCCGTATGGACAAACTTCAGTTCTATGACTTTCTAGTTAAGGTGAAAGTCTTTCTAAATCTACTGAGTTTCTTTCCTAACTCTTAATATTCATGATTTCGAGACTAGTTTTGCGAGACCACTTTGGCCATATATTTCAAGTAATGAAATGTGTCATTTTTCGTCGAAAACCTTATATTTGCCGATAGAACACCAAACGAGGATTGTGGAGTACCGTTTCAATATATTTATACGAAAAGTGGTTATTAACTTAACGAGACGTCAAAAACGTAATTTTCGACGATAAGCGTTATTTTCAAAACTAACGAGTGATATCGATAACATATGTATTTGCATGTGTAGCATCATTTCATTTCTTACATTAGACCGTATCATCCATATTAGGTTGTGGTTAGAGATCGAACCTCATTTCTGTGTATCCACTTTTGTCATCGTAGCTATCGCACCAGGTGAGTCATAGCCCCTACTCTTTTAATTGTTTTATCAACTCTTTGGGGCAGAATACATGCTCGTTTTACTTAAACGCATTACTCGCTTTACATGGTTGATTACCTGCATTTCATTGGTATGTTTGATTACCTGTATTTCATTGGTATGTTTGATTACCTGCATTTCATGGGATTGTCATCATTGTTTATATAACCTCATTGTTAAAATTGTTTATATAGCAGTTTTGCTACACTTATCTTTGAATTGAGATTCAAGCATTATTTTGTTCGTACAAACCAAAACACATTTGGCAGTGGGTTGTAAACACACAGGTTACAAGTCTCTTATGGCGGGACTTGGAACTGAGTGGATTTACGATGCCTTTGCTGGGAAATCTTCATTCAAATGCATGACATTCTTTTTCACAAGACTTTATAAACTCACCAACCTCGTGTTGACACTTTAGCATGTATTTTCAGGTTTTTAAGCAATGGCACGCTACAGGAGGTTTTGGCAGGGCAGGGCATGGTCATAGAAGACTCTGATTTAATCATTTGGGGACCGTTTTTAACTATTTTATTCTAAATGATTCAAGTGCAAACTATATTTTATTCTAAATGATTCAAGTGCAAACTATTTTTGAACTAGTATTGTAATACCAATTGAGTTACAACCCAGCTACATGTATGCTTCCGCTAGACCCGATTTTGCAGGTGTGACAGATTGGTATCAGAGCTTTGGCTATAGCGAACTAAGTGTTTTTAAAACCTAGACTATAGCTACTTTCAAGAAAACTTAACCCTATGACCGTCACGTGCCTGCCAGCCAAGCTGAAGCCTCAATTGTGGTTAGTTGCTGACATAGGTGATGATATTTATGTCTCATTAAGTGATATATTATATTCATTTATTATAGTTGTTTACTATAATTGTCTTTCATATAAGCATGTTCACGTATTGTATATGTCACCGCATTATATTTTTCCTTGCATAGTTTCATCATTTGACCTCGAGTTTGGTCACCTGCCTTAGTCTTTTTGAACGTCTTGGTATTTGTGAAGGACATAGTATTAGTATAACTGAACTAAGTTTTTGAAAATTCATGGAACCTCGGTGGAATATAGACTAGTCATCTATATTCGACCCGGGATAGTAGTACATAGGCTGACTACATATGTCTGACTCAGAAATGAATTTTGCAACACTTAGAATGGTTATAATAAAAAATTTTTTGGATTGAATCCTTTACTCATTTTCCAAATGTTTCATGCATGTGTGAGTATACCCTCGTTGTCAGAACATTCATACTTTTTATCACCTCGTGAACCACCGCCTGGAAGCACGTCAACTGGTCATTTCATCTCATGAACATTTACATTTATGCATAATACATTTACATCACAGTAGTCACTTTCATCACAATCACATTATGTCGCAGCTGTCACATTCTTTTCCCTTCTCACCATCACTATCATTTCCCTTTCCCATCCATATATATATAAGGAATTAGGTGACACTCTATAGAATCCTATGCCACTCATCCCTCAGTACTCCCAATATTGATAAGTGGATATTATCAATGACCTCCCTAGGAAAGATTTTTCCATACCATCAATTACTAGGAGGATTTCTCGATACAAGAAAAACAATGAAAGGATTACAGAACTACTAACCAGGACTAGAAGTATATAGTCAGAAAACTCATAACTCAAAAACAATCTTAAGATACCGCGAGACCATCCGAATCACCATCTCTGACCTAGTTGTCAAATTTTGTCATTCAAAGGTACTAGCTAGACTGAGCTACAGGATCGAACTCAATGTTAAGGTACGCTAACAACACTATAGAAATAAACCAAGCCTTCTAACCGATACTGTAGAGTATTTTTATTAAACATGGTCTCATCTAAATGCAAAGTTCCCTGCAATGAGTTTTCACCAAGGATAATTGATTTGAAGTAAGAATATCGGTATAGATTCCCCTAAGACGTTGTGTTCTCTAGAAATTCCAGATAACCTCATTTTCATACCAAGAAAAGGATTAGACCCGAACATATATTTTGCTAATGTGATGACAAATTTCAACGATAAATCATTTCAGGACTTAAGTTAGTTTGAATATTTATGCGTGTAGTTTTGCCTAGTACCCACCAATAGGCATTATTCAACCTCAGGAACTAAACGTTAGACATCTATGCATTTGTGCAGACACACCTACCTGTCTATTTTATCCTCTTAATACTTTCACTTTTAAAGAGATTTTTCTCAAAACTATCGTTATACAAAACATGTATCTTGTAAGAAATACTTTTCTGAGGCACTTATTTTGACAAGCAAATTCCTTTTGGTTAATCTTTTACAAAACTACTGGATGCTAAGAAATTTTAAACATCGTTCTTTAGTAAATCATACTATCCACCTTATGTTGAAAATAGTTCTATCTTGCATAACTATTAAATTCTAAAACATCAAGAAAAATGTTACTTAAAAAGCTGTTTGCTTAAGGTTGTAAATTCATTTATTCAGGGAAGGTTTATGAACAAAACACACAATCTCAAAACAAACTTTGAAAAATCAATCACTATATTACATCACTTATACATTTAGGATTTTGTGATTTGATGACATAGAGCTTGGGGAAAATCTTAGTAATGGAGACTAAGCATCGTAGTTGGAGAAAGACTCAATTCATGACATCCTGCGGAGGATCACAACCTTATCCTAATCTATTATTTTCAACAACACCCTTTGACGGACTTAACCTTGTAAGTTCTTTCACAAGATTCATGATACCCATTTCAATTATTTCTAATAAAGGAATTTGATTCACCTCAAACTCCTAGCGATTTCATTAAGTTTCCTTTGGAACCACACCACCTATCATCTTCAGAGCAATGGTCAGAATTAGATAATGATTGAAACATAGGGAGACCTGCATTTATTAGGTATGGATTTACATGCATTTATTGGGTATAGAGTTACCTGCATTTATTGGGTATGGATTTACCTGCATTTATTGGGTATGGATTTACCTGCATTTATTGGGTATTTATTGGGTATGGATTTACCTGCATTTATTGGGTATAGAGTTACCTGCATTTATTGGGTATGGATTTACCTGCATTTATTGGGTATGGATTTACCTACATTTGGAAAAGCTCAACCCACTAGTCTAGTAAGCATTCATGAAATAACCAGGAATTTCCTACAAATCAAGAATCAGTTACAAGTTTGATAAGTTGTAAACCATTAGAATTCCAAGTTAGTGGCAGAGTCATGTTGAAAGTTCTGCCTAGGAAAGGCATGATACCATTCAGAAAAATTCGGGAAGTTAAACCCGATATACACTGGACCCAACACTAGACCATTTAATATTTCAGACAGAATAGGCCTGGTGGCCGTCAGACTTGAACCTTGTTAGAGCTCAGAAGTTTACACAATGAATATCATCATCTTTTCACCTATACCACTCTAGAAATCAACACAAACTGAATTCGGGACGAAGTTCCTTTTAGAGGGGAAGAATGTCACAACTCATAATTTCATGTCCTTTTTCACATGTCGAAATTTCATTTTTATTTCGGGAAGTTACTATTCATCAGTTACTATTCACTATTACTATTCACTTTCACTATTCATCTCCGAAATTATTATTTCATATTCTCGTAAATTAAACTATTTTAACGGTAATCCGAGAGTTTGGCGCTCGTCGGATCATTTCTGCAAAAATCACGAAGCCGTGTCCGAGATTTACTTTTGGGTTTAAACGTCGTTCCAGCATCCCGATATGTCCATAAAACATTATAAACAATAGAAATATGATTTTCTCTCGTTTTACGACAATTCTAAAAGTTTTGGAATTTTACGTTTTTCAGTTCAGCATTTTACGCGAATTACGCGTTTTAAACCCGCGTTTCCAGTTTTAACAGCGTTTAAGCAACCCGATGGAACTTACCATTCATTTTATATTTTATTATGGAGTATTTTGACATGTTTAGTCATTCTTTCAAGTTTCATATTTTTACGATACCCGAATTTACGTTTCGCGGTTTAAAACTTTACGGTTAGCGATTAACGGAACCAAAACCGACTCCGTGAACTAGATATTAACAAGTTTCCTACATACTCATCAACCATGTGCAGCCCCCCCCCCCCCGCTCACCATGTTACTTTCACTTGACCCTTTATTTTCCATTATGCCATTAGATTAGATATTTTCATACAAAAACACAAATAACACATTTATATTCATTTCAAGAATCAAAGTCAAGGTTTTCTCTTGTTCTTCTTCCCTAACCACGACCCAAAATAAAAACCAAGGAAGGATCCATCAATTTTTGAAGATCAAGTGTTAATCAAGTCTATATTGTTGTCCTTGTTAGGGTTTTGTGATAAAAACCTAGGTTTCTTAATCCATTTCTCATCAAACTCCATATATATTCAAGTAAGCTTCAAGTGTTATTTCTCATCATCTATTACCTTCATTTCATTAGTAACATGTTGTATTTTCATGATATATTGGTTAAATATGCAAGTAGTTATGTTATATATATACCACTTTTCAAGTATTTCTTAATTATTATGAGATTATAATTAACCTATGATTATCCCCATGAAACCCACCAAGGTTGCTGATGTTTAGGAACCCATGACACCTTAAGAAGGTGTATGGTAGGATTAGACTAGATTTGTGATGATTGGAGTGGATTTGGACAAGTATTAAACAAGAAAAATGAATTTTCGCCACTATATAAATGTTGCTGTCCCATTTTGTAAAATATAGAAAAATCAGGGGATTCCGGGTAACTTTGGGCTAAAGATCTAGAAAATACTTTCAAAAAAGAAGCCGTGGGCGAAAGAACGAATTAAAAAGAGTTTATAACGAAGGAGATATGATTTTTGCAAGTTTAACGACGAAAACTATTTTCTGAAAATTATACTTGCTGTCCCACGATTTTCAAAGGCCAATCTGAGGTGTAAAACTTGATCTAGCCATCCCGACTTATCAAAAATATAATAGTATGTTGTCCCACGATTCCGGGGATATAAAGAATGTAGAAAACAAGCTTATAACGACCAAGATATACACGTTTCAAAATCGACGAAACTCTTTATTTCCATCAGCTTTTTAGCAAAATATTACTAAGTTTAGAAAACCAGTTTTTGTAATAGATCATGTTTAGAGCCAATTTACTCATTGATAAACTCATTTATGGAAAATTTACATCATTGACAAAAAGTTAGTTCACCCAGCCTATTTTCCAAAACATCCACCCGTTTGTCAAAAGGATTTAAAACGAATAACTTATGGACTTCCAAACTTTCCCAAAAACTGCCCAGAATCTGCTGAAACAGCCCAAACACCTTAATTCATGGCTATATATATTTATCATCGACACCCGTATGGACAAACTTCCATTCTATGACTTTTTAGTTAAGGTGAAATTCTTTCCAAAACCACTAAGTTTCTTTCCTAACTCTTAATATTCACGATTTCGCGACTAGTTTTGCGAGACCACTTTGGCCATATATTTCAAGTAATGAAAAGTGTCATTTTTTGTCGAAAACCTTATATTTGTCGATAGAACATCAAACGAGGATCGTGGAGTACCGTTTCAACATATTTATATGAAAAGTGGTTATTAATGTAACAATTCACATTTTCAGGTTAACTTCTATTCCCGGAAAAGTTACTATTCACTTTTACTATTCATGTTACTATTCATTTTTACTATTCATTTCTTTCCGAAATTTTCCCGAAAGTTGATTTTTATTTGATATTCTCAAGTGATAAATCATTTCCATGGCAAATTAAATGTTTGACATTCGTCAGATCATTTTCGTGAAAGTTATTAAGGAATTACATGGAATTACACGTTTTAGGGTAAAACGTCAATCAGAAATTCTACGCACAACGAAATTCGATCCCGTCAGGTGACCCCACATCGGAAAAATGTTTGACACGCCCATGATTTATTTGAGAATTAATCGTGACTGAGAAAAATATGACCAAAGACTTCCCGGCAGGTCACCCAAGCCGTACTACTCTCGCATGAGCACGCTTAACCGTATGGGCGATTAACCGTTAGACCACAAAACGCGTTTCTAAGACAATTTGAGTTTTCAACTTATTAGAAAAAGTTAAAACACGAAAGTTGTCCGGAACGACGTTTTCGTTCAGGAACAAAGAAGCTCGAGCCCTGAAAACGCTTTCCGAGTGATAAATTTCTTCAAATTCAAAACAGCCCATTTTTAGACAAAGTCATTACATCTAGGTTATGGTTTATGAAGACCAAAGGGGTCTTATGACCTATAATCAAGACCACAACCATGGCTAGAGCCAAGGTTGAGTCTCATGACCTTGGAACAAGGACCAAAGGTCATGGCTAGGCCATGACGAAATGACCATAACAACTTACATAGGCGTAAACACGAAACAATGAATTAGGCGATAACATGAACAAGCAATTTGGATCTACTTCACTTAAAAGGAAACCATGAGATTTTACCAAGAGAAAATGGACATTCAAGACTTATGAAACATACCCTAATAACAATCTTCATGTACAAATAAACTTTCCTAAGTTTATACAAATATCGGACATGTAACCTTTCGGATCAAAACTTATATCTATATATTTCATCAACTACTACAATAGTAGGGAGCCTCATGTGAGGAGTTCATTATGTAAGCCGTCGAGTTGAGTTGTGGATTTACGAGTTAAAGTGTCCTGGCTCCTCGAACGCTTACTAACATGACTTCTGAATTATGTCGGCCCGAACGGTAGTAAACGATATACAAAACATACATGTTTCATGAATCATTTCTTTCAAAGACTTACATTATACATCATACCACATCATGGACTAGATGCAAGATATATATATAGGCACTACATCATATTCTTTACTCCAATCCTAAGTCGCAACATTCGATTTTAGGTTGCTCGTAGAAACCTACACGATCCAACCATCACCTTCATTACTTGCTATCGTACTTAAGGTGAGTTCATAGCCCCACTTTACATTACTTCATTGTTTTACAAACCCTTGGGGGGAATACATGCTATTTTTAACCGAGCACAATGTTTTTGAAACTGTATGCTGCCTGATTGTTTTATTATCACTAAGTACCTTCCTTGCCAAACCGAGATCCTTTATTATGAACCATTTAATCACTCGAAATAGTGAGCGCGAATATTAATAATAGGCCTATTGGGATTGACGAATCCCATTTGTATTGACTAAGTTCAAACAAATGCAATAATATTTGAGATTTAGGTATGTTAGCAAAGTACCTACCGGGATAAATCTGCCGATCGATATTGGTACACGTTAACGTTATGGTGTCATAAGCTTAGTGTATAATACATGTTCCGGGCGTATAATAACGTAGCCTACCTGTTTTGTTTTCCAAACATTGGTGTGAGCCTATAACTCACACTACCAACATATTGTGTTCAATCGATTTAACAAACTCTATGAATATCACTCAACCTTTGTGTTGACCTCTCAAGCATGTATTTCAGGTTCATGACGATCAAGGATGGCACGGAAGGACACGGATACTCAAGAGGGCTATAAATTTTATTATCATTCAAAACTCATTTAATTTGTAAACATGGAACCATCTGGGACCTCATTTTGTAATCTCTGATATTTATATAATTTGAATGATAAATCTTTTAAAACGACTCAATTGGAGTTCGTTTTCTATTATTGTGACTATTGTGCCGTCAAGTAACACCCAGTTCGAATTCCGCTGCATCCATGAATTAGGGGTGTTACAGATTGGTATCAGAGCCATGGTTATAGAGAAACGGGTCTAATTGAGACCTAAACTATAACCACACTACAAGCAAAACCATTTTTATAGCCTTCCGCTCTCCGTGTCTTCCATCCTCTAGACGATTATGGACTTATTAAGCATTTTATGCTACATGAACATATAAGTATATTTATATATACATTCGAGTTATTTTCAATCATTTTATCTAAACATATCTACACATGCCTATTCTATGGCATTTCGACACAACTACATTCTCCCAACCATGTTCCTACTCCAACATTTTATATCCAAGATATTGTAACGAATTACGATGGTCTTTTCTATTTCCCGAACATTGTATGACACAATGGTCTAATCTACTTCCGAGACAATGTGATTTGTGCAATGGTCTCTCGAATTATTCCACCACATCATCAATATCATTTCATATGATATCAAAAACCCGTCACAACCTATCGATTTCTAAATAGAAATATGAGATTTCTAAAGGACAAACAAATCCATCACCTACAAAAAGCTGAAGTTCAGCTTTACATTTATCAAAGTTTTCTTCTGAAACCTTCATTGTTAAAAGTTCGTGATCCTGGCCAAGTATGTTCTATTTTAGAACTACTTAAAACTTCCTTTCCATACGTACCTACCCTTACTATCTTCTATGCAATGGAATATGAAAACATACGTTACAAGTCTTGTATGGACGGGACTTGCAATTGAAGGGTTTGACATCGCCTTTGTTTAGTGGACAGTTTCCCGAAAGCAACGGACATATCACAAGTATACCTAATTTAGGTATTTGAAAATTTTATCGAACCTTGGCTAAACATAGACTAGTCACCTATATTTAACCTAGGGACAGTGGAATATAGTCTGACTAACTATATTCGACTTAAAATTTTCAAATACTGAGAATAGTTGTGCTAGGGTTATGTTTAGATTGATTTCCTACATGAACACGATAAACCACCAGAATACATTAAAACAATCTAGAGACACGATAATGTCTTACCACTCAGCGAAATCTTAACACCTTATCTGTATGATTTAAATTCATTCTTGAAAGTTTTCATTTATGAGATAATCCGAATTACTATCTTGGGATAGTTACCAATTTTCCTCTTCATCCTGTAGAAGTACTATCCTGTTTAGGTCCTAAGGATACCATTCCATCATAAACTTTTAAAATCTCTTAAGATTTTTTAAAGCAAACTCAACATCTATACCTAAGAGTATTAATGTTAAGCATACACTAAGCACTTTTGTTCATCAACATATCACAACATTACCTTCACAACCGTGGCAAACACAAGCTCATTAACAGATCTTGATGCACTTTTAAAGCTCAAATCATCCTTAGTTACATCACAAGCACCCTCATCAGCTTTACAAGATTGAATATTCATTTTGTACTTTTGGAACACCAGTATCATCTCGTAATACACTACCTTGTAACTCACCGACTAAGTATGAATGTTGTGTAGGATGATTTGTAATTATTTGAATGGATTGGGATGCCTTTTCATTTAAATAAAGACATTGTAAATCACTAAACCATAAGTTTATATTTCCTTATCTACATTGTTTGGGATGCCTCTCTATGTAAATAAAGAATTATAAACAAGTGGGCTTATTTGTATCCGAAATAACATAAGTATGAAGTCAATAAACACTAGGTACAACAACCGATTACCTACTAAGCTATGATTGCAACTACGATCTCAGTTCCTATTAATATTCGACTGCTATATCAATTTCCTTTGATAATCAACTATTACTATACCTTTCCTACATAAAAGTAAGCCTCATCCTACACCATACACTGAAATGACAAATCAAATTACATCACCAGTAATCCCAGACTTTAGTCCTCATAAGTAACCACACCTGTTCATCGACACACGACGCAGACCCCTAGAATTCCAAGTCGGAGACAGGGTTATGCTAAAGGTATTGCCTTAGAAAGGCTTAATACGATTCGGTAAACGAGGAAAACTAAACCCAAGATACATCGGACCATTCAAAATCCTAGTCAGGGTTGGCCATGTGGAATACAGACTTGAGCTTCCATTAGAACTCAGTAGTGTACACCCCACTTTCCATGTATCCAACCTAAAGAAATGCTTGTCGGATGAATCACTAGTGATTCTACTCGATGAAATTCAACTCAATGACGATCTTCAATTTATTAAGGAACCCGTAGAAATCATGGACCGAGAGGTCAAATAACTCAAGCAAAGCCGTATTCCAATTGTCAAGTTCGTTCGAACTCACGACGTGGTCCTGAATACACATGGGAACGAGAGGACCAGATACGTAAGACATACCCACATCTTTTTACCAACAAAGTTTCTACTCCCAACGCAAATTGATCTCCGGGACGGAGCTCTCATATGGGGTGGAGACTGTAACAATTCACATTTTCAGGTTAACTTCTATTCCCGGAAAAGTTACTATTCACTTTTACTATTCATGTTACTATTCATTTTTACTATTCATTTCTTTCCGAAATTTTCCCGAAAGTTGATTTTTATTTGATATTCTCAAGTGATAAATCATTTCCATGGCAAATTAAATGTTTGACATTCGTCAGATCATTTTCGTGAAAGTTATTAAGGAATTACATGGAATTACACGTTTTAGGGTAAAACGTCAATCAGAAATTCTACGCACAACGAAATTCGATCCCGTCAGGTGACCCCACATCGGAAAAATGTTTGACACGCCCATGATTTATTTGAGAATTAATCGCGACTGAGAAAAATATGACCAAAGACTTCCCGGCAGGTCACCCAAGCCGTACTACTCTCGCATGAGCACGCTTAACCGTATGGGCGATTAACCGTTAGACCACAAAACGCGTTTCTAAGACAATTTGAGTTTTCAACTTATTAGAAAAAGTTAAAACACGAAAGTTGTCCGGAACGACGTTTTCGTTCAGGAACAAAGAAGCTCGAGCCCTGAAAACGCTTTCCGAGTGATAAATTTCTTCAAATTCAAAACAGCCCATTTTTAGACAAAGTCATTACATCTAGGTTATGGTTTATGAAGACCAAAGGGGTCTTATGACCTATAATCAAGACCACAACCATGGCTAGAGCCAAGGTTGAGTCTCATGACCTTGGAACAAGGACCAAAGGTCATGGCTAGGCCATGACGAAATGACCATAACAACTTACATAGGCGTAAACACGAAACAATGAATTAGGCGATAACATGAACAAGCAATTTGGATCTACTTCACTTAAAAGGAAACCATGAGATTTTACCAAGAGAAAATGGACATTCAAGACTTATGAAACATACCCTAATAACAATCTTCATGTACAAATAAACTTTCCTAAGTTTATACAAATATCGGACATGTAACCTTTCGGATCAAAACTTATATCTATATATTTCATCAACTACTACAATAGTAGGGAGCCTCATGTGAGGAGTTCATTATGTAAGCCGTCGAGTTGAGTTGTGGATTTACGAGTTAAAGTGTCCTGGCTCCTCGAACGCTTACTAACATGACTTCTGAATTATGTCGGCCCGAACGGTAGTAAACGATATACAAAACATACATGTTTCATGAATCATTTCTTTCAAAGACTTACATTATACATCATACCACATCATGGACTAGATGCAAGATATATATATAGGCACTACATCATATTCTTTACTCCAATCCTAAGTCGCAACATTCGATTTTAGGTTGCTCGTAGAAACCTACACGATCCAACCATCACCTTCATTACTTGCTATCGTACTTAAGGTGAGTTCATAGCCCCACTTTACATTACTTCATTGTTTTACAAACCCTTGGGGGGAATACATGCTATTTTTAACCGAGCACAATGTTTTTGAAACTGTATGCTGCCTGATTGTTTTATTATCACTAAGTACCTTCCTTGCCAAACCGAGATCCTTTATTATGAACCATTTAATCACTCGAAATAGTGAGCGCGAATATTAATAATAGGCCTATTGGGATTGACGAATCCCATTTGTATTGACTAAGTTCAAACAAATGCAATAATATTTGAGATTTAGGTATGTTAGCAAAGTACCTACCGGGATAAATCTGCCGATCGATATTGGTACACGTTAACGTTATGGTGTCATAAGCTTAGTGTATAATACATGTTCCGGGCGTATAATAACGTAGCCTACCTGTTTTGTTTTCCAAACATTGGTGTGAGCCTATAACTCACACTACCAACATATTGTGTTCAATCGATTTAACAAACTCTATGAATATCACTCAACCTTTGTGTTGACCTCTCAAGCATGTATTTCAGGTTCATGACGATCAAGGATGGCACGGAAGGACACGGATACTCAAGAGGGCTATAAATTTTATTATCATTCAAAACTCATTTAATTTGTAAACATGGAACCATCTGGGACCTCATTTTGTAATCTCTGATATTTATATAATTTGAATGATAAATCTTTTAAAACAACTCAATTGGAGTTCGTTTTCTATTATTGTGACTATTGTGCCGTCAAATAACACCCAGTTCGAATTCTGCTGCATCCATGAATTGGGGGTGTTACAATTAACTTAACGAGACGTCAAAAACGTATTTTTCGACGATAAGCGTTATTTTCAAAACTAACGAGTGGTATCGATAACATACGTATTTGCATGTGTAGCATCATTTCATTTCTTACATTAGACCGTATCATCCATATTAGGTTGCGGTTAGAGATCGAACCTCATTTCTGTGTATCCACTTTTGTCATCGTAGCTATCGCACCAGGTGAGTCATAGCCCCTACTCTTTTAATTGTTTTATCAACTCTTTGGGGGAGAATACATGCTCGTTTTACTTAAACGCATTACATGGTTGATTACCTGCATTTCATTGGTATGTTTGATTACCTGCATTTCATAGGTATGTTTGATTACCTGCATTTCATGGGATTGTCATCATTGTTTATATAACCTCATTGTTAAAATTGTTTATATAGCAGTTTTGCTACACTTATCTTTGAATTGAGATTCAAGCATTATTTTGTTCACACAAACCAAAACACATTTGGCAGTGGGTTGTAAACACACAGGTTACAAGTCTCTTATGGCAGGACTTGGAACTGAGTGGATTTACGATGCCTTTGCTGGGAAATCTTCATTCAAATGCATGACATTCTTTTTCACAAGACTCTATAAACTCACCAACCTCGTGTTGACACTTTAGCATGTATTTTCAGGTTTTAAGCAATGGCACGCTATAGGAGGTTTTGGCAGGGCATGGCATGGTCATAGAAGACTCTGATTATTCATTTGGGGACCGTTTTAAATTATTTTAAGGGCCTACTTCCGCATTACTTTTAACAATGTAGATTCAACACTTTTGGTTAAACGATTTTATTCTAAATGATTCAAGTGAAAACCATTTTGAACTTGTGTTGTAATACCAATTGAGTTACACCCCAGCTACATGTATGCTTCCGCTGGACCCAATTTTGGGGGTGTGACATTTGTCTTCAATACCGGTGTCACCTTAGTAACAACCAGTAGCATATGAGTTGAGCCCGGTGTCTGCCCTAAGGTTGAACATATAGAGGGCTATTTCTTTTCACCCTTTTCTTTACTTTTCTTTTTAATTCTTCAACTCCTTCTTTCCCTTTCATTCTTTTCTCCTTTTATCGTATCACACCTAAGGACTTCTAATTCTAACTAATGGTGATGTCCTTGGGTAGATCCCTCTGGCTCTGGCAAATCATAGGACTGTATTTCTTATCTTAATCACCTTATAACTCCACGATTATCCGACAATAGCCAAGAAACCTTTGATTGAAAATCTCTCAAAGTGTTTGTGATTATCGAATATTTTGTTTAACACTTTGAGAGTTTTGTGATTACTTAAGAAGGGCTCCCCCTTCACATGTGCTCATAAGTGTTTAAATAAATTTGCACATGCGGGAGGAACAAGCACTTTTTGAATTGATCCACTTTCAGTGAACCTGACCGATTCGAGACACGCTTACATCACTAGTTAGACTAGCTTGAAGTTATTACCCGGCCTGGTCAAATCCACAGAAAGTTTCTCAAAACGGTACATTTCTACTAAGACAAATCCTTTTCGAGACACGCTTACGTGGCTAGTTAAAGAGTTCCATTGTCAGCTTTTAGGTGACAACTAGCTCTGGTAACTAACTTGATGTTATTACCCGTCGAAGATAAGTCTTTTTGAGTTTACTAACTTTTATGTTTCGTCAATTCCTGGGTGAATCTGAGTCTAGCTCGCATGAGATTTGACTTATAAGCAACATTTAACTTTCATATTTTAATCACTTTCACTTTTCTCCCCCTCAAAAATAGCATATGAGATGTTGTTTTTGATAAACTTTTGATTAAAATATGCTTTTTGAGTCTTATGGGGAGATATCAACAAGAACTTGTGGTTTTCAAACGATGAAATTTTTCAAGTGCTCCCCCTCAACAAGTGAATACTCATTGAGGTGAAATACTTGCCTTTTGAGTAGAATTATGAAAATCAGAAAATGTTTGATTAATTCTACTCAAAAGTAAGAAGCCTTCGCTCCTTATATAAGGATTGAGGCACTGATGCGTACCTCAGGGTCCTTTCATTACAAGTGCGGGTTGTACATTGATATGTGTGTACAAACCATAGTGAAGACAATTCAATCAAATGAAACAATTAATATTGAAAAGTTAATATCCATGTGTACCAGTTTAAACTTCATCAGTGAGTGGAGCATCAAAGTCAGTGAACTTTGGTTCGGGTCTTTTGAAGAGGCTGATAGTAAATGATGGTCTGACACCGATATAGCTTTCCAATCATCTGATCTGTTCCCGTCGAAATAACCTTTCTTCAATCTTCAGGACAAAGTTACGAACTTGTCTTCTGGAGCTGGATTTCCATCTTGGTGGTTCACCTTTAGCTATCTTTCTGCGATCATCATTCAACCTTTTGACTAGCCCATCACGAACGGTTTTTAGCATAACATCACAGAACTTGTGTACCTCATCGAACCGCATGAAGCTTTGTAGATTTTTGTTGTTGATGTATGTGAAACCAAATGAAGGTTCTTGGATGAGAGTATACTGTGATGTTTGATAGATTCCATCAAATGTGAATTGCGGCTTTGTCAAATTGATCTTCTGTTGGTAACTTTCCACTCCAAGCTGAAGATCTTCCACTCTTTCTTGAACTATCAATCGTCGGATGAAAAGAAGTAGTGATGCCATGAAGTTGTATTGAGTTTCTCTTTCGAATCCATGCATTCTTCCTTGAACTTTTTCTAGATACATGTCTTCAATGTCATTTAGATAAAGATCCGGAAAGTCTGCTTTGGAGAATTTGTACTTCTTTTCATCTTGTCGTTTAACCACAATTTCATTCATGAACATGTAGTTAAACCGTTTCGACTCTTGAATTTCCAAGATAGCAATGATCTTAGATTTATGCTTCACATTTTCCAATGATTTTTCTCCTAATCTGCTAGTATAACCTAGACGACGACATTCTGGCCAGTGTTGAATCCCGTGTAGAGCATCTCTGTCGTAAGCCACGATAGAGTTGCTGAATACTGGAGTAGACTCTTCAATTGCTGGAATGTCGTATCTTGCGGCCGGTACTGAGATTGTAAGTGAGGAAGCATATTTCTTCTTGGATTTCTCTTGGGTGAGTTGGAGGTTACGAAGATCTTTGTTGAAGAAAAAGCTGTAAGGTAACTTGGGTTTTTCTGGAAATCCTTTCAAAGGTAATGGTTTAGTCCAGTCAGTGAAGTAAGGCTTTTCGTGGTTTTTGGAACTGAGGTCGATATTCACTTCAGGGTTTAGCCAGTCAAACTTGCCAGACATTGCACTAGCTATGTTCTGCATGTGATATTCGTATTCCATCTTGTTTCCAGATCTGGATTTAAGGAATTCCTGTGCATCCCTATTGATTCTTCTGAGCTCCGCCTTTGTAAGTTTCTCAATCTGAAGATCCTTCATAATGACATGAGTGAATTGTAGTGTATTGCCTGGAAGGGGTTCTTCATCTTCGAGAGGAGGTTGAGCTTGTACCAATTCTGTCAACCAGTCATTCTCAGGTGTGTCATCATTGTCGAGCCATGAATGACGTCTTCTTTTCTTTGATTTCTTAGACTTAGATGTAGCATCCTTGTCTTTAGCCTTTGTTGGTGACGATGGTCCAGCTTGAGAATCGGGAATAGGGGAGGCACGGTAATCAGTATCGGGTTGACCTTGGTAGTCATCAGTTGGTTGCATGAAAGTTTCTTTCTCTTGTGTTGGACCTTGACCGGTAGCTGAGGTGTGTTGTTGATTTCCAGGAGGAGTAGAATCCTTTCGTGGTTGTTGAGAAGATGATGGACCGATTCCAGACTTATGCTTCTTACCTTTTGAATTCGGGTCCGGGTCGTCATCTTTCCTTGACCTCTTTAAGGTTCCAGCAGCATCTTTGCATGACTCTTTGGACAAGTTGGCGGATATAGCATCAACCAGTGCTTTTTCTTCAGTTGTCTGTGTGGTTTTGTAGGAAACTTTGTCGTAGAGTTGAGCAAGCAGTTCATCAAAAGATGGTTCAAGGATGGTTGGAGTTACAGTAGAAGCTTTTGCAATGTGAAGCGTGAATGGTGTGGTTGACAACATTTTCTTTACCACACTTCTAATTCTGTGATCCAAATTGTCCCTGATAGGTTCAATGAGGTTTGTAACTTCAGGAGTGACAATTTCAACTAGATTTTCAGTAAGATAATCTAGTGTGACAGTCTTGATAAATCCTGAGAAATCAGCGTTCAAGAACTTATCGATCAGCTGCTTTGACTCCTGAAAGTCTTCAACTTGTTTGGCAAGACCGGTAACCATGGTTGTAAGTGTGTTGACTTGCTCCTGAAGATCAACTGGTTTAGTCGGTTCATTGATTGATTGTTGCTTTGATGTGGTTTCAGAAGGTGTGGGAGATGAATGCTCAGGTGATGATTCGGATGACGACTCATTGTGAGAGCTTGAAGAAGAAGCAGGAGGAGTTGGATCCTTTGGTGGAGAGTCTTGAGGAGGAGGAGGTTTCACTGAGGAAGTCTGCTTTGATTGCGAAGATGATTGAAGAAATATGTTGGTGTCGAAAGCGTTCTTTTCTTCATTTTCTTTTCTTCTGCGTTCCTCTGCTTCCCGTGCAAGAAACTCTGGAGTAATGAAGTGGTCAAATTCCAGATCCGTAGCAATGTTCTCCTGTCCGCCAACATTCTGATTTTGAAGCTGGTTCTAAAGTTGTGGACACTATGGGAGGAATCATGTTGCTTGTAGCTCCTTCCTGTTCTGATTGATCAACAGGTGGTGAAGGTTGAGACTGAAGTCGGCTTTGGAGTGCTGCTTCCCTTTGTTCTTTGCGAAATTGCTTTTCTTCGGCTCGTGTGTCAACAATTATACTTTTCAATTCTCGTTTGTCAACCAATTGTTCAACGATTGGTTCGTCTTCTTCATCATCATTTGGCTCATTAATTGTGATCCCTTTTCTCTTTCTAGACTCTGCTTCAAAAGTTTCAAGACTTTGTTGTATAGCAATCTCCGTTGCAGGAAATGCTTCTTCTGTTACTCTAACTCTTCGTTCAAAGTCTTGCTCTTCTTCTTCAGATTCTGTGTCAAACTCAGAGTCGCTTTCAGAGGGTGGTGGTGTAGGTTCATCTTGAAGAGCGAACTTTGGTGTTACCTTCTTCTTTGGCTTGGTTGCAGGCTTAGGTTTGGGTGTCGGTTTAGGTTTGGCGGAAGTTTTGGGTTTAGCAGATGGTTTTGTCTTGGGAGTAGCCTTTGACTTAGTCTGAGGTGAGCCAGTGGTACTTGTAGTACTCCCAGATTTCTCACTTCCTTTGCTGCGAGTCTGTATAGTAGCTTCTTCCTGTACCCCGTTGTAAGCATCATCATAGAATTTGTAGTTCAAACTTTTCTTGATATTCTCATCAAGAAGATATTCGGGAAGTCTCATTCCTTTTATCTTGGTAGAGGAAGTGGTCGTCTTGATAAAGGAGGTGGTGAAGTCGTCCTCGAAGAGGTGCTTAGGCTCATTAGGGTCTGCCATCCTTTTGATAAATTTTGGAGTGTCTTTGCAGAAATATTCAATGAGAAGCTTGGTGAATCTTGTGAACGGGATCATAGTCTTTTCACGTCCGGTTTGGATGCTGTAGACTATATCGTTCATGATTGGAACTGCAAAGTCAATAGGTGTCATGGTCACCATTCCCCAAAATGTTTGTAAATGCTCAAGTCTAGGATGTTCGTGACCACTTTTTCTTCCTGATATAGATCTTACAACTAACAGACAGAATGTTCTCCAGGGCTGAGGTATATTCTTGGCATTGAATCTGGAATGTTTGATCAGAGGTAAGTCATCATAGATAAGCATTATCATAAACCAAAACATCCAGATTTGTTACTTGTTAGCACGGTTGCAATGTTGATTATAGATAAGCATTTAGAATCATTTAAGCACGGATAGTTCGATTATTACATGTATAGTGATAAGTGACGTATACTTAGATAATATATTGAGACTATGAAGCACTTATGTGATTACATATGCACACAGAATCATCACAACTAACATCACATTATACATCGACTAAAGTCCATTATCACATATTACATGTTTTCGAAATTACACAATTACAATGTTCTCGAAATGATACAAGCAAAGTCCAAGATACAACATTAATGGTAATCTCGAAAAGATGCACTTCTGAAAAAATTTCGCAAACCCATAATTTAAATATTTGCGAAAAAATCCACAAATGGTGTTCTCGAAAGAAAAAACAGAATTTGTGAGATTTTATCGCAAACCCTCAGTTGTGAGTTCTCGAAAAATTTTCCAAGCATGTGTTTTCGAAAAGAGCCAGTATTTGGTGAAAAATTTCGCAAACATCCAAATCTTGTTTTCTCGAAAAAATATCAAAGAGTATTTGCAAAATATGAATTTCAAAAAATACAGTACTTTGAAAAATTTTCGAGAAGACAGAAATTTGTGTGTTCTCGAAATTTTGTCCACTAAGACTGGTGATTGCGAAAATGTGTTTTTCGAAAATTCTTGTAAAAGAATATCGAAATGATGCCAACGTACGTTTCTTAGAGGTAATAAGAACTCCACGTGATGAAACCTGTTATATAAGATGATATGCAACAATTAGGATAACGATATACACATGTATTCAGTGATTTCAAAACGATGTAAGAACGTGTTTTTGATAACATTCCAAAACATGAATCTTCTTAAGATAACAGGTTCTAGAGATTCACAAACATGCATATGAAGTATTTAGGCACAATTAACAGCTCATTAAACACAATACGAGAGAAACCCATTTAGAACGAAAAATCCTACACATCGAGAATCATGCACACATTGATAAGGTTCAAATTAAAAGGCACAACAATGTATCTAACACACATGGCAACATATCCCACCAATAAAAACACTAAAACAAACAACAAAACTATAAAACTCAAATCGAACCTAAACCCTAGGTTTCGAATTTGTCAAAATCATGAAGTAAAGTAAGATTAAATAGCATAGAAAGGTTAGAAACATGTAATGTAACAAAACCCCTATGAAAATTTAACCCCCCAAACACGTTATTGTTAATACAAATATCGCCTAAAAACGTTATTTATATTTTACGATCTTTGCTAAGTTTTGTTAATGACAAAGTATGAACTTTAGCTAAGAGTAAATCATCACTTTAAGTGTTTAAGTCTTGTTTAAACTAAGTTTACATTTCCTTTTAAAGAAAACATTGTTTTTATTTCTTAAATTAGAAAGTGTCTTGTCACATCACATTTATTTCTTAAAATAGTAATGTCACATCACATGTAGGGCAAGCTTTGTCAATATTCATTTATGGTAAGAAAGTGTGTTTGACTAACCATATGTTTGCTTGCATGACTTGTGTTTGACTAGGTGTAATGAGATGTGACCTTGTTTGGTTTGGGAGATTTATTGCAAAAACCAACTGCAGCCCTGACGGTACCCTAGGGGTACACGGGCGGAACCCATCTGAGGGTTCCGCCTGATCCGCCAGACCTGCAAAATAGTTTGCTATAAATACCAAACCATTTGTTAGTTTTGGGTCAACCCTTTAGGACATATTTTCACATACTCTCTCAACTAACTCAGTAACATTTTGATTTGTGTGATTCTCTTATGTAGCAAGGGACTTCACAAGATCATTCAAGAAGTTACAAGCTTCAACTCTAAAGTTGCAAGTCTTGTTAGCTTGGTCATGTATGAGCTTTGATAGTTTATACCTCATTTGTGTCATGTATGTAGAAGTGGTTGGTTAGTATTTTAGGCCTCAAAATATGTAGTGTGTCGGGAGTTGTTGTACCCTTGTAAAAGAACTAACAGGAGTGGTTGTACCCTTGGTAAAGAACTCGACATCTAGCTTAGTGTCGGTAAAAGTGTAAGCGACGATGGGAGTGGTTGTACCCGTGTAAAAGAACTCGACATCTAGCTTAGTGTCGGTAAAAGTGTAAGCCACGTTGTAAAGGTTTTCTCCGCCGGTGAAAGGAGCTTGTTGATTAGTGCTTATAACTCTCGAGTTGGAAACTCGGGGCGTGGATGTAGGGCAAGGAAAAAGAGTCCTTGTAGCCGAACCACAATAAACAATCGTGTTGTGGTTTGATCGTTTCTTTCTTAATCTTTGATTATTACATGTTGTCTTTTAGTTAGAATCGCTAATCAGATATAAGGCTTTTCAAAGAATTTGTAACACCCCCAAAATACCGCAGCGGAAGACTGTGTCGTAGGGATGCTACTTCAGGGCACAAAGTACAAGATATAGAAAACGCCCTCTAAATGAGACGTTTTTGAAAAGTTACCATTCGAATAGATAAAAGTCATAGTTTACAAAACAAAGATCCCAAAGTAGAATGATACATAAGTTTTTAAAGTGTATCGAATGGTAAACGATAAAAGTGAAAGTCTCCAAAAGCATGCCCTAAGACTCTCAGCTCCACATACCTGCTATCGCCTTCCTAACCTGAGATAAACATGCTTAAAAGTGTCAACACAAAGGTTGGTGAGTTCATAGAGTTTGTCTTAGTACAGATGAAAAGCCTATAAAGAATGTTCACACAGCAAAGGCATCGTAAATCCACTCAGTTGCAAGTCCCGCCATAAGAGACTTGTAACCTGTGTGTTTACAACCCACTGCTACAATATAATATGATTAAGATACGTATGAGTTCATAACAACAGTTAAGCAATTAGTAGTGAGTCTACACTTCATCTCCGAAGACCTCATGTTTGTATGTATGTCTCAATGGTTGTGTCCAGCAACTTAATCTGGGGCCATTGGAAGTCTGTATGTATGTATCCATGGTTGTGCCCAGCAACTTAATCTAGGGCCATTGGAAGTCTGTATGTATGTATCCATGGTTGTGCCCAGCAACTTAATCTAGGGCCATTGGAAGTCTGTATGTATGTATGATTGCTGGGTACCATTTCCCAAAGTATAATAGTAAGTATGTGTGCATGTATCAATCATGTATGTATGTAATCAAGAATAATGAAATCAAGTATAATGTAATCAAGTATAATGTTATGTGAATCCGTACAAGTAAGCAAGTAGTAGCATGTATCTCCCCCAAAGAGTTGATAGAACAATTAAAAGAGTAGGGGCTATGACTCACCTCGAAGTAATAGTACAATGCAACGGAATGTTAAGGACAACAATGCACGGTTATCTGCCGCAACCTAAAATGAATGATGAATGATCTCATTTAGATCACCAAATGATGTTATGAATGTCCATGCTCATGTTTCTATACCACTCTAGTCTTTGGAAAAACACTTGTGTTATCAAAAATATATAATCCAAGAATGTGGAAAAATATTGCTATTAGAAAATATAATAAGCTAGTTGTAATATATATATACTTATATATATATATATATATATATCGTATGTTTCCATGTTAGCGTTGAAATCCTCGGGTTGTAATCCTTGTAATATCGCCTTGAAATGATGAAAACATTCTTGTAATAACTAATACTACATTAGTTATAAAGCTTAGTACTTAATATTATTTCTAGCTAACAAAAGTACTTCGTAGTTTTAGTGTCCATTTTTATTAAAAGCTGCCAAATAAAAATGGTTTTAGCCGATATTCAAACGTGAATATCTTTGTCGTTACTTGTCCGTTTTACTTGTTCTTTATGTCCACGGTTACGTCTTAGTATGTAGTAATATATTTTGGAAAGCTCGGCTCCTCCGGGTTACGTCTAAAGTCTCTTTTTGTCCAATGAAAAACGTCCAACAGCAAACATTTTCAGAAAAAATACTTTTCGTCAACAATCTTGCAAAAATCATAACTTCTTCGTTATAAACTCTTTTTAATCCGTTCTTTCGCCTACGGATTCTAAGACTCTCAGCTCCACATACCTGCTATCGCCTTCCTAACCTGAGATAAACATGCTTAAAAGTGTCAACACAAAGGTTGGTGAGTTCATAGAGTTTGTCTTAGTACAGATGAAAAGCCTATAAAGAATGTTCACACAGCAAAGGCATCGTAAATCCACTCAGTTGCAAGTCCCGCCATAAGAGACTTGTAACCTGTGTGTTTACAACCCACTGCTACAATATAATATGATTAAGATACGTATGAGTTCATAACAACAGTTAAGCAATTAGTAGTGAGTCTACACTTCATCTCCGAAGACCTCATGTTTGTATGTATGTCTCAATGGTTGTGTCCAGCAACTTAATCTGGGGCCATTGGAAGTCTGTATGTATGTATCCATGGTTGTGCCCAGCAACTTAATCTAGGGCCATTGGAAGTCTGTATGTATGTATCCATGGTTGTGCCCAGCAACTTAATCTAGGGCCATTGGAAGTCTGTATGTATGTATGATTGCTGGGTACCATTTCCCAAAGTATAATAGTAAGTATGTGTGCATGTATCAATCATGTATGTATGTAATCAAGAATAATGAAATCAAGTATAATGTAATCAAGTATAATGTTATGTGAATCCGTACAAGTAAGCAAGTAGTAGCATGTATCTCCCCCAAAGAGTTGATAGAACAATTAAAAGAGTAGGGGCTATGACTCACCTCGAAGTAATAGTACAATGCAACGGAATGTTAAGGACAACAATGCACGGTTATCTGCCGCAACCTAAAATGAATGATGAATGATCTCATTTAGATCACCAAATGATGTTATGAATGTCCATGCTCATGTTTCTATACCACTCTAGTCTTTGGAAAAATACTTGTGTTATCAAAAATATATAATCCAAGAATGTGGAAAAATATTGCTATTAGAAAATATAATAAGCTAGTTGTAATATATATATACTTATATATATATATATCGTATGTTTCCATGTTAGCGTTGAAATCCTCGGGTTATAATCCTTGTAATATCGCCTTGAAATGATGAAAACATTCTTGTAATAACTAATACTACATTAGTTATAAAGCTTAGTACTTAATATTATTTCTAGCTAACAAAAGTACTTCGTAGTTTTAGTGTCCATTTTTATTAAAAGCTGCCAAATAAAAATGGTTTTAGCCGATATTCAAACGTGAATATCTTTGTCGTTACTTGTCCGTTTTACTTGTTCTTTATGTCCACGGTTACGTCTTAGTATGTAGTAATATATTTTGGAAAGCTCGGCTCCTCCGGGTTACGTCTAAAGTCTCTTTTTGTCCAATGAAAAACGTCCAACAGCAAACATTTTCAGAAAAAATACTTTTCGTCAACAATCTTGCAAAAATCATAACTTCTTCGTTATAAACTCTTTTTAATCCGTTCTTTCGTCTACGGATTCGTTTTTGAAAGTATTTTCTAAAAATTTTGCCAAAGTTCCCTTGGTGTTTACTGATTTTCCAGATTTTTACAAAACGGGACAGCATGTCTAAAATAGGTTCCAAATCAAGTTTTCAAGGTTTATAACTAATTTCTAACATCACTAAACCTCTTGTAATCACCACATAGCTAATCTAATCCTACCATACACCTTCTTAGGGTGCCATGGACTCCTAACCAAGTTATTATAGCAAGGGGATTCATAAATAAAAAGTTAGGGTTTGTATGTTCCATTTTAGACAAAATAAATGGTGGTATAGCTAGTTGTACATGGTTTTTAGCATGGAAATCATGTAATACAAGTAAATATAAGATGTTTCATGTAAAAATAAAGTTGATAACTTACTTGATAAAATGAGATGATTAGATGATGATTATGCTTGGATTTCTTGTATTTTTCTTGATTGATTCTTGATTAGGCAAGTAAAAGGAACAAGTTTAGTGTTATAACTTTTGAAAAATGATCACTTGATCTATATATGGTGGTTTGGTCGTGGGTTTGCAAGAGAGGAAAGGAAAGATGAGATGAAAATCTTTCTTATCTAAAAAGTGTGGTTTATGATTTGTGATTTTTGGTAAAGTTAGGTTTTTAAGGTTTATTAGTTTTAAACTTAAGAGTTAATGCATAGGGTTAAAAGGGTGTTCATATGGCCGGTTTTTCAAGGGTAGAAGGGGGGGTAGGGGTACTTGGTATTTAATTAGAAATCTAGTGTAGCGTTAAGTGTTATTACGTGTTATTCGTTAAAATCGGGTACCGGGTTTAATAGCAATAAACGTTCACGAAGTTAACCGGGATGAAATAAAGTCATAATAATGATAAAAACATATTAAAAATATGTTGGGTACATTTACTGAGTGATCGGGTGATTATTGTTTAGTTTTCATGAAAACCGTCGTTATATTCATACGCGTACGTTATAAATAAAATAAATTTCCAAAATACTGGGTAACTGAATGTTATAAGTTTTATGATGTTAAAATGGATATAAAAATATGTCGGGACCATCGTGGGAATATTTAGATATATTCGTCATGTATAAACCGGGTGTTAACGTTTATTATAAATACTTATACGTAAAAACGTTAAATGTATCAAATATATAAATTTGAAAATCCTGAGAGTGGTATAACATGAAAATGCTGTTATGATGATATGCAGACTATCTCCAGTCCGTATGCAGTGTTCTTAACACTAATGAAATGAATTCGCACCTAAACCAATCCGGTTACGCGAATTTGAATACCCGTAAACTAAATTTACGATGAAATGAGTAATGCAAGTGAATAGTGAAAACTTTTCCGGAAATGAATAGTGTTTAGTGAATAGTAAATTTCCCAAATGTTTCTCAGAATATCAAAATGACCTCGAAAATGATGAATAGTAAAACGATGAATAGTGTTTTGATGAATAGTAATTTATGAATAGTGTTTTTCCAAACTTCCCGAAATGACCTGAAATGGTGAGTTGTGACAGAATTAAACAAGTAAAGTTGTGTTTATATCTTTAAACAAATGTAAAGCTTTTCAAAGAACAAAACAAGCAAAGTTAGGATCATCACAAGTAAAGCTTTTCAAAGTTTGAAACAAGTAAAGTTAGAATTGTTATTCACATGAAAAGCTTTTCAAAGAATCAAACATATAACGTTGTGTTTATATTTTTAAGCAAACGTAAAGTTTTTTTTAAAGGATAGTCAAGCTAAGAAGGATTTAAAAAAGCGGTAAACTATTCAACCCCCCTTCTAGTTTTCCACAATTGGCATCAGGAGCTACGTTACTCAAGATCTTTTAAATAGAATGTATTTTAAAACTTGGATCGATCCATGGATTTTGAAAATCTCAAAGAAGGGCAACCTATTCAAAACTCACCGCTATTTGAAAAAGAAAACTTACTTGAATGGAAAAGTAATTTTGAAAACTATGTGAAATCAATTGATCAAGATCTTTGGCATATTATTTCTTTTGGTAATTTCAAACCAAAGAAAACAAGTTTTTGAAAACCAAGATAACTATTTTAAACTTGATAAAAATACTAAAGCTAAAACAATGTTTTATAAAGCTTTAGTACCGAATATGAAAAAAAGTATTTTTGTCAAACGGCTAATGATATTTGGAAAAATATGTTAAACTTTCATCAAGAAATATGTCAAGTCAAAGATGATCAATTTGATCTCACATATGAATTAGAAGTCTTAGAAATATTAATAGATAGACATTTAGTTAAGATGAATACATGTGCTACTAGTTTAAATGTTTTAAATGAAGGTGTAAGTGAAGATGATTACTCATGATGAGCTCTTAGTGGACTTGCTTACGATTCATGGAATAACATGGATGAAGATGAAGCCAACCATCCGGTTTGTGATTCTCAACTAGATAAAACATCAAGCAAGGTATATTTTGAAACCAAACACGTTTGCTTTGACAAATTTATTCTAGAGTTTTCTAAACTAGAAAATGAGTCTAAACATTTATGTAACATGGACCTAAAAACTATCTTCAAGAATGAGTCCTCAAAATCTTTTAAGAATATCTTTGAAAAGGAAATCTTGTTAGAAGATAAAATGTCTAGAATTGAGAGTAATGTTGAAATTGATCTAGAATGTAAATTGTGTCTAGATTACAAACATAAGATTAAAAAGAAAAATGAGAAAGGAAAATTATTAGTTAAATTTGATGAAAGCTCAAAATCTCTTGAAAGATTGGTGAGGAGTCAAAGGTGTTTAAAGATAAAACCGGATTAGGATTTGACTCAAAAGCACCATCAACTAGTAAAACAAAACAAGTAAATTTGTCAAACCTAGAAGAGAGATTTAGAGATGATTCAATCTCTAATAGAAACTCATGTTAAAAGGATTAAGATTATCATGCTCTATGCTTTTATATGATTATCTAACCTTCTTGGATACATGAGTAATTGAGTTTCAAAGCGTGTCGTCAAACCAAGATTTTACGCGTAGTGTTTATCCTCTTGATAGCATCTCTATGCAATTTAAAAGGTACGCATTACTTCAACTTGACTTTGATTATCTCTTGTTTCTAGTATTATGTGTTGGAATATGTGTTATTAGTAATACTCTAAAGTGCTTACCTGCTATTAGTAATAACTAAGATTAGATTCTATGCAACAAGGAATTTTGTCATTAGTACTAGTAGGAGATATAAGGTGTTTTGATTCTTTAACCATCAATAGATAAACACGAGAAACTCTTGAGTAAGTCTCACTCAACTCTTGCTTACAAGTGAGCTAACTAAGAATTTCCTAAGTGTTAAAATGTCTAACAGTTTTGTGATGCTTGCAAAACAAACCTTTGTTAAACAACATTCTCAAACACCATACTTTGAGTCTTAAATTGTGTTTTTCTTCAATCACTCCTTTATAATAATCTCACATAAAACACACAAGGTAAATAAATCACATTAGCATACATTAGGATGTGTGAAAGAAAATGAGTTTTCAACATCTAGGATTTACACATCAAATGTGACACTTAGTCTCATGATGTTGTACCTCTTGGACTTTTTCAAAACAAATAGAGTTCATAGTGTCTTAAGTAAGAAAACCCAAAGAGTCGAGGAGTCGTTGAATATAACATTTAACGAGTGATCTCCTCCTTCTAAGATATCATCTTTGGTAGATGATAACATAGTCGAAAGTCCAATGATGGCAAGACAAGTATGTTGTGTAAAACATTAAGAATAAAAGTACAAAATAACATCTTCTCACCTTGAGTCAAACATTGAATCAAGCAAAATTGACATAAGTCATAAAACTTGATTTATAGGTCATAGTTGTGTCTAAACAAATTCAACAATAACAGTTTTTTTTGAAATTTAGAGTAAAACAACTAGTGAAACAATATAAATGTTTCGAAATAATCATGTGATTATAAGTGTCTATATTTGAAAGTCTTTTTGATAATAAACGCAAGCTCCAAAAGCAAGGGATTTTAACTTAAAGACATTCCTAGTTACTCTCTTGTTCTCAATGGTTAAGTTATTGATGACTTATCAAGACTGAGATTAGTAAATCCGTAGGTAAAACTAAACGTAGAGAAATGTTCGGAAGACTACTTGTTCTCATAACAATTAGATCCAACATTATGTTTAGCATTTGTCTATGTGCTCGTGTTAAAGAATATCCTAAAACAACTCTGTAGTTGAGCTTGTTTGGATACATCATTAGGTACTACATAACTAGGATTATGGTATCCCAAAACAACGGAAATAGAAACCATAGTGTATGCTAAATGGAATTATGTCGGTAATAAATTGATAAGAAAAGCACAAGTGGTACTTACACTTTTATACTTATTTACCCAATGATTCTCCAAAACACGTAAGGTTCTCAAATTATTTTCAGATGGAGAAGCACATCAACAAGCTCCACTTGAACAAGCAAACTCGTGTCAACAATGGAATTCTTTTATCAACATTGTTATCCCTTCAACAAAGGAATCATCGACTTCGGCGACAATTCAATCCATTATGTTCTTAATAGACATATTGTGATCCATCATCATCACCTTGGTAAGATTCTTCATTGAGGAACGTCTTAACTAAGAAAGTCTTCTACGTTAACCATTCTATCAACATTTTCACAAAACCTCTTGAATGAGAAGCATTCATCATTCCTAGGCTTAGTCAAAGACTCATAAGACCTAAAACCTTAGTTTTGAACATTAGGATAAAACCACAAAAATCAAGACAATCCCCTTTGAATTTTTCCCTGCAGCTCCCACGGTACCCTCAGACCATACGGGCGAAACCCTCTTTTTGGTTCCGACTGGTCCGCCAAAGCCACATGATGTTTTATTTTTAATTTCAAAACCAAACATGTCACACCCCCAAATCGGGACCAACGGAAGCATACATGTAGCTGGGGTGTAACTCAATTGGTACCACAACACAAGTACAAAAATGGTATTTACTTCAACCATTTAGAATAAAATTTGTTTAACAAAAAGTATTGGATTTACATCGTTAAAATATAGTGCGGAAGTAGGCCCTTAAAATAGTTTAAAACGGTCCCCATATGAATAATCAGAGTCTTCTATAACCATGCCATGCCCTGCCAAAACCTCCTGTAGCGTGCCATTGCTTAAAACCTGAAAATACATGCTAAAGTGTCAACACAATGGTTGGTGAGTTCATAGAGTCTTGTGAAAAAGAATGTAATGCATTGAAATGAAGATTTCCCAGCAAAGGCCTCGTAAATCCACTCAGTTCCAAGTCCCGCCATAAGAGACTTGTAACCTGTGTGTTTACGATCCACTGCCAAAAGTAATATGTTTGGTTTGTGGAAACAAAAGTAATAGGATTGATGCAAAGGCATCGTAATTCAGTAGTAATAGTGATGAAAAAGTATCGTAATTCTATAAGTAATTTTCGTATGTACAATAGCCACAAGTATAAAGTAAACCGACAAAAATGTCAAAAATGCTACATTGTCTCTTAAGCTCATGACCCCGATGCTAGACATAGTAATGGCCCCAACAGAGTATTTACTAGGCACTCAATTTGATAAGACATGAAATGCATTCGTCCCGTTGGAGCAACCCAAACGCGAATGGAGGCGTCACCCTCAATAGATCTATTCACTCACTCTCGCTTAGCACTAAAATTAACGGTCCATGATAATAGAGGGGACTTAACTTGGTAGTAATAAGGAAACTTAAGCAATGTATGGAATTTGCAATACTTTGGCAATGTACAAAAATAATTCAAGCAGTGTATTCTTCCCCATAAGTAATTCAAATCGTATAAAGGCATAGAAAAAGTATTGAAGCATGTATCTCCCCCAAAGAGTTTATAAAGTCATTAAACAAGTAAAAGTGGGGCTATGACTCACCTGATATGATGGTACCATGAACATGTAATCAGCTGAAAAACAAGGCGCGCACACTAGCCGCAACCTAATATGAATGATGAACGATCTACTTCAGATCATGAAATGATGTTATGAATGTCCATGCACATGTTTCCTATACCACTCTACTCTTTGAAAAACACTTGTTGTTATCAAAAATATATATTCCAAGACTTAGGAAAAAGATGGCTATTAGAAAAATAAAACTAGTTGCAATATATATACTTATATGTATATCGTATGTACCAATGTTTGTGTTGAAATCCTCGGTTTGAAATCCTTGAAATAACGCCTTGTAGTAATGAAAATATACTTGTAATCACTAATACATCATTAGTTATGAAATTGGGTACTTGGTTAATGTTTCTAGAAAATCTAGAATTTAGTACGTAGTGTTATTATTATTTCTAAAAGCTGCCAATTAAAGAGGATTTTTGCCGATATTGAAACGTGAATATCTTTGTCGTTATAAGCACGTTTTACTTGTTCTTTATATCCACGGTTACGTCTTAGTATGTAGTAATATATTTTGGAAAGCTTGGCTCCTCCGGGTTACGTCTAAAGCCTCTTTTTGAACGACGAAAAACGTCCAACAGCATGTATTTTTCCGGAAAATAGTTTTCGTCAATAAACTTGCAAAAATCATAACTTCTTCGTTATAAACTCTTTTTAGTCCGTTCTTTCGCCTACGGATTCGTTTTTGAAAGTATTTTCTAAAAATTTGGCCCAAGTTTACTTTATGTTTACTGATTTTCCTAGATTTACAAAAATGTGACAGTAGGCTTATATACTTGTTACAAATCCATTTCCAAGGTTCAAAACTAGTTTCTACATCAACCAAAACTCTTGCAAACTTCACAAAACTATACTAATCTTACCATACACCTTCTTAGGGTGCCATGGGTTCCTAATGACTAGTAATCAAGTTAATTTAACAAGGGAACACCTAAATCACAATCTAGGGTTTGTATGTTAAAAAAGTATACAAAAATAAAGTGGTATAACTAGTTTGTGCATGAAATTAAGCATGAATACCATAAGATACATATGTTAATTATATGAAAACATGAAAATAATTTTGAATACTCACTTTGAAATAATAGGTGAAGAGATGATTAGAAACCTTGGATTACTTGTGTTTTTGGGTTATGATTCTTGATTAGGAAGACAAAATGAACAACTTTGAAGCTTTGTACTTTGGAAAATCATCACTTGATTATGGAGTATTGATTTGGGTCGTGGGTTATGGTGGAGAAGATGAGAAAATGAGAGCTTTTGATTATAAGAAATTATGTATGTTATGTTTTCAAGGTTTTTGGAAGATATTTGTATAATTTCAATGGTATACTTGTAATTATATGGTCAATGTGAAGACTAATGATGGGGGGCTGCACAAGTTAGTTAAATTTGTGTGGGAAGCTTGGTAATCTAGTTCACAGAGTCGGTTTTGGTTCCGTTAATCGCAAAACGTAAAGTTTTAAACCGCGAAACGTAAATTCGGGCATCGTAAAAATATGAAACTTGAAAGAATGACTAAACTTGTCAAAATACTCCATAATAAAATAAAAATGAATGGTAAGTTCCATCGGGTTGCTTGAACGTTGTTAAAACTGGAAACGCGGGTTAAAAACGCGTAATTCGCGTAAAACGCTGAACTGGAAAACGTAAAATTCCAAAATACTGGGTAAATGAATGTAATAGCTTTTATGATGATATAATGGATATAAAAATATGTCGGGACCATTGTGGGAATATTTAGATATATTTGTCGTGTTTATAAACCGGGTGTTAACGTTTATTATAAATACTTATACGTAAAACGTTAAATGTATCAAATATATAATTTGAAAATCCTAAGAGTGGTATAATATGTAAAAGCTGTTATGATGATATGCAGACTGTCTCTAGTCCGTATGCAGTGTCCTTACTGATAATGAAATGAATTCGCACCTAAACCAATCCGGTTACGCGAATTTGAATACCCGTAAACTAAATTTACGATGAAATGTGTAATGCACGTGAATAGTGAAAACTTTTTTGGCAATGAATAGTGTTCAATGAATAGTAAAATTTCTGAATGCTTCTCGGAATGTCAAACTGACACCAAAAATGATTAATAGTAAACTGATGAGTAGTGTTTTGATGAATAGTGTTTTTCCAAAGTTCGGGAAATGACCTGAAATGGTGAGTTGTGACAGTCTTCCCCTCTAAAAGGAACTTCGTCCCGAAGTTCAGTTTATGTTGGTATCTGAGAATGTATTGGTGAAAAGGTGATGATATTCGAGAATTCCAGCGAACTCTAACGATAGGAATTCGACTCTGCTTCAACTGTTCGACCTCTCGGTCCATGATTTCTACTTGTTCTCCTGCAAGGTTTATGTTTGACTTTGGGTTGGATTCCTTTCCAAATGGAATTATGAGTGACAATTCTGAAAAGCTGATAATACGTGGTTGTGTAATCCTGTTGCTGTTGTTCTCTAACAAGGCTCAAGTCTGACGGCCACTAGGCCTACTCTGTTTAAAATATTACATGGTCCAGTGTATATCTTGTAACACCCCCAATTCATGGATGCAGCGGAATTCAAACTGGGTGTTACTCGACGGTACAATAGTCACAATAATAGAAAACGAACTCCAATTGAGTCGTTTTAAAAGATGTATCATTCAAATTATATAAATATCAGAGATTTCAAAATGAGGTCCCAATTGGTTCCATGTTTACAATGTATAATAAATGAGTTTTGAATGATAATAAAATTTATAGCCCTCTTGAGTATCCGTGTCCTTCCGTGCCATCCTTGATCGTCATGAACCTGAAATACATGCTTGAGAGGTCAACACAAAGGTTGAGTGATATTCATAGAGTTTGTTAAATCGATTGAACACAATATGTTGGTAGTGTGAGTTATAGGCTCACACCAATGTTTGGAAAACAAAACAGGTAGGCTACGTTATTATACGCCCGGAACATGTATTATACACTAAGCTTATGACACCATAACGTTAACGTGTACCAATATCAATCGGCGGTTTTATCCCGGTAGGTATGTTGCTAACATACCTAAATCTCAAATATTATTGCATTTGTTTGAACTTAGTCAATACAAATGGGATTCATCAATCCCAATAGATCTATTCACAATATTCGCGCTCACTATAGGTAGTGACTAATGGTTCATAATAAGGAATCTCGGTTTAGCAAGGTTGGTACTTAGTGATAATAAAACAATCAGGCAGCATACAGTTTCAAAGCATTGTGTTCGGTTTAGAAATAGCATGTATTCCCCCCAAGGGTTTGTAAAACAATTAAGTAATCGAAAGTGGGGCTATGAACTCACCTTAAGTAAGATAGCAAGTAATGAAGGTAATGGTCGGATCGTGTAGGTTTCTACGAGCAACCTATAATAGAATGTCGCGACTTAGGATTGGAGTAAAGAATATGAAGTAGTGCCTATATATATATCTTGCATTATAGTCCATGATGTGGTATGATGTATATTGTAAGTCCTTGAAAGAAAAGATTCATGAAACATGTATGTTTTGTATATCGTTTACTACCGTTCGGGCCGACATAATTCAGAAGTCATGTTAGTAAGCGTTCGAGGAGCCAGGACACTTTAACTCGTAAATCCACAACTCAACTCGACGGCTTACATAATGAACTCCTCACATGAGGCTCCCTACTATTGTAGTAGTTGATGAAACATATAGATATAAGTTTTGATCCGAAAGGTTACATGTCCGATATTTGAATAAACTTAGGAAAGTTTATTAGTACATGAAGATTGTTATTAGGGTATGTTTCATAAGTTTTGTATGACCATTTTCTCTTGGTAATATCTCATGGTTCCCTTTTAAGTGAAGTAGATCCAAATTGCTTGTTCAAGTTCTCGTCAACTCTTTGTTTCATGTTTACGCCTATGAAAGTTGGTATGGTCATTTCGTCATGGCCTAGCCATGACCTTTGGTCCTTGTTCCAAGGTCATGAGACACAACCTTGGCCCTAGCCATGGTGGTGGTCTTGATTATAGGTCATAAGACCCCTTTGGTCTTCATAAACCATAACCTATATGTAATGACTTTGTCTAAAAATGGGCTGTTTAGAATTTGAAGAAATTTATCACTCGGAAAGCGTTTTCAGGGCTCGAGCTTCTATATTCCTGAACGAAAACGTCGTTCCGGACAACTTTCGTGTTTTAACTTTTTGATGAATCGGAGCAGAAGTGGGACTTTCAAAACCCAAATTTGATCAGAATGGTATTTGGCAGTTTTGCCGGAAATCTTTGGTAATTTCAAATGGGCGTAACTTTTGACTCGTATACTCGTTTTGGGTGGTTCAAATTGCTATGGTTTCCTTGTTAAGTCCTCTACTATAATATGTAATGATCCAACATCATATTTTTACCATTTTGATCAGGTCTTACCAAGAAAGTCACTAGTTTGCTTGTTTTAGTAACTTGTTTTAACAATCAATAACAATAACTTGTTTTGGTCATTTTTATACATCATGGACATGATAACAAGACAATATATAGCACAAATAATATGTAAATAACATGAACATGATTATTTAACAAGAATCAAGTTAGGGTTTGGCTCACAACTTTTGGCTTTCAAAGATGAAAGGAAGTTAACATGTAAGGATAGGACATTGATAGACTTGCTTCAACCCTTTTTCACTTCATGCAATCTTTCTACCCTTGGTATTCTTGAAAGATATATGATGAAGGTTTAGGTGACTTGAGTGGATTCAAACTCAAGAGAAATCACCAAGTATATGAGGTTATGGAAGTGTTTTGATTATCTAAAAGAAACTAGAGTTTCAACCTTGAAGAATCACTTGAACCTTGCAAGAAATTGGAAGGAAATGAGCAAAGGATGGAATGGTTATGGGGTTTGGGGATGCACGGCACAAGAAGGGGGGGAGAGGGCTTATATAGGGTCTTAAGGAGGTTACTTCCTTTGACTTGTCAACACTTGTTCACCAAGTTCTACACATGTTCTCATCTAAGGCCTCCTAGCATGACATTGAGCCACATAGTGTGAATGCCCCCCCCCCCCCCTAGTGGCGGTTTCAAGACCTTGGAGAACAAGGGTTGGACTTTGGATGATATTATCCAAGATATCTAGTGTGTTTTGACTCCGAAAAATGCAAACCGTAAGTTGTTACGCCTCAAAACGTAAAACCGGGTGTCGTAAAATTATGGATTTTGAAAGTATTGATAAACATGTCAATAAGTTCCATAATAAAATATAAAATGAGTGGTAGGTTCCATTTGGGTGTAAAACCCTGCTAAAAACTGGAAACACGGGTCTAAAACGCGTAATACGTAAAACGTACGAATATTGCGTAAAATTGAGAAAAGTAAAATGTTACTTTTCTAATGTGATAAAAATGATTTAAAATGACTTATAATGTCTAGACTGAGCTTAGTCTAGTGTCGGTTGGTATTAAATGTCTTTTAGACATCAAACCGTAAGCCTAAAAATCACGAAATGACTTATAACATCAAGGGATGATTTTTGGTCAATGGAGGAGGGAAAGAATATGTTGACTTTTTCTAAGAAGTTGAAAACTCAAATAGTCTTAGAAACGCGTTTTGTGGTCTAACGGTTAATCGCCCAAACGGTTAAGCGTGCTCATGCGAGAGTAGTACAGGCTTGGGTGACCTGCTGGGAAGTTTTTGGTCATATTTTTCTCAGTCATGATTAATTCTCAAATAAATCATGAGTGTGTAAAATATTTTACTGATGTGGGGTCACTTGACGGGGTTGAATTTCGTTGTGCGTAGAATTTCTGATTGACGTTTTACCCTAAAACGTGTAATTCCGTGTAATTCCTTAATAACTTTCACGAAAATGAGCTTATGAATGTCAAACTTTTAATTTGCCATGGAAATGATTTATCACTTGAGAATATCAAATAAAAATCAACTTTCGGGAAAGTTTCGGGAAAAATGAATAGTAAAAGTGAATAGTGAAATTTTCCGGGAATGGTAATTATCCTGAAAAATGTGAATTGTTACAGTCTCTACCCCTTACGGGGAACTTCGTCCCGAAGTTCTGTGTATATCATATGTTGGAGTGGTGTTGATGAAAAGGTGTGGTTACTTATGAGGACTAAAGTCCGGAATTACCAGTGATGTAATTTGATTTGTCATTTCAGTGTATGGTGTAGGATGAGGCTTACTTTTATATAGGAAAGGTATGGTAATAGTCGAATATCAAAGGAAATTGATATAGTAGTCGAATATTAATAGGAATTGATATAGTAGTTGAATATCAAATAGAACTTGATATAGTTGTCAAGTATCAATAGCAATTGATATAAGAATCGAATCATGGAATAAGCGTTGAACATGTGGTTGGACCAAGTCCTGTTTGAATTGTACGGCTGCCCATGCATATGGCTACATGGCTTCACAATAAGTTTGGTATGACTGCCCATGCATATGGTTACATGGCCTCGCAACGAGTTTGTTTGTTATTGCACTATCATTATGAAAACCAAAGTGTAAACCTCGTACTAATGGAAATTGGGATAGTCGTTGCAATCATAGCCTAGTAGGTAATCGGTTGTTGTACCTAGTGTTTATGTCATGGTTTGAAGCGATGTCGGTGAAAAGATAGGATTTCTTGTGGCGAATAAAATGTAGGTATCATGCCATACCCGAGCAATGTAATGTAGGTATCAAGCCATACCCGAGCAATGTAATGTAGGTATCAAGCCATACCCGAGCAATGTAATGTAGGTTAACTTCATACTTATGTTATTTCGGATATAATTAAGCCCACTTGTTTATAATTCTTTATTTACATAGAGAGGCATCCCAAACAATGTAACTAAAGGAATATAAACGTATGGTTCGATGATTTATAATTTCTTTATTTAAATGAAAAGGCATCCCAATCCATTCAAATAAGGACATTATAAATCATCCTACTCAAGAATTCCCGACACAACATTCATACTTAGCCGGTGAGTTACAAGGTAGTGTATTACGAGATGATACTGGTGTTCCAAAAGTACAAGATGAATATTCAAACTTGTAAAGCTGATGAGGGTACTTGTGGTGTAACTAAGGATGATTTGAGCTTTAAAAGTGCATCAAAATCTGTTAATGAGCTTGTGGTTCCAACGGTTGTGAAGATAATGTTATGATATGTTGATGAACAAAAGTGTGTAGTGTATGCTTAACATTAATACTCTTAGGTATAGATGTTGAGTTTGCTTTAAAAATCTTAAGAGATTTTAAAAGTTTATGATGGAATGGTATCCTTAGGACCTAAACAGGATAGTACTTCTACAGGATGAAGAGAATAATTGATAACTATCCCAAGATAGTAGTTCGGATTATCTCATAAATGAAAAATTTCAAGAATGAAATTAGGTAACACAAATAAGGTGTTAAGATTTCGCTGAGTGGTAAGACATTATCGTGTCTCTAGATTGTTTTAATGTATTCTGGTGGTTTATCGTGTTCATGTAGGAAATCAACCTAAACATAACCCTAGTACAACTACTCTCAGTATTTGAAAATTCTAAGTCGAATATAGTTAGTCAGACTATATTCCACTGTCCCTAGGTTAAATATAGGTGACTAGTCTATATTTAGCCAAGGTTCGATAAAATTTTCAAATACCTAAACTAGGTATACTTTTGATATGTCCGTTGCTTTCGGGAAACTGTTCACTAAACAAAGGCGATGTTTAAACAATTCAGTTGCAAGTCCCGCCCATACAAGACTTGTAACCTATGTTTTCATATTCTATTGCATAGAAGATAGTAAGAGTAGGTACGTATGGAAAGAAAGTTTTAAGTAGTTCTAAAATAGAACATACTTGGCCAGGATCACGAACTTTTAATAATGAAGGTTTCAGAAGAAAACTTTGATGAATGTAGAGCTGAACTTCAGCTTTTGTAGGTGATGGATTTGTTTGTCCTTTAGAAATCTCATATTTCTTGTTTTGAAATCGATAGATTGTGACGGGTTTTTGATATCATAAGAAATGATATTGATGATGTGATGGAATAATTCTAGAGACCATTGCGCAAAACACAATGTCTCGGAAGTAGGTTAGACCATTGTGCAATTCACAATGTCTGGGAAGTAGGTTAGACCATTGTGTGACTCAAAACATTTGAGAAATGGTTAAGACCATTGTATAATACAATGTCTTGGAAAATGAATGAGACCATTGTATCTCACAATGTCTTGGAAAATGAATGAGACCATTGTATCTCACAATGTCTTGGAAATGAATGAGACCATTGTATCTCACAACATCTTGAAAAATGAATGTGACCATTGTATCTCACAATGTCTTGGAAATGAATGAGACCATTCTATCTCACAATGTCTTGGAAAATAGGAAAGACCATTGCAATCAGTTACAATGTCTTGGACATATAATGTTGGAGTAGGAACATGATTGGGAGAGTGTGGCTGTGCCGAAATGCCTTAGAATAGGCATACACAGATATGTTTAGTCCATTGTTTAGATAAATGATTGAAAATAAACCGAGTTTATATATCAATATACTAATATGTTCATGTAGCATAAAATGCCTAGTGTGTATATATCAATATACTTATATGTGTTCATGTAGCATAAAATGCTTAGTGTGTATATATCAATATACTTATATGTGTTCATGTAGCATAAAATGCTTAGTGTGTATATATCAATATACTTATATGTGTTCATGTAGCATAAAATGCTTACGGGGAAATGCTCAATTATGTTTAGGGTACATATATTAATATGCAATTATGTTTGTGTAGCATAAAATATCTATGGGGAAATGCTCAAAAGGGGTATATATATGAATATACTAATATGTTTGTGTAGCATAACATGCTTACTAAGTCCATAATCGTCTGAAGGATGGAAGACACAGAGAGAGGAAGGCTATAAAATGTTTTTGCTTGTGATTGTAGTTATAGTTTAGGTCTCACTTAGACCCGTTTCTCTATAACCATGGCTCTGGTACCAATCTGTAACACCCTCAATTCATGGATGCAGCGGAATTCAAACTGGGTGTTACTCGACGGCACAATAGTCACAATAATAGAAAACGAACTCCAATTGAGTCGTTTTAAAAGATGTATCATTCAAATTATATAAATATCAGAGATTTCAAAATGAGGTCCCAATTGGTTCCATGTTTACAATGTATAATAAATGAGTTTTGAATGATAATAAAATTTATAGCCCTCTTGAGTATCCGTGTCCTTCCGTGCCATCCTTGATCGTCATGAACCTGAAATACATGCTTGAGAGGTCAACACAAAGGTTGAGTGATATTCATAGAGTTTGTTAAATCGATTGAACACAATATGTTGGTAGTGTGAGTTATAGGCTCACACCAATGTTTGGAAAACAAAACAGGTAGGCTACGTTATTATACGCCCGGAACATGTATTATACACTAAGCTTATGACACCATAACGTTAACGTGTACCAATATCAATCGGCGGTTTTATCCCGGTAGGTATGTTGCTAACATACCTAAATCTCAAATATTATTGCATTTGTTTGAACTTAGTCAATACAAATGGGATTCGTCAATCCCAATAGATCTATTCACAATATTCGCGCTCACTATAGGTAGTGACTAATGGTTCATAATAAGGAATCTCGGTTTAGCAAGGTTGGTACTTAGTGATAATAAAACAATCAGGCAGCATACAGTTTCAAAGCATTGTGTTCGGTTTAGAAATAGCATGTATTCCCCCCAAGGGTTTGTAAAACAATTAAGTAATCGAAAGTGGGGCTATGAACTCACCTTAAGTAAGATAGCAAGTAATGAAGGTAATGGTCGGATCGTGTAGGTTTCTACGAGCAACCTATAATAGAATGTCGCGACTTAGGATTGGAGTAAAGAATATGAAGTAGTGCCTATATATATATCTTGCATTATAGTCCATGATGTGGTATGATGTATATTGTAAGTCCTTGAAAGAAAAGATTCATGAAACATGTATGTTTTGTATATCGTTTACTACCGTTCGGGCCGACATAATTCAGAAGTCATGTTAGTAAGCGTTCGAGGAGCCAGGACACTTTAACTCGTAAATCCACAACTCAACTCGACGGCTTACATAATGAACTCCTCACATGAGGCTCCCTACTATTGTAGTAGTTGATGAAACATATAGATATAAGTTTTGATCCGAAAGGTTACATGTCCGATATTTGAATAAACTTAGGAAAGTTTATTAGTACATGAAGATTGTTATTAGGGTATGTTTCATAAGTTTTGTATGACCATTTTCTCTTGGTAATATCTCATGGTTCCCTTTTAAGTGAAGTAGATCCAAATTGCTTGTTCAAGTTCTCGTCAACTCTTTGTTTCATGTTTACGCCTATGAAAGTTGGTATGGTCATTTCGTCATGGCCTAGCCATGACCTTTGGTCCTTGTTCCAAGGTCATGAGACACAACCTTGGCCCTAGCCATGGTGGTGGTCTTGATTATAGGTCATAAGACCCCTTTGGTCTTCATAAACCATAACCTATATGTAATGACTTTGTCTAAAAATGGGCTGTTTAGAATTTGAAGAAATTTATCACTCGGAAAGCGTTTTCAGGGCTCGAGCTTCTTTACTCCTGAACGAAAACGTCGTTCCGGACAACTTTCGTGTTTTAACTTTTTGATGAATCGGAGCAGAAGTGGGACTTTCAAAACCCAAATTTGATCAGAATGGTATTTGGCAGTTTTGCCGGAAATCTTTGGTAATTTCAAATGGGCGTAACTTTTGACTCGTATACTCGTTTTGGGTGGTTCAAATTGCTATGGTTTCCTTGTTAAGTCCTCTACTATAATATCTAATGATCCAACATCATATTTTTACCATTTTGATCAGGTCTTACCAAGAAAGTCACTAGTTTGCTTGTTTTAGTAACTTGTTTTAACAATCAATAACAATAACTTGTTTTGGTCATTTTTATACATCATGGACATGATAACAAGACAATATATAGCACAAATAATATGTAAATAACATGAACATGATTATTTAACAAGAATCAAGTTAGGGTTTGGCTCACAACTTTTGGCTTTCAAAGATGAAAGGAAGTTAACATGTAAGGATAGGACATTGATAGACTTGCTTCAACCCTTTTTCACTTCATGCAATCTTTCTACCCTTGGTATTCTTGAAAGATAGATGATGAAGGTTTAGGTGACTTGAGTGGATTCAAACTCAAGAGAAATCACCAAGTATATGAGGTTATGGAAGTGTTTTGATTATCTAAAAGAAACTAGAGTTTCAACCTTGAAGAATCACTTGAACCTTGCAAGAAATTGGAAGGAAATGAGCAAAGGATGGAATGGTTATGGGGTTTGGGGATGCACGGCACAAGAAGGGGGGGAGAGGGCTTATATAGGGTCTTAAGGAGGTTACTTCCTTTGACTTGTCAACACTTGTTCACCAAGTTCTACACATGTTCTCATCTAAGGCCTCCTAGCATGAGATTGAGCCACATAGTGTGAATGCCCCTCCCTAGTGGCGGTTTCAAGACCTTGGAGAACAAGGGTTGGACTTTGGATGATATTATCCAAGATATCTAGTGTGTTTTGACTCCGAAAAATGCAAACCGTAAGTTGTTATGCCTCAAAACGTAAAACCGGGTGTCGTAAAATTATGGATTTTGAAAGTATTGATAAACATGTCAATAAGTTCCATAATAAAATATAAAATGAGTGGTAGGTTCCATTTGGGTGTAAAACCCTGCTAAAAACTGGAAACACGGGTCTAAAACGCGTAATACGTAAAACGTACGAATATTGCGTAAAATTGAGAAAAGTAAAATGTTACTTTTCTAATGTGATAAAAATGATTTAAAATGACTTATAATGTCTAGACTGAGCTTAGTCTAGTGTCGGTTGGTATTAAATGTCTTTTAGACATCAAACCGTAAGCCTAAAAATCACGAAATGACTTATAACATCAAGGGATGATTTTTGGTCAATGGAGGAGGGAAAGAATATGTTGACTTTTTCTAAGAAGTTGAAAACTCAAATAGTCTTAGAAACGCGTTTTGTGGTCTAACGGTTAATCGCCCAAACGGTTAAGCGTGCTCATGCGAGAGTAGTACAGGCTTGGGTGACCTGCTGGGAAGTTTTTGGTCATATTTTTCTCAGTCACGATTAATTCTCAAATAAATCATGAGTGTGTAAAATATTTTACTGATGTGGGGTCACTTGACGGGGTTGAATTTCGTTGTGCGTAGAATTTCTGATTGACGTTTTACCCTAAAACGTGTAATTCTGTGTAATTCCTTAATAACTTTCACGAAAATGAGCTTATGAATGTCAAACTTTTAATTTGCCATGGAAATGATTTATCACTTGAGAATATCAAATAAAAATCAACTTTCGGGAAAGTTTCGGGAAAAATGAATAGTAAAAGTGAATAGTGAAATTTTCCGGGAATGGTAATTATCCTGAAAAATGTGAATTGTTACATATCTCGGGTTTAACTTTCCAAGTTTTCTGAATGATATCATGCCTTTCCTAGGCAGAACTTTCAACATAACTCTGCTTACCAACTTGAAGTTTTAATGGTTTACAACTTATTGAACTTGTAACTGATTCTTGACTTATAGGAAATTTCTGATTATTTCATGAATGCCTACTAGACTAGTATGTTGGGCTTTTCCAAATTTCGTTCCGTCAATGGATATTGGCACCTCGACCATAGAGTGCCTCAAATGGTGTAGTCTCTATGCTCGCGCGATAACTATTGTTGCAACTGAATTTGATTTATGGTAATTGGTTAGTCTAATCATTTCTTGAGTCAATCACTCATGCTCTGAGCATACTTTCCTATGTTTGAATCGATCTCAAATTTCTGACCATTGGTCCGCAGATGATAGGTGACGTGGTTCCAAAGGAATCTTAATGAAATCGCTAGGAGTTTGAGGTGAATTAAATTCCTCTATTAGGAATAATTGAAATGGATATCATGAATCTTGTGGAAAACTTACAAGGTTAAGTCTGTCAGAGGGTGTTGTTGAAAATAATCGATTAGGATTAGGATAAGGTTGTGATCCTCCACAGGATGTCATGAATTGAGTCTGTATCCACCTACGATGCTTAGTCTCCATTACTAAGATTTTCCCTAAGCTCTATGTCACCAAATCACAAAATCCTAAATGTATAAGTGATGTAATATAGTGATTGATTTTCAAGGTTTGTTTTGAGATTGTGTGTTTTGTTCATAAACCTTCCCTGAATAAATAAATTTACAACTTTAAGCAAACAGCTTTTTAAGTAACATTTTTCTTGATGTTTCAGAATTTAATAGTTATGCAAGATAGGACAGTTTTCAATATAAGGTGGATAATATGGTTTACCAAAGATCGATGTTTAAAATTTCCTAACAATTCAATAGTTTTGTAAAGGATTAACCAAAAGGAATTTGCTTATCAAAATAAGTGCCTCAGAAAAGTATTTCTTAGAAGATATATGTTTTGTATAACTGTAGTTTGGAGAAAAATCCATTTAAAAGTGAAAGTATTAAGAGGATAAAGTAGTCAGGTATGTATGTCTGCACAAAGGCATAGGTGTCTAACATGTTTGGATAAAGTCTATTGGTCAGTCCATGTTCAATTGAATGTTCTACAGTCTTAGTTAGGAGATTGGATTTATCTCTATGGTGTGGCTTAGTGAGCACTCGTATCGAAAATATTCCTGTAATTCAGTCAAGCCAATACTTTCTAGATGATGGAATTTTTGGTGATCAGGCCAGTGATAGTGGTTCGAATAGTTTGGTGATATCATGGGAATTCTGTTGAGTTTTGAAATGGTCTTAATGTACCGAGAGATTCTCCTTATAGATGGTATGGAAAGTCTTTCCTAGGAAGGTCATTGATAATATCCACTTAACAATATTGGTGGTAGTGAGGGATGAGTGGCATAGGAAACTATATAGTGTCAGCTAATTCCATATATATATGGGGATGGGGAAAGGAAATGATAGTGATGGTGAGAAGGGAAGAGACTGTGACAACTGCGACAAAATGATATTGTGATAAAAAAAAATACTGTGATGTAAGTGTATTGTGCATAGACGTAAATGTTCATGAAATTAAATGACCAGTTGACGTGCTTCCAAGCGGCGGTTCACGAGGTAATGAAAAGTATGAATGTTCTGACAACGAGGGTATACACACACATGCATGAAACATTTGGAAAATGAGTAAAGGATTCAATCCAGACAAAATTTTATTATAACCATTCTCTGTGTTGCAAAATTCATTTCTGAGTCAGACATAGGTGGTCAGCCTATATCTCACTATCCCGGGTTGAATATAGATGACCAGTCTATATTCCACCGAGGTTCCATGAATTTTGAAATACTCAGCTCAGTCATACTAATACTATGTCCTTCACGAATACAACGACGTTCTGAAAGACTAAGGCAAGTGACCAAAACTCGAGGTCAAATGATGAAACTATGCAAGGAAAACATAATGCGGTGACATATATGATACGTGAACATGCTTATATGAAAGACAATTATAGTAAACAACTATAATAAATGAATATAATATATATCAGATAATGAGACATAAATCTCATCACCTATGTCAGCAACTAACCACAAATGAGGCTTCAGCTTGGCAGGCAGGCACGTGACGGTCATAGGGTTAAGTTTTTGTAAAAGTAGCTATAGTCTAGGTTTTAAAAACACCTAGTTCGCTATAGCCAAAGCTCTGATACCAATCTGTCACACCCCCAAATCGGGTCCAACGGAAGCATACATGTAGCTGGGGTGTAACTCAATTGGTACCACAACACAAGTACAAAAATGGTATTTACTTCAACCATTTAGAATAAAATTTGTTTAACCAAAAGTATTAGATTTACATCGTTAAAATATAGTGCGGAAGTAGGCCCTTAAAATAGTTTAAAACGGTCTCCATATGAATAATCAGAGTCTTCTATGACCATGCCATGCCCTGCCAAAACCTCCTGTAGCGTGCCATTGCTTAAAACCTGAAAATACATGCTAAAGTGTCAACACAATGGTTGGTGAGTTCATAGAGTCTTGTGAAAAAGAATGTAATGCATTGAAATGAAGTTTTCCCAGCAAAGGCCTCGTAAATCCACTCAGTTCCAAGTCCCGCCATAAGAGACTTGTAACCTGTGTGTTTACGATCCACTGCCAAAAGTAATATGTTTGGTTTGTGGAAACAAAAGTAATAGGATTGATGCAAAGGCATCGTAATTCAGTAGTAATAGTGATGAAAAAGTATCGTAATTCCATAAGTAATTTTCGTATGTACAATAGCCACAAGTATAAAGTAAACCAACAAAAATATCAAAAATGCTACATTGTCACTTAAGCTCATGACCCCGAAGCTAGACATAGTAATGGCCCCAACAGAGTGTTTACTAGGCACTCAATTTGATAAGACATGAAATGCATTCGTCCCGTTGGAGCAACCCAAACGCGAATGGAGGCGTCACCCTCAATAGATCTATTCACTCACTCTCGCTTAGCACTAAAATTAACGGTCCATGATAATAGAGGGGACTTAACTTGGTAGTAATAAAGAAACTTAAGCAATGTATGGAATTTGTAATACTTTGGCATTGTACAAAAATAATTCAAGCAGTGTATTCTTCCCCATAAGTAATTCAAATCGTATAAAGGCATAGAAAAAGTATTGAAGCATGTATCTCCCCCAAAGAGTTTATAAAGTCATTAAACAAGTAAAAGTGGGGCTATGACTCACCTGATATGATGGTACCATGAACATGTAATGAGCTGAAAAATAAGGCGCGCACACTAGCCGCAACCTAATATGAATGATGAACGATCTACTTCAGATCATGAAATGATGTTATGAATGTCCATGCACATGTTTTCTATACCACTCTACTCTTTGAAAAACACTTGTTGTTATCAAAAATATATATTCCAAGACTTAGGAAAAATATGGCTATTAGAAAATAAAACTAGTTGCAATATATATACTTTTATATATATCGTATGTACCAATGTTTGTGTTGAAATCCTCGGTTTGAAATCCTTGAAATAACACCTTGTAGTAATGAAAATATACTTGTAATCACTAATACATCATTAGTTATGAAATTGGGTACTTGGTTAATATTTCTAGAAAATCTAGAATTTAGTACGTAGTGTTATTATTATTTCTAAAAGCTGCCAATTATAGAGGATTTTTGCCGATATTGAAACGTGAATATCTTTGTCGTTATAAGCCCGTTTTACTTGTTCTTTATATCCACGGTTACGTCTTAGTATGTAGTAATATATTTTGGAAAGCTTGGCTCCTCCGGGTTACGTCTAAAGCCTCTTTTTGACCTACGAAAACGTCCAACAGAATGTATTTTTCCGGAAAATAGTTTTCGTCAATAAACTTGCAAAAATCATAACTTCTTCGTTATAAACTCTTTTTAATCCGTTCTTTCGCCTACGGATTCGTTTTTGAAAGTATTTTCTAAAAATTTTGCCAAAGTTTACTTTATGTTTACTGATTTTCCTGGATTTACAAAAATGGGACAGTAGGCTTATATACTTGTTACAAATCCATTTCCAAGGTTCAAAACTAGTTTCTACATCAACCAAAACTCTTGCAAACTTCACAAAACTATACTAATCTTACCATACACCTTCTTAGGGTGCCATGGGTTCCTAATGACTAGTAGTCAAGTTAATTTAACAAGGGAACACCTAAATCACAATCTAGGGTTTGTATGTTAAAAAAGTATACAAAAATAAAGTGGTATAACTAGTTTGTGCATGAAATTAAGCATGAATACCATAAGATACATATGTTAATTAAATGAAAACATGAAAATAATTTTGAATACTCACTTTGAAATAATAGGTGATGAGATGATTAAAAACCTTGGATTACTTGTGTTTTTGGGTTATGATTCTTGATTAGGAAGACAAAATGAACAACTTTGATGCTTTGTACTTTGGAAAATTATCACTTGATCATGGAGTATTGATTTGGGTCGTGGGTTATGGTGGAGAAGATGAGAAAATGAGAGCTTTTGATTATAAGAAATTATGTATGTTATGTTTTCAAGGTTTTTGGAAGATATTTGTATAATTTCAATGGTATACTTGTAATTATATGGTCAATGTTAAGACTAATGAGGGGGGGCTGCACATGCATCGTAAAAATATGAAACTTGAAAGAATGACTAAACTTGTCAAAATACTCCCTAATAAAATAAAAATGAATGGTAAGTTCCATCGGGTTGCTTGAACGTTGTTAAAACTGGAAACGCGGGTTAAAAACGCGTAATTCGCGTAAAACGCTGAACTGGAAAACGTAAAATTCCAAAATACTGGGTAAATGAATGTAATAACTTTTATGATGATATAATGGATATAAAAATATGTCGGGACCATTGTGGGAATATTTAGATATATTCGTCGTGTTTATAAACCGGGTGTTAACGTTTATTATAAATACTTATACGTAAAACGTTAAATGTATCAAATATATAATTTGAAAATCCTAAGAGTGGTATAACATGTAAATGCTGTTATGATGATATGCAGACTGTCTCTAGTCCGTATGCAGTGTCCTTACTGATAATGAAATGAATTCGCACCTAAACCAATCCGGTTACGCGAATTTGAATACCCGTAAACTAAATTTACGATGAAATGTGTAATGCACGTGAATAGTGAAAACGTTTTCTGCAATGAATAGTGTTCAGTGAATAGTAAAATTTCTGAATGCTTCTCGGAATGTCAAACTGACACCAAAAATGATGAATAGTAAACTGATGAATAGTGTTTTTGATGAATAGTGTTTGATGAATAGTGTTTTTCCAAAGTTCGGGAAATGACCTGAAATGACCTGAAATGGTGAGTTGTGACAAAACACCTCTTTACTGACAACTCCAACTTACCAACAGCCATTCCTCAGTTACAAACACCTTACCACACGAAAATTAGGGCTCTCACTTACATCTCTTCCAAACCAATCAACTTTGTAAGTATTCTTATCATAATTGCATTTTCAAACAAAATCTCATCACATTCACCTTGTGATATATCTCAGCCCATAAGATTCACAAAATGAGCGAAACTTCAAGCATCTTCCTCATAACCTTTCATCACTCAAACCTCAAACTACCAATGTGAAATGAGAAACCGAGTTATCCTTTGTCATATCAATATCGAGTCATCCACCATTTCCATGCCCTCAAAGAAACCAAGAGTCAATATCATCTTCACCAATAACTCCACCTAGTCATCTTCACAAGAAGATTCCACAATGTAACCAAACAAGTGTGTCATCCCCACTATAACGTAACCTATTAAGATTAAACCACCTTTCATGATACATAAACCAATGTTCACCCTTGTGTCGCTCTTCGAAACAAAGGGCAATTGTCATATCCATACTCTCATTAACATATTTGTCTATGTCGTCAAAAGTTAAGTGAATTTCATTATGAAATGCATCTCTTCCAATTTCTAGCAAGTGAAGAACACAAAGAAGATATCCAAGCTTTAAGTGTTGTCAAGCAATCACCACCTCATTTTACACATCCACTCTCGGTCGTCAACCATACTTTACCACCGTTCACCACATTGTTAAAACAAATGAAAAACGTCATTGAAACATCACTTGCATTATAAAACATTTTTAAGCATCAAAATGAGTCAAGTTAACCGCACCTCCACATTGTTTTCATATAGGCACACACTAGAACACACACATTACAATAGTCTTTTACTTAGACTAAAATGTGAAATTCTGATTTTCTAGGAATCTTCATGCCTCCTCTAACTCACTACGACCACAAGGACACCATCAAGTACCTACCCAAACACCAAAAAACCAAAGGTCTTACTCAAACTCAAATCGTTGTTTTCAAAGCCTTAGAAAAACGATATGTCCATAAGGGTAGAACCATTGATCCATCCTTCTTAGAAGGTACAAGCATCTACACAGAACTTGCCACAATCAACTTTGAGTGTCTCTTAGAAATCGACGTGCCTATTTGTTCTAGGTTCATTTTAGAATTCTATGCATCCGTCACCCTCTCCAAGGATGAGTATGGTCGCATGTCTATTAACTTTAGGGCTAGTAGTCATCAATACTCCTTCACTCTCGAGGAGTTTGCTCAAATCCTAGGTGTCCCAAACCATGGTACTTACATCTACTCCAACTTGCACTCCCTCTCAACTCTTGACATACTCTTTAACCGCATCCATCCCTATGATACCCCTCTTGTGTCCAAAGATGAACTTCGTGACCACCTCTTCATTAGGACCACCAACACTAGGAGAACTAGAACCGGAAATGAGGTCATCAAGGACCCATATGGAATGGAATTCAATAAACTCAAGCCCCAATTCAAGAAATGGTAAGAACTCCTTAGAGCCAATGTAATTAGCACCATAGGAAACCGGGATCACATCAATGTTTGCCTTTGCTACATGCTCTACTCCTTGTCCGTTAGGCAACCCTTCAATCTTGCCTACTACATGACCAATAGAATGGCCGACATTCCCGTGCAAGGCACAACGTCTATGTCGTATGGAATTTTCTTGACCCGTCTCTTTAGGTTCATCTCTCCCATTCCATCAACTCCTAGAGGACTTCACCTAGACTACTCTCTCATTCCACATGCTTTTGTCCCACTAACTGATAGGAGAATCTACAAAGCCCAAGGTAAACATTTTCCAACTTTAGGCTTTGCCCAACTCTAGGCTCCCACCTCTAGAATACATTTTCCAACTTTCGGATATACCAAATGAGTAGGCGGAGTTCAAGCAAACAAAGGGGATGTTCAAAAACATCGAGAGATTTCTTGGAAAGCTCAAGAAGAAGATTGATCGTCTATGAGAGCGGGTGTGTAGGAGTGTTTGGCACTAGGTGCTATTTGAACAATTTGGCCGTCTAAACATTACGTGTTATATATTTGTGTGTTGGTAAGATATTTAGTACTATTTGGAACTTGTAGGAACTAACAATGATGCAGGAAGACAACATTTGGCATGTTGTCAAATTTTCATGTTTATGATAATTTCACTAAGTATAGTGAAATTCGCTAGCCCCCGGTCAAAGTCCAATCGTATGCATCCTTACAAGTCCAATTTTTGCATTTCCTAACAAGATATGAATTATATTTTTGTTTTTAGAAGTTTTCGAAAAATTTGAAAATCGTCTCGCGGGTCAAAAATGCGGACTGCCAAGTTTTTCAGGTCTGGCGGCACCCAAAAATGGGTTCCGCCAGTGTATTTTCTGGGCAATCCATAAATGGCCCAACGGACCAGCCGGAACCCTCAGGAGGGTTCCGCCTGTGTTGTCTCAGGGTTCTGCCAGTCACATGCAGAAAATTTTTGTCATTTTTCTTAAGTTCAAAACTTTTAAAGTGTCAAATCATTTTCTTTAGTGAGAAACATCTTCCCTTACCTCCAATAACCATACTATGACAACTCTCACTCACTAAAACAATTAGGAAGTCATTTCCTGCCAAAAATTCGAATTCAAACATAACTAACCCAAGGAACCCTTTTAAAGGATCCTTCAAACCATTGGAACATTTTCAAACCAAATCGCTTCCCATGATCACAAAGCATTGAGTTCATATGCTGGTCTTTCACTCCACTCAATTCCATTGGATTGACATCAAATCATTTGAAACCTCAATCTTTGTATGGAACACATCAAATCCAAACACTCCTTCCCACAATTCTTTTTAAGTTTGATCACTTTAGAATACCCCAAAATTCACACCAACACCATTACTTCTCTCAAACCAAAGATTTGAGATGACTTAATCAAACACCTCATCCGAATCATCAAGCTAAAACCACTAGGACTAGTGTTAAACCTTGTTGCTTCAACAAAACCATCAAATCAAGCTCATCACTTGACATTTCTTCACCTATCCAAAACTTCCTTAACCTTACTACCTCAACATCATATTCAATACCTTGCAACATCAACATGACCACTATTCAAGATTTCCTCAATCTTGCTACTCCAACATCCTCTCCCAAACATGGCAATACGAACATGTAAACTTTTTCAACCATCGATCACCAACACCTACACCAATGGAACTTTTCCATACACCACCAACATCACCACATCCACTATTGGAAACTTTTGAAAACTTATCACCTAAACCATCAAGCCCTCCATCATTGTCACTTTTTGACACCATTGCAGAAACAAAAACCCAACAACAACGAATATTTCAACCAAATGAGTCATTGGATGATGCACCTCATCCACCGTCATTGCTTGAGAGTTTGGCTTACCATTATGCTAAACCCTAAATTTTTCCAAATGATCAAGGTCATACACACCTACAATCATTTGTGTTTCACCCCATTTACAAAAACATTCATGGTAATCCTTTCAGAAAACCAAGCCTTCGTTACTTTGTTCAACTACCACCACTACATGAACCTTCCCAACATTTGGAATCTCTATTTTCTTCGTATAAGAAAATAGAAGCATCTCAATGATCTTCCATCAAGACCAACAAAACCACCACCTTTCACAAATAAAAAACCAAGGTCATTGCTTGACCAAAATGAGTCTTTTGACCACAACCAAACACCACAACAAGAATATCACCACCCAAAACCATTGTTGTCTCACCTTATCTACAAAGGCATCCATGATCCTCTAAACAATGAAATGAGGTTTATCCTAAACCACATTGTGGAATGTCTCAAGTTTAGAGTCTCCAAAATGAAACAAAACCGTTTCTTTTGGAAAATGTTGCTCCTTAAAACCAACAAACCAAGTTTAGAGCACCAACACCACCTCAAGTTTAGAGTCTCCAAAATGAAACTAAACCGTTTCTTTTGGAAAATGTTTCACCATTTAAACCAACAAACCAAAACCGTGTCACCTTCACAACATTCAAAACAAAACCCGCTACACCCTCCAACACACATTTTCATCCTTAAACAACCTTAGCCTTGTTTTTGGAAAACGTTTCTCATTAAGGAAAATGATGATTTCCTTGTAGCTTTTTATGTTCTTATTTTTTTAGTTTTTCTTTATTTTTAAAAGTAGGATGGTGTCATCCAAATTTCTTGTCTTTGATTCTTTAAGAGTCAAAATTTTACATGGAATGAATTTCATTCTACTACAAGGTGTGCATTGTTTGTTGACCATTTAGGTATAATAAGTGAACTATACCTTGCTATGGTAGCATACATATATCTTATGTTTTAGAAACTAACCTTTCTTTTTGTAGGATCATTATCCATGTTTTCCTTCCTTGATACTCCATTTAGGGGAGAAACATTCAAGGGGGAGCATGAGTGTTACATTATTCCACTTCACAACTCTTAGTTGTGTTCAAGACATGAAATGCTTTCATGACTTGTCTTGTGCGGCAACTAACCTTTTTCTTGTAGGTTCAAAATCCATGTCTCCTCTCTTGGCACTCCATTTAGGGGGAGTATTATCCAAGGGGGAGCAAGTGTATACTTCCGCTTCGCTACTCTTCTTTTTGTTTCGACAAAAAGGGGGAGAATTTATATGTAAACTTGTTTCAAATTTTTTTTTTTTGCATATCACATCATCTTAGCAAAAACAAGTTTTTATACTAATTTTATAAGACTTAACACTAAAACTAGTGACTTACTTATAAATAAAGTTTATGTTTTGTCATCAACATAAAGGGGGAGATTGTTAATACAAATATCGCCTAAAACGTTATTTATATTTTACGATCTTTGCTAAGTTTTGTTAATGACAAAGTATGAACTTTAGCTAAGAGTAAATCATCACTTTAAGTGTTTAAGTCTTGTTTAAACTAAGTTTACATTTCTTTTTAAACAAAACATTGTTTTTATTTCTTAAATTACAAAGTGTCTTGTCACATCACATTTATTTCTTAAAATAGTAATGTCACATCACATTTAGGGCAAGCTTTGTCAATATTCATTTATGGTAAGAAAGTGTGTTTGACTAACCATATTTTTGCTTGCAAGACTTGTGTTTGACTAGGTGTAATGAGATGTGACCTTATTTGGTTTGGGAGATTTATTGCAAAAACCAACTGCAGCCCTGACGGTACCCTGGGGGTACACGGGCGGAACCCATCTGAGGGTTCTGCCTGATCCGCCAGACCTGCAGAATGGTTTGCTATAAATACCAAACCATTTGTTAGTTTTGGGTCAACCCTTTAGGACATATTTTCACATACTCTCTCAACTAACTCAGTAACATTTTGATTTGTGTGATTCCTTTATGTAGCAAGGGACTTCACAAGATCATTCAAGAAGTTACAAGCTTCAACTCTAAAGTTGCAAGTCTTGTTTGCTTGGTCATGTATAAGCTTTGATAGTTTATACCTCATTTGTGTCATATATGTAGAAGTGGTTGGTTAGTATTTTAGGCCTCAAAATACGTAGTGTGTTGGGAGTTTTTGTACCCTTGTAAAAGAACTAACGGGAGTGGTTGTACCCTTGGTAAAGAACTCGACATCTAGCTTAGTGTCGGTAAAAGTGTAAGCGACGATGGGAGTGGTTGTACCCGTGTAAAAGAACTCGACATCTAGCTTAGTGTCGGTAAAAGTGTAAGCGACGTTGTAAAGGTTTTCTGCGCCGGTGAAAGGAGCTTGTTGATTAGTGCTTATAACTCTCGATTTAGAAACTCGGGGCGTGGATGTAGGGCAAGGAAAAAGAGTCCTTGTAGCCGAACCACGATAAACAATCGTGTTGTGGTTTGATCGTTTTTTTCTTTATCTTTGATTATTACATGTTGTCTTTTAGTTAGAATCGCTAATCACATATAAAGCTTTTCAAAGAATTAAACAAGTAAAGTTGTGTTTATATCTTTAAACAAATGTAAAGCTTTTCAAAGAACTAAACAAGCAAAGTTAGGATCATCACAAGTAAAGCTTTTCAAAGTATGAAACAATTAAAGTTAGAATTGTTATTCACATGAAAAGCTTTTCAAAGAATCAAACATATAACGTTGTGTTTATATCTTTAAGCAAACGTAAAGTTTTTTAAAGGATAGTCATGCTAAGAAGGATTTAAAAAAGCGGTAAACTATTCAACCCCCCTTCTAGTTTTCCACAGTTATGATGAATTCCGAAATTTCATAAACCCTAGGTTTTCAAATCGTAAAATCTAGATATCTAACCATTAGTTTTGTAATTAAACGAAAACCATTGTTAGAAATCGACTAATGATCACGTAGTAACTTACAGTTTGAAGATTGGTAGCTTGGATTGATTGTTTGAATGTGAGCGTATATTTCGAAAAAAAGGTTTTAAGGTTTGAATGATTTTTGAGTTTTTAAGAAAAAACGGGTGTTTATTTTGTTAAATATCTTTGGAATTTTGAAACTTGACACCATTAGTCCCTTAACTATTAATATTTTAGCAGGAGTCCTTAAGTTAGATGCATTTAGAATATCAAAGATATACTACCTTATGACACCATTTTGAGAAAAGGAAACGTGATATGAAAAATCTCATAAAATCCCGAAACAACGCATCAAAAGTGATATGCAAGTATACCGATTTTGAAAAATTATAAGAAAAAATTTAAGCGTGTCTCCCCCTCAACACTTGTAAAATAACAAGGTGTTGAAAGAAAGCGATATACTTGCATTTTTTTTTGTGATTAATAATAGAAAAAATATAATACAAAGATAGTAGACGTTTTGATGTTTGACACTTTACTTTTGTTTTAAAAACTTTTCTAGATCCACAGGTGTCAAACATCGCATACCAATTTGGTGAACTAAACTTGCAAACCTTGATGGAGCTAAGGGTTTTGTAAGTAAGTCCGCTAATTGGTACTCAGTGCCCACAAAATATAATTGAACTGTACCCTTCTCGACATGCTCCTTGATGAAATGATATCGGAGATCAATGTGTTTGGAATTGCAGTGATGAACTTTGTTGCAGGAGATTGCAATGGCACTTTTTGAATCACAGTAGATCGGAATCTTATTGAATAGGTAGCCATAGTCTTTAAGTTGTGATCTCATCCAAATGACTTGAGCACAACAAGCAGACATAGCTACGTATTCAGATTCTGTAGATGATAGTGAAGTGCAGTCCTGCTTCTTTGATTGCCAAGACACAAGTTTATCTCCAAGAAACTGTAAGCCACCTGATGTACTTTTACGCGAGTCTAAGCATCCTGCATGGTCAGCGTCTGAAAAAGCTATTAGTTCAAAACCAGAATCCTTCGGATACCAGATCCCCAAGTGGATGGTTCCCTTTATGTATCGAAGGATTCTTTTTGCCTCATTGAGGTGTTTTTCAGTTGGATTAGACTGATAGCGAGAACACATAAAGACAACAAATACAATATCAGGTCTACTAGATGTGAGATACATGAGGGACCCAATAATACTTCGGTATTTGGTGGGGTCAACTGGAGTCCCATGTATATCAGCATCTAGTTTAGTGGAATTGGCCATCGGTGTATTCATAGTATCACAACTTTGCATTCCATGATTCTTTAAAATCTCAAGAGCATATTTGGACTGATTTAGAAAAATTCCACGGGGTGATTGATGAACTTGTAGTCCTAGAAAGACCGTAAGTTAACCCATCATGGACATTTCGAAATTATCTGTCATTAATTTTAAAAAATCCATTGAGTAATTTTTGTTGGTTGAAGCAAAAATAATGTCATCGACATAAATTTGAACGATTAATAGGTCCATCCCGTATGTTTTTGTAAACAGTGTTGGATCCACCGAGCCTAGAGTAAAATCATTAGCCAACAGGAATTTAGAAAGCTTATCATACCACGCCCTGGGGGCTTGCTTGAGACCGTAGAGAGATTTCTTAAGTTTGTAAACATGATTGGGACGTTCTGGATCAACGAATCCTTCAGGTTGACTGACATAAACTGTTGGATCGTGAACACCTTGAACTTGTGTTAATATTGATACTTTGAGTGATACCACTAAGTATGCGGAATCTACTTAATGATACTTAGAAGATTGATTGTGAATGAAAGAGTTGTATGTATGTGAGAACAATGTATGTAACAAACAAATAGCTCCAATATTATTAATGATAATAATACGAGTGATCTATGATATCACTAGGGTTACACCTTGAATCTCTAAGAAAAACGTATTAGAAAGATACATTCTAACTATAACCTAGGATCTCCTTTTATACAGCAAGGAGTCCTCTTCTACAAGATAAGTATAATGCTAATAGAATAAGATATACACAAGATCTTTTCTATGTTTATCTAAGCGCATTTCTCTAACAGTTATCAAGTAAGCGGTGGTAATATTTGTTCTTGCAGTGGTAATGAGTTTCCACTGCAAGTACAATTGTCTGCAGTTGTAACATCTTCACTAGCCGTGGTAACTATTAGTATAATTCCCAACATAAACCACTTCTCGGAGTTGACCGTTCAGAAAAGCCGTTTTCACGTCCATTTGGTAAACAATCATATTCCGATTAGCAGCAAATGCTAAGAATATCCGTACAGCTTCAAGTCTAGCTACTGGAGCAAATGATTCTTCAAAATCGATTCCTTCCTCTTGAGAGTATCCTTTTGCTACCAAGCGTGATTTGTTGCGTACGACAGTGCCTTCTGCATCCAGTTTGTTTTTCCAGATCCATTTTAAACCAATGAAAACGATTCCTTCTGGTTTTTCAACCATTTCCCAGACTTCTAATCTTTGAAAGGATTCGAATTCTTCTTACATAGACTCAATCCAGTTTTCATAAGTCATAGCTTCTTTGACGTTTTTAGGTACGGTTTCACAAACTGTGCGTGCATAAATGCAAGTTTCACCGTCTGTGTGAAGGCATTGTCTTGTCATAATTGGTGCATCTGGATGGCCAATAATTTGAACTAAGGGGTGATCTCTAGTCTATTTGTGTGTCGAGGGATGAAGTTGATAAGTATCTCGCAAGTGAGCAGGACCCAAATTGCGTGTAGATGACTCAGCAATGTCGGGGACAGGTTGAGCATTTGCAAATGGGTTAATGAATGGTTCTGGGTCACGCTCTGTGGGTTGTGGAACTGATAAAGGTATGGAATCTCCAGCTAATTGTCGTGAATTGGACCCGGTTTGTTCTGTTGTTGTAGGTGATATGACTGGAGGACCGTCTCTTCCAACAGTAGTTGTTGTTTGTTGAGGTGTATCAGGTACTTGATGTTGATCAAGCTGTGCAGCGGAATTTGGTGTGGCCTCAGATGGACGGTTAACAGGCGTATCATCAAACAATGGAGCAAACAAGGTTTCTACTTCTTTACGAGAAAGTGACAATGATTCAGCCAAAGATACCGGGAAGTTAAGACGGTTGGTTGCGGGTCCTAAGCCGTTTTGCTCAGAAGCCATTTGAGTGAGTTCATCGAAATTAGCATGAATAGTTTCTTGAATTTCCCGAGTACGACGATTCCATATCCGAAAGCCTTTTGAATTTTCACAATATCCTATAAATATTCCAATGTTAGCCTTAGCTTTAAGTTTACCTAGATCATCACGATCATTGACTGGGTAACATAAAACTCCAAATACATGAAAGTGACTGATGTTCGGTTTTCTTTTGTGAACAATCTGATATGGGGTTTTGTGATGGCGTTTTGTGATCATACAACGGTTTTGAGTGTAGCAAGCGGTTGAAACAGCTTCTACCCATAAGTAATCTGGTAATTGAGCATTGATTAACATCGTTCGAGCAGCTTCCACCAACGTTCTGTTGCATCTTTCGACTACTCCATTCTGTTCGGGTGTTCGTAGAATAGATGTTTAATGCTCAATTCCCACTTTCTCAAAATATGACCTTAGAGTCTGATTCTTAAATTTTGGGTCATTGTTAGTTCTTACAATTCTGACTGTGTTGCGTAGCTGAACTTGTATTTTGGTGTGAAAGGTGATGATCATTTGAGGAGCTTGATCTTTACTTCGAAGAAAATAAACCCAAGTCCAGTGAGAGTAATCATCAACAATTACTAAGATGTAGCTTTTACCGTTGATCGTCTGAACACGCATCGGACCACACAAATCCATATGAAGCATTTGTAAAACATGATTAGTACTGTGTTCAGGTTTTGAGGGAAAATGAGCACGAGTACTTTTTCCTTGTTCACAGGCTAGACATAGATGATCTTTGGCATAACGGAATCTTAGAAAGCCTTCAATTAATTTGTGATGAGCGAGATCAGTCATCGTTTTGAAATTCAAATGAGAAAGGCGTTTGTGCTATAACCAGGATTTAGTCGTTTCAGCTTTGAGTAGAAGACAGATATTTGTGTTTCTAGTGAATGCACTAGCTTTTGGCGTGTTCCTAGAATTGTTGATTGCAGCTCTTGGGTTGACTACAACATCATTTGAAACTGTAGTAGGCGTTTTTCCTAAGGTAGACTTAAAGGCATTAGTGGACCTAGAAGGAAAGCCGAATCTACGTTTCTTTTTACGATGTAAGAGATTATTAGCTACACATTTGGTATGATCACCAGATAACACACTTTGACGACAAAACACACAAGATGCATTAATATTCAAAACATTAGAAGGTTCATCATTCGTTACATTAAGATTTGGATTACAATTTGCCAGATTAGAATCTAAATTAGATGCAACATGAGTTTTATTCGAGTTCCTAAGGTGAGCTTCTACTTCTTGCCTAGTCTTTTTAGTCTTCTTAACGCTTTTTGGCTTTGGGCTGCTAACGCTCTTAGGGGAAAGTAGTCCTGTGGAAGTGGAAGAACTAACATTAGAACTCTTAGCATGATTACCCTTATCTGTTCTATTTATTTGAAACATTCCTGGTGTTATTACTGTGGGGTCAATATACTTTCCTTTTTGATGTAGCTTAATTTTCTCTTTCAAATCAATGATGATGTGATTTTTGTCCTGAATTTCAGACTCAAGTAAACCATTGCAATAACTAATGTCATTGCGGTTTTGTTGCCAGTCAGCGTTTTCAATTTTTAATTCCGCAATTTCATTTTCATATTGAAGACGTTTATCTTTGAGAAAAGCATTTTTACTTCGTAGTTGCAATTCAGTTTCAATACTTTGAGCTTGACACCAATCAAGCTTTTGTTTGAGTTGACAAATTTCATTTGAAAGTTTGTTTATCACATCATCACTGTTTTGACGCAACGTTTCATAATTATGTTTCAATGTTTCATTTTGTGACTTCAACAAAACAAGATTAGCACAGTAATCTGCAAATACCACAGCATTGCTGGAATAATAGAGATCATTCATGAGGAGAGTATAAATATCAGCACGGAGAAGTTTTTCCAAGAGTCGATTAGAATCTGATTTCAAAAATCGGTTTTTGCGCTGTTGAACCAAAATTGCATTTTCATTAAGAGCGAAAATATCTTTTGTCACAACTCACCATTTGAGGTCATTTCCCAAACTTTGAAAAAACACTATTCATCAAAACACTATTCATTGTTTTACTATTCATCATATTTGGTGTCAGTTTGACATTCAGAGAAGCACTCAGAAATTTTACTTTTCACTGAACACTATTCATTTCCGGAAAAGTTTTCACTATTCACTTGCATTACTCATTTCATCGTAAATTTAGTTTACGGGTATTAAAATTCGCGTAACCATATTGGTTTAGGTGCGAATTCATTTCATAATCAGTAAGGACATTGCATACAGACTAGAGACAGTCTGCATATCATCATAACAGCATTTTCATGTTATACCACTCTTAGGATTTTCAAATTTATATATTTGATACATTTAACGTTTTCCTTATAATTGTTTATAAATAGACGTTAACACCCGATTTACAAAAACGACGAATATATCTAAATATTCCCACAATGGTCCCGACATATTTTTTTATCCATTTTATCATCATAAAAGTTATTACATTCATTTACCCATATTTTGGAAATTTATTTTATTTATAACGTAAGTTTATAAATATTACGACGGTTTTCGTGAAAACTACACAATAATCACCCGAACACTCAATACTTGTACCCAACATATTTTTAACATTTTTATAACTTTATTAATTCCCGGTTAACTTCGTTAATATTTATTTCTAGCAAACCCGGTACCCGATTATAACTAATACTTACACTAAACTACAACTAATATTACATTACATTTCCTAAGTTACCAAAACCGACTTTGCTACTCTTTTGCACCTTGAAAACCGGCCATACAAACACTCCTAGACACATGATATATATTTTCTTAACCTCATGCATTTATGTACTACTATTATACTATAAACCTCTAAAGTTATATCTAAACCAAAAACCAAAATCATAATATAACTTTTCAAGATCCAAAAAGTTTTCATCTCATCTCTTCCTCCTCTCTAACCTACGACCCAACACCAAACTCCATGATCAAGTGATTGTTTTTCAAGATTTAAAGATACAAAGTTGTTCATTTTGTCATTCTAATCAAGAATCTTACAACAAAAACACAAGTAACACAAGGTTTCTCATCATCTAATCACCTATTATTTCAAAGTGAGTTATCAAATTTATTTTCACGATTTCATCCAATTAATACTTGTATCTTATGGTTTTCATGCTTAATTTCATGTACAAGTTAGCTATACCACGTTATTTTTGTTAACTTTTTGAACATACAAACCCTAGATTTTGATTTAGGTGTTTCTTTGTTAAATTAACATGATTAGTAGTGATTAGGAACCCATGGCACTCTAAGAAGGTGTATGGTAGGATTAGTATAGTTTCGTGGTGTTTGCAAGAGATTTGGTGAGGTTAGAAACTAGTTTTGAACATGAAAAATGGATTTGTAACAAGTATATAAGCCTACTGTCCCATTTTTGTAAATCCAGGAAAATCAGTAAACATAAAGTAAACTTTGGCAAAATTTTTAGAAAATACTTTCAAAAACGAATCTGTAGGCGAAAGAACGGATTAAAAAGAGTTTATAACTAAGAAGTTATGATTTTTGCAAGTTTATTGACGAAAAGTATATTTTCTGAAAATACATGCTGTTGGACGTTTTTCGTCGGACAAAAAGAGGCTTTAGACGTAACCCGGAGGAGCCAAGCTTTCCAAAATATATTACTACATGCTAAGACGTAACCGTGGATATAAAGAACAAGTAAAACGGACTTATAACGACAAAGATATTCACGTTTCAATATCGGCAAAACAAATATTATTTTGATAGCTTTTGAAAATAATAACACTAAAACTACGTAGTAACTCTAGATTTCTAGAAATAATACCAAGTACCCAAATTCATAACTAATGATGTATTAGTGAATACAAGTATATTTTTTATTACTACAAGTCGTTATTTCAAGGATTTCAAACCGAGGATTTCAACACTAACATTGATACATACGATATATAGATATATATACATTTCAACTAGTTTTATTTTTCTAGTTGCCATATTTTCCTAAGTCTTGGAAAATGTATATTTTTGATAACAACAAGTATTTTCCAAAGAGTAGAGTGGTATAGGAAACATGTGCATGGACATTCATAACATCATTTCATGATCTAAAGTAGATCGTTCATCATTCATATTAGGTTGCGGCTAGTGTGCGCGCCTTGTTTTTCAGCTCATTACATGTTCATGGTACCATCATATCAGGTGAGTTTTCATAGCCCCGTTTTCAATTCAATATTTTGATTTTCAAATCCCACGGGGGAATACATTGCATCAATTATTTTAGTACGAGCCCAAGTACCAAAACATATGTACATTGCTTAAGTTGCCTTACCAACCTGTTAAAGTCCCCTATTTATTATCATGGACCGTTAATTTGCCGATTAAGCGAGACTGAGTGGACAGATCTATCGAGGGTGACGCCTCCATCCGTGGTAGTTATTACCAACAGTAAGCGGATGCATTTCATTTTGACATTTTGGGAGTGTTCTGGTAAAACATTCGGGAGGGGCATATAATTTCATCAGTCATAGCTTCGGGGTCATGAGCTTAAGGTCTATTGTACTATTTTACATGATTTTTATCTTGCACTTATACTTGTGGTGGCCGTACATCATTACATTTTATAAACCTATGGAATTCACCAACATCCGTGTTGACGTTTTAGCAATGTATTTCAGGTTATTAAGGTAGCTCATGTGACATGCATTTGGACCTTTATGGAGTCGCGGAGTCGACGCGTCTCACCATTATTTCATGCACTTATGTAAACGTTTGATCTAGTATGACTTGTTTTTCATAAACTTGCAACACCTTTTGGGGACCTCATATTGTAAACTCTGGATTATTTCAATGATCAAACGAAGTATTTTCCAAACGACACTTTAGGTCGTTCAATGTAACTGTAACTGTGATGCTATGACAGACACCCCCAGGTATTCCATTCCGCTGCAAGTCAGGTAAATTGGGGGTGTGACAGATTGGCATCAGAGCTAAGGTTATAGCGAACTAGGATGTATCTTGGACCCTAGACTATAACCACATCAGCATAGCATCTCATCATTTCATCATAAGTGCATAATCATGATACATGTTGTTTCATGCATACCCTGTGCGAGTTATTTATACTTATATTTGTATATATATATATATCATTTTATTGACCTGGTTCACAAGTGACATGTCTTCAGATACTCACCCTGACATCCTTTTATCGAATTATGACATTGAAGATGCCTTGTCATCTTCCACTACCATTATACCACCAGTTGCACTTACACCACCATTAGCACTATTGATTTGCCATAGGAACAGGGTTTTCCTATCATTCAGCCAATACATAGAATGCCTTTTGGTAGAGTATTCAGACTTAATCTTAATGGACTTATTAGGATGTTTATTGCAAGGAAGATAGTATGTTTCTTTCCATCACTAGTAGAGCACTCACTACTCAGGTACTACCACCACCATCAGTTACTTATTACACTATTGGTCGTCCCATAGTGCGTACTTCAGTTTTACCTTTTGGATGTCGCGAGGTAGCGCGAAAGAGGGTAGTATTCCATTCACTAGTACCACCATTGTTATTTTCCTTTTCCATTCCCACTTGCCATGAACTAGATAACACCTAGTAGATAATACCAATATCACGGACTCAACAGGAACATCCGCAGATTCTTCAGGAATGGTTCAGAACCTACATTATCTAAGATTTGATAGATGCACAACTTCAAACACCACTTCAGGAATATCTCGACCTTATGATGCCACAAACCTGATTTCACACAGAGGGACACCAGGAAGTCCCTAGACCAGACTTATATCCTGACTAGCTTTTACTATTATCCTAGCCACAGAAGGTGTGGGACATAGTCTAAAGAACTTGTTGTCTTTTGATTGTTGTACAAACAAATATATCAAGTGTGACTCTACTATGTAAGAAATGGTTGTGCTATTTGTGATATCGGTTCACGTAGACCGAAATTTTCATGTATTATATTCATGTGTTGTGAATATGATGACTTTGATTAACTATATATCCTCATGGTCTCCTATGATTTGATGAAGAGAGGTTTAAGCAAACCACTCCAAGCATGACGCAAGCTGCTGTTGGACAAGTCATTGCCAAGAACATAGCCACCGCCCTCACTAAGGAACTTACTCACGTGGAATTTATGGGGTGCAATCCTCCCTCCTTTAGCGGAACTAGAGACACAAAGGAATTTCTCAAATGGTTCGAAGAAATAGAAACAATATTTCAATGTGGCGACTGTCGTAAGGAAGACAAGGTTAAGTTCGCCACATGCAATTTTCAGGATCATGCCCAGGAATGGTGGACCAAACATATTAAGATGGTGGGAATTGAAGCTGCCTACTCACACTCTTGGGAGAAACTAAGAAGGATGATGAGTATAACATTTTGTGTAGGAAACGAATTACGAGCAAAAGAACAGGAAAGACTAAACTTTACCATGGTAGGAAATGATGTTGACGAGTACACTACTCATTTTTATTAATTAACACGACTAGGTTCTGCAATGGATGAACCGGAAAGCAAGAAACTTGAAAGGTACATCGGGGGACTCTCCCATGAAATTCATATGTTGGTCATCACATGGGAACTCGATACCATGTCTGAAGCTATCAAAATGGCGATCGAAGCAAAGGAACTCATAGTTCACGCCGAGACATCAGGAAACAATAGTGATAATAAAAGGATGTGGAACAACAATCTAGGTTGTAATGCTGCTCAACAATCACCCAAAGGACAAGAAGTGAATAGAGCCTTTGCTATAGAACCGCACACAAAGAGAAGGTATACTAGAAAGTTACCTTACTGCAACCTGTGTAATCAACATCACCGAGATCATTGCAGTAAACCGTGTGGAGTGTGCAAGAAGCAGGGTCATCGGACTAAGGATTGTAGGAAACTCACAAATCATAAGATCCCAGGGAGTTGCTTCAAATGTGGAAACTTAGGGCATTTCAAGAACGACTGCTCGGAGCTAAGGAACAAGGAAAATCAGTAACTTGGAATCAAGACTGAATCGGTCGAGGAATAGCATGAGCTGTTGGAAGAGAACCGTCAGGATATTAGCAACATCAAGGATAAAAACAATGCTTCAGCAGGAGGTGCCTTGTTTCAATATATAAACCATAGTTCGAGCCCTTTAGGGTTGTATCTTTCCTTTTGTACTTACCATTGGTACGATGACATAACCTAGTTGTATTAAGCACTTTCCTATCCAATGTAATATCTATCTTTGGTACCTCTGTGATAGTCATAACCTTCGTTTACTCCATTTTCTATCCCAATTGCTCAGACTTCAATTGTTTCGTGACATTTTATCATTGTCTTATTAGGGATTAGGTTGATTTCGTTTTTTTGACGAATTAGTATACTATTACCATTTGACAAGATTCACCCACGTATCCAATACACCATTCAAGCTATTTTTGATTTTTCTGTCATTACACCAAGTATTTACTATTATTACGCGAGGCAATTTTCATGTTATTTGGAAGAAAACATCAGGACACCATTTTTAATAACAATGCGTTGAACACCATCTAAAACTTTTGAGAAAAGTTATGATATTTTGACAAAATCTAACATCACATCATTAGTCCTCAATTATACATAGCCTGATCACCTATGTAAAATTCAGGAAGGATTATGCCATGAAGGAAATAATTACCTTTTCAAAGGATTGTTAATAACAATCTTCATTTAAAAGTTTTGTAAACAAAGGAACTCTTCCATAAACATCCCTTTTGCCGAACTATCCCTAGATACTTACCCCACCTGTCACCCACTTAGCCATTAAGTTGGATTTTCCCATTGACTTCCCTAGGAGAGACTTTCCATATCAATTACAAGTAGGATTCCTCGATACAAGAAAAGCAATGAAAGGATTACAGAACTACTAAACCAAACTGGAAGTATATAGTGAGAGAATTCATAACTCAACAACAAATTCTAAGATACTGCGAGACCATCCGAATCACCATCTCTGACTTAGTTGTCAAATTCTATCATTTAAGGGTACTAGCTAGACTGAGCTACAGGATTGAACTCAATATAAATGTCCGCAGGACAACACAATAGAAAGAAACCAAGCTTCTAATTGAGACTGTAGAGCATTTCATTTAAACATGGCCTCATCCATACATAAACTTTCCTGCAGTAAGTTTTCACAAAGGACAATTGTTTGAATAAAGAATATTGATGTAGATTCCCCTAAGGCATTATGTCTCTAGAAATTTCAGATAACCTCACCTTCATACCAAGAAAGGGATCAAACCAGAACATATCTCCTCATCTACATGGAAAAACAGAATAGACATTCATTGACACAACATCAAGTGATACCTTCGTCTTGTCAATTACAACGATAAAATACTTCAGGACTTAAGTTAGTCTAAATACATATGCTTGTAGTTATACCTGATAACCACCAATAGGCATTATCCAACCTCAGGAACTAAATGTTAGACATCTATGCATTTAAGCGAACATTTCCTATTCTGCCATTTTATCCTTGTTAGTGTTTACACTTTTAAATAAAGTTGATGCGTTTACATAAATCACATACCTTGTGGAAAAATGATTTCTGAAATTCCTATTCTGAACAAGTACGATCCTTTTTGGTCAATCTTTAGCAACACTATTGTACAATGAGAAATATACATAGACATCAAACTTTGGTAAGCAGTCTTAATCACAACATGTTTGAAAACATTTTTCTACTTCATAACTATTGAAATTTTGAATCATCAGGAAAAATATTACTTAGTAAATCATTTGCTCCATTTTCTAAATTCGTTTATTCAGAAAAAGATTTCAACCAAAACTCACAATCGCGAGACAAATTTCCAGAACCAATTTCCCTACAACATCGCTTATGTATTTAGGATTTGTGACTTGACAATAAAGAATATTTGGAATATGTGATGAAGGAATTAGGAAGGACATCACAAATTAATCACGAACTTCAGTAGTGGAGACCAAACCCAATAGACAAAGAAGGACATATGTCTTATCATCCGTTGGAACAAAACACAAGGAATCAAATTGTTACCTATATTCTATCCCTTTCAGATAACGCCAAGTTCGAAGGACCGAACGTTTATTGTACCCATTTTAGTTATTCCTGTTAAGGAAACCGATTCACCTTGGACTTCAAGCAATCATTTCAGGATTTCCTTCAGAAACCCATTTAGATGTAAACATCACCTATCACCCTCAGAACAATGGTTAAAGCGAGAGAACAATTCAAACATAGGAAAGTATGCTCAGAGCATAAGTGATTGACCTTAGAAATGGTTGGACTAATCACTCAACATAAATCAAATTCATCTACAACAATAGTTATCACACCAACAGCGAGAAATTGGCAGAAGTTAGGTTAGTACATAACACACATCATTTAGATTGGGTATCCTGAACAACAAACCATCCAGATTCAAGTGGGAGAACAAATTAAGTTAAAAACATTGCCTTGGATTGGCATGATACAAATTGGATAACAAGAGAGGTTGAACCTTTAGCATATTGGACCATTTAAGATTAATTTTAGAATCGACCAACTAGCATACAAACTTGAGTTCTGGCAGAATTCAGCAGTATATATTACCAGTATCACATTTAAAACATTAAGAAGCGCAGACCATCTATTGATGGGCCAAACTCGGAAAAAGCTCAACTCACTAGTCCAGTAGGCATTCATGAAATAACCAGAAATTTTCTACAAGTCAAGAATCAGTTACAAGTTCAATAAGTTGTAAACCATTAAAACTTCAAGTTGGTAGGCAAAGTTATGTTGAAAGTTCTGCCTAGGAAATGCATGATATCATTCAGAAAACTTGGAAAGTTAAACCCGATATACACTGGACCATGTAATATTTCATACAGAGTAGGCCTAGTGGCCGTCAGACTTGAGCCTTGTTAGAGAACAACAGGATTACACAACCATGTATTATCATCTTTTCAGATTAGTCACTCATAATCCCATTTGGAAAGGAATCCAACCCAAAGTCAAACATAAACCTTGCAGGAGAACAAGTAGAAATCATGGACAGTTAGGTCGAACAGTTGAAGGAGAGTCGAATTCCTATCGTGAAAGTTTGCTGGAATTCCAGAATATCATCACCTTTTCACCAATACGTTTTCAGAGACCAACATAAACAGAACTTCGGGACGAAGTTCCCTTTTAGAGGGGAAGACTGTCACAACTCACCAGTTCAGGTCATTTCCCAAACTTTGGAAAAATACTATTCATCAAACACTATTCATCAAAACACTATTCATCGTTTTACTATTCATCATATTTGGTGTCAGTTTGACATTCAGAGAAGCACTCAGAAATTTTACTATTCACTGAACACTATTCATTTCTGGAAAAGTTTTTACTATTCACTTGCATTACTCATTTCATCGTAAATTTAGTTTACGGGTATTAAAATTCGCGTAACCGTATTGGTTTAGGTGCGAATTCATTTCATAATCAGTAAGGACATTGCATATGGACTAGAGACAGTCTGCATATCATCATAATAGGATTTTCATGTTATACCACTCTTAGGATTTTCAAATATATATATTTGATACATTTAACGTTTTCCTTATAATTATTTATAAATAAACGTTAACACCCGATTTAAAAACACGACGAATATATCTAAATATTCCCACCATGGTCCCGACATATTTTTATATCCATTTTATCATCATAAAAGTTATTATATTCATTTACCCAGTATTTTTGAAATTTATTTTATTTATAACGTAAGTTTATAAATATTACGACGATTTTCGCGAAAACTACACAATAATCACCCGAACACTCAATACTTGTACCCAACATATTTTTAACATTTTTATGACTTTATTAAGTCCCGGTTAACTTCGTTAATATTTATTTCTAGCAAACCCGGTACCCGATTATAACTAATACTTACACTAAACTACAACTAATATTACATTACATTTCCTAAGTTACCAAAACCGACTTTGCTACTCTTTTGCACATTGAAAACCGGCCATACAAACACTCCTAGACACATGATATATATTTTCTTAACCTCATGCATTTATGTACTACTATTATACTATAAACCTCTAAAGTTATATCTAAACCAAAAACCAAAATCATAATATAACTTTTCAAGATCCAAAAAGTTTTCATTTCATCTCTTCCTCCTCTCTAACCCACGACCCAACACCAAACTCCATGATCAAGTGATTGTTTTTCAAGATTTAAAGCTACAAAGTTGTTCCTTTTGGCATTCTAATCAAGAATCTTACAACAAAAACACAAGTAACACAAGGTTTCTCATCATCTAATCACCTATTATTTCAAAGTGAGTTATCAAATTTATTTTCATGATTTCATCCAATTAATACTTGTATCTTATGGTTTTCATGCTTAATTTCATGTACAAGTTAGCTATACCACATTATTTTTGTTAACTTTTTGAACATACAAACCCTAGATTTTGATTTAGGTGTTCCTTTGTTAAATTAACATGATTAGTAGTGATTAGGAACCCATGGCACCCTAAGAAGGTGTATGGTAGGATTAGTATAGTTTTGTGGTGTTTGCAAGAGATTTGGTGAGGTTAGAAACTAGTTTTGAACATGAAAAATGGATTTGTAACAAGTATATAAGCCTACTGTCCCATTTTTGTAAATCCAGGAAAATCAGTAAACATAAAGTAAACTTTGGCAAAAATTTTAGAAAATAATTTCAAAAACGAATCCGTAGGCGAAAGAACGGATTAAAAAGAGTTTATAATGAAGAAGTTATGATTTTTGCAAGTTTATTGACGAAAAGTATATTTTCTGAAAATACATGCTGTTGGACGTTTTTCGTCGGAAAAAAAGAGGCTTTAGACGTAACCCGGAGGAACCAAGCTTTCCAAAATATATTATTACATGCTAAGACGTAACCGTGGATATAAAGAACAAGTAAAACGGACTTATAACGACAAAGATATTCACGTTTCAATATCGGCAAAACTTATATTATTTTGACAGATTTTGAAAATAATAACACTAAAACTACGTAGTAACTCTAGATTTCTAGAAATAATACCAAGTACCCAAATTCATAACTAATGATGTATTAGTGAACACAAGTATATTTTTATTACTACAAGTCGTTATTTCAAGGATTTCAAACCGAGGATTTTAACACTAACATTGATACATACGATATATAGATATATATACATTTCAACTAGTTTTATTTTTCTAGTTGCCAAATTTTCCTAAGTCTTGGAAAATGTATATTTTTGCTAACAACAAGTATTTTCCAAAGAGTAGAGTGGTATAGGAAACATGTGCCTGGACATTCATAACATCATTTCATGATCTAAAGTAGATCATTCATCATTCATATTAGGTTGCGGCTAGTGTGCGCGCCTTGTTTTTCAGCTCATTACATGTTCATGGTACCATCATATCAGGTGAGTTTTTATTTTCAAATCCCACGGGGGAATACATTGCATCAATTATTTTAGTACGAGCCTAAGTACCAAAACATATGTACATTGCTTAAGTTGCCTTACCAACCTGTTAAAGTCCCCTATTTATTATCATGGACCGTTAATTTGCCGATTAAGCGAGACTGAGTGGATAGATCTATCGAGGGTGACGCCTCCATCCGTGGTAGTTATTACCAACAGTAAGCGGATGCATTTCATTTTGACATTTTGGGAGTGTTCTGGTAAAACATTCGGGAGGGGCATATAATTTCATCAGTCATAGCTTCGGGGTCATGAGCTTAAGGTCTATTGTACTATTTTACTTGATTTTTATCTTGCACTTATACTTGTGGTGGCCGTACATCATTACATTTTATAAACCTATGGAATTCACCAACATTCGTGTTGACGTTTTAGCAATGTATTTCAGGTTATTAAGGTAGCTCATGTGACATGCATTTGGACCTTTATGGAGTCGCGGAGTCGACGCGTCTCACCACTATTTCATGCACTTATGTAAACGTTTGATCTAGTATGACTTGTTTTTCATAAACTTGCAACACCTTTTGGGGACCTCATATTGTAAACTCTGGATTATTTCAATGATCAAACAAAGTATTTTCCAAACGACACTTTAGGTCGTTCAATGTAACTGTAACTGTGATGCTATGATAGACACCCCCAGGTATTCCATTCCGCTGCAAGTCAGGTAAATTGGGGGTGTGACATCTTTCATATCATTAACTTCTTTTTGGAGTTCCTGTTCCCAACGAGTAGCACAATAACGCAAATTTTGAACTAAAGGCAGAATTTGTTTTTGAAAAATGTCTCGCTTTTCCCGCTCGTAGGCTAATTGAAAAGTAACAATTTTAATTTGCGAATGATGTTTAATGATGTTTTACAAATTATCGATGCCTTTCATGAATGTTTGAAAATAGTCCAAAACTTTACAGCGTGTACGTAATGGTATCACATTACCAGAAGATGGTAATGGACCATTTACTTGTGCCACGGGTTTGACAGGAGCTCCATCGGAAGATGAAACATAAGACTCAGTAACATACCATGATTTCTCAGGTATTTCACTTGACGGAACAAAAGATTTTGAAATGTGAGGAGCTTTGGAGTAATCATATGGTTTACAATATTCAACTTGACTCATTTTTGATCGACTCTTTTCTTCAAGTTCGTATTCTTCCTCAGTATTATGTACAATAACACGCACAACATTATTATCCATCAATTGGTCCATACTGTATAGCTTAGGATTTATTTTGAATGCAGTGCGAAGAAAAGTGGATCTGTAATCGCCGAGGGCAAAACCTTTATCTTGTCTTGGTTTTAAAGTAAACTTTTGAATTGTCGTTACAAATTCCCCATGTTTATAAACAATATTTTGAAAAGCTTTAATTTGACGTTCGAGAACGAGATTTTCTTCAATTAAAGTATTTTCTTTTTCTCGTTTTTGCACTTTATGTTCATAAAATTCCTGTTTGCAAGTTGTCACCTCTGTTTGTGTTTTTGAAAGTTCTTGTTTGAGTTGAACAACTTGTTTTTGAAGATCATGTTTTTCATTTTCCAGTTTGGAAACCAATTTACCGTTTGACTCAATTATGTCATATATTTGCTTTTGGAGATTTTGTTCTTTGACATATGATTCCTGAAATGACTTTCCAAAGCACTTTTCACGATGAACTGCGTTTTGAAAATTTGAAAGTTGTATTTTATAACATTCAATGTCCTTTTTCAACTCGACATTTTCTTTCAAAACATTAGTTTGTTCGTCCATTATGTGATTAGAAAGAAGTTGTTCTTTAAGTTGTTTGGCCATAACTGTACAGTCAGGAGCTGGATCAGAAGAAGGTTCATGTTGTTCAATATAGTCATTTTCATTTTGCTCAATAGGATCATCAAATGAGATGACAGTGTCATCATCAAATATAACAACTGTGTCTAATTGTTCATCCTCTTGAGAAGATAAAAATGGTTCAGAAGGAACAACTTGCGCCTGATCTGATTCAGAAACAGAGGGTGATGCATTAAATTCTATGGACCATGTGGTTAGGTCATTTACCTGAGACAAACCATCAGTGGTGAACACTGGGCCTGAATCATTCAACTGATGTTCCTGCATGTTGGCCATAAGCATCACAGCTGCATTGGCTTCAAGATCTTCCATATCATCATCATTATAAGCATTAGCAAAGAAACTGTTCTCGTGAGCATTGAAAGTTCCTTCCTTTTCATCTTTGAGAGCCATAAGTAATCCCTGCTTGTGAAACTGACTGCCGCGGGTTCTTGGTTGAGGGCATGCTGTTGCAATATGACCTTTTTCATTTCAGTTGTAGCACCATATCGCATTCCCAGATACTGTATTGTTATTAGCAACATTGTCATTACTTCGCTGAGGAGCACCTGGATTGTTTCTGAATCCCCCATTGTTGTTGACTCTTTGTCCATACCCAGAATTTCCAGTATACCCACCTGAACGTCCAAAATTACGGTTTTGAATCTCAACTCGACCATCTTGAACGATAGCTTGATTTCTTGTATTTGATGAAAAACGAAGACGGTTGTTGGTTTTGTTGGAGAATTTGCTAAAAGCACGAGCAACAAGAGCAAGTCCTTGATTCAACGTATTGATGTCATCATCATCATCTTCAATCTGATTAGAGTAATACATGCTATCATGGTTGTCATATGGAGCAAGTTGAGTAGAAGCGTGTTGTGAAATAGGAGGTTGCTGGTGACCCAGACTACTAACAAACTTTGTATTGACAGCGATTCTTGGAAGGGGTACTTCATGTCTCTCTAAATCGTTGACGACATTGGTGAAACAATGAAAGTAAGACTCAAGGGATTCCCCTGGTTCGATCATGATATTAGTGTATTCCAAGTAAAGTTTAGATTCCATGTCTTCCTTGTTCAATTGCGTGCCTTGCATAAGTAGATGGACGTGTTCCCACATAGCTTTTGCAGTTGTCTGAGCATCAACACTTCTGAATATGATGTTTGGTATTCCTTCAAGTATGTAAGACATAGCATACTCATCTGCTTCACGATTGTGGTGTTGTTCAGCAGTAAGTGAAGACTCAGGAACAAGCACAGCAGTTGGAGCTACTGGAGGATCAGCAGATGGGTCACCGCCAACGTAGTTAACAGGCCAAGGAAACGGTCCTTCAAGGATAACTTGTTTCATGTACTTACCATTGGGTTTCTTGAGTTCAATAAACCTTAAGAATCGACTTGCCCACTGAATATAATTTCCCGGTGTTAGCATTGGTGGGGTGTCAATAGATCCTGCTTCGTGTATGGATTGTTGAGTTGAAATGACTTCACACATCCTGTCAAACCAGTAAGTAGGTTTTGGTGGAAGTTGGCTCTGTTGTGGTGACATGGGATAGGATTGTTGTATTGGAACCATCTGATGTTGTTGCATGAGAATATGTTGTTGTAAGTAAAGCGGTAGTTGATAATATTGTGGTGATTGTTGATACTGTTGCTGTTGCTGATGATACTGTTGATTCTGATGTTGCTGAGGATGGTTACAGTTGTAGTACGGTGGTTGAGACATATTGAAACACTTGTGTGAAAAGATGGATCTTGTAGAAGGTATAGGTTTAGCCAAATCTCGAAAACTTGACACAAATAAGTGATTGCGAAACTTTGTACTTGAAGTGATTGCGAAAGTTTTCTTCTCAATGTGGGATTGCGAAACTTTTGTAGTTTGCGAAACTGAGGTTTGCGAAACTTTGAGGTTTTCGAAATAAGTGAATTTCGAAACTTTAGTAAGTATTCGCGAAACTTAGTGAAGATTTGTGAGTTTTCGAAACTTAATAGAGTTTTCGAAAAGAAGTGATTTCGAAAAGTAGGCAGTTTTCGAAAACACAAAATCACAAACACACTTTCGAAATTATACGATTTCGAAATTTTTCCAAAAGTCGAAGTACTTTTCTTTCTTATACAAGAGAGAAAAGACTGAGTCCACAATTCATAAGGCGATTGGAAGCACAAGAACAAGATTTCTAAACTGGGTCGTATGTAGATTGCAAAATTTGGACAGTTTTTGTTTTCAAAGAAAGCTAATCAAAAACACGTTTTTATTTAAAGATCCTTGTACTTTTAGGTATAAAAAGAGCAAATCTTAAAGAAAGTTGAAAACTTTATAAGATTTATCAAAATTTTGAACAATTTCGAAAACAAGTACAATGAATCCTAAGTCGATTTTTGTGATAAAAGTTTGCAACTTTTTGTTTGTTTTGATGTATAGAACAAGTTTGTAAGCAAAGATGTGCTAAAGACCAAGAAACAAACAAGAAAGTATGAAAAATTTAACAAAAATCGATTTGAAAAAACAAGTTTTAGATGAAATTCAATGAAAACAACAAAACTACACCTTCATTTGGCGAATGATACCACTTCTTAGGTCACCATATTGATTTCACACAAACAAGAATGAGATAGATATAAGGATTTGGGTGAATATTTGAATAAGAGAAATAAAAGTGCAAGAGTTTCCTTAAGATATCAAATAAACAACCAAGTATTACATGAAACCTAAGGCTTCTATTTATAGGGAAGGAGCTAGGGCAACACACCCTCTCCTTCCACTTACATTTTGTGTGGGCTTACAAGCCCATGGGCCTAATACCTTAAGTCTAGTAAACTTGTAACATAACATTAATGTAAGTAAATAATAACTTAAGCAACCTATTATTACAAATGACCGAGACTTGATAAAATAGTAAAACTTTGATCCCAACAATCTTTCCTTGTGCATCCCTCTTGGTTTTAAAAACCCATTTGAGTCCAATTGCCTTCTGATTTTCTGGCAATGTAGTAAGAATCCATGTATTATTCTTATTTATTGAATCTAATTCCATTTCCATGGCCTCAATCCATTTCTTGTCTATTGATGCTTCCTTATAATTACGAGGTTCTTCCTCTGTGAAAAATAAGCTTGGTGTTTCCACTATACGTGCATCCTTAAAGATGTCTGCTAAATCCTTTAAGCCTCGTACCGGTGTATCATCAAATCTCTGATCTGAGCTTCCTAATGAGCTTATAGTAGCCTCTTCTTCTTTGTCTGAGTTAGGGTGGTAAGTGTATGTTGGTGGTGTATTATCAACATTACCATTGATTTCTACGTTGACTGGTGTAACATTCTCATTGTCAACTCCTTCTACCACAAAACTAGCCCAAAATGTGTCTTGTGTGCTCGTATCTTCTCCATCCTTATCCCAATCCCATGGTTTCGTTTCCATAAACTTAACATCCGTACTAACATGTTTCTTTTTTGCTATTGGATCATATAACCTACATGCTTTTGATCCTTCCTCTACTCCTAAGTAAATCATTGGTATGCTTCTGTCATCCAGCTTCTTTAAGTGAGGTATCGTTATCTTTGCATAAGCTGTGCATCCGAATATTCTTAGGTTTTCCAAGTTTGGTTTTCTATTGTAGAGTGCCTCGTATGGAGTTTTATCTATCAGGGCCCTTGTAGGTACCCTATTGAGTATATAAATGGCATGTTTCACTGCTTCCACCTAAAAAGTTAAGGGTAACTTCATGGCTTTCATCATACTCCTCGTAGTTGATAACAGTGTCCTATTTCTTCTCTCCACTACTCCATTCTGCTGTGGTGAGTAAGGTGCTGTCAACTGTCGTGCTATTCCATTATCTTTACAGTAGTTGGTGAATTCATTAGATGTAAATTCACCCTCTCTATTTGTTCTTATCATCCTCCCTTTCATTCTCATTTCCATTTCTATCTTCAGTCTAAATTCCTTGAAAGTACTAAGTGCTTGATCTTTCGATGTCAGAAAGTAAGCCCACATAAAACATGTACAATCGTCCACTAACAAGAATATGAGTTTCTTGCCTGAGTGTGTTGCTGGACTAATAGGACCACAGAGGTCTCCATATACTAAGTCCAACGGGTTCTTTGATCTGAATTTAGCTTGGTTTGGAAATGGTGTTCTACTGTGCTTTCCTAATAAACATGCATCACAAATCTGTCCGACATGATTTATTCTTGGTATTCCTTCCACTAGAACCTTCCTAGTCATCTTGTTGATATCATCAAATTCAGATGACCTAATCTAGCATGCCATAACTATACTTGGTTATCTACATTTTCTAAGAGACATATAGGTGTGTCTATCTGTAGTCTAATACTGTAAAGTCTATTCTTAGATCTTTCTACCTTCATCAACAATTTTGTGCTCTTATCAAACAAAGTCAATTTATCTCCATCCATTATGACCTTACAACCTATCTCCGTAAGTTGTCCTAGACTTAGTATGTTGCTCTTAAGGTTTGGTATATAGTATACATCCGATACTACCTTCTGTTCTTGGTTTCTACAACCTAACAATATGGAGCCTTTTCCCTTTATCTGTACATACGATCCATCTCCAAAACGTACTCGTCCTGTTACGCTCTCATCAATATCCTTAAAATGACTCTTAGTTCCTGTCATGTGGTTACTTGCATCGTTATCTAAATACCATATGCTTGCATCCTTTGAAGCATATTTCCCTAGTTGAATTTGGCCTTCATTCAACAACACTTCCTCGTGTTCGGTTTCGTGCATAGTCATTAATAGTGATGGTTCATCGTCTTCTAAGATAAGGTTTGATTGTTCCTGAGCTGTTGATGTTACTCTACAAGTACTCATAAAATGTCCAAGTTTGTTACATTTGAAACATTTAATGTTACTCAAATCCCTCTTACTTGTATTCCTATTTGGGTTTCCCTTATGATTTGAGTTTCCTACTTGCGAGTTATTTATGTTTTTATTATTCCGTCAGTTTCCTCGGGAATAATTTGATCTACCTACGCATTTACTAAATTGCTTTCCTTTTCCCGAGTGTTCGCCGTGTGCGAATAGTAAGTTCTCCTGGCTTTCAACTTGTCCTCCCTTTCGGAGTTTTATTCTTTCCCCAAATGCCTTGAGTTTTCCAGTGATCTCATCTAGGGTTCTGGCGTCTAGATCACTTGTTTGTTGCATGGATGCTACTATCTGACTGAATCTATTGGATGTGGAGTCTAATAGTTTTCTAACTAAAAGTGATTCATCTAATGTTTTCCCTAGTTCCTTTGCCTTCGTGACATAGCCATTTAACTTGTCTGCAAATGCATCCACCGTCTCATCTTCCTTCACCTGAAGTGAGTGAAACCCAATCATCAATGATTGTAACCGTGCTTGCTGCACTCTTTCTTCTCCAATGTGTCGTTTCTTTAATGATTCCCATAATTCCTTAGCCGTTTTACAACCAGCTACTTCTAAAATGACATCTTTGGTCAACGCTTGATATAACAAGGCCGTTGTTGCCTTTTCCTTCTTATCATCTACATGCGTGTTTTCCTTAGGTTCTATTGTTTCCCACAAACCATGTGCTTCTAGTATAACCTTAATTTGTATAGCCCAAACCGTGTAATTGTGTTTTTCAACTTAGGGCATTGGTATTGTGCAATTGGTGTTATAGATTTTAATGTGGTTGATGTGCTTGTATCATCACCGGCCATCTTAAAAGTATTTATTATCTTCACTTTCTAGTGCGTATGGGAATTATTCTTCCTAGTATGGTATCTCTTCTATTATGGGAATATATATATATATATATATATATATATATATATATATATATATATATATATATATATATATATATATATATATATATATATATATATATATATAGTTTCCGGGAATCCTAGTAATACGGGATCAATAATAGTTTTCGGGATTTCCTAATAGTATAAACTAATAAAATCTATACTTATTGTAATGTAATTTGAAATCTAAAAAAAATGTAACTTGTGACCTCATTTATTTGTGTTGAATACACGTTGTATTCCCTTGTCTCGTTAGTAAATCGTTCACCAACGTTTGTTATTCCCACTTGGTTCCTTTTTGTTTCTTCTTGCCTCATTGCCCTTTTCAAATTCGACTTCAACCCACAATAAAAAAAAAACCTTTCGGATTTTTTTGTTGCCTTTGTCGTTGTTGTTGTTTTTTTCACAAAACTTTGTCACGGTTCCTTCTTTCTTCTCTTGTCGAATTGTTGTAGTTGTATTGTACCCAACGAGTCTAAACAAAAATTCCAACAGCCTCCTTGCTTTGTTGCTTTCGGATTCTACCCTTGAATTCTCAACCAAAGTTTCGGCCTCCTTGTTTTGTTCTTGTTGTGTTGTATTCGACACAATCAAAACAAAACTTGCTTCTTTATACCAAACTACACGTTGCTTTTCTCCTTTGTGTGTTATTCTTGATCTCGGTTCCTTTGAAATCTTGAGAATATTTCTACACACAAACTTTGGTACCACACCTTAGTAACCACACCGAACAAAACAAACCTATGTGTTTCTGATTCTGTTCCACCGAAACAAACCTATGTGTTTCTGTTCTCGTTGTTGTTGTTCTTGTGTCGAACTGAAACTTTCTCGACACACTTTTCCTTGAGTACTCTTTCTTTGTTCTACGTATACGTTTTTCTTCTCCACAACAATGTTTCTTGCGCTCCAGATCTGCATCTTATGATGCTTTGTGTCTTTGTTTTCAACCGGTTTTCACAAAGTCTTCCAATCTTCCTTCCCTTCGTTGTTGCCAACAAAGTTTTATCCCACCAATATCGTTTGATGTGTATGCTTGCAACTACTAACGCAAAACAGATCGTGCATTATCTCCTCTACGTTTTTCCTTATTCAAACTTGTTTGCTTTCCTTGGAAGATAAAGAAAAACAAATCGTTCCTACTATGGCTTCTCGTTATGTATATGTTATGCAGAAACAGAAATGGTTTCGTGTATAACTTTTCTTGCTCTTGATGCCAATTGTTGTCCCAAAACTAGATCGATATTATAAGTTGCAAAGTAAAATTGAATAAGTAAATTTGTCTAATTTTCTAACCATTGTATCGAATGAATGTTTATATATATATATATATGGTATGAATCGACATGACCCAACCATTGTGTCTTTTCGAAAAAGTCAACTAACATAACTAACTTTCTGTAACCGCTTTTAAATAATTTTCGGTTATAAAGTTTCTAACTAACATCTTTGGTCCTTCGAGTTTATAAGAAGCAATGGAGCGAGATTACTTGGTTCACAAATAGTATAGTTTCATGGATATAGTGGAGATTTCAACGTGTTTTAACTTTTAAATGGTTAATTACTTGGTTAAAATCCTCTAATGCCTAAAATATGGTTTATATCAAAAGTTGAGTTGGTAATCAGATTTTCTGTGTTTAACTATGTTTTTGAACTAAAACCTTGTGATCACTAAAACCTAGTTTTCCAGATTGTTTTGCATTATTTTTTTTGCTATAAGTTTGAACAACTGGAAACCAATTGAATGATGGTATGTTTGTGGCGCTTTAGTTATTAATAGTTTTTGGTTTAAACGTAAATGGGTACAATACAAAGAAATATAATTCAGGTTTGTAGGCGTTTTGTTTGTGTTGTGACAATAGCTTTATGAAGATTTTTGTGAATGGCGGTTCCTAGCTATGGGTATAGCTTAAAAAGCGGAACATAATCCAGAAACAAACCAGAACCGGAAACCACCTTCGAGTTGGTTCTCGGCTCCCACTTTCTTTGAATTTCGGTTACCGAATCTGTCTGTTTGTGATGGTGGCATTGAAACTGCCAATCATCTTATGGTAAGGTTAAAATAAAAAGACAAATATTCATGAGAAGCGTACAAATGTTTTTTTGATCTTTAAGTAGACAGGCACTTCAAATAATTTTGATGAACTTTTTTTCGAGTTTTGCTTTAATGTTAAAATTTGTGTCTAAAAAAATCACAGATGATCTGTTAATTTGATTTCATAAATCACATGGGATTTTTCCAAGCGTAAATTTTTGCACTCACAAAAAAAAATCAAAAAAAGTTCGTCGAAAGTATGTAGAAGTGCCCCTCCCTCTATAGAAAGATGATTTAATTATCGTGGGCGATGGTATGATTCTTTTCGCGTAACGATTAATGGTTTGTCAAATATTTCTTCTCGTAAAAAATGATGAAAGTAAGTTTTTTTAATTTGATAAAAATGAAATGATAAGGATTTGCTCACTGTATCTTTTGAGAATTGTATTCTATATATTGAACTTTTCTCTCACTTTTTTCACGTGTCTTTTTATATTTTCTGAATGGCATTTCACTATTTTACTTAGTGACTATGATCCGGATTTGTTATACATTGATAGATTAGGTTTAGGTATTCGGTGATCATAGGTTAGATCGCGGCTATAAAATCGGATGTAATGACCTTAGATGCCTCTATTAAGATTGGAGTTAGACATTGCACGTAAGATTATGATTATTGGGCATAGGGAAATAGACTAGGTGAATGTGTTATCTCTCTTGGTAGATTGCTATTCTATTATAGTTTTAGTTAATTAGTTTCGTAAGTAAATGATCACGTGGATCTAAAATACATTTTGGTTATCGTAATTGATTTCTTAGGTGGATTGTTATTTCAATGTCCGGAAATAGTTAGCATAGTAGCATCTAAAGATGAAAAGGTAGATATTAAACCAACACCGTCCACGATCATTGGAACCCATGAAATCACCTGCACTAAGTATTTATACGCTTCTAAAGGGAATCAACAAAAGATTGAACTGTATAAAATACTTTAGAATCTGCTTTTTGACTAAGATCCCAACAACAAGCTCCCCACAATTACCACAATTATTCTGCATATTTTATTATTTATTTTTATTTTTTTTGTTTAAGATTAGCTTTCAATTAGCCTTATAAGAAAATCCAATTACAAGTGGCATGCATGTAAACGAGCCACAAACTGCGCCGCTACCTCTTTTTGTATTGCAAAGCCTACTCTATTAAAAATAAAACATTGGCCCTTAGCAACCGGAGAGTTACTTTGCACAACTTTCTTCACGCGATCGAGGAGCTTGATTGCTTGGGGGGCTATCGCCCCAAAGGTATCAAAAGCGAAGGGTACAAACACATGCTGGTTCTCTAGACAAGTCACTTCATGTTTATCCACTTTTTTGCTCTCGGCTTTCAAAAGTGCCTGCCCCGCCACAAAAACAGAATCCCGGAGTCCCACCAACGGGGATACCCCAGTAAGGTCAATGCACGCATGCTTGCCTTGCGCCCATCCAAACAAAAGAATGTCCGCTGGCCTCAAGGTGGACCGCCCGTCCAATGGGTCCGTCAAGAAATTCACGGGAGCCTCTTTCTTAGCTGAAATCTCTGCCCTTCGTAACACATCCCATAGAACATCTCTAACCAGGTCATGTATGTATTTAAAGCCTGGCTCCTCACAATGTAGGGCGTGTTCTCCAAACTTGTCCAAGCATGCTTTTTTACAAATCGGACACGGTTCGTCGACGGGAAACATGGGAATCATAAGCCGGTATTTGAGGACAGCCCGATATTCGATAGCCGACATGTGTTGCCCGAGTCCGTCAATTGGGAGGGCACCGAGGAAATCTTGAGCATGGGCCCCTTTGAGGCATTCAAACACCGCTTTCTGGCGTGAAGACATGTTAAACTTCTCCATAGTCTGCATGGCTTTACAGTTAAACGCACTCGCCAAGAATTTTTGAGGTTTTTTTGGGGCGGTGTCTTTATCCATAAAACCTCCCAGCTCTACATTGGGGAGAGAGCTACGAATGTTGTCCAGTGCGAGCTTGTAATCATCGTCCATCTCGACCATACCGCTGTTCCTTAGAATGTGTTCTTGTAGCTTCCAGGATTGCGCCCTAGAAGCCACATAAGCATATGCGGACACATCTTCCGCTAAGCACAGGCCCAACCCTCCCGAGCTAATCGGGAGGGAAGCCAGTCGCCATTGAAGATCCCCAAAAAAAGGCCCCCCATGAACAACAATATCCTCGACTGCACCTCGGAGACACCCGTACTTACACACCATATTCTTAGGGCCGACACCCGTACTTACTAATCACTACACTACTACACAATAGGGTACACTGCTCTTACACAATAGGGTACACTGCTCTTAAGTGTGTAGGAATAGTTTAGGTAGTACAGGTCTTTATAAATTTAAAATCTGACTGCTCATAAAAGACACATCACTTCTTTTGCTCCTCAAAGAGATTTAATGATGCCTTGAGAATGCAATTTCCGAAACATGCACGTATAACCAACAATGACCATAAATGTTAATAGAAAGAGTCTTGCCATTTAAGTTTAATTCAGTCATGTTTTCAGTTGCAATAATTTTTGACTTTCAATGTCTGCTACATCTATAAGCCAGACTATTTATTGGAATATATCGTGCTGGAATTTTTAGCGTCGGCATCCGCAAATGTGCTGCAACTGGCTGCGGAGAAATAGAGGTGGAGCAGGTGTGTACGTGCCTAACACCTTCTAGGTTGTTTTTGGTGACATGGTTCTTGGCCCGAGTGGGGAGTGAGACCAAGTCGAGCCACATCTTACTAGAACTCTGTGTGGTGAATTGTTACCAGCATTATGTGAGAAAAATAATGAGCTAACACAACTTGGAATCGGTGTTACTGGGGGGGGGGTCCAATTTACAGGTTAGTTAAATCGAATGTAGTTTGCCCTGTTTTTGTCTTTGTTTACCATTGAAGTGCTATTCATAGTTTTAAATGTTGGTAGAAAAATGATAACGGGTGGCTGATTGGAAAAAATGTTAATTGGTGCGAGGTTACAGGATTGTTTTTGCATGGCTATTAATGTGTGTATATATATGTATATTGATGTTTTGTTTTTGTCTTTTGCGCGTGTTGGTGTGAAGTTATGGGATTGCTGTTGCATGCTTATTAATGTATGCATATGTAGAGTGATGATTTGTTTTGATTTTTTTGTGTGTTTATGAATATAGATTGTATCCTTGCATTTTGGATTCTAGGATTGTCGAAATTGGAAATTGTTTGAAAAATATATGTGTGGATTATTGGGGTTCTTTGTAAGTTACCTAGAGATGTTGGTTTGCGATTAGTGAGGTTCTTTGTAAGTTACCTAGAGATGTTGGTTTGAGGTTTTATGATTGTTGTAGCATCTCTACTGATGTATGCATATGTATATTGATGGTGTGTGTGTGTGTGTGTGTGTGTTTTTTTTTTTTTTTATTATTTTTTTTTTTACAAATATAAATTGTAATTTTTACATTTGGGATTCTATGACTGTCTGAGTTTGAAAAATATTTGTATATTGCGTGTTTAGAGTTGGTGTTTAGGGGACCATTTTTAATTCAGCTGGAGCTGTATACATAGAGAAGGTAAAATTGGTTGGATTAGTGGGGAATGAGGTTATGCGTGAATCTTCTGTAGCTCATACTACTGCTCAAAGACGTTTACCAATGCCTTATTTTCTGCAAGATAATACGTTTCCTGATGCAGTTACCGGAATATGCACGTGTAAGTAACAATGGTCATAAATGTTAATAGAAAGAGTGTTGACATTTAAGTTTCAAACATGTTTTTAGTTTCGATACTTTTTGACACTCAGTGTTTGCTGCAGAGCTGACAACGGCCAAGAATCTGCTTTTTCATACATTTGGAGTTAGGCGAGAATCTTTAAGATCATTTTCACCGCTTTAAAAAATGCATTTTCACCGTTCTTAAAAACCATTTGTGTACTAGTGATATATGTGATATTCACACGTTAGGCGAGAATCTTTAAGATCTATACAACAAAGCGGTGGTACTTTAATTAAGGCATGCACAGGTTGCATAATAAAGTTGACATCAGATATTCGAGTTCTGCAAGGTTGAGACCATGGCCCACATCCCATTCCAAATTATAGGTAATTCAACACCTGTCAATCTACAACATATGCTTAATAATTCATTCTTCTGATTTAAGTATTCATATTAGCACAAGGTTATCTAAGGTAAATCTCTGCTCTCAGTTCTTATTATACATTTTAGCAAAAAGTTTGGTTTTTAACAACTTATATTATAAAATAGAAAATATATCGATCAACACTTAATAATGCATACTTTTTGGGCCTACAGCTACTGCATCAAGGTTCTTATGAATGACAATACAACAACGGCCTGTCTAACTTACTTCGGTCCAGAATCTAATGCAATCACAAGTGAAGAATGTAGCGAGTTACTGCAGAAACTTCAGAAGAAGAATCCATTTCGTCTTCCATCTTGGGTAAAATCACTTGAGGGGATAAAAATATCTTCCAATTCCAATTCGATTGTGGGTACAAGGCAGCACAAATCTGCGCCATCTTAGACGACGTCGTTAAAAAAAAAAAAAAAAAAAAAAAAAAAAAAAAAAAAAAAAAAAAAACTGCCTCTCATGCTAAGTACTGTTGAACCGCTTCCAACAGCACCAATCAACCCAAATTAAAAAATCATTGAAAAGAGAGCCCTTCAAACAAAATACAGAAGACAGTGCTCATTTAGATGGCTACAGGAGTTTTGTCACCCAAGGGTAACTATAAACTTTGTAGCTATGTAGATATTTAGATAACTTATATAGAAGCATGTGCACATATATGTGACTAGAACTTAATGCCTAGCAGTTATGGTAATAGTTTTGTACTTGACATGTGTAGACTGAGAAACCAAACACAACATTTCATATTAAGCAGGTTGTGTAGAAGTAGGTGAATGAAAAAATGAAGATCGTAAAATAAGTAACTATCTTTGGAAATCTATTCCAACGCCAAAATGTGGCAAAGATATCTTCCAACAATAAAAGACATTAGGTAGCTTTTCATTAAAAAAATTAATGCTTCTGAATTTGGTACTCCCTCCGTCCCATATTAAGTGTCCACTTACATCATGGACAAAGTTTTAGGAAATTCCACTAATTACACTCTCCACCAATCAAATATAATTTTTACCCACTAAAGTCTCATCTCATTGGTTGAAATAGAATCTGGACACTTAATTTGGGACAATTCAAGATTCCATTGTGGACACTTAAAATGGGACGGAGGTAGTATTAAACAAGCTTCAAAATTTTATAATTCCTATTTACAGTTTATGATTTCAATATACACCGCAGTTTCAAACACAAAATGCGCTTACTTCACAAGATCATCAACTACTAACAACCTGAACGCGATAACTATTTTGATACAACTGTTTCCGGTGGTTGCATAAAAGAGTTTGAAAACAAAGCTTACGTAATTTGAAGCAACATTTGGAACTACATAAAAACGGCAGTTCAAGGGTGACTTAAATGATCCTCAACAGCTATAAGCATACCAGTTTTATACTTCTAACAACACGTAAAAAAAGGGCGGTGAATAATAGTTGCCTTTTTCGGTCAATCAAAATCGAAACAATTTCGGCTCAAAATACATCTCATGAATCAAGTGCGCATGGTGTAAAACTCTGTCGGACAGACAATGGGTGAAAATGGGTATTTTTTGCTGTGTCATTTCATATGAGACACTCTTTTTGCGAAATATGCAGATTGTTTAAACAAAACAAAAAACATCGGATTCTTAGCCACAAAACTAAGAAACACGTAAACCATGACGTATATTGCATTCATAAACATAAACTAATTTACATAATTCCAATCGGCATAAATACAAAAAAATTGCCATAAACAAGCTAATAAAAGCCGTCCAAGAAACACAAAAACATCCCCTCATCATCCAAACCATGCAGTTTACAAGCTCCTCATATTGACACAAAAAGAAATCATGTCAGCCCCGCATGAAGATGCGCTTCAGTGATTAGAGTCAACAACTCCCTCACCTTTTTATCCTCCTTCTTCTGAACCCCCTAAGATATTCCGTGCTCTTCACAGCCACGATCGACCCAAGCAACTTTTCAAGCTCAGCATATTCAGCAAGCATCTCCTTCTCTCTCCATAACACTTTTGTGAACCTCCGCGCAAAACGCCCTCAGCTCCTTAGCCCTTTTAAATTCTTTCTTTACCTTATCACTAAAGTAGATCAGCATTTGGTCTCTCATCTTAGTATATTTAGCAATGGTCGCAAGTTCTACAAAATGAGGAAATATTATGATTTTTAGCTAGGTTATTTATTTATTTATTTTTTAAGGGTTTGTAATAATGGATGATGGTGAGCTGATTAAATAAGAGCATCAGGAACCTCATAATTAGGCAGGAGAAACCGGGCAGACTGAAATCCTGACCTTAATTCCATATAGCAGCGATATCATCATTACCATTACCATGAAACCAAAAGCTGCCATTAATGCGCAGCTTAGTGACACCTAATGTGCTTTACTCAAAAAATGTGGATATCACAAAAATACTTAACCATTGGGATTTATCATATTTATATAACAATTGGGCTTTAAAACAAAAGCTAGCAAAAATACTAAACCAAAATATTAATATTACCAAATACACTAAACATAACTTATGAAAGTATCGTACACAAATGCAAGTATATTTAACAAATTTTCAGGACCGTTAATGTAACTTGAAATAATTTTATAGAATGAACGAGTTTGGTACCCCGCGCGTTGCTGCGGAATTCTTTTGTTGCCGTTAGCTACTTAACGTGAAGTTAGTTACCTAGGACTGACATTGCAATTGATGTATAACATGAAGGACCATTTATGTAAATTATTTGAGGACTAAATTTGCAATGAACCACTGAGATGAAGGACAAAGTGCGTAAAAAAAAATTTTTTAAATGTTAAAGATAACGGTCGTTAGTTAGCAGCCGTTAAATAACTAACAACCGTTAGTACTAAAAAAAATTATTGTAGCAAGCACTGTAGCTGCTACAGTAACCTATTACCTTTTAGTATATATATAATGTATTTACGATACAGCTGAATTGTACATTATACATTTGGCATGGGTATGGCGAGCAATTAATGTCAATGTCGTTTGCTGTAGGCAGCATTGTCTATCATTCATCAAACCATATATCTACATATTATTATTTACTGTTTAAAATACAAAAATGCAGAAACTAATATTATCACCATAAAATTAATATATTGCAAAATGGTTTCACCACAGCGCACCAAATATCAAAAATAATTTGGCACAAGTATAGCACTTAAATTGGCTTCGCCACAACGCGTGACAACCTAATTACTCGTTTATTAATATTAGGAAAAACATTCAAGATTTTATATTGAATATATCAGCCTCCATTTATTTGATTTGTTTAACGATGTACAATCATAAAGTTGTACAAATAATTTATAATATAGATATTAAATTTTATCGATACAAATATTTGTCTTTTTCTAAAGTTGGAGAAAATATAAATAGAGAAATAGGTATGTGTGTGAGAATAATAAACATGTAAAGTCTATATATTCAATTTTGTTTTTGTATATCTCAATATGTATTCTTTATACCAAACTAATTTTATATTAGCAATCATTATGGTTTAATTAAATTATTTATTAAAAGTATACCATATATATTTAATGTGAAACCAATGCTACTATCACAAAAAATATTACATAAAGGAAATATACATGTAATATTATAAGTATATTACAATTTCATGAATATCTGTCACATTATTTGAGAAAATATACAAAAAGCATTGTATTTATTTTTATGTGCATATTCAGTTGAACAAGTTTCAACCTTGATTAAATCAAAACCAATTTGAACTTGTGCATTCGTTTTTTTAACTTAAAGCAGTAACATAATTTACCTTTCGAAGCACATACTAAGCGCACATTACAGCAAAAATCTTGCACCTAGGACTTGGAGTCATGAATATGTGTTATATGGTGTTACGCAATAAAAATGGTACACATTATAGGGTCTTTTTTTGTGCAAGTGTTTGTATTTGTTATTTATGTGTTCCAGTATAACTATAACCCCAGGTTATGAGTGACACTTTTGTGCATGTCTTTGTATTTATTATAGATAAGAGAAAAAGTTGACGTGTGAGTACTTTTTTTTTTTTTTTTTTTTTTTTAAATCGATAGATGTAACTTCTAATGTCATCTAGTGTTCTATCATCTGGAGTTTTAATAACTAAAAGGTTTTATTGGTTAAAAAAAAAAAAAAAAAAAAAAAAAAAAAAAAAAAAAAAAAAATCAAATTTGAAGGAATTAAGCTGACCATTATTCAAAGATCACGACGTAAAAGAGCTTCCAAAGTCAACAAAAATTCAGGCAATTTTAACCGGAGTGAAGACGGTGCATGACTGAAGAGCATGCTCGTTATGCCACATGTCATTTATGTTATAATGCTGAGATCACATGCATTAACTACACCTCTATAAAGTTCAAAAACAAGAAGAAAGAACTTTCATTAGTTTCTTAAGCCATTTGCTTGATTGAAAACGGTGAATCGGTGCCATTGTTCAGTTGATTCATTAGGTATAACTTATCTTCTTAGTTTACTAATAATTTTTTCTTGTAATCTTGTGATTATTCAATAATTAATAGTCGATGATTGGAAGCTTGTTATGTGCCCGTCAATTGATTTAGACACAATGTCAACTTTTGACGGTTGATGCATTGACGTTTGCATATTAGATCGATCAATTAGTGTCGCAACTTGTTGATTGATGACAATTTACCTGCATTTTGTTTTTTATATAAAATAATAACATACATTGAATTTGTGAAAAATAAATTTGAAACTATAAATTGGTAGAAAAGCACACAATAAGTGTTCTAAAATAGTTAATTGTAGAGATATGGTATGTGGGCTAACTATTTCTGGTTTAAATTGGGTATTATGTGAAATGTAGTGTTTGATATGAATCATATTACATGATTTGCTCTATGGATTATATAACATGTATGAATAAAAATCTCATGTTAGGAATATTTTACATAAGCCATGGCATCTTATATGGATTTTATTAGATCTACTTACTTATTTGCACACGGAATGCTCTTTGTTAGCTCCTGACGGCTGGATCTATATAAATCTGTTATGCTTGACGTTTTAGTATGAACTCAAATGTTGAAGTGCTAGATTTGTCACAACTATGAGATATGATCGGATCTTGTAGTGATCCTAAGGAAAATCATAAAAAACCCATTTCTATGTTGCAATGTGTTTACGGCTTATGTTATATATATATATATATATATATATATATATATATATATATATATATATATATATATATATATATATATATATATATATATATATATATATATATATATAGGGTGAGGATCAGGTACGTTTTTGTCTTTTAGTGCGGATAGTACGGACGAATCTCAGCCCTCCATCTAGTCAACCATCTGAAAAAGGCGGAGTGACAATATCGTAAATATCCCGTCTTTTTTCAAAATCGTTACTATCGTATTAGCTTTTTTTCTGAAAAAAATTCAAAAATATTTGAAAAAATAAAAAAAATAAAGAGGACAACAAATAATTAAAAATCGCTGAAAAAAAAATTTTAAAAAAAATCGTTTTCATCGTTAAAGGTATTGTGATATTAGCGTATGATTTTGACTTTTGTAAAAAAGTCAAAATCAGATTCTGAAACTTTTTTTTTTAATAAAAAATTTAATATCACAATAACTTTTTTAATATCGTAAAAACTTTTTCTTAATAAAAATTGTTAATATCGCCGTAACTATCATGCTTTCTTAATATCACTCTAATACTCATACATTCTTTTTCAGTTTTTTTAATATCACCGTAAGTTTTTTTAATATCGTAATAAAAAAAAACAATTATATTAAGCTTTTCACTAATATCACGGTTCATTTTTACATGTAAAAAAGTTTAATATCACGTTGGTTTTACAATATCACCATAGCTATCATGGTTTTTAATATCACGGCTCATAATATTGTTAATATCACGGTAGAACTCATAATATGGTTAATATCACGGTAGCACTCATAATCAAAAAAACAAAAAGTTCTCAGAAAAATCTGAAAAAATAAAAAAATGAAAGAAGATAACAATATTAAGGATCATTCAAAAGGAAAAAAATTAAAAAAATCGTTTGAATGGTGATTTGGTACCGTGATAGTTGCGTAGATCTTGACTTTTTTACAAAAAGTCAAAATCAGATCTGGATTGGACGGCCTAGATCTATCCGCACTAAAACAAAACATCCGCACGTGATCCACACTATATATATATATATATATATATATATATATATATATATATATATATATATATATATATATATATATATATATATATATATATATATATATATATTGATGCATCCGCTCTAAGGCGTGACGCTGTGACGTATGTCCTTCTTTGAGACTATGCCCTTATGTAAATTTATGTTTGGCAGAATTTTTGCATCAGCCGATATAAATACGTTACTACAATTTCACCTCAATTTATAACTATCGTGCTTGCTTATGCTAATATATACTTTCTAGAGATGCTTAAATAAGATTAGTTTCGTTATTCTTCTTTTTCTTTTCTTTTTTTTCTTTTTTTTTTTTTGTCCGGCGGAATTTTATGATAACACAAAGATCTAGCAAGACGCTAGAAAGCAACAAAAGAATATTACACGATCGGAGAGATAGCTAAAACCAGGGTTTTCATCTATAGATCCCAATCTAATCTAAATTTCTTACACCTATTACTCACCCAACAAAATGATAAGCTTTAAACATCCTTGAAGATATCACAACTGTTGGACTCTTTAAAGTGGAAAACCTTAGCATTTTTGCTTCTCCAGATATGCCACATAGAGGTGAAAATGATTCCTTCAGAGCATTGGAGATGAAATGGTGATAACATTTTTTTTCTCCGTGCTCAAACGATTAACAAAATTGCACACATTTGTAATCCACATTCATATCCACTGAAACAGAGAGAGAAACCCCACCATTTAAAAATAAATTTCATATGCTACGAGACCATGAGCACTTACCCGTCAAATGGTCTAATGATTTAACGTCTTCTTCACAGATTGGGCCGAGAATCGAATGCAAGTCAATACACATCTTGTTAAAATGTCCCTTCTTCGAAACTAAAGAATTCCATCTTGTTATTTTCATGAGATAAAGTGAGAATTTTCTCATCGAATTTGACTCGAAGAGGTTTAACTGGGAATTTTCTCGAGTTCTCAAGAGCCCAACTCCAACCATCCGCCCAGCTTTAACTTCACTCCTTGAATTAAACAAGCCAAACTTTCCATTTCCTCATTTTCTCTACCATTACGATTAGATTGACGCTAATTCCATGCCGATGAAAGATGATCATTCAATTTAAATAGGTGATCATATATGTTGCAATATGACTCTAAAGCATATAATCTAGGATAGACTTCAGCTAGATTGAAAGTACTGAGCTACTCCTCATCCTAAAATTTAATAGAGACTCCCCCACCATCTAATTTGACACGAAGAGGTTTAATTGAGAATTTTCTCGACTTCTCAAGAGAACAATTCCAACCATCAGCCCTACTTTAACTCCACTCCTTGAATTAAATAAACCAAACTTTCCATTTCCTCTTTTTCTCTACCATTACAATTAGATCGGTGCTAGTTTCATGCCGATGAAAGATGATCATTCAATTTAAACAGGTGATCATATATGTTGCAATATGACTCTAAATCATATAATCTAAGATAGACCTCAGCTAGATTGAAAGTAATGAGCTACTCTTCATCCCAAAATTTAATAGAGACTCCCTCACCAATAGAACGAGAAAAGAAGAAAGAAAGGGGAATATTGAGACTATTCACAACATGGCATGCCTTTAGAATATCTACCATGTACCCTTTGTGTCAATGGAAGCGTAGCCAACTCCATAACCATATAGAACGAAGCCTAAGATTAAGAGCTTTAAGATATCCTATCCCGAGACCACCCAATTTCAAAGGACATCAACTTTACGCACGACCCATGAAACTTTCTTTTTTCAACCCCACCTTGCCAAAAATTTCGGATCTACTCAAGCAGATTGATAATTGAAATTGGTGCCTTGAAAAGAGAAAAACAATAAGTCGGTAGGTTAGTCATGACAACTTTGATGAGAGTCAAACATTCACCAAAAGAAAGAGTTTTCTCCTTTCATTTTGCCTATTTTAGCTTAAATTTACTGACTACAAGAGGATCCCAACTATTTGTTTTCTCATACATGAACCAATAGTTAATCCTAAATATATGAAAGGAAGACTTGAATTCATACAATTGATAGACCTCGCAACTCTTTTAAACTCATCATTTTTTACCCCACCAAAAGACGACTTTTACTAAGATTAACTTCAAGTCCCGAGGATACTTGAAAGCATCGTTAAATTCTGATCAATACAGTTATATTTAACTTGGACAATTCCCTATGGAAGTGCATAGTCTGCGTATTGTAGGTGAGAGATCTCCACATTATTGTTTCCTACCTCAATGCCTTAAAAAATCCTTTTTCAATTGCTTCCATAATAGAAATGTGCAATGCTTCCATTAAAATGATAAACACAAAAGGCGACAAGAGACCTCCTTGTCTCAAACGTTTGCTCAACTTAAATTCCTTAGAGGGACTGCCATTTATGAGGATTGAAGAAAAACCCAATCAAAGGCAACCACAAGTCCCATCTATCCATTTAATACCAAAACCCATTTTACCCATACTATCATTGATAATATTCCAGCTTATTGAGTTGAAAGCTTTTACGAAATCCGCCACTTTGAAAATCATGATTTTCCCATTCACTTTCTTAACCCAAGAAATCACTTCATTTATGATTAAAGGCCCATCCGTAATCCGTTGATCTTTCAAAAATATAGTTTGGACATTGCTGATTATAGTACTCACGACTTATTCTAATCTGTTAGCAAGCAACTTTGAAAGTACTTTATAATAGCAACCCATAAAACTAATCAGACGGAAATCTTCTGGAAGAAAAGGTTTAGAGACTTCTGGAATTAAGGTGATGAAAGATGAATTGTATCCCCTTGCATTTGATTTTTCGATCTCAAAAAGTTTGACTGCTTTTATAAAATTGACACTGATCAAACTCCAGAAATGTTTAATGAATGTGAAGGTGAATCCGTCAGGCGCCTTATCCCCTCCACAGCTCCAGATGTCATTCTTAATTTCATCATTTCAATAGGTCTATCAAGAAAACATTTATGAAGCTTTGAGATCGTGTTGAACTTGTTACTGTGAAAGCAAGGTCTACGAGGGATATTCTTGTGACTCTATCAAAATACAATAGAAAAAAAATCCTATTTAATGTTACACGGATCACTCTCCCAGAAGTCATTAATCATAATGCCATGAACCAATTGACGCCGATTTTTATCCTTGATAATTGAGTGAAAAAACGTGGCATTCTCGTCCTCATCTATGTCCCTCCAACATCGAGATTTTCGTTGCAAGCCTATTATGTTTTTTGATTCTAACGCAAACAAACTTTTGGCAATTTCACACCTTAATTTGCAATCCGACTCTGACAAAACTCCAATTTCAGCTTTTAAATAGAGTTCTTCACGTTGCTTTGTCAAAAGTGCACTTTCCTAAATTGATTTCTGCCTAAAGTTTTTACCCCACGGTTTTAGATTGGCCTTTAAGGTCTTCAACTTTTTGCAGAGATTAACTCAGGAAGATTGAACAAATAGGTTTATTGGATCCTCATTTAACCAAGAATTAAAAAACTTGAAAAGGACTGGTCCAAAATCCGCAGAATTCGACTCCGTGAGGATTAGGCAGTGATCCGAAAATTTACGAGGAAGCGTGGCACAATGAATTGTTGGCCAAATATGGAGAACCTGAGTGGAGATTAAAAACCTGTCTAGTTTGCTTAATTTCATCCCTTTCTTGTTAATTTTTGAAAAATTTCTGGCGCCCATAACAACTTCTTCTCACTCAACGTCATCTATGAATTTATTAAAAGAATAAGTTGTGTTCGGATTGAACTCAGTGCCTTTACTTTCAGATTCCTCCCTAACAACGTTAATATCTCAGAAACAAATCCAGAAACCCAATTTGGTGTTTTTAGATGAAGAAGATATGACCACAATTTAGACTTCTAGTGACCATTTTGAGGTGCATAGACGTTCCACGATAAAATCACCAAGGATTCGCCTCCAATTACCAATAATAGCTGTGAAACCATCTTGTAAAACAACTTCTTTTTTAAACAATGAATTTCAATCCCACACGTAAAGTATACCCCTGACTTTCCATTCGAAGTGTTGAAAGCAAAATCAAAATCATCTTGTAAAACAACTTCTTTTCTTTTCTTTTATTATTATTATTATTATTATTATTATTATTATTATTATTATTATTATTATTATTATTATTATTATTATTATTATTATTATTATTATAAACTATCACTTTTATTAACAATAAATAGGATTTTATAAGAAATTGGTGGGGAGCCGAGAAACCAACTGAGCCCCCACCCCTCTAGCAATAGCGAAACTAATCCTATTAAAAATATGATTAGTTTGAACTTTCCAATCAACTCTCTTAACCATGATCTTTTACAACTGCGCCCCATACCGCAAATATTAAGAGATAGAACTTTTATTGAGAAAACGAAGGTGTCATCAAGTCTTCTACGATGTTTCTAACATGGATATTGCATCTTCCATGTCAAAACCAATTGATATGCCCACCTTTCAAGTTTGGTTAACCTCTACAATTACATTGATTTCTAATATTGCACCTCCTTTAATTGGATTCGGAGTGTGAGACGCCAAGTTGTGATCTTGTAACATCCAAACCTGTTCTAAAACAACCCCCTTTAACTCTATTATGATCTTTCTTTTTATGAAATTTAGCTTTTGAGTGGACAATGTACGTCTTTTAGTTTGATGGATCGGTATGGACGAGTAGAGTTAAGTCTTCGTCTGTGAGAAGCTAATTTCCCCTTTTGCTTTGCTACGAAATCAGCAATAACTTCATTATCAGAGATAGAGACGTTTAAACTTGAGTTGACTTCATTGTCATTTTTTTTGGGTAAATGGTCAATGACCCGGTAAATATATTACTCCAAAAAACATTTAAGTACAACGGATATAATTGATTCCCATATCTCAGCCCGTTACATAGGCGAAAGGCTTACATAACAAGATACTTCCTATTTTCTAGACAAGAAAACAAAACCATTTAAAGACTCGGACAAAAATATAAACTACTTCCTACGACCTTGGAGATTAAAGCCATAAATGGCGTTAAGAGCATCCAATTCCCCTGGAAGATCATAAATTTGCTTCGAGTAATCATCATAGTCATCCAACTCATCTTCACGCTCATGACCTCCACCAAAAAGATTTGCTGATTCGTTGAACGTGTTAAGAACCTCCTCCTCATCACTATCAGTAACCATAACATCACCCACCTTAGAGAATGGGTTAGCCCTCTTAGTGAGAGAGGCAGACGGAATAGGAAGACCTTCATCATCCACAAGGGTAGCTTTCCCATCGATAAGTAGCTTTTCAAGCTTACTAATTTTCTCAACTATAGGAGTAGAACCAACTTCCTTAGTTCCCATTAAATCACTCACAAGCGGTTCTTGTGATGTAGTACCAGTCTTAACCGACTCATCCTCATTAACTTCCATTGTACGGCCAGCATCCACATCCATGTTGGTGTCATAAGTAGGAATACCAAACGTATCTGTATCATCCATATTAAGAGCATCAAACTGGTTAGATGTAGAGATCGTTGTTCCACTAGAACTAGCCACATCAGGAGTCTTCTTCTTATTGCCACCAACATTCTTGGGTTCAGGAGGAGTCTTTTTGGGTTGATACTGAAACTGCTTACCCACAACAGGTTTAGTAAACCCTCCTTTACCCGGAATTGTAGAACCACCTTGTTTTCCTTTCTTCCTGTTATTGACAGTCTTGAAACTATCATTAACAGGCTTAGTAGGCTGAACAAGAGGTATAACAACCTTAGGACAGTCAGTCAGAGTATGACCAAATATCTTACACTTGTCACAACGAGGTGGTTGCCACTCGTATTCAACCCTTATCTTCTCAATAGTCGAACCCGAACCATCAAGTAACGGTATCTCAACAGTGAGGCTGTCCCGAAGCACCTCATCCGACTTGACTTCTATCATGCATCTAGCAAAACTACTACGGCCCCACGATTCCTTACACATTTGGCTTGTAAAAGCATCTAACATTTTGGGCGTACCAATCAGTGTGGCAAGAAGACTGAGGCCATCATCAGAAAACATTGCAAGGGGGACATCATGGAATTTAACCCAAACAGGGATGTTAGTCAGATCCTCTTTAAGTAGATTAGTGTTCAAAGTCCATGGTTTAAGAATAATCGGAACATTTCTGATCAACCAAGGACCGTTTTCAAGCACATCATCAACACCTTTCTTCGAATTGAACTTAAAGAAGAAGAACCTCTTTGCATTCATCATTACCTTTTGCACACCAAACTTAGCCCATGCATTGCGGACATAGTAATCAACAACAGGAAAAGCAAGGCGTTGGCCAAGGAAATAACCATAGAGAGTATTCTCAAACCTCATGTTTACCTCTTCCACTACTTTCAATGGAACTGAAAGGTCAACATCATCCTTCTTTTTGCTACATTCCAACCTCCGAAAATTAGACACGTGTTTCAGAGGTTCATTAGAAGTAGCACCCGCGTAAGAAACTGACTTCACTCCAGTACCACTAGTATTAGCATCCTTAGAAGCATCAGGACCAGAAGCTGTCGAATTAGAAGTTTGCCCAATACCACTCGAATTGTGAAAATCAGAAGAGGAAGCCTTATTAGCAACAATCTCACGTTGAATATTATTCATGGCTTCATCAAAATTATTATGCGTATTAGATAACAAGTGCTTCACAGTTTCAGCACTTGTAACCGGCTCCAAGTCGTCACCATGTGATGTATCTTTCGTAAGTGGAATCGGCTCCACTTTCAGAATATCATTCATAGAACAATCAGGTGACTCATCCACATTCAAACTAACACTACTAGGGCTCATCATTGAGGGTGTACTCAACTCACCAAAACTAGTAGTGGCCTTTTGAATATTACCAAGTGAAACCAGCTCCACCAGGTCATGTTTGTTCCCAACCAAGTTATTATCAATCATCCCAGATGACAAATCAACACCCTCAACATGAACGTTAACATTCCCACTAGGCTTAGCAGCAACCTTAGAATTCAAGAATCCCTTATTAATTATCTCCCTCATTACCCACGACCACTAATCCAGTTCAAACAGCACGCATGCAATCAAGAAGAAAAATAAAAACCCTAATCGCTTAGGGTTTAGAGAAAAACGCACAATCACTAACCAATATCCATATTAATCGATCGAATGATAAAACAATAGAAACAATGGAGATTAAATATGTAGAAAACCGACTTAGGAATAAAGAAAAGGAGATACGATCACAAATCCCTTATGTCGGCTGAAAACGATTTATGAAACCCTAAAAACCGTTTATCAAAAATCCACAAGATCCTTATGAATCAAAGCTCAAATCCAATCAGAAACAACTAACAAAGAATGTTAAATCATAACCAAATCAAATTGAAACAAAGAATCAAAAGGATTGGCAGAATTGAGAAGAAACGATTTGGGATTAGGGGGTTAGAAAAATCGCCAAAGGAGAGGGTCGGTTAGGGTTTTGTTTTTGATGACTTCATTATCATTAGAATCAACCTTAAAATCTAAAACGCTTGGCCTCTCCATTGAGCCCAAAATCTGAATTAATATGGTGATCAGCAACTATATCATCCTTAGGCCATTTTCTTGAGTAGTATAAAGTCATCAGGTTCTTTAGAATAATGTTGTGTTCTATTTAAGTTTTCTTGTCAAATATTGATTGTCGAGCTTGCTCATATATGTTAGTTAATAAGTGTTAACAAGTTCCCAGATTAAGGTTAAGATAATCAATAAGGTACCGGATATTCACTTGAAATCGTGGTATCACTTTCCAATAGAAACTATTCGACCCTATGCCTGGGTTACACGAATATCTCTATGGGATAAGACCAAGTGATGTTCTTGTTTTAGGCACAAACCAAGAACCAGATGCGTATTTAAGTGTTTAGGGTTTTGTGATTTCGTATATACATGCAGATGTGTTATGACCTCTATTTATAATAGAGAATACTCAAAACCGTAGCCCATGGAATTATATATAATTAAGGGCCCATTAATTATATCATAATGCTTTCCATAATAGTAGGAATCAGTGGTTATCAACGAGCAGCAGATTGAACTGATGCTAGCAGCAGATTCATACTAGCAGCAGAATCTACTATCCACAGAATCCTACTAGCAGCATAATCAAATCAGCAGAAACAGATTCATGCTATAAGCAGAATCATGTTATCAGCAGAAACACAGATTCATGCTATCAGCACAATCATTACATAACCACTATTGAGTCAGGGGATTCAGTGACCAAATGGGTGTACACTCCATACCTCCAAACCCATTACCAGGTGTGAATTAATCCCTCAAGTGCACTAAATTTTCCAACAATCCTCCCCAAATTTAGTTCACTTCCTTTGCATGAAAAATTAAACATAAAACAAAACAAGTGCATAAATGAAAATATCCTGAGCATTGAATTTCCACATTAGTACATATACTTTCAAATATTCGAGAATCAGGGTGTTCTAAGAATTGAACCCTTCAACCCATTTGAATACCTGATGATAAATACACACAAGTTTTCAAACACTAAAATACTCCTGACACTATACAAGCTATGTGTCCATATCCAATTCATAAATGTTGTAAAAGCTAAAAGTCCAAAGCTTCCTAAAGCGGCAAAACTTCAACATTCACATAGGTGGTTCATCTTTAATTCATGCTCCTGTTTAGCACTTTTTCAAATAAAATTAACCATTAAGAAGTTATGACTTCATCCTCCTTTCCAGAAGGTAACAAGCACAACCTCGGGATGTTTGTGATACATGTGCTTCAGTCCACTAAATGATCAGCTTTCCACATTGAACTCAGCTTCCAAGTTTCCTTAGAAGGGAGTTGGGTATCCTTGCATTCAGTGACTAAGTAGGACTTAAAAACATCCCTTTAGTAGACTTCAAAACCAAGTCTCTAGCCAAACCCTTAGTCAAGTGATCAGTTAAGTTTTCTTGAGATTTAACAAACTCTATAGATATCACCCCATTCATGATAAGCTCACGAATCATGCTATGCCTAACACCTAAGTGTCTAGACTTCCCATTGTACATCTGGCTATAAGCCTTTGCCAATGTAGCAGCACTATCACAACGGATAGAAATAGGTGCTATAGGTTTAGGCCACAATGGAATCTCAAGAAGCAAGTTTTTCAACCATTCAGCTTCTTTGCCAGTAGCAGCTAAAGCCACAAATTCATATTCCATGGTTGAACTGGTAATGCAAGTTTGTTTCTTGGATGCCCAAGAAATTGCACCTCCACCGAGTAGGAATACCCAGCCACTAGTAGGCGAATTGTCTTCAGTGTTACTGATCCAACTTGCATCAGTGTATCCTTCTAATACTGAAGGATAACCAGTATATGAGAGACTATAATCCATAGTTCTCTTCAAATACTTAAAGACCCTCTGAATTGCTTGCCAATGATGAGCACTAGGATTACTAGTATACCTGCTCAGTTTACCCACAGCAAAAGCAATATCAGGTCTTGTACAAGTCATGGCATACATCAAGCAGCCAATCACCCTAGAATACTCAAGTTGAGATACAGCTTTGCCAGTATTAGGCATTAGCTTCTCACTTGTATCCATGGGGGTACTCACTGGAGTACAATCAAAGTAATTAAATTTTCTTAACACCTTCTCAATGTAATGAGACTGAGAGATAGAAATTTTGTTACTTTCATGTTTAATCCTAATACCAAGGATAACATCAGCCTCCCCCATATCCTTCATGGAAAACTTTGATGACAAAAATTCTTTTGTAAGATCAACTTGATTTTGGTCAGTGCCAAAGATCAACATGTCATCAACATATAGACAAATGATGACTCCTTTACCAAATTCATCAAATTTGCTATATACACATTTGTCAGCTTGATTAAGTAAATAACCACTAGACAAAACCACTTCATCAAACTTTTGATGCCATTGCTCAGGTGCCTGTTTTAGTCCATAAAGAGACTTAATCAGTTTACACACCTTGTTTTCATTGCCAGGCATGATGAAGCCCTGAGGTTGGTTCATGTAAACCTCCTCATCTAAATCACCATTCAAGAAAGCTGTCTTCACATCCATCTGATGAATAATCAGATTGTGAATTGATGCCAAAGCAATTAGCAATCTTATGGTACTGATACGTGCCACTGGAGCATAAGTATCAAAGTAGTCTATTCCTGACTTTTGTTTAAAGCCTTGAATAACTAATCTTGCCTTGAACTTTTCAACAGTTCCATCTACCTTCATTTTCTTTTTGTAAATCCATTTGCTACCTAAAGGTTTGCAACCAGGTGGTAGATCAGTCAACACATAAGTGTTATTGCCCATGATGGAGTCCATCTCATCATTAATTGCTTCTTTCCAGAAAGCAACATCCTGGGACTTCATTGCTTCTTCAAATGTTTTGGGATCATCCTCCACAATGAAGCAATAGGAGTATTGGTCAGAGACCTCACTCCTTGTACCTTCAATTAAGTTTAATTAAAACTCAGGTCCAAATGACTTTGGAGTCCACACCCTATTGCTCCTTCTGAGCTCAGGTTCAGGTTGTTGTTCCACAACCTCAGCAGGAACCTCATCAGATACTTCTGAAACACCATTGTCATTGGTTCCATTTGGAATCCTTTGACTTGGTCTAGGGATAGATGAGAATCTATTCTCATCAAAGAGTGCATCCCTTGATTCAATTATTGAGTTAATTGAAACAGACTCATTAGGTTCTATAACATAAAACCTATATGCCTTGGAATGCTCAGCATATCCAACAAAGATGCATTCAATGCCTATTTCTCCCAAAGTTTTCTGCTTTGGATCAGGGAGTCTTACAACAGCCCTACAACCCCATATCCTAAGATAATTAAGGATAGGTTTCTTTTTAGTCCAAAGTTCATAAGGGGTAACTTTGTTCCTTTTGTTGGGAACCCTATTTAATAAATAGCAAGCTGTTAACATAGCTTCACCCCAGAACCCTTGACTCAGCCCTGAATAGGACAACATGGAATTAACCATCTCCTTCAGCACCCTGTTTTTCCTTTCAGAAATACCATTTTGCTGAGGAGTATAAGGGGCAGTCGTTTCATGGATTATACCAACAGACTGAAAATACAGAGTATCCATGTACTCACCTCCCCTATCAGTCCTTAATCTTTTGATCAGGGAACTTTGTTGCAATTCAACTTCAGTTTTAAATACTTTAAATTTATCTAATGCTTCATCTTTAGAATGTAATAAATAAACATGACAAAACCTAGAAGCATCATCAATAAAAGTCACAAAAAGTATTTCTTATTCCCCAAAGAGGGAGTAGCATGTAAATCACAAAGGTCACTGTGAATTAACTCCAAAACCTTAGTTTCACGTTTTACTCCTTGAAAAAGTTTCTTAGTTATCTTGTTCAACATACAAGTTTTACACTTTTCAGTGTTCATATCAAAAGCTGGTATTAACCCATCCTTGGACATATCTTGCATTCTTTTAAAATGTACATGGCCAAGTCTTGCATGCCATAGGTTTGAATCATAAAGTTTAGATGTAGATATAAAAGCAGAATCAATATTATCATGAACAATATTAAGTCTAAACATTTGATTACACAAATAACCAAAACCAATAATGTTAGGTCATGATTTTTATAACATAATCACTAAGATAGATCTAGAGAGAGAAAGAGAGTAGAGAGAGAGAGTGGAAGGAACCTTGGATTGAAAATGAAAGAGATGAAATTCCTAGAGAACAAACAACCTCAAATGAGGTTATACATTACTATTTATAGGTAAGGATTAGGGCTTCACCACACTTAGACAATATGACATACTTAGCCCTTAGACTTTATCCAAACCTATAAACTAAGCATAAAACTTTATAAAACTTATAAAATAACTAACGTATTAACTAAATGGTGCAATCTATAACAAAATACAATGACCGACACTTGAAATAATAAAGTCTATTCCCAACAATCTCCCCCTAAGTGTTGGTCATTAAAGGTTGCTCGACGTCGTCATCTTCTATACTTTGACTTTGTAGTTGACGTTCTCAAAAATAGTTAGCAAAATCTTTCATCGTTATTTGTACTTCGTTCTTTGTTGATGTGATGGTGATCATGTTATGAAGTTGTCTGCCGATCGTCACTTCTGTGTCTGTGGTGGTTGTCCGCCATTCCAACATGCTCATACATCTTAGGACTTAGACTTTCGAAAGCACGAAGTTCCTTTGCATACACTTTGATCTTTAGTCTTTAAACTTTGTAGATTCTTCTTTTTGGCGTAGAATCTTTCTTTGAACTTTGTTGTGCTAAGATCTTTGGGGGATCTTTCATTTGCTTCAAGATGTATATATGAGCATGCTGGAATCTACCATCATGGAGGTGATGTACCTGCAAGTAAATAGTTAGCAATAAACAACCGGTACTTACAGATAAGGAATTAGAGCTCGTCAACAGCATAGTGTGAAGACTCCTTCTAATCCTTATCAAGGCCGTTCCCATGTCAGATACTCCCGAAGGAGCTTACGAGACCTACTAAGTAGCTCAATGACTGGGTGAGTCGCTGGGGATCACTCCACGACTGTAGACCGCTAAAGAACCACCGCGAATCACTAAGCGTACCCTTGTGGGGTTACCGAAGTGACTGTAACAATTCGCAATTTCAGGTTAACTTTTATTCCCAAAAATTTCACTATTCACTTTTTTTACTATTCACTTTTCACTATTCATCTCAGAAATTTTTATTTCATATTCTCGTATGTTAAACTATTTTAACGATAATTCGAGAGTTTGACGCTCGTCGGCTCATTTCTGCAAAAATCACAAAGCCGTGTCCGAGATTTACTTTTAGGTTTAAACGTCCTTCCAGCATCCCGATATATCCATAAAACATTATAAACAATAGAAATATGATTTTCTTTCATTTTAGGACAATTCCAAAAGTTTCGGAATTTTACGTTTTCCAGTTCAGCGTTTTACGCGAATTACGCGTTTTAGACCCGTGTTTCGAGTTTTTAGCAGGGTTTTAGCACCCGATAGATCCTACCACTCATTTTATATTTTATTATGGAGTATATTGATAAGTTCTACCATATTTATAAGTTTCATATTTTTAGGATACCCGGTTTTACGTTTCATGACTTAACGACTTACCGTTAGCGATTACCGGGACCAAAACTCACTCCGTAACTTAGATAAGACCATGACTACTCATCTAGTCACCCCTTATCCCATATGAACGTGTATCACAAGCCTTGTTGGCTTGTGATAAGTCTTGAGGACTTTAGGTAGCAAACATGTGTAAAACTTCCTAAGTAAGCCTCCTAAATATCCTAAACTTGGTCACCAAGTTTAGGCACCTTCCTAGAAACCTTCCTAACCTCCTCTTCATGCTATAAATACAAGCTTAATCCATTCCATCCTCTTCATTCCAAATGCCACACTTAGATCACAAAACCATGATCCTTCGATCTTCAATATACAAGTTACACTACAAAGTTCAATGTCTTAGTATTCTCTGCCTAGTTCTTAAGTTTGTTTGGTGATTCCATGGTTGAATTAGGAGCTACACAAGGGTACTAAGGCTGAAGTTAAATGGTTTTCACAAGGGTTATATCAAGGCTAGCAAGGGTTACAAGAGTTATGGTGAAGGGTTTACAAGCTTAGGTTTAGTGTCCTAGTTCTATACTTGACTTCCTTTCTTTAGAAAGCCAAAAGTTGTAAGCAAACCCTAACATACTCCTTGCTTAATTATCATTTTCATGCTCTTTGTGTTCCTTTCACGCTATATATGTTCTTGTTATTGTGTTCATGATGTTTAAAAATGAATAAAACAAGTATTGGTATACATATGTTAACTTATGACAAGTAAACAAGCAAACTAGTGATTTTTATGGAGAACCACGACCAAAATAGTATAACTATGATATTTGACACTTACTTACTGTTATAAAGGACTTCAAAAGGAAAACATAGCAATTTGAATCACCCAAAACGAGTACACGAGTCAAAAGATACGGCCATAAGAAGTTAGCGACACCAAAACGCCGAAACTGCCTATAACCTACTGTTTTGCATTCTGCCAATTTGAAAGTCACCCTTCTGGTCCGATTCATCAAAAAGTTAAAACACGAAAGTTGTCCGGAACGACGTTTTCGTTCAGGAACAAAGAAGCTCGAGCCCTGAAAACGCCTTCTGAGTGATAATTTTCTTCAAATTCTTAACAGCCCATTTTTAGACCAAAGTCACTATATAATAGTTATGATTTACAAAGACCAAGAGGTCTAATGACCTAAAGCCGAGACCACAACCATGGCTAAAGCCAAGGTTGAGTCTCAAGACCATGGTAACAATGACCAAGGTAACGGCAAAGCCACGGCTAAAGACCATATAACTTTTAAAGATCAAAACTTATACATATATGTTATCAAATACTACAATAGTAGGGAGCCTCATGTGAGGAGTTCATTAAGTAAGCCGTCGAGATGAGTTGTGGATTTACGAATTAAAGTGTCCTGGCTCCTCGAACGTTTACTCCATGACTTCTGAATTATGTCGGCCCGAACGGTAGTAAGAGATATACAACCTATACATGTTTCATAAACCATTTATATTCAAAGACTTACACTATATACTAAGTACTACATCATGAACATTATGCAAGACATATATAGGCAATTCTTCGTATTCTTAGACGTTACTCCAAACCTAAGTCGCAACGTTCTATTATAGGCTGCTCTTAGAGACTTTCGCGATTCGACTACCACTTTCATTTCTCATTACATAAGCTTAAGGTGAGTCATAGCCCCTACTTTTTCATACTTGTTTTAACTCTTTGGGGGGGATACATGCACAACTACTTGCTTACTTGTACAAATACTCAAAACATTTATACTTGATTGTTTTATACTTCATTGTTTTATACTTGATTGTCTTATACTTGATCGCATTATACTTGATGTCATATATACATGATTGCATTATACTTGATTGTGAGACTTCCAGTGGCTCCAGATTAAGTTGCTGGATGACCATTGAGACTTTCGGTGGCTCCAAATTAAGTTGTTGGATGACCATTGAGGCTATTGATACATCCTAACATTTATGAATGTTGGATACATCATAAACGTGAGGTCTTCGGAGATGAAGAGTAGACTCACGACTAATTGCTTAATTGTTTTGATGAACTTATACATGTCTTAATCATACTATATTGTAGCAGTGGGTTGTGAACACACAGGTTACAAGTCTCTTATGGCGGGACTTGTAACTGAGTGGATTCACAATGCCTTTGCTGTGTGAACATTCTTTAAGGCTTTTCAACTATTTTAAGACAAACTCTATGAACTCACCAACCATTGTGTTGACACTTTAGCATGTTTATCTCAGGTTAGTAAGGCGATAGCTAGTGCGTGGAACTTAGAGTCAAGCTGCATATTCTGAAGACTTACGCTTTTATCATTTACCATTCAAAACATTTTGTATACATTTATGTATCATACTTTGAAATCTCATGTTTGTAACTTTGAATTCATTAATCGAATGGTAACTTTTCAAAACGTCTCATTTAGAGTTCGTTTTCTATAACTTGTACTTTGTATTATGAAGTAGCACCCCTATGACACAGTCTTCCGCTGCGGTATTTTGGGGGTGTTACAGTGACCTGCTGTCAGGGCTGTTTGATGTTGACCCTGGCAGGAATTTCCGTTCAATCATTGAGAACTACATTTGTAATTCTCTCATAAACGTTCTCGGCAGATTGCTAAGATCTGCGAAGGACTCGATAATTTACAGCTGGTGTCCATTGATGTAGAACACCAGTTGTAGAAATACTAAGTGTTCCTAAGAGATCTTTGATGTATCTCATGGCTCTGGACTCGATAAGTGCTCACTTAGGTTTCCTATACGGAGACTAGGGAGGGGTCTCCTGCTTCAATATCAACTACCTCTAAGAGATAAGTCAATAGATTACACTGGTTCCCCGTGAGAATGAAACAAGCTCTTTTAAGAGAACTTGAGTAGTTAAGAAGGTTTAGTGCATTGCGTCACTGGGTCCATGACGACTTTATCTTCAATACCGGTGTTGCCTTAGCAACAACCAGTAGCATACGAATTGAACCCGGTGTCTGCCCTAAGGTTGAACATATGGAGGGCTATTTCTTTTCACCCTTTTCTTTACTTTTCTTTTTAATTCTTCAACTCCTTCTTTCCCCTTTCATTCTTTTCTCCTTTTTTCGTATCATACCTAAGGACTTCTAATTCTAACTATTGGTGATGTCCTTGGGTAGATCCCTCCGGCTCTGTCGGATCATAGGACGGTTATTCCTATCTTAATCACCTTATAACTCCATGATTATCCAACAATAGCCAAGAAACCTTTGAAAATCTCTCAAAGTGTTTGTAATTATCAAATATTTGGTTTAACACTTTGAGAGTTTTGTTTCAACTTATGAAGGGCTCCCCCTTCACATGTGCTCATAAGTATTTAATAAATTTGCACATGCGGGAGGAGCGACCACTTTTAGAATTGATCCACTTTCAGTGAACAAGTCCAATTTGAGACACGCTTACATCACTAGTTAGACTAGCTTGAAGTTATTACCCGGCCTGGTCAAGTCCACAGAAAGTTTCTCGAAATGGTACATTTCTACTAAGACAAATCCTTTTTGAGACACGCTTACGTGGCTAGTTAGAGAGTTCCATTGTCAGCTTTTATGTCACACCCCCAAAATACCTGAATGGCAGCGGAATGGAATACCTGGGGTGACTGTCATAGCACCATACTTACAGTTATATTGAACGACCTAAAGTGTCGTTTAGAAAATACAGCGTTTGATCATTAAAACATTCAGAGTTTACAAAGCTTAGGTCCCAAAAGAGTTTGCCAATATAGTTAAAATAAGTTCAACAAGATCAAACGTTTCATAAGTGCAGAAAATATGGTGAGCCGCGTCGACTCCGCGACTCCATGAAGGTCCAAATGTATGCAACATGAGCTACCTTAATAACCTGAGAAATACATTGCGAAAAATGGTCAACATAAAGTTGGTGAATAATCATAGGTTTGTAAGTAAATCGTAAGTACATAAGCCACAAGTAATAAGTAAACCGACACGAATGTCAAAAATGCTACATTGGCTCTTAAGCTCATGACCCCGAAGCTAGACTTAGTAATGCCCCACCAGAGTGTTTACCAGACACTCAATTCGTTAAGACATGAAATGCATTCGTCCCGTTGGAGCAACCCAAACACGAATGGAGGCGTCACCCTCGATAGATCTATCCACTCACTCTCGCTTAGCTAAAATTAACGGTCCATGATATATATAAGGGGACTTAACTTGGTAGTAGGCAACTTAAGCAATGTATGGAATTTGATATACTTGGGCATGTACAAAAATAATTGTGCAATGTAATCTCCCCCGTGGGATTTAAAATCAAATAAGTAATTAAAACGGGGCTATGAGAACTCACCTGGAGTGATAGTACAAAGATGGTACAACGATGGTAACGTGATCGGGACAATAAGGCGCGAACACTAGCCGCAACCTAAATGAATGATCGTGATCTAAATTAGATCATGCCGTGATGTAATGAATGCACATGCACATGATACCTATACCACTCGTAATTTGGAAATACTAGTTATCGTCATGGTAAAATAGTTTCCATACTTAGGAAAAATAGGTCCATTTAGAGAAGTATATAACTTGTCATATTAACTCGTACGAAAATGTTAGCGTTATAATCCTTGTATCGGAAACCTTGAAATAACGTCGTTAAGTCGTATAAATATTCTCTTGGGTCATACGTATTCATTTGATAAGAAAATAGTCGTTAGCAACATTTCTAGAAAATATACTATTTAGTACGTAAGGTATTATTTTTATTTGTGACCAAATATATATATATATAGTTTTGGTGATCTTAAAACGCATATAACTTGGTCGTTTTAGGTTCATTTTCCTCGTTCTTTATATCCACGGACTCGTTTTTGTATGTAGTAATATATTTTTGATAACTCGGCTCCTTTAGGTTACGTTTAACACCTCTTTTTACCCATTGAAATCTGCCAAACAGCAAGCAGTTTTTGTAAAAGTAGTTTTCGTCGTTAAATTTGCAAAAATCATATCTCCTTCGTTATAAACTCGTTTTAATCCGTTCTTTCGCCTAAAGTTTCGTTTTTGAATGTATTTTCTAAATCTTTGGTCAAAACTTAGTCATCATTTACTGATTTTCCCACGAAATTAAAATAGGGACAGTAGGTATATCAAAAGTTTCAAAAACCATTTTCAAGTCTCTAAACTAGTTCCATCCTCCATCAATCCACTTTCAAACACCACAAAGCTAATCTATTCCTACCATACACCTTCTTAGGGTGTCATGGGTCCTTAGACATCATCAATCCACTAGGTCTAACAAGGGTTTCATATGTTTCCATTTCTAGGGCTTCAAAGTTAATATATACAAAAATGGAGTGGTACAAGTTGATGCATGTATAAGATCTTGTAAGAAAATTATATGAACATAATAATAACTTGTAAAAATCATAAAAATGAGTTTGTTTACTTACTTGATGGTTTAGAGAGTTTAGATGATAAAAAGCCTACTAATCCTTCAGTTTTTATTTCAAAACTCTAACAAGGATGATTATACAAACTAGTTTATACCAAGATCTTGTAGAATTTGTTGTTTCTTGCTCCTTGACCACCTAGGTCGATCCAACCTTCAAGAGAAAAGAGAGAAAAAGTTTTTCTAGTTGCAAGTAAAAGTGTTTTGTGATAAATAAGTGAAAAAGTTAAATATATATATGTAGACAAAAGTTTGGTGTACATTTAAGGGTGTTGGTGAGGTTATTAAAGTTTGAAGACTTTAGGGGGGGCGGGGGGGGGGGTGGCCGGTTCTAGGGGAGGGAAAAGGGGGATATGTTTTGTGATTAATTTGGAAAATTAGTATTAGTAGTTATGTGTAGTTAGGTTAGGTTTAGGTTTAAGGTTTAATCGGGTACCGGGTTTGTTAGAAATAAGTTTTGTTGAAGTTATTCGGGACGTAATAAAGTTATAAAATTTGTAAAAATATGTCGGGTACAAGTACGGAGAGTTAGGGTGATTATCGTTTAATTTTGGTGAAAACCGGCGTTATTAAGTTAAACGTACGATACGTAATAGTTAAATTTCCAAAATACCGGGTAAATTAATATTATAGTTTTTATATTGTAAAAATGAGTATAAAAATGTATTGGGATCATAGTCGGGAGTGTCGGACATGTTAGACACTTTTATAGTTCGCGTATTAGTGTTTATTTAAAATAAACGTACGTAAATCGTTAATCGTACCTAAAGTATTAATTTAATTATCCTACGAGTGGAATAGTATGCAAGTGCCCTAATGATGATATGCAGACTATTTCTAGTCCGTATGAAGTGTCCCTGACAATAATGCATGAATTCGCTCCTGAACCAATACGGTTACGCGAATTTGAACACTCGTAAACTAAATTTACGATGACATGAGTAATGCACGTGAATAGTGGTTTTCTCTCGGAAATGAATAGTGTCAAGTGAATAGTAAAATTTCTGAAAGTGTCTCGGAATGTCAAATTGACCTCAAAAACGATGAATAGTAAAATGATGAATAGTGATCGATGAATAGTAATTTATGAATAGTAGAATATCGAAGTTTGGAAAAACGACCTGAAATTGTGGGTTGTGACAGTCGCCCATCCAAAAAGGAATTCAGTCCCTGAATTCAGTTAGTGTTGGTCTCGGTACTAGGCTCGGTGAAAAGTTGTGGATACTTGCGTCGCATTTGGTCTTCCCGTTCCCAAGTAAACTCGGGTCCTCTTCGAGAATTCCAACGAACCTTCACGATAAAGATTCGACTTTGCTTCGACCGTTCGACCTCACGGTCCATGCATTCTAATGGTTCTATTACCAAGTTTACGTTTGTCTCAAGGTTGGATTCCCTTCCAAATGGGATTATAATTGACTAATCTGAAAGTCATTTCCTGGAATTTGCATAGGAGAAACATAGTTGTGTAATCCGGCTGTTCCTTAACAAGGCTCAAGTCTGACGGCCACTAGGCCTACTCTGTCTGAACTATTAAGTGGTCTGGTGTATATCGGCTTTAACTTTCCAAATATTTCCGAATAATATCATGCCTTTCCTAGGCAGAACTTTCAACGAAATCTGGCTACCAACTTGAGGTTTTAGTGGTTTACAACCTGTAGAATTTGTAATTGATTCTTGACTTGTAGGAAATTTCTGGTTATTTCCTGAATGCCTATTGGAATAGTGAGTTTGACTTTTTCCGAGTTTGGTTCGTCAATAGATGATCAGTGCTTCTTCAGATTTATAATGTAATATGGGTAATATATGTTGCTGAACTCTGTCAGAACTCAAATCTTATACGTCAGTTGGTCGATTCTAAAATGAATCTGAAATGGTCCAATATACTTAAAAGTTCAATCTCTCGTGTTACCAAAATCGTATCATGCCTCTCCAAGGCAAAGCTTTCAACTTAGTTCGTTCTTTCCCGTGAATCTGGTTAGTTTGCTGTTCAAGGATACCCAATCCGTATGATGTGCGTCATGTACCATCATAACTCCTACCAGTTTCTCGTTGCTTGTAACCGATTCTTGACTTGTGAAATTTCCTTTGTTGTTCCATGGTTTAGTTCTAGACCAGTGAATTTTAACTTTCCGATTTCAGTTTGTAAACGGGTAATTGGTACTTCGACCATAAGTGCCTCAAATGGTGTAGTCTCTATGCTCGCGCGATAACTATGGTTGTAAAAGAATCCAATTTATGGTAAATGGTTAGTCCAACCATTTCTAGAGTCAATCACTCATACTCTGAGTATAACTTTCCTATGTTTGAATCGTTCTCTCGTTATGACCATCGATCTGAGGATGATAGGCGGTGTTCACATCTCAATGAGGTTCCGAAGGAAATCTTAGAATGATTTTTAGAAATCCGAGGTGATTCGATCACCTTTATCAGGAACAATTGAAATAGGTACAATAATTCTTGTGACTAATTCCACAACGTTACGTCTCTCGAACACGGCGTTATACGAAGAAGATAGAATACGGTTAACAATATTTGATTCTTTGGGTTTTGGTCTAATGGATTGCTAAGACATGTGTCATTCTTTGCCTACTGTGCTTGGTCTCCATTACTGACGTTTGTAATCGTTCTATGATGTTCCTCCTAATTTCCTTCATCACCTATTCCAATATTCCTTATTGTCAAGTCACAAGGCCCTAAATGCACAGGCGATATAGCATGGTGATTTGTTTCCAAATTTATCTCGCGATTTTCGAGTTTTTGGTCGAAATCTTTTTCTGAATAAACAATTTTAGAAAATGGAACAAATGGTATACTCAATATTAGCTTTATTGATGATTCAAAATTTAATAGTTATGAAATGTGACGCGGTTTTCAAACATGTTGTGAATAGAACTATTTACCAAAGTTTGATGTTTAAACATTTCTCATTGTATAATGGTTCAAGTAAATACTGGCTAAAAAGGGTCATATTTATTCAAAATAGGCAATTCAAAAATTTTTTTTTTTTTTCACGAGATATGTGATTTGTATGGACAAAATTTTGAAATCCACTTCATTTAAAAGTAAAAATACTAACAAGGATAAAATAGTAGGATCGGAAATATTCGCATAAATGCATAGGTGTCTAACATTCGGTTCCTGACATTAGAAAATGCCTATTGGCGATTATTCGACAAAACTACAAGTCTAGGTATTCAACCAATTTAAGTCCTGAGATGGTTTATCGTTGAAATTGTTATCATGTTGGCAATATGAGGGTTTCAATTGATACCATGTCGATGAATTTCCGTATTGTCTTCACATGTAGCTGGGGAGATATTCTTGAGTCTGATGCCTTTCTCGATGTATAGGTGAGGTTATCCAGAAGTTCTAAAGAACATAATGCTTTAGGGGAATCTATATCGATATCCATAATTCGAATCAATCATTCTTGTCGTAAACTCACTGCAGGGAAGTTTGCGTATGGATGAGACCATGTTAACACAAAACACTTTACAGTATCGGTTAGGAGGCTTGGTTTATTCCCATGGTGTTGCTTAGCGTACCTTCACAATGTGTTTGATCCCGTAGCTCAGTCTAGCTAGTACCTTTGAATAATAAAATCAGACAACTAGGTCAGAGATGGTGGGTCGGATGGTCCAGTGGCATCTTAGAACTGTTATTGAGCTATAAATTGCCTTGGTGTATACTTCTATTCTAGGTTAGTAGTTTTCGTAACCCTTTTATTGTTTTTCTTGTATCAAGGAATCCTCCTAATACTTAATATGGGAAGTCTCTCCTAAAGAAGTCAATGGAAAGTCTAACTTAATGACTAAGTGTGTGACAGGTGGGGTAAGTATCCAGAGAAAATTTGTCAGAAAGAAATATTCATAAAAGAGTTTATTTGTTTAAAACGCTTTTGGATGAAGATTGTTATTAACAATACTTTATAAAGTAACTATTTCCTTCATGGCATAATCTTTCCTGAAGTATACATAGGTGATCAGGCTATGTATAGTTGAGGACTAATGATGCGATGCTTGATTTAATCAAAATAATATTATTTTTCTCAAAAGCTTTAGATGGTGTTCAACGCGTTGTTATTAAAAATGGTATACTAAATATTCCCTTTCAAGTAATATAAAAATTGTTTCGCGTAATAATAGTAAATATTTGGCGTCATATTGGATAATCAGTTTATAGTACGGTAACAAAACGACTTATTTTAGAAATTCGGTAAAAACAATTTCCCCATAAGGTAGTAAAATAGTTTGAAATAAAACTCGTTGAATGGTTTGTTGGATACATGGGTAAATACTATGGATTGGTAATAATCTACTAATCCGTCAATTACGAAATCGGTCAAATCCTTAATAAGACAATGGTATAATGTTACGTAACGATGGAAAATTGCACAATTGCAATAGGAGATGGAATAAACGAAGGTTACGATTATCACATAGATAACAAAAGATAGTCATTACATTAGATAGGAAAGTGCTTAATACAACTAGGTTACATCAACGTACTTATGGAAAGTACAACCCTAGAGGGCTCAACTATGGTTTTACAACATGAAATGCCTCCTCCAGTTCCGGTCTCTCAACACCGGGCATTTACTCCTGAAGTGTCCCACTACTCCACATTCACGGCAGATTACCGTGAGTTCCTGATGTTTTGCGAGGGTGGGAGCCTTGCAGTCCTTGGCTTCATGTCCGACCTTTTGGCAGTTCTTACATTGAGAAGGGCAAGATCCTTTGTGAAGAAACTGACACTTGTTGCACTCGGGTAATTTTCCAATATACCTTTTCTTTTGGCTTGACCCAGCAGCACGGGTCTCCACCACTTGTTGTATCTTGAATGGTTGTTGAGTAGCATTAGTATCCTGATTACCGACCCATTTTCTCTTGTTGTTACTATTGTTTCCTGATGTCTTGTCGCGAATTATGTGTTCCTTTGCTTCGATTGCCATCTGGATCGCTTCAGACATGGCATTGGGTTCCCATGCGATGACCAACATACGAATTTCAGGAGAAAGTCCTCCGATATACCTTTCAAGTCTCTTAATTTCTGGTTCACCAATTGCAGGGTCTAGTCGAGCTAATTCATAAAAATGAGCAGTATACTTGACAACATCATCTCCTACCATGGTAAGGTTTAGTGCTTCCTGTTCTATTGCCCGTAATTCACTTCTTACACAAAAGGCTATACCCATCATCTTTCTTAGTTCCTCCCAAGAGCGTGAGTAAGCATCATCAACCCCTACTATCTTAACATGTGTGTTCCACCATTCCTGGGCAAGATTCTGAAAAGTGCATGTGGCGAACTTAACCTTGTCTTCCTTACGACAGTCGCCACATCGAAATATCGTTTCTATTTCTTCGAACCATTTGAGAAATTCCTTTGTGTCTCCAATTCCGCTAAAGTAGGGGGGATTACAACCCATAAATTCCACGTGAGTAAGTTCCTTGGTGAAGGTAGTAGCCATGTTCTTGGCAATGACTTGTTCAACAGCAGCTTGTGTCATGCTTGGAGTGGTTTGCTTAAATCTATTTCCATCAAATCATGAGAGTCCATGAGAATCTATAGGTAATAAAAAATCATCATATTCATAACACATGAATATAATACATGAAGGTTTCGGTCTATATGGACCAATATCATAAATAGCACAACCATTCCCCTATAGTAGAGTCAATACTTGGTGATTCCGTTCGTACATCAATCAAAATACTACAAGTTTCTTCGAACTATGCCACACCTCTCGTGGCTAGGAAAATAGTAACAGCTAGTAAAGATATAAGTCTAGTCTAAAGACTTCCTGTAGTCCTTCTAGGTGAAATCAGGTTTATGGCATCATAAGGTCGAGATAGTCCTGAAGTAGTGTCTGAAATTGTGCATCGATCAAGTCCTAGATAGTGTAGATTCTAAGCCATTCTTGAGGAACCTGCAGATGTTCCTGTTGAGTCCGTAATCTTGGTATTATCCACAAGGTGTTATCTAATTCATGGCAAGTGAAAATGGAAAAGGAAACTGACAATGGTGGTATTCTAAAGGATGAGGATAACATTGATGACAATGAGATCCTAGTGATGAGTTAGGAGATAATGGTGATAATAGTGAATGGGATACTACCCTCTTTCGCGCTATCTCGCGATATCCAAGAGGTAAAGTTGAAGTACGCACTATGGGACGACCAATAGTGTAATAAGTAACCCACTGTGGTGGTAGTACCTAAGTAGTAAGCGTCCTACTAGTGAAGGAAATAAAACATGCTATCTCCCTTGTAATAAGCATCCAAATAAGTCCATTAAAATTAAGTCTGAATACTCTACCAAACGGCATTCTATGTATAGGCTGAATGAGAACCTCGGTCTTATGACAATTCAATAGTGCTAACGGTGGTGTGAGTACAGCTGGTGGTATAATGGTAGTGGAAGATGACAAGGCATCTTCAACGTCGGAGTACGACGAAAGGATAACGGCGTGGGTATCTGAAGACATGTCACTTGTGAACCAGGTCAATATAATCATATATATATATATATATATATATATATATATATATATATATATATATATATATATATATATATATATATATATATATATATATATAAGTATGGGTATGAATAACTCGTACAGTGTGTGCGTAAAGCAACATGTATAGTGAATATGCACCTATGATGAAATGATGAGATGCTATGATGATGTGGTTATAGTCTAGGGTCCAAGATACATCCTAGTTCGCTATAACCTTAGCTCTGATGCCAATCTGTCACACCCCCAAAATACCTGAATGGCAGCGGAATGGAATACCTGGGGTGACTGTCATAGCACCATACTTACAGTTATATTGAACGACCTAAAGTGTCGTTTAGAAAATACAGCGTTTGATCATTAAAACATTCAGAGTTTACAAAGCTTAGGTCCCAAAAGAGTTTGCCAATATAGTTAAAATAAGTTCAACAAGATCAAACGTTTCATAAGTGCAGAAAATATGGTGAGACGCGTCGACTCCGCGACTCCATGAAGGTCCAAATGTATGCAACATGAGCTACCTTAATAACCTGAGAAATACATTGCGAAAAATGGTCAACATAAAGTTGGTGAATAATCATAGGTTTGTAAGTAAATCGTAAGTACATAAGCCACAAGTAATAAGTAAACCGACACGAATGTCAAAAATGCTACATTGGCTCTTAAGCTCATGACCCCGAAGCTAGACTTAGTAATGCCCCACCAGAGTGTTTACCAGACACTCAATTCGTTAAGACATGAAATGCATTCGTCCCGTTGGAGCAACCCAAACACGAATGGAGGCGTCACCCTCGATAGATCTATCCACTCACTCTCGCTTAGCTAAAATTAACGGTCCATGATATATATAAGGAGACTTAACTTGGTAGTAGGCAACTTAAGCACTGTATGGAATTTGATATACTTGGGCATGTACAAAAATAATTGTGCAATGTAATCTCCCCCGTGGGATTTAAAATCAAATAAGTAATTAAAACGGGGCTATGAGAACTCACCTGGAGTGATAGTACAAAGATGGTACAACGATGGTAACGTGATCGGGACAATAAGGCGCGAACACTAGCCGCAACCTAAATGAATGATCGTGATCTAAATTAGATCATGCCGTGATGTAATGAATGCACATGCACATGATACCTATACCACTCGTAATTTGGAAATACTAGGTATCGTCATGGTAAAATAGTTTCCATACTTAGGAAAAATAGGTCCATTTAGAGAAGTATATAACTTGTCATATTAACTCGTACGAAAATGTTAGCGTTATAATCCTTGTATCGGAAACCTTGAAATAACGTCGTTAAGTCGTATAAATATTCTCTTGGGTCATACGTATTCATTTGATAAGAAAATAGTCGTTAGCAACATTTCTAGAAAATATACTATTTAGTACGTAAGGTATTATTTTTATTTGTGACCAAATATATATATATAGTTTTGGTGATCTTAAAACGCATATAACTTGGTCGTTTTAGGTTCATTTTCCTCGTTCTTTATATCCACGGATTCGTTTTTGTATGTAGTAATATATTTTTGATAACTCGGCTCCTTTAGGTTACGTTTAACACCTCTTTTTACCCATTGAAATCTGCCAAACAGCAAGCAGTTTTTGTAAAAGTAGTTTTCGTCGTTAAATTTGCAAAAATCATATCTCCTTCGTTATAAACTCGTTTTAATCCGTTCTTTCGCCTAAAGTTTCATTTTTGAATGTATTTTCTAAATCTTTGGTCAAAACTTAGTCATCATTTACTGATTTTCCCACGAAATTAAAATAGGGACAGTAGGTATATCAAAAGTTTCAAAAACCATTTTCAAGTCTCTAAACTAGTTCCATCCTCCATCAATCCACTTTCAAACACCACAAAGATAATCTATTCCTACCATACACCTTCTTAGGGTGTCATGGGTCCTTAGACATCATCAATCCACTAGGTCTAACAAGGGTTTCATATGTTTCCATTTCTAGGGCTTCAAAGTTAATATATACAAAAATGGAGTGGTACAAGTTGATGCATGTATAAGATCTTGTAAGAAAATTATATGAACATAATAATAACTTGTAAAAATCATAAAAATGAGTTTGTTTACTTACTTGATGGTTTAGAGAGTTTAGATGATAAAAAGCCTACTAATCCTTGAGTTTTTATTTCAAAACTCTAACAAGGATGATTATACAAACTAGTTTATACCAAGATCTTGTAGAATTTGTTGTTTCTTGCTCCTTGACCACCTAGGTCGATCCAACTTTCAAGAGAAAAGAGAGAAAAAGGTTTTCTAGTTGCAAGTAAAAGTGTTTTGTGATAAATAAGTGAAAAAGTTAAATATATATATGTAGACAAAAGTTTGGTGTACATTTAAGGGTGTTGGTGAGGTTATTAAAGTTTGAAGACTTTAGGGGGGGGGGGGGGGGGGGTGGCCGGTTCTAGGGGAGGGAAAAGGGGGATATGTTTTGTGATTAATTTGGAAAATTAGTATTAGTAGTTAAGTGTAGTTAGGTTAGGTTTAGGTTTAAGGTTTAATCGGGTACCGGGTTTGTTAGAAATAAGTTTTGTTGAAGTTATTCGGGACGTAATAAAGTTATAAAATTTGTAAAAATATGTCGGGTACAAGTACGGAGAGTTAGGGTGATTATCGTTTAATTTTGGTGAAAACCGGCGTTATTAAGTTAAACGTACGATACGTAATAGTTAAATTTCCAAAATACCGGGTAAATTAATATTATAGTTTTTATATTGTAAAAATGAGTATAAAAATGTATTGGGATCATAGTCGGGAGTGTCGGACATGTTAGACACTTTTATAGTTCGCGTATTAGCGTTTATTTAAAATAAACGTACGTAAATCGTTAATCGTACCTAAAGTATTAATTTAATTATCCTACGAGTGGAATAGTATGCAAGTGCCCTAATGATGATATGCAGACTATTTCTAGTCCGTATGAAGTGTCCCTGACAATAATGCATGAATTCGCTCCTGAACCAATACGGTTACGCGAATTTGAACACTCGTAAACTAAATTTACGATGACATGAGTAATGCACGTGAATAGTGGTTTTCTCTCGGAAATGAATAGTGTCAAGTGAATAGTAAAATTTCTGAAAGTGTCTCGGAATGTCAAATTGACCTCAAAAACGATGAATAGTAAAATGATGAATAGTGATCGATGAATAGTAATTTGTGAATAGTAGAATATCGAAGTTTGGAAAAATGACCTGAAATTGTGGGTTGTGACATTTTAGGTGACAACTAGCTCTAGTAACTAACTTGATGTTATTACCCGTCGAGGAAAAGTCTTTTCGAATTTACTAACTTTTATGTTTCGTCAATTCCTGGGTGAATCTGAGTCTAGCTCGCATGAGATTTGACTTTTAAGCAACATTTAACTTTCATATTTTAATCACTTTTCTTTTCTCCCCCTCAAAAATAGCATATTAGATGTTGTTTTTGAGAAACATTTGATTAAAATATGCTTTTTGAGTATTATGGGGAGAATTCAACAAGAACTTTTGTTTTCCAAAAAAAACGATGAGTTTTCAAGTGCTCCCCCTCAACAAGTGAAAACTCATTGAGGTGAAATACTTGTCTTTTGAGCAGAATTATGAAAATCAGAAAGTGTTTGATTAATTCTACTCAAAAGTAAGAAGCCTTCGCTCCTTATATAAGGATTGAGGCACTGATGCGTACCTCAGGGTCCTTTAAATTACAAGCTCGAGTTGTACACTGTTATGTGTGCACAAACCATCAAAACATGATTTTGACAAAGCATTTTGATTTCGAATACTCCCCCTCAAAACGAGCATGTGTTTTGACATTTTTTAAACTTTGTAGCGGATTGGGGAGTAATTGTTTTGAAACCTCTTGAGCAAAATTTTGAAAAGTTTTGAAAAAAACCTTTTGAAAATTTTTGAATAAATTTTGCTCAAGATTAAGAAGTTTTAGATAAGCTTTGCATGAAAACTTCTTCTTGTTTTTCAAGGATAAGTGCACGTTTTGTGTTTAAGAAATGGTTTAGCAAGGCACTTTCCTTTCTTTGAAAACCGAGTTGTACACTGAAATGAGTGCACAAGTCGTTGTTTTAATACAAAATTAGTTTTCTTTAAACAAAATACTCCCCCTCAAATAATGAATGTTATTCGAGAGAAAGTCTTCTTGAGCAGAATTTTGAATCGTATTATAAAATACTTTTTGAAAATTCATGAGATGATTCTGCTAAAGGTTTTAGAAAACATAATCAAGTGTTATACAACAAAGAATGTTTGAAATTCAAAACTCTTTTACTGTAGAAAGTTGTTTGAGACCCGGAGTCTCTCTTTAGAGTTTTAAAATCTGAAAAAGATTTCCATCTAAAGTTGAACCTCATGGGTTCTTTTTTTTTTTTTTTTTTTTTTTTGAAGATTTGTTTTTGTGATGAATAGAAAACTTCCGGCATTTGGGATGTTCAGATCAGAGACATTCTTTTATTGAAGCCAAAGCATTCCAGATTTTGAAAATATGAAAGATTTAGAATGACTTTGCTTTGGTCTCCACACTTGCTTTACCGGTGTAAAACAAGAGTGTAGAGTTTGGAAAAATTTATCTCTCACCATTTTAAATCCATTTACCAGTTTAGCCTTTAAACACATTTAGTCCTTTGACCTAAAAATATGTTCCATAAGAAACATCTTGTCGAATGTTGAAATTTTGAGTTTGAATGGGATGACATGTAGTTGCACACAGAGAAAATGCATCAGGCACAAACAAGTATAACATGAATCAAAAAATCTCATTCTAAATCAACCTAAGTGCTCAGAATTCTCAAATTAACACACACAATCACATATTAATTCATTCTTTCACTCGAGATTTATCAATTATTGTCATGGTTTGGGGTTATGATATGAGTCTATGCACACTTGTTAGCATCATAATGCCTGAATATTAAACAAACAAACGTCCTAGTAATAGCAGCAAAGACATCGACATCTTAAACCCTAAATCACATGATTCTAAACCTATGTTGTTCCTAATCGAGCAAGTACACCAATCGAGAATTCTTTAGCGTTCTCTAAAGCTATATAAACTAGTTAATTAGACTAAACACATAAAAAAATGAAAGCCCTGATTGATAATTCTAGTTTCTGATTATGCCTTTTTGACCGTTGAAAACACTTGAAACATTTAGGGAATGATTAGACAACAACCATGAAGAAATTAGAAACTCACAATCGGGAACATTCGAGGAAAAAAAATCGTTAGTCTGAATTGATGAGGTTTATCGATTATGTGTGATACTTTTGAGAATATTTAAAGAAACATTTATTAGAGCCCGTTTTATTTTCCATGCAAGATCCCTTTTTGTGAATCTTTACTCATTAAAGGTTAATTACTTTTCCAATCGAAGTCCAAACAAGGTTAACTTGGAATCATTGCAGAAGAATTTCCTTTCTCCCCCTCGAATTAGCATATATTTTGTGTAACCTTTTTGTACATTTTAATTCGAGAGATCATAGAAGTTTTTGAAAATGAGATTTTAATACGAGTGATGAAGAAACATTTTATCTTTGAAGAATTATGATGAAGTGTGCAAACTTCATGATAATGTGAAAAATTTTCTCCCCCTCAAAACATGTTCCATTTTGACAGAGTAAAGCAAAATTTGTTTTAATGAAGGAACATAGTTTTGAAGTTACGAAGTTTGTACACAGAGAAAGAAGATTTTTTTTTTTTTTTTTTTTTTTTTTTTTTTTTTTTTTTTTTTAAAGAAAAAAGTTAGATGTTTGACTCACTTAGTTTTAAAGAAAATTTTGCAAATCATCTGGAGTCAAACATCGCATACCAATATGGTGAACTAAATCAACAAACCTTGATGGAGGTAATTATCTCGAATGTGAGCAGGATCCAAATAGCGTGTAGACGACTCAGTAATGTCAGGAACAGTGCAAACGGATTAAAGAACGCCTCTGAGTCATGCTCTGCGGTTTGTAGAACTGATTTAGGTATGGAGTCTTCAGCTGATTGTCGTGAGTTGGACCCGGTTTGTTCTGTGGTTGTTGGAGATGCAATTTGAGGACCGTCTCTCCCAACAGTTGTTGTTGTTGTTTGTTGAGGTGAATCAGGTACTTGATGGTGATCAAGATGTGCAGCGGAAATTGGTGAGACCTCAGAGGGACGGTTGACAATCGTATCATCAAACAATGGAGCAAACATGGTTTCCACTTCTTTACAGGAGAGAGACAATGGTTCAGCCGAAGAAATCAGAAAGTTTAGACGGTTGAATGCGGGTCCTAAGTTGTTTTGCACAGAAGCCATAACATTAAGCTCGGGTCCGAAACTGAGTTGTTCCGAAGCCATTACATTAAGCTCGGTTCCAAAACTGAGTTGTTCTGAAGCCATAGCTGAAGAATCTGTAAAGAAAAAAGAAAAGACAAGAAAAACAGAGAACAAGGATCCCCAAGAAAAACTGGGTTCCAGATGTTAGAAGCATAAAGATGTAGTGTCAATTATCTTCTTGACACTTGAACACACAATACCGTTGGTTTTCATTCTAGTCTCAGAGGTAGAAGTTGTGGAGATCACATTAGTTTTGGTGCAAATGTCTAAAATCTTTCCTGTAGGAATCCACCTAAGACCAATTGATTTAAAAATTCTACCCGTGGGTACCCACCTAGTGTTAGATCTAGGAGATGTTTTCCTTTTAGATGCAGTTGAATGAAATGTAGGAGCATCACTTTCTTGAGAAAACCTACGTCCTATATTGATCCACTTCTTAGGTTTCTGATTTATGACTTTTGGTTCAACGGGTTTGTTTGTCTTAGTCGATTGAGCCTTTTCAAGTGAATTTCCCTTTTGAAGATATTTTAAAGCACAAACAACATGATTATTTAAGCAACTACTCTTAGAAGCTATCCAATTCCTATTAGTTTGTTGATTACTCTTAGGTTTTGGTGTGCTACTACAAGCAGTGTTCTGTACTACAGTGGAAGGCATCACATGAGGTTTTGAACCTAGAATTCCATCCTTTTGAAGTAGCGCCTTTTTCCTAGCCTTTTCTAGATCATAGTTCTTGCACATGTCATATTTGCCATAAAAATCTTTACTTTTAATGCTCGTTTTAGACACTGTTTTCGAACTAATCCTAGATGAGCCAGGCATAATCACGTGTTGAGATTTAGCAGACACAGATGCATTTTCCTTATGCCAGGAATGTGGAGTGAATGGTTTTGTCAAATTGTTTTTCTCAACAACCTGGGAGGAAAACCGAGATTTTGAAAATTTAGGTCGTTCAGATTTAAATGCAGTAGGTTGTCTAACCACTGATTGTTTTCTGTTTGTTTGAGAAGGCTGTTTCCCCAAGATCGATGGTTTTGCAAACTTAGTATCCACACTCTGGCCAGTCAGTCTTCTTAATTTGTTTTGTAATGCAGCATGAGCAAACACCTTTTCTTGAATTTGACCTTTTAGAAGCTCATTTTCTTTAACTAATGTATCCATACGTTTTCTTTGTTCATTCAAAAATTGACCATTGTTGCCCGAATTTATAGATTCGTTTTGCATTTGAAGTTCAAGTGAGATGCAATGTGCCTCTAGTTTTGAAAAATCTTTATGATACTGGGCAATGGTCTTTTTGAGAAGAAGGTTTTCAGACTCAAGAGTTTGGTATGATGTTTCAGTAATTGGATTATCAGGCAAGGACTCAGACTCAGAATGTATTACTAGACATTGAACAACATCCTGGTCAACCTCTCTTTCATTACTGAAGTTAGGTTGCTCAGATTGTTGTTTCTCATATGCAGGCATACTATGATCAACAGTAGATTGTACCTCAACCATTTGCTCTTTGTCAAAGTTCGGTTCTTTGTCATAGATGGGTATGAAATCTTCCTCATCCATCTGTCCTTTGTCAAGGTTGGGCTCTGAGTCATAGAAGGGTATGATCTATGCACAATCTGCATCTTTATCATTCCCCAATCTGCTGTTGTCATCCTGCACTTCTGATTCTGTCCCTTTTCTTTCCATGATAACCACATTAGCTTTCAATGAATCATCTTTATGAACTTGCTCTTCTTGAATCTGCTTTATACTTCCATTCTCCTGTACATTCAATTCTCTTCCTCATTTTTGCATCTCCAGTTCTTTGACAACACTCAGATGAAGTGATCTTTCATTAAGCTCATATTCTAAGCAGCTCAGTCGTGAAGCAAGTTGATCTCTAAAAGCTTCAACCTCCATACTAGTGATATTCTCTCTCCATACATTGCATTCATATTTATAGTGTATGAGAGCTTTAAAGTCTATGGTCACGAACCATTTGAACTGTGTCATGAGCGCTCTAAATTCTACCATGCAATCACTTCCCTGTTCAATTAGATTTTCTAGTTGAACGATGTTTTCTTGGAGTTTCCTTTGGAAGGTAATTTGGTTTATTTCAGTTCCGAAGAATGCAGAAAAGGTACTCAAGGAAGGAAACCATACATCTGAGAGAATCTTGCATTGAATCTTAATTGATTCAAAATGTGCTAAACATTTTTCTGTAGAATTGATGGCTCTTTTCTCAGCTTCAGTCATCTTTCTCTCAAATGGGTCTTTAGAGTCATCAGAAGCATTTGTGTCGTATACTGGGTCTGTATCATCCATGATACCCAAATTATCTTCCAATATTTTAACCTCATTGCCTACATTAACGACATCTGCAGTATGCTCACCATTCCCAACCAACCTTTGAGCATTACTTCCTTGTATCCCAATTCTTTCACCTAGAGTGAGAGATTGATTTCGGAGATTTTGGATTTTAGATAAATTCTGACTCATAGTTTGTAAGAACCCCTTATAACCAATCGCGCCTGTATCATTCATGTGAGATTCCTGCATGTCTGCCATTAACATCAAATCTGCTATATCGGCTTCCAAATCTGCTGTATTGGATTCCAAATCTGCATATTCATCATCAGATGGAATATCTCTCATGACACTTTGCAAAACAGCATTGAGATTACTCCCTTCAACTTCCATTTGACTAAGTGTGGCATTGTATTCAACATAATCGTCAAAGAGTGGAGTTGCATCATAATCTTGATCTTCCACATCTGTAATATTTTCAGTATATGCCAAAAATGCCATGCTTGGTTCGATAAGATCTTCTTCATCATCAGTATCTTCCATTGTGTTTAAGCATTCAGAAGTTAAAGTCATAGCGCCATTGCCTTTCTTAGTAGATACTTGACTAAGCTCCACTAGATTTTGTAGAAGAGATTGCACATTATTATGTAGTGTAGCAGGATAGTACTGAGGAATGAAGATAGGCTCAGGTGCATTCAGAGGATTGAAGAAGAGACCATTTAGAGTGTAGATTAAGGATCCATGGTCAACATCTGGAGATGGTGGAGCAGAGAGAATGGTCTTCAGTGGAATCATGTTTAAACAAGATTCAAGAATTTTGCTTCATTCTGATGTGATGAAGTTCTTCTGTACGATGCATAGCTTCAAGATATTTTCACATTTCATAAGCACTGGCTTGAAAGTCCATATTCATGTAAATTGAGTTGGGAAGTGCCAACGTTATGAACCATACAGCCTGTTGGTCAGCATCATACTGAGCAAGTTCTGAAGCATTCAAATCTGCAGTAGTTTGTAACCTCATAATCCCTATTGAGTCAGCAAGAAATATCATTTTGTATGGACCATCTTGAATGGATTTAAGCATGAGATCTGCAGCAGGACGATATGCGAGCCATTGAAGAAATCTCCGTTTCCAACAAGTAAACATTCCTGGTAGCAACATTGGAGGCCTTGATTCATTGCCAAAGAGCAGAACATGATCAATTAGGGAGCTGTGACTTTGTTGTTGATGATATTGTTGCTGATGAGAATATTGGTGAGGAAGGTAGTTGGAAGAAGGTGATTGAGACATTGTACATGACATTTCTCTCCCCCTTGATTGTTGCGACGAAATCGAAATAATCAAACCAAAATGTTACACGCAAGGTCGAAATAGTGAAATCAGATTTTCCCTCCAAAATTAATTTGAAAAATTTTCTGTTCCAAAATTTTGAAAATCACTATAAAATGCCATTCTAATGTCACAGGAAAATTTTGAGTTTAAAAAAAAATTTTGCCGCCAAATTTCACCGAAAAAATTTGAATTTTGGGCCAAAATTTTCAACGTTATACCAAAATTTAAATTTCGCGTAAAAATTGAACGTTTAGTCTACTATAGAAAATAATTTTTTTTTTTTTTTTTTAAGAAAATGAAATCAAGAAGAGAAAGATAAGAAGGAGAAACTTTGATAAGAGTAGTGATTATGTTAAACTTTTGATCGTTAAAGATAAATAAAGGTTATAATTTTAAGTTGATTTGAAAAAAACATGATGAGTTTGGAGAGTCAAACTCGGTAGGAAAAGCAAGAAGTCTAACTCGGTATGTTAGGAAAATAGTCAAACTCGGTAAGCAAGAATAAGTCTCAAACTCGGTAAGTAAGGTTAGAACTCAAACTCGGTATGTCATGATAGAACTCAAACTCGGTATGTAATGATCAATGTCAAACTCGGTAAGTTCTAATAACTATCAAACTTGGTAAGTTATAGTAGAGTTCAAACTCGATAATTTCTGAGAATTCATCAAACTCGGTATGTTCAAAAGTTTCAAACTCGGTAAGATATGCAATTCTCCTAACTCGGTATGTTCAGAGATCATTCAAACTCGAAAGTTGTTGAAAAAATGTTTCACACTCGGAAGTACAAGTCTAACTCGGTAAGTCAATGAAATTTGAGCAGAGTATTCCCTAGTAGGTTGCCACACAGAACCTAACTCGATAAACGATTAGGTGAAAGGCTAACTCGCCAACTTTGAGTCCAAACTCGGTAAGAACTTATAGAACCTAACTCGATAGAAACCCCTAACTCGCAAGGTTTCAAAATTTCCAAACTCGCAAGATATCTAGAGACGAACAGTACCGTTTTTTACAAAAAAAAATTACATTTAAAACCTAGTTTTTCTACCAAATCAAACCTAAACCAACCTATATTATCCCTTGGCGAATGATACCACTTGTTAGGTCATGATTTTTATAACATAATCACTAAGATAGATCTAGAGAGAGAAAGAGAGTAGAGAGAGAAAGAGATGAAATTCCTAGAGAACCAACAACCTCAAATGAGGTTATACATTACTATTTATAGGTAAGGATTAGGGCTTCACTACACTTAGACAATATGACATACTTAGCCCTTAGACTTTATCCAAACCTATAAACTAAGCATAAAACTTTATAAAACTTATAAAATAACTAACGTATTAACTAAATGGTGCAACCTATAACAAAATACAATGACCGACACTTGAAATAATAAAGTCTATTCCCAACAATCTCCCCCTAAGTGTTGGTCATTAAAGGTTGCTCGACGTCGTCATCTTCTATACTTTGACTTTGTAGTTGACGTTCTCAAAAATAGTTAGCAAAATCTTTCATCGTTCTTTGTACTTCGTTCTTTGTTGATGTGATGGTGATCATGTTATGAAGTTGTCTGCCGATCGTCACTTCTGTGTCTGTGGTGGTTGTCCGCCATTCCAACATGCTCATACATCTTAGGACTTAGACTTTATCCAAACCTATAAACTAAGCATAAAACTTTATAAAACTTATAAAATAACTAACGTATTAACTAAATGGTGCAACCTATAACAAAATACAATGACCGACACTTGAAATAATAAAGTCTATTCCCAACAAATAAACACACCATTTTTAGACAAAACAAACTTATCAGATTCAATAACTTGTTTATAACCACAATTATTCAAAACACTACTAGAAACCAAACTCTTTTTAATATCAGGAACATGTAAAACATTAAATAAAGAAACAATCTTTCCAGAATTAAACTTCAAATCAACACATCCTTTTCCATGCACCAGGGCAGTTGACTCGTTTCCCATATGAAGAATAGAACCATCATTCATTGACTCATAGGTCTTGAACCAGCTTCTATCTTTACACACATGAATTGTTGCTCCAGAGTCAACCCACCATGCAACATCATCATCCTGCACAAAGTAAATGTCAGATATATATGTAACATAATAAATCTTAAAAGACTTATTAAACACATTCTGACCTTTAAGAGAATTGGTGTTACCATTCCCTCCACCTATGCCTGATCCATTGGATTTGTTTCCAACTTTACCACCCTTGCAATCTTTCCTGAAGTGTCCAGGTTTCCCACACTTCCAACAAGTCACCTTAGGTTTCTTGTTAAGATCAAATTTGGTGTTATCTTGATGCTTACGCTTGCCCTTGTTGTCATTGTACTTGGTGGAGTTGTACTTACAAGGAACTTCTTACTTGATGCATCCTCAGCCATATACTTGGCTTTCAAGGAATCCCATAGTTCTTGAGAAGTTTCAACATTCTGATAAATATCAAATAGAGATTCAGACATACCATTGAGAATTAAACCTCTGCAAACATAATCATCATTCTCCCATTTGCTTCTTGCCCTCATCTGATCCATAGTAGCATCTTCTCCAAAATCTTCTCTTAGTTGTCAAAACATAAACCACATTCATACTTGACAACAAGAAGTGCATCTTCTTTTGCCATCATCTGAAATCAACACCTTCAAACTTTTCCAACTTGGAAAATTTAGCAGCTATTTGTCTCATAGCAGCAGCCCTTGATTATCACTAATAGTTTCTATTGATTGTTAATTAATAAGTGTTAACAAGTTCCCAGATTAAGGTTAAGATAATCAATAAGGTACTGGATATTCACTTGAAATCGTGGTATCACTTTTCAATAGAAACTATTCAACCCTATGCCTGGGTTACACGAATATCTCTATGGGATAAGACCAAGTGATGTTCTTGTTTTAGGCACAAACCAAGAACCAGATGCGTATTCAAGTGTTTAGGGTTTTGTGATTTCGTATATACATGCAGATGTGTTATGACCTCTATTTATAATAGAGAATACTCAAAACCCTAGCCCATGGAATTATATATAATTAACGGCCCATTAATTATATCATAATGCTTTCCATAATAGTAGGAATCAGTGGTTATCAACGAGCAGCAGATTGAACTGATGCTAGCAGCAGATTCATACTAGCAGTAGAATCTACTATCAGCAGAATCCTACTTGCAGCAGAATCAAATCAGCAGAAACAGATTCATGCTATCAGCAGAATCATGCTATCAGCAGAAACACAGATTCATGCTATCAGCAGAATCATTACATAACCACTATTGAGTCAGGGGATTCAGTGACCAAATGGGTGTACACTCCGTACCTCCAAACCCATTACCAGGTGTGAATTAATCCCTCAAGTGCACTAAATTTTCCAACAATATATTAATCTAAGGTACTTTAATTGAGGATTTATATGTTGCGTGCTTCATTTCATGCTTCGTTTTTCTAAATCATATTCAGGAAAACCTAATCTGACTTGTATTCTGATCATATCATCTGATGTGTGCATTAAGTTTATCAAAATTATTTTATATTCAAGTTTCTCCCATTTGGGAAAATCGAATCTAGATCAAATTCAAACTATATATCATACTATTTACTGTGTGCAGCCAGTGGCCAATCACTGTTGCTTCTTACCGGAATGTATGCTAAGAAATGATAATGCTATATCATCCATTTCAGAGAGTCCTAAGTGGATTTTATATAGATAGTATCATGAATTAGCTGGATCAGGAAAGCATTTAATCCTAATAACGGCACCAGATGAAATATCGCTCATTCATAGAATTAAAGTGTGTAACCACCATACATCTTGATAATTTAGGACGGAAACATGATCCATGAAAATATTTTACTGATTTCTCCGCATCGACCCCTCTTAATACAATCAAGATTACATGAAGAATACCAATAAAAGCTAACTTGTGTTACCGCTTCTCATCTCTTGTTCAATACAGCCTTTACATTGCGATCTAAGATGGCACTGGATTTGGGACCCAATGTAAAAGATTTCAATCCTTTACCAACACCTCATGTGAGGTTGTATGGCTCTGCATCGGATGCAGGTGGCCATCCACTTGCGAAAATAGCTGAGCTAGTTGCAAGTTGACATAACTTCACTGTCGTAATTGAGTTACCTAAAGTGCAATGTGGCGATAGTAAGTCTTATTTATTTATTTTTATTTTTAGTTCTATAGTATGTATAATTGGTTCCATTTGATCTACTAACTGTAACCAAATACACTCCGTAAAAGGTAAAACGTACTCGTTGGTAACCAAGTTTTACATTGTTCCAATGAAGTCACATTAGCTTTTTTATATACCCAAAACCCCTTCAGTATCGATATTCTTCCATTGTTATATATAACTTGGTTACTCTTTAACCACTTAAATTTTTTATGTTTCTTTTAAAAAAATTGGTTTCAAACTGTAAGCATATTGCAAAAGGAAACCACTGAGGTACTGACAGCAACTAATTTTCATAACTGTTTCATTCAAGTCTATTAGTTTCAACCAACTATGAAAAGTTTCACCCGGAACAATATTGAAACTTAATTGAGTGGTCTTTTCTGTGGAAAATGATAAATTATCCTACAAATTCCTCCCACTCATGCTCCTATATTTATAAAATATAGCATGTGTAACATTTATGCAGGTAGGAGGATTTAGCATTGCTCTTTTTCGGTGGATAGAAAGTTCAAGTGGCATATTGAAACACTAATTAAACATGGATACTTTTTTTAAAACGGAAAAATATGGAGTTCAACATGATTACTATTTGACGATTTTCACCGTTAGCGTGTCATTTTTTGTGCTTGGATCAGGTGAAGTAGATGTAGAAATCAGTGACTTGGATGAAGTAATCATTGAAGGCCAAATTACTCCAGGTGCTATTTTTGCAGATGGGCCGGTTCTCCAAAACAAAAGAAATCGGGTTCAACTATGCCCAACTGAACCCTGGGCCATTTCCTTCCAATTTCCAGAGCCAGTAGACTGGGAGACACTTTGGCTCTCATTTACTTCAGAGACTTTGCTGGAAATTACCATTGAGAAATTAAGTAGCTCTTTAGCTACAGAAGCAACTCTTGTGGAATCAGCAGGCCCGTCAAGTGTTAGTGATCCAACCGATGTCGAAGTAAAGGGTTAAAAATGATAGATTTATTTTCCCAAGTAGATGTAAATGACTAACTGTTGTTATACATATAGAGAGCGTTAATTTGGTTTGGTGGGTGGGTATCACTATCATGAAACCAACCCCCATGTTATGGGGAATTTTTCTTCTCTAATTGTTATTCAATCCTTACCTTAACATATATCAATAATAGATTCTATCTGTCTCGGTATTGTTCTTGTTAGGGTTTTGTCTTAGCGATTACGGTTTTAAACGTTGTTTAAAGTTTTTCTTGAATTGCTGTTTTATTTGTCTACATTTATTACTGATCCTGATATTACTAATATCATGACTGGCATTTAATTACATGAGCTTTATTTTCCAAACCATAGGTATCTAGGGTTTATGCGTTATTGAAGTTTTAGACGCTTTTTTGTTCTTCTGGTTTTCGTTGCAAGTGTATGTATGTGAAGTAGCTTTTTGGATGCGGGAGGGAGTGAGGGTAAGAAAAAGAATAAAGAAACTAGTTTGGCCGATCTACTATGGACAAGGGAGAGGAGTTGTTGCGCAGCGTTGCTGCACGTTTGAAGAATATGGAAGGTAAAATGACTGATGAGATTGATGATCATAATTGTAATCAAAATCCAACTTCCTTAGCTAGAAACGTTCAAGATATTTGAAAGCTAGTGCTCGAGGGGAAGCTCGTACTTGTAGGTGATGATGAAAATCCATTGAAGCTTATTAGTCAAACACAAGAGGATCCATCATCTCTCGTACGTGACACTAGGTTTGAGGATAACCCATTGTCGTCTAATGTTCCTTTGAAAGAGACTACTGCTTTTAGTGGGGTAATGCTAATTTGTCTAATGCATCGAAAGGGGATTGATTGTACTGGTCCAATCGGTCCTAATACTAATGTGGACACAAACTTGTCTACTGGTCCACTCAAGGTAAATGTTCCAACAGGTACTAATTAACACGAATGTGTACCCAAGAATTGAGTCTATTATGAGGCTGATTTTGTACGCGAGCACTACTAATTCTGAGATGAGGAAAGCTGAAGCCAACTTTTGTCCTTTGGAAGTTGAGAACAAGTGTGAGGGTACCGATCTTGCAATTCCATTCAAGGCCGTCGAAGTGGTGAGTGTTAGGTTTGAAAACACTCTTTATGGCTATTTTATTGGTAAAAGAATTGCCTTTCCCGTTGTTGAATACTATGTTTGAAACATGTGGGCAAAGTATGGTATTTCGAGGGTTATGATTAACACTGAGGGATTCTTCTTTTTCAAATTTAATTCGAAGAACGGTTGGAGGATGTTCTTGAAGGTGATCCATGCATGATACACAATATCCCCATCATCCTTATACCATAGACGATGAACACAAACATGTAGAAAGAAGATTTAACCCATATTCCGTTGTGGGTCAAACTTCATGATGTTCCATTGGCTGCATATTTTGAGGATGGACTATCTTATTGTGATGAAACTTGGTACACCAAAAATGCTTGACTCTTTTACAAGCAAGATGTGTATGGAATCTTGGGGTCGTAGTAGCTTTGCTCGTGCCTTAATTGGGGTACCGGCTGAAGATGATTTGAAAATGAGTTTATAGTTGCTATTCCCTTATTGGATGGGTCGGGATTCTCTAAAGAAACTGTTCGGGTTGAATATGAGGGGAACCACCAAGGTGTTCTTCATGTAAGATATTTGGCCATGTGCTTGATTAATGTCCAAAAACTGTCATGGTCACTAATCAAACTGTTGAGAAGTCGAATGATGGCTTTCAAGTCATGGGTAATAGGCATAATAACGGGAAGAATGGCAATGCGAAAGGTGGGTCGAAGGCTGGTCTAAGCTACAATACCGACCAAAGGCTAAAATGACTACTTCTAAGACCCCTAACACATCAAATGTGGGTAAGGCTACTAGTAATAATGATAACATATCTAAAGGTGGTAAGGTAAATGCTTCGTGTTCCAAGAAAGTGGTTAATACATCGAATGAATATGATTTATGATCGAATGAATTTGACATTGTGTTTGAGGAGAACAAAGCAACTGGTAATGAAACTGAAATGAGCAAGGTACAGGAAGATGTGGAGACGGGTGATTATAGCGAGGGTGAGTTGAAGAGAGTAGATAATGAAAGTGGAAATTTTATACCATCGCGAAGTGGAAGTGGATATGGGCCAAAAAGCTTGTATTAACAATGGAAGAAAATTGTGGATGATGATTATGATTCATATGATGACGACTTGTATGATGATCATGGTATCTCTTAAGATAAGCAAGCTTTCTCTAATGCTTGAGATATCAAGGTTCACGGTCGAAAGAAGCAGTAGATTATATTTTATGTTATGTTTAGTCATTTGTAATCTAGTCATAATTATTTCTTCGTTTTAGAAGTAGGTTTGATTTATTATGTTAGCCTGATCGTCTAGTTAACGGGCTGAGATGTGGGAGTTTCCCACATCCATTGTACTTAAATGTTTTTTAGAGTAAGATATTTACCGGAGAAATTTTTTACCCAAAAGAAAAACCAACCCGCATGTTTAACTCTCTTATATTAGTGATATTGTGAGAGGAAATAAAATAATAGGTCCCTTATTTCAGTTAGTGATTGTCTCATTTTATCATGTTCTTATTTTAATTGGTTCAACATGACCAACATTAGAGATAAACTTGAGAGGATCATTAATCTTTTATAAATATGCTTATTTTTACGGGTTTCATGCTCATTGAAGAACCATGGTGGTCGGGTCTCGGGGAATCAAGACATTGATTATTGTGTCATAATGCTAAAATTTGAAAAAAAACCCTTACTTTTCTTTTTTCTTTTTTTTTTAAATGCACCCGTCCTAAAAATATATGTCTCTAATCTTGTTTAGCTTTTCTAAATATACTTAGTTAATTTGTCTCGTGGCAACTACTTGTATATACTCCATGTCTCCATTCTAAAAGCCTAATATGTCATTTGAACGCTATTATAAAAATGGACTTTTTTTCATATATAGACATAATACAAACTATCACCTTAGTGTCAATAGACTACTAGTCTGGTACAAATATAATTCATCACACTAAAAAAATTGTGATTTTTTTTGGGGTTTGGTTTTTGAGCATTTGGCCACTCAACTACTCAAGTGGGAGTTTTGGATTTGTTTATATAACTTTGATGTATTGTAAACATCATATTACGGAAATATAGATGTAACACTGCATTTATTCTTATTACGATTTCACAACTTTTATCAAGCTATTTTTTTGCTGTAATTTGAATACTTTTATCCAAAAAGCATTGTGTACTATTGTGCACATTAAATCCATCATTGTGCAGCCGATGTAAAATTAAAAGTAGTTGATTTGCACACGTTAATTTTTGATATGCACACATAAATGTACAAGTACAATAAGCATTATCTGACATACGTAGCATGTAAATCACCTCCCCAAATGAAAACCCCATCTTAGAGAATGCACTTCGTTTTTATTTAGAGCATTAACATGTACACTTTAACTTTTTCTAGTTTCAAATAATGTTTTGTTAATTAAAAAGGTCTTATTGGTAAAAAAACAAAATATCAAACTTCAAGGACTTAAGTTGACAATTATTCTTCCACCGCTAGTTTTATTACAAAGTTAAACCAATTACTACAAATGACAAGAAGACAAATATCATGACGTAAAAAAGCTTCCAAAATCAACTCAAATTCAGGCAACTTTAATCGGAGTTATAACGGTGCATGACGGAGGAGCATGGTAGCTATGCCACGTGTTATTCATGTTATAATACTGATGACATCACATACATTGACTACACCTCTATATAAAGTTCAACAACAAGAAAGAAAAAAATTCATCAAGTTTCTTAGACCACTTCCTTGATTGAAGACGGTGAATCGGTGCTAGAGTTTGTTTGTTAAATCATTAGGTACATCTTATACTCTTAGTTTACTTCTTAGTGTTGATGACTGACAAATTGTGTTATGTGTCCGTTAACTGAAATATACGTAATGTTTAATTTTAATGAGATTGTATTGATTAATTCATATATTAATGTGTGTTTGCAGATTAAATCTATCAGTTAGTATGGAAACTTGTTGATCGATGATCGACGACTTGCATTGTGTGTGTTTTTTGAAAAAAATAAATTAAGTGAGATTTTGTTTAAAACTTAAGTTCATTGAACATGACATACTGATTGTTCTAAAATACTTATTTTTACGCGTAATATGATTATTTATTCAAACGCTGATGGCTGGCAACACTGACTTATACAAACTTAATCTTAGCTTGCAAAATTTGTCAATAGTAGGATATCCTGAATCTTGTCGTGATCACAAGGAAACTCATAAAAACCACTTATATGTTGCATATCAGATGACATTTTTATGCCTTATGTTGTACATTCATGTGTGAGCATATAGATAAATAGTTTCATTTATAAGAAAAAAACTTAACTTTTAATCTAAGGTAATATTGCGTGATCCTTTACATCAGACAACATTTGTTGCATCTGCTCTAAGCCGTGACCTTGTGACGTATGCCCTCCTTTAGTAATCGGTTATGTAAATTTACGAGTGGCAGACTGCCAGACTCGGGTATGTAAAATTTACGCATATATGGCACACTTTCTTACGGCAGTTTATATAAATAAACATCTAAAATTTAACCTCTCTCTATGACTATTGTGCTTGCTTATGCTAATCTTTCATATGATGCTTAAATAAAATTGATTGTTGAGCTTGCTAATTTATTAATCTGAGGTACTTTAGTTGTGGTTTATATGCTGTCTACTTCATACCATGTTGGTTGTTCTAAATCAAATTAAATCCAGAGTAGTACTTCACTTATAATTAATATTTTCCATTAAGGAAAATCTAATCTGACTTGTATTTAATTAAATCATACTGTTTGTGTGTGCATTGAGTTTATCCAAATCATACATGTATTCTATCATTTAGGAAAATCAAATCTAACTCGTATCCGAATCATACCATTCGTTCTGGGCTTTTGGTGGCAATCACTATGGCTAATTTCTTGAATATATGCTAAGAAATCTATCATCCATTTCAAAATGGTCCTAAGTGTATTTATCTAGACAATGTCACCAAATGAAAAATTGCTCATTGTGTCATAGGGTGTGTGTGTAACCACCATACATCTTGAATGTTCAGTACGGAAACATGATCCAAGAAAACATTGTACTAATAAATCTTGATTCCAATCCTTTTTACCATAAAAATTACTTATTAAAGCTTATATATGTTACCACTTCTCATCTTTTGTTTATATCGTGGAAATAAACACTAATTTGAAGTAATGATGATTTAAGGTTGTCTGATTATTCATTTGTAATAATACAGTGTTCTAGCGTCTACGACTCAACTATCCCTAAACCCTTTGGCGATTTTTGGCGATCTACGACTCCTTACAACCCTAAATCGTTCCTAGTGATTTCTTATCGATCCTAAGCCTCTCCTCTGGTTAGGTTTACTGTCGATCGGTCTACGCTACAATCCCTAATCGTTTAAATCACACCAATCAATCTACTTCGATTGCTTGGATCATAAATTAGGGTTAGGGTTTTGAGAGGGTCTGAGTTGATTATTACTTGATCGATCGATTGTTTGTAACTCTAATCCTTTACTTATCGATCTTCTAATGGTGGGAGGTTAGTGATTTGGTCTCTATTGCTTTAAACCCTAATCGCTTAGATTAGGGTTTTCTCTTATTTTTCGTATTGCATGATTGTTGCTGGTTGAGTATTTGTTGCGTTGTGTACGTGGTGGTGGGTGATGGAGAGGGGTTTTTTTAGTCCTAAGCTTGTTAAGAAGGATACTAGTGTTCCATTGGTTGATGTTGATGTGGTGGATGTTAATGTGAACAAGGGTAACGATACGGTTGTTTTGGATGATTTGGAGCAGTCCTCTAATAGTTCAATACAACCTAATGTGGAGCTATTAATTGCTAATGCGAATAAGAAGTTTGATGAAGCAATGTCTAAAATTGACAGTGATATTGCCAATATGGCTTCATCTTCTGAGTTGAACAATTCGAATGGTAGTGAGCTTCCTCCTAATGCACCCAAGGTTGATTCTACTAGTGGTAATGGAGTGAAGTCGGTTTCTTATGCGGGTGTTGCTTCTAACGAATCTCATAAGAACGTGTCTAATTTTCGGAGATTAGAATGCAGCTATAAGAAGGATAATGTTGACCTTTCAGTCCCAATGAAAGTAGTGGAAGAGGTGAACATGAGGTTTGAGCATACACTCTATGGATATTTTCTTGGTCATCGTCTTGCTTTTCCTGTTGTGGATTATTTTGTTCGCAATGCGTGGGCTAAGTATGGGTTACAAAAGGTAATGATGAACGCTAAGGGATTCTTCTTCTTCAAGTTTACGTCGAAGAAAGGTGTTGATGATGTGCTTGATAATGGTCCATGGTTGATCCGTAATGTTCCTATTATTCTTAAACCTTGGACTTTGAATACCAATTTTTTGAAAGAGGATCTAACTCATATTCCGGTGTGGGTTAAATTTCATGATGTTCCTTTAGCGATGTTTTCTGATGATGGTCTTAGATTGCTTGCTACTTTGATTGGGACTCCCAAGAGATTGGATGCCTTTACTAGTCAGATGTGCAAAGAATCTTGGGGTAGGAGTAGTTTTGCTAGATGTATGATTGAAGTGAAGTCGGATGAGGTTCTTAGGGATAGCCTTACTGTTGAGATTCCTTTACTTGACGGTTCAGGTGTGACTATTGAGAAGATCCGTGTGGAATATGAGTGGAAACCGCCTCGCTGTGATAAATGCAGGGTGTTTGGACATGTTTTGGTGGATTGTCCTAAGGGTGTGATACCGACTGCTCAACCTTCAAAGAATGTTAATGATGGTTTTAAGACTGTTAACAATAAGAAGAAGGGTAAGCAAGCTGCCTCAAATACGGGTCGCGGAGGTTTTACTAAACCTGTTGTGGGTAAGCATTTTGAATATTAGCCAAAGAAGACTCCTGCTGTGCCCAAGAAAGTTAATGATGGTAAGAAGAAGACTTCTGATGTAGCTAGTACGAGTGGAACAACGATCTCTACATCTAACCAATTTGATGCGCTTCATATGGATGATACGGATACGTTTGGTATTCCTACTTATGACACCTGCATGGATGTGGATACTGGCAGTTCAATGGAAGTTAATGTGGATGAGTCGGTTAAGACTGGTGCTACATCACAAGAACCGCTTGTGAGTGATTCAATGGGAACTAAGGAAGTTGGTTCTACTCCTTTAGTTGAGAAAATTAGTAAGTTTGAAAAGCTTATTATCGATGGGAAAGGTACTCTTGTGGATGATGATGGTCATCCTGTTCCGTCTGCCTCTGTCACTTAGAGGGCTAACCCATTTTCCAAGGTGGGTAATGTTGTGGTTTCTGATAGTGACGAGGAGGAGGTTCTTAACACGTTCGACGAATCTGCAAATCTTTTTGGTGGTGGTCATGAGCGTGAAGATGAGTTTGATGACTATGATGATTACTCGAAGCAAATTTATGATCTTCCAGGGGAATTGGATGCTCTTAATGTCATTTATGGCTTTAATCTCCAAGGTCGTAGGAAGTAGTTTATATTTTTGTTTGAGTCTTGCTATATGTTGGAAAAAACCTCGACAACAAACCCGAAGTTCGATCGCGGAACGCTAGATCGCGAGTTGTATCGAGCACAAGTAGCAAACACGAGAGACTACAAAGAACCGACTAGAATATTGCAAAGAAGACTTGTTACAGTTGAAGCATTCGAGAGTCGAGTCTAGGTTTTCTCCTTTGTGTTAGCAGCCAAGTTTAACTCTTTTAGAGTTGGTTTTTCTCCCCCCTCATCTCTACAAGAAAGAGGTGAGAGGGGAGGGGTCTTTGTACGGTAACATTCTTTTCTCGTCTCTTAATAAACGAAGCATTAGGAGCATATACGTGTGGGTTTTACTTTAGTCGATTCATGATTTTTGTTGTGTATTTGTTCGACTGTGTTGGAGTTATTGTGATCGCGTTATCCGCTCTAGCTCGCGGTTGTTGATTTTATACAACAAGTGGTATCAAGAGCCAAGTTCGGGTCTCGGGTAGCAGCTAGGTGCGATCAACATAACTTGGGCAACAAGTTGTCGAAGGTCAAGAAGGTGGCAAAGAGTTTTCTTTTGTTCAAGGGCCTTTATTCTTGAACTTGATCGACACAAAGGTATCTTGGGGTTTCGGGTTTGAAGCTTCAAAGGTGTCAAGGGTTTGCTAGCATTCTTGGATAGCATTTTTTTTTTCTTGAAGATCAAGACTTTGGCCGTGGGTTTTGGTGTCCAAGTTAAGGGTTAAAGAAACAAGCAGGAAGTATTTAAGTTCTGTTTTGGAGGGTTTATTCCAAACAGGTTTCAACACAAGGAGTCTTTGAGGTTTTCGAGGTATACAACTTCAAAAGGTGTTGAAGATTTTGCTTGTTGCGTACACATCGTATTATCGACTTAAAGGGTTTTTCTTGTTGTTCGACGGTCGGCAGCAAGGGTTCTTGAGGTTTCGGTTTTCGGAGCATCGGGTTGTTAGTTTTCGGGTTATAGAAGATTGACACTTAGATTCTGGTGGTTTTGGGTTTTTGTCGGGTATCGACAAAGGAAAAGAGCACCAGGTGGTCATTTTTTTTTCCGGTTTCGAAAATTAACGTTAATACTTCAAACTATGTTTTTTATAATCAATTGTATATTTTGTTATTATTCTTGGTGGGAAGGAACAGTCCAAAGGTCTTTTTCTTTTTTAAAGTAACAATAATAAAAAACAGTTGGTTGTATAAACAAAGATAAAAAGTTTGAAGTGTATTACACACGGATACTTTGTTTAGTTCGGTGTTGTGAGGTTTATATCACAAGGTATTAAGAATAAACAAATGGTCGCTGAAAAGAAAGTCCAAGACTTGTCGAGGTTGCAAGGTTTCTTTGGTTACAAGAAATATGTTGCAAAATTAAAGTACGACAAGGGTTACTTCAAAAAATCGTTGGTTCCTATCTTGATTCAAGGGTTGTCGATTTGTTGGATGGTTTGATTTCCAAGGTTTAATCGATATTTGAGTAAGAAAGGGTTTTTGTTTTTTTTGAAGGGTTTCTTGGTTTGATCGATTTTTGTAAGGTTTATTACATGCGTTAAATTGATCAACAAAGGAGACGACTGCAACGGGGATTTAGAAAAAGTTAGAGACTTTATACAAGACAAAGTCTTTAGCTAATCATTTGTACTTGAAGAAGAAGTTATATACTTTTCACATGCATCCGGATAAGAGTCAGTCTGAACATATTGATGAGTTTCATAAGCTGGTAGGTGACTTAGCGACTATAGATACTGCTATATCGGATGAGGATCAGGCATTATTATTACTCAAATCTTTACCATCGTCTTACGGTAATTTCGTGGATACTTTGCTATATAGTTGGAATACTATGAAGCTAGAAGACGTGGTCGCGACACTTCATTCTAGGGAACTTCAAAAGATGTCAGAAGCAAAGGTTGATGGTGGTGAAGGGTTGTTTGTGAGGGGCAAATATGATCAAAGTGATATGCAGCAGGGTAAAGGTAGTTCGTGGTCAAAGTCATAGGGAAGAAGCAGCAGACTCAAGTGTTATATATGTCTGTCTGAGGAGCATTTGAAGAGGGATTGTCCCAGGTATAATCACAAGAAATCTCAAGGTTTTGTCAGGAATAAATATCATGTATCCGGTTCTGGAGTTGATAGGTATGACAGTGTTGATGTTATGATGGCTATGAGTGTTGAACAACTGTTGGACTGGATCATGGATTCAGGGGGCTCATACCATATGACATACAGGAGAGATTACTTGTTTGATTTTAAGGAGTATGACGGTGGTAATGTACTGCTGGGTGATGGTAGGGAAAGCCGTATACGGGGGACGGGTAAGGTTCAAGTACAGATGAGGGATGGGTCAAGTTTCGTTTTAGACAACGTCAGGTATGTTCCAGAATTAAGGCGAAACTTGATATCGCTGGGTACTCTTGAAAAAGAGGGTTTTACCGAGAAAATGCAGTCGGGCAGGATCAAGGTTATAAAGGGTTCACTGGTGGTTTTATCAGGAACAAGGAAGGCTAATTGCGTATATACCCTGGATGGTCAGGCAGTGACCAGGAAGACACTGAAGGGTAGGAAGCAGTTAGGTGAATCTCAGACTGGGAGAAAGATCAAGACAAGCAATGTTCTTGATTCTTGTAATTAGAGGTATACACATCAATGTACAAAGAGTGGGGTCGCCAAACATTTGGGTGTTGCAGGGATACAACAGCATAATGGGTTGGTTAAGAAGACGAATGTAACACTCTTAGCTAAGGTACGTTGTTTTCTGATTCAGTCTGGTCTGTCAGAGGTTTTTTGGGCAGAGGATACAACCGGGTCTACATATCTAGTGAATAGGTTACCATCATCAGCGATTGGATTCAAGACTCCTATAGATATGTTAGGGTTTTTCGGTTGGCTTGCTAGTAATAAGCAAGGGATGCTTGAACCGGTTAAGGTCAAGTGCATATTCCGGGGATACCATAAAGGTATAGTGGGTAATAAGCTTTGGAGGTTTGATGACGTTACTTCAAAGGTAGTGCTTTACAGGAATATGGGTTTCAATGAGAGTGAGCAATACAAGAAAACTTTCATTGGTTCTGGTGTAGGTACAAGTTCAGTGCATGTGTTGCAGGGAGTTGAGTTTGAGGTGGAATCGCTTGGGGATCATACATTTGAGGTGGAACCTCAGGGGAATGTTGGTCAAGTAGCTGGTTCACGGGAAGTACAAACTCGGGATTTGATGGACTATCATTTAGCACGTGATAGGGAGCAGCACTCAACACGGGAACTATACAGGTATAGAGAAAACAGTAATGAGGCTGCTTTTGCAGTTGCTGCAATGGAGAAGATATACACACATGAGTCATTAACTTTCAAAGATACAGTTGCTTGTGAGGTGATTTCCATGTGGAAGACTGGATTGAAAGAAGAAATGGATACTCGGTCAGATGTGTGTGTGCTCAGCAACGGTTGCAGGAAAAGCAGTGACGACAGCCACAACTATTACTGTGAGTATACACCAGGTATGTTCATACATCTATTTCTCTATATAGATGGTATGGTTTTTTCTTGCGGATGCAAGGCTGAGATCTGAGTTACCAAGGGTTTGTTGGATAAAGCAAAAGGAAATATACTTGGTATGGAGATCATCAGGGATCAGAGTGGTAATACTCTGAGGGTGTTACAGTCCAGGGTTTACAACGGAAAGTTGGTACAGACTTTGTTGGAGGGACACTCCATACTGTCGTTGGAGGGTAGTCTATCAGGGGACTGTGATGTGGAAAAAAATGGTAAGTTGTCATGTACATATGCGGTTGGAAGCCGGGAGTATCAGATGGTCTGCACGAGACCTGACATAGCATCTGTAGATGTGGGTATATATATTGGATAGGCTCGATCGTGGATTACAGACAGACGTACAGGTTTTTGTGGATTTTGACTACGCTATGGGTAGATCGATCACTGTCATGGGTAGATCAATCACAAGGTACGGGTTTATGATACATGGATGTGCAGGAAGCTCGGAAGCTATGATGTTGCACATTGAGGCTTTGTCAACAACTGAAGCGGCGTATATGACACTTACGTAGGCTGCAAAGGAGGCTATTTGGCTAAAGGGACTCTCGATAGAGTCAGGAGCTAAGCTAATGTTAGTAGCGGTTATTGCTACTAGTGCGTGGATGAAGGCACACCCCTATCCGAGGTTCCAGCGCTGGTTGAAGCTGCTGCGTATCGGAGATGGCTAATATGTTACTAAGGTGGAAATTGTTGTATTATAGTATCCATATTAGCAAGTATTACTAAGTCTAAGGGGTCATAGTGTAACTTTAGTTCTTATATTAGTCAAAGAGGAATATAGAAGTCGGTTCTCATGCTATTTAATATTGCAAAGAAGACTTGTTACAGTTGAAGCATTCGAGAGTCGAGTCTAGGTTTTCTCCTTTGTGTGAAGCATTAGGAGCATATACGTGTGGGTTTTACTTTAGTCGATTCATGATTTTTGTTGTGTATTTGTTCGACTGTGTTGGAGTTATTGTGATCGCGTTATCCGCTCTAGCTCGCGGTTGTTGGTTTTATACAACACTATATAAAGTGGTAGTGGTTTGTTTTCTTGTCTAGAAAATAGGAAGTATCTTGTTATGTAAGCTTTTCGCCTATGTAACGGGCTGAGATATGGGATTCACTCATATCCGTTGTACTTAAATGTTTTTTGGAGTAATATATTTACCGGGTCTTTTGACCTTTTACCCAAAAGATTATTCATTTGTAAACTGAACGCCACTCGTTTTTCATTATATCCTGATTGATGGATTGGATCACTATAACTTTATCTTGGATCTTGTTGTGATCTCAAGGAAAGTCACAAGAACTACTTTTTATTTATGCTGCATATCAGATGGCATGTTTGTGGCTCATATATGATGTGAAATAAACATGTGTGAGTATATAGAGAAACAGTTTCAGTCCTTTATCTTAGTTTAATCAGTTATACGAAACTTCACTTGTGACAGGAGTGTGTGTTCGAGGCTGTGTCTTTATATATTCTCAAGGTTTTTTTTTTTTTTTTTTTTGGTATAAGGTTACCCCGGTAAAACTTATTAAAACCAAAGAAATTAAGTACAATTGAATGTGACTGATGTACCACATTAACCACAAGCACACACCGCTTAATAAACAAACCAAACCAAAAAAGCCTTAGACATGCCAAAGGCACATTACTCTAGCTATACAATAAAAATAGAGCAATAAAAAATCATTTTATGAACCATGGAAGTTATGCTAAAAGACTTGCCTTTCACAGGGTAATGTCGTGTTCCTTAACATCCGAAAACATTTCGTGTTTATATTTTCTTAAAATATAGCTAGTAACCATGCATCCACTCTAATTAAGACGTGATCATCTAATGTATACCCTCCTTTATGATGTATGCCCTCTTTTCTACGTATAACTTCCTTTATGACGTATGCCCTTTATAACCGGTTGTGTAAAACAACGAATTGTAGAAGTATTTACGTCAGTTAAGATAACAACAAATACTGAAAATTTTACCTCCCACTCTATGACTACTGTGCTTGCATGCTCATACGTTCTAAAGATGCTTAATTGAGATTGGTTTTTTTGTGGAATATTGATTTTTGAGCTTGCTCATATATTCATCTGAGGTACTTTAATTGGGGATTTATATATTCTCTGCTTCATTTCATGTTTTGTTAATCCTTTGCCCAGTGGGCAGAGATTAGCAAAACCCTTTCAATAATAATACTTTTCATAAAGGAAAATCGAACTTAACGTGTATTCAAATCATAGCATTTGTTCTGTGCATTTGGTGGCAATCATTGTGGCTGCTTTCTGGAATTTATGTTAAAGAATCCATTATCCATTTCGAAAAGTACTAAGTGAGTTTATCTTGAATATTCAGTACGGAAACATGATTCATGACAACATTATATTAATTACTTGAGATTTCATTCCTTTTTACCACCAAGATTACATATTAAAGCGAACTTGTGTTATTGCTTCTCATCTCTTGCTTAATTCTTTCTATAGGACGGTCTGAGATGGCATTGGATTTGGGACCAAATGTAGAAGGTTTTCATCCTGTACCAATACCTCATGTAATGTTATATGGATCTGCATCGGATGCACGTGGCCAACCACTTGCCAGCATAAGTGAATTTGCAGCTAGTCAACATAATTACGTTGTTAAAATCAAGTTTGCAAGAGTTCACGGAGGCAAAAGTAAGCCTTATTTTTATATAAACCAAATAAAATTTGTTCTATTTGATCCACTAACTCAAACATTATATACTGCATTTTAGGTAAAATCTCACTCTTGAGTGGCCAAGTTTTACATTATTAAGTCAATCTAAGTTTGTTTGCATCCGCAAAACCACTTGAGATTCAATATTCTTCCATTTGTTATTAGGTAACTGGTTACGGTAAACATTTTGCAAAAGGAAATCACGAAATAGCAACCATGTTCCATCGAGTCACTCAGAAATAACCAACTAAAAAAAGTTTCATTTGGAACAATATTATATTTTGAGTAGTTTTTTGCACTTCATAAATGTTTTAAGTATTTTTGTTGAAAATGTGACTTAAATTTTAAAGGTTGTTTGATAAGTTTTGTAATTTTTTTGGACGTGTCCTACACGTTTTCATCTTTAATTTGAGTTTGTTTATAATTAATAAACTATTTTATAGTTTAGTTCATTTTAAATAAAGATCAATGGAAATTGAATATAGTACCTCTGAACTAGAATTTTGTACTTTTGAATATTAAATACGTTTTGGTTTTGCTAATTTTAAAAAAAGCTTCTGCTTTGTTTGTCGGTATTTTTTATTTGTTTTGTCCGTTTATTACCAACATTTCTTAACTAGAGAACTAGGTTAGCAGTATTTAATAATTTTCATCTAGTAATTAGTTGGGTCATTTTTATATTTAATACAGGTAAAAAGAAAGTGACATTCAATGGCATCGATCATGAGCTAATTATTGCAGGACAAATAACTCGGTCTGCAATATTTGGAGATGGCCATAACACTGGAACCAAAAGACACAAGGTCCAGCTATGCCCGACTATACCCTGGGCCATTTCCTTCCAATTTCCAGAACCTGTAGATTGGAATACGCATAGGCACAAACGTGTTTCAGAAACTGTACTGGAAATTAGAGTTGAGAAACTAAGTAGCTCTTTAGCCAGAAAAGCAGCTCTTGAGGAAGCAGCTCTTATGGAAGCAGCTATTGCGGAAGAAGCAGGGGAATTAGTTGTGGATATGGATGCGGAAGAAGCAGGGCAATGAGATGATAGCTTACGCACTGATTCTGAAGATTTGGATAAGGTTGATAGTTGGTTTCGTATAGTCTCATGGATATATAGTGGAAATCACAATGTGTGATAGTTTTAAAACATTCATGTGTTTTAGCTTTCGAGTGGTTAGTTACTTTATTAAAAACTTAAAATCATCTGATGTCTTTTTATTTTGTTTATATGTCTAGTAAGTAATTAAGTTAACCTTTATAAATTATGATCTGGAACTAAAAATGTTTTGATCACCTAGACCGACCTGCGCCAGATCTTGTCTTGCTAACTCGAAGTTCTCGTTGAGTTAATCTTATATTTTCTTCAGTTTTATAAATAATAGTTACATAATAGATTAATTTTATTTTTTTCTCGTTGATTAAATTAAAAATATAGAACAGAACACTGTTTGTTAGATAATGTCTCTTCTGTCACATAGGTTCACAGATGCCCCTAAAGTGTCAACAAAGTTTCATTAAAACCTCTAAGTTAAAATAGTTTGTTAATTACATTTGCACCCACAGTTTACTATATACAAAAAAGTTACTAGTAACATTTATACTCTTAGTTTGGTAAATTGTTAATTATATTTACACATGTTAAGAATTTACAATTTACATACGTAATACAAGTACTCTATTATTATTATTATTATTATTATTTTTGTTATTATTATTATTATTATTTTTTGAACGATAGATTTCATTAAAAACTAGCAAAAAAATAGAAATGGATTACAAATGATTTGTACATACAACTTTCGGATTAACAATCCAATCAAGCCACTTAAGGCAATAAAGTTTACTCCTACGTGAGATCCAAGAATGAGATAAAATCATAATATCATCTCCAAGAGTGTCTTTGCATGGAGGTTTTGAATTGAAACAAATTATATTCCGGTATCTTCATATGATCCAAGTAGTTGATTGAACAACCACATCAAGCCAAATCTTAGCGTTTCCGTAGAGATCGACATCAGAAATGAAAACTACGTACGTTATAAAGAGTTTAATAACAAAAAACTAAAAATTTCAGTTAAAATTATTGGAAATTCCTATAAGAGGACAAAAGTTTGTGTTTGGTCCACATTATGGTAAAAAAAAACACCGTTCACAATCTGGTCATGTGCTACTGCGCGATCATGCTACTGGTAAAGTACATTTGATTTGATATTTTGTATTCACAGAGTGCTTTATCAAGTGGTTTTTTATTGATTAAAACGTCTTACTGGTATAAAAAAGGTCAAATTTGAAGGGCTTAAGTTGACCATTATTCACCCACCGCTAGTTTTATTACAATGTTAAACTATTTACTACAAAATTACTAGAAGATGAATATCATGATGTAAAAGAGCTTCCAAAGTCAACTCAAATTCAGGCAACTTTAACCGTAGATATATAAGACGGTGCATGACGGAAGAGCATGATGGCGATGCCAAATGTCATTCATGTTATAATGCTGAGATCACATGGATTAACTACACACCTCTATAAAGTTCAACACAACTATAGGAAAGAATAATTTGCATTACTCTCTTAGGCAACTTGTTAGTGAATCGGTGCCATTTTTCGGTTGAATCATCAGGTATAACTTATCTTCTTAGTTTACTACTTAATTTTGTGTGTATTGTTCTTATTTTTTTTTCAAATGTTGATGGCTGGCAACACTGACTAATGCAGATATAATGTTAAGTTTTAATTAATTTGTAATGGATAATTCATTAATGTTTGCAGATTAGATCAATTAATTTTAGTATGGTAACTTGTTGATCGATGATAATAATTGACGTGCATTATGTGTTCTTTTAAAAAGAATCTATGAATATATATTTGTACATTTCTGAAATTTTGTTTAAAGCTTTTAATTGGTTGAAAATGACACAGTGATTGTTCTCATTATAAAACATTTGTTTTTATCTATCATATATAACCCAGTATGTGGATTAAAGGTTTTTGCTCTATGGATTCTACTAAATGTATGAAATAATTACTAGAGATGGTTATAGGTTGTATGATTATTGATTTGTAATCTAAATGCTCTTTAATTGTTATTAATTTCCTGATAAATAGATCTATATATCTGTTCCATATGTATAACCCTTTATGACCAACTCATATGTTTAATTAAATGCTAAATGTGTCACTAGTATGAGATATTGGATCTTGTCGTTATCGCATGTTTACGGCTTATGTTGTGAATATACAAAAAACCCTTACACCCAAAAAAAAAAAAAGAAAAAAAAAAAAAAAAAACTGTTTCGCTCCTTACTCATTGTCCTTTACATGAAAACTTAACTTGTTACAGGAGTGTGAGCTTGCATCTGATCACAATTTTTTATTATGAAATTATAAGATATTACTTGCCTTTTAATTTTAGGCAATGTTGTGTTCCTTTACATCCGACAACGTTTCATGCATACGCTCTAACGTGTGACCCTGTGACGTATGCCCTCCTTTAGTAATCAGTTATGTAAAATTATAGTGGTATATACATTACTATAATTCACCTCAGCTAATCACTATTGTGCTTGCTTATGCTCATACTTTCAAAGGATGCTTACGTATGATATGGTTTTCTTGTTAAATACTGATTTATTGGTCTTGCTCATAAATTAATCTAAGGTGCTTTAATTGTGGATTTATACGTTGTCTGCTTCATTTCATGCTTCGTTAATCAAATTCAGGAAAACCTAATCTGACTTGTATTCATATCACATCATATCATATTATCTGTTGTGTGCACTAAGTTTATCAACATGCTCCTATATTCAAATTTCTTCTATTTGAGAAAATCGAATCTAGCTTATATTCAAATTGCAGCCATTCAATGTCAACATTTGAGGGCATCACCGTGGCTTCTTACGGGAATGTATGATAAGAAATATATTATCCTTTTCATAGAGTCCTAAGTGGATTTTATATAGACTAGACGAGTACCCGTGCATAACAACAAGATTTATAGTGGCACATAGTTGTGGTGATTTAAAAAAAATATGGGTTATAAACTAAAAATATAAAAGTTTATGGTTTCCATATCTAGTTTTCTTAATTTTTCACTTTCAAGAATATGGTTTTTCCTTTATATATAGTATAGATATAGATAATATCATGAAAGAAGCTGATCGGTAAAGCAAACAATCTTAATAATGGCAAATATCGCTCATTCAGGACAGAAACATGATCCATGAAAACATTGTACTAATTACTCTACCTCACCTCCCTTTTAATTACTATCGAAATTACAAGCAAAATAACACTAAAAGCTAACTTGTGTTACTCTTCTCATCTCTTGTTCAATATAGCTTTTATAGCGCAATCTGAGATGGCACTGGATTTGGGACCCAATGTAGAAGAATTTGATCCTTTACCAACACCTCATGTGAGGTTACATGGAGCCGCATCGGATGCAGTTGGGCGTCCACTTGCTAAATTAACTGAACTAGTTGCTAGTCGGCAATGCTACATTGCTGTAGTTAAGTTGCCAAAAGTGCAGTGTGGCTATTGTAAGTGTTATGAATGTGATTAGAACTTCTAAGGGCCTTTTGGTATTTTTCGTATCTTCGTTAGGAAAGTATTGTCATAGGTCGGTTATGTTAGGTTGGTTTGTTTTTGCTTATAAATAGGGAATCATAAGATGAGAACTTTGTACCTTCAAATTTCGTTTAGTAATAAAAGAAAAGCTTCCGCAAATTTGTCGATTCTTTTTGCTTCTCTTGTTCTTCATCTTTGATTATCAATTGTTAATTCTAACAAGTGGTATCAGAGCTTGTTGATCATTGTGGGTAATTCAAGAAGCTTGAATCGTTTTTCGAATTTGGGTTTCGTTTGGATTTCATCGAATTTATGGTTCCAGGTTGAAGATCGTTTTTGATTAAATGTTTGTTTTGAATATGGTATTGAAGTATTCATATTCTGATTAGTGAATCTTCAATCGAATTGGGTATAAATTGGTGTTTGTCGATTTTAATCTGTCAAGAACCCTAGCTAGTTCTTGAGTGTTTTTGTTTTGGGGAAAGTTTGATTCGTTTAGAAAAGATAAAAAAAAATAATAATAAAAAAAAATAAAAAAAAAAATTGTTTTTGTTTTGGGTTTTTTTCTTTTTTCTGGAAAGTGGGCTTTTGAAATTTAATTTGACTTTGTATTGTGGGCTAATAGTATTAGCATTTGAAGTTTGTTTTTGATTCGTTTGAATTTGTTTGAACTTTGTTTGAAAATCATGTCTTCTTCTCAACTCATTAATATTGAGAAGTTTTCGGGAAAGAGTAACTTTAGCTTGTGGCGTATCAAGATTCGAGCCTTATTGAAACAACAAGGCATTTGGGCACCCATTAGCGGTACAAAACCGGATGATATGACTGACGCTAACTATAAGTTGCAAGAAGAAAAGGCACACTCTACTATTTTGCTATGTTTATCTGATGAAGTTCTTTATGAAGTTGGTGACGAGGAAACGGCAAAAGGAGTTTGGGAAAAGTTAGAAACTATTTACATGACAAAGTCGTTGACTAATAAGTTGTTGTTGAAACAACGCTTGTTTTCTCTTCGAATGAAAGAGGACTCATCTTTGAAAGAACATCTTGATGCTTTGAACTCGATATTGATGGATTTGAAGAATGTTGAAGTGAAGATTGAAGATGAAGATGCGGCTCTTGTTCTTCTAGTGTCGTTACCTCCTTCGTTTGAAAGTTTTGTTAGCTCATTTGTTGTCGGTAAAGACACTATCACTTTGGAAGATGTTAGATCTAGTTTGCATTCAAGAGAGCTTCGTCAACAATCTTCAGGAAGTGGTTATGAGTCCCAATCCATGGGTTTATCAACCACAAGTTGTGATAGAGGTCGATATCGATTTGAAAAAGATAAAGATAAAGGTGGAGCATCGTCAAGTTCTCGAGGTCCCAATCCTCGAGATATTTGTAACTACTGCAAAGAGACTGGTCATTGAAAGATTGATTGTCCTAAACTAAAGGAGAAAATTTTGGTTGCGGCTACTGCTAAAGACGAGTCGTGCTACTCGGGTTCAGAATGTGAGTTGCTTTGAATGGTTAACCGTTTCGGTTAACGTTTGGTTATTCGTTTTTGAAGTCATTGGCGTTTGTTTTGGATTGTTTTTGGGGAATCAATCATTTATTTGAATTAGGCTAGTATCTCTAGCATTTGAAATTTTGAATTTAATTTGGAACATTTGGTCTTCCTTAGGAGTTTGAATCACGGTGGAGATTGTTATGAATGTGATTAGAACTCCTAAGGGCCTTTTGGTATTTTTCGTATCTTCATTAGGAAAGTATTGTCATAGGTCGGTTTGTTTTTGCTTATAAATAGGGAATCATAAGATGAGAACTTTGTACCTTCAAATTTCGTTTAGTAATAAAAGAAAAGCTTCCGCAAATTTGTCGATTCTTTTGGCTTCTCTTGTTCTTCATCTTTGATTATCAATTGTTAATTCTAACAGTAAGTCTTATTTTGGTCTTAATTAGTAGATATAACTGGTTCGATTATATCCACGTGGTGAAGTATTTAAACTTCAGTGATTTATTCAGTACAAAAACTTTAAATGACTTAATTGATACACTAATTAACTTAATTGATACACTAATTAAACGTGGTTACTCTTCTTTTTTTTTTTTTTTTTTTTTTTTTTTTTTTTTTTTTTTTTTGAAAGGCAAAATATGAAGTTGAACATGATTACTAGTTACTACCTAATCATTTTCTTCACCATGTATTTAGCTGAGTCATATTTTATGTTTGGATCAGGTATAGTAGTTGTAGGTGTCAGTGCCTTTGATGAAGTATACATTCAAGGCCGAATTACGCCAGGTGCAATATTTGCGGATGGGGCTGCTATCCAAAACAAAAGATCAAGAAACCGCGTTTAGTTATGCCCGACTGAACCCTGGGCCATTTCCTTCCAATTTCCCGAGCCCGTAGACTGGGATACACGTTGGGTCGAGCATAAATCAGAAACTGTACTTTTCAGTTGAGAAATTAAGTAGCTCTTTAGCTAGACAAGCAGCTGAGGCAGCAGCTTTTGCGGAAGCAGCTCTTGCTGAAGTAGCAGGCCCATCAACTGTTAGCGATTCAACCGTTGTGGATGTAAACGAGACAGGGTCATCTGGAGTTAGCTCTGCAAGAACCGTTGTGGATGTGGAAGCAACGAGCACATCGGATGATAGCTCGCTTAGTGATCTTCAAGTTTGGGATATGGTTGTGGTTGGATAGCATAGTTTCATGGATATAATGGAGATTTCAATGTGTTTTAACTTTTAAGTGGTTAGTTACATTGTTAAACCCAATTATGGTAAAACGAGAATCTCTTAGAAGTTAAAAACAAGTTTTGTGCATGTCTTTGTATTTATTACTTTATTAGGTAAAATTGTGTTATAGATAAAAGAAAAAGTTGAGACGTATGAGTACTTTTTGCTAAAACTGATAAATGTAACTTCTAACGTCACCTAGTGTTCTATCATGTGGCGTTTTAGTAACTAGTTATAATGTCCGCGCACGTGCGGGTTTTTTTTTAATTTTTTGAATCATATATTTTATTTACTAAAAAACAAATAATTTAATCTTTGTTTTGTTTGATTTATTATGTTTAATTATAGTTTTTTATTATTAAAGATAATTATTTAAAAATTTTAATCCTATTATTAATTTAATCTTATCTATATTTTTTGTATTTATCTTCTACTTGTGTTAATTGCCTCTCATCTATATTTTTGTACTTATCTTCTAGTTGTGTTATGGATAAATATAAAATGTTAGCTAATAAGAAAATAATTTTTTTAAATACAATTATTACTAAATAAGGTATGAATGCATTTTTTTTGAAATGGAAAATTCGTTTTGTTTTATTATATAAATAAAAGATTGAAAGGTTTTATTGGTAAAAAAAATCAAATTTGAAGGAATTAAACTGGCCATTATTCACCCACCGCTAGTTTTATTACAATGTTGAACCAACTACTACAAAATTACAACAAGACAAAGATCATGACGTAAAAGAGCTTCCTAAGTCAACTCAAATTCAGGCAATTTAAACCGGAGTTAAGACTTCCGACAGCTATGGCGCTTAGGCACAGAAACATTCCGGTTATCGACATTTCTTGTCCGTTTTGTGGCGATGTGGAGGAGACGGTGGACCATCTTTTCACCGGCTGTATGGTTGCCAATGCCCTTTGGCAGCATGTAGCGTCCTGGTGTAAGGTCCATAACTGGTTTGCTTTTTCTTTCAAGGACCTGTGGAAGTTCATAATTTTGTTGGGCTATTGGGGAGAGCCAAAGACATTTCCATGGCATTATTATTATAGGGTGTTGGAGCATATGGAGAGCGAGAAACGGCCTCAAGTTTCAAAACAAGAAGTATAGGATGGAAGAAATCATAGGTGAAGTTAAAGTGTTGGGTTTTCTTTGGGCCAAAAATAGAGCTAAAGTGTCTTCTTTGTCTTGGGTTGATTGGTGTAAATTTGTAATTATGTAAGTGTTTGCTGTTGTTTGTGCTGCCCCGTCTTGTGGGTTGGCGGTTTTTAATGATATTTACCTTTCAAAAAAAAAAAAAAAAAAAAAAAAAAAAAAAAAAAAAAAAAAAAGACGGTGCATGACTGAAGAGCATGCTCGTTATGCCACATGTCATTTATGTTATAATGCTGACATCACATGCATTAACTACACCTCTATAAAGTTCAACAACAAGAAGAAAGAACTTTCATTAGTTTCTTAAGCCATTTGCTTGATTGAAAACGGTGAATCGGTGCCATTGTTCAGTTGATTCATTAGGTATAACTTATCTTCTTAGTTTACTAATAATTTTTTCTTGTAATCTTGTGATTATTCAATAATTAATAGTCAATGATTGGAAGCTTGTTATGTGCCCGTCAATTGATTTAGACACAATGTCAACTTTTGATGGTTGATGCATTGACGTTTGCATATTAGATCGATCAATTAGTGTCGCAACTTGTTGATTGATGACAATTTACCTGCATTTTGTTTTTTATATAAAATAATAACATACATTGAATTTGTGAAAAATAAATTTGAAACTATAAATTGGTAGAAAAGCACACAATAAGTGTTCTAAAATAGTTAATTGTAGAGATATGGTATGTGGGCTAACTATTTCTGGTTTAAATTGGGGATTATGTGAAATGTAGTGTTTGATATGAATCATATTACATGATTTGCTCTATGGATTATATAACATGTATGAATAAAAATCTCATGTTAGGAATATTTTACATAAGTCATGGCATCTTATATGGATTTTACTAGATCTAATTACTTATTTGCACACGGAATGCTCTTTGTTAGCTCCTGACGGCTGGATCTATATAAATCTGTTATGCTTGACGTTTTAGTATGAACTCTAATGTTGAAGTGCTAGATTTGTCACAACTATGTGATCTGATCGGATCTTGTAGTGATCCTAAGGAAAATCATAAAAAACCATTTCTATGCTGCAATGTGTTTACGGCTTATATTATGAAAATAAAGATACACTATATATATATATATATATATATATATATATATATATATATATATATATATATATATATATATATATATATATATAGACACACACACACACATGTCTGAGCATATAAAGAAACAGTTTTACTGTTTCACTCCTTGACCTCATTTTATTCCTTTATATGAAAACTTAACGTGTGACAAGAGTGTGTAGTTGCGTCTAATTACAAGGTTTTATAAACCATGAAGTTTATAATAAAATACTTGCCTTTTAATTTAGGGCAATGTCATGTTCATTTACATCCGACAACATTTGATGCATCCGCTCTAAGGCGTGATGCTGTGATGTATGTCCTTCTTTGAGACTATGCCCTTATGTAAATTTATGTTTGGCAGAATTTTTGCATCAGCCGATATAAATACGTTACTACAATTTCACCTCAATTTATGACTATCATGCTTGCTTATGCTAATACTTTCTAGAGATGCTTAAATAAGATTAGGTTTTTTTTTTTTTTTTTTTTTTTTTTTTTTTTTTTTTTTTTTTTCCGTCTGGCGGGATTTTATGATAACACAAAGATCTAGCAAGACGCTAGAAAGCAACAAAAGAATAGTACACAATCCAAGAGATAGTTAAAACTAGGGGTTTCATCCATAGATCTCAATCTAATCTAAATTTCTTACACCTATTACTCACCCAACAAAAGAGGAATGCTATAGCCACAAAGAAAATTACCACAAAACATCCACAAAGTGATGTGTCAAAGAATGATTGGTTTAATCATAAAGAGGAGAGAGAAACTATCACAACATACACCAATGACCTTTTGACACATCACTTTGTGGATGTTTTGTGGAAATTTTCTTTGTGGCTATAGCATTCCTCCAAACAAAATGATAAGCTTTGAACATCCTTGAAGATATCACAACCGTTGGACTCTTTAAAGTTTAAAACCTTAGCATTTCTGCTTCTCCAAATATGCTACATAGAGCTGAGGTGAAAATGACTCCTTCAGAGCATTGGAGATGAAATGGTGATAACATTTTTTTTTCTCCGTGCTCAAACGATTAACAAAATTAAACACATTTGTAATCCACATTCATATCCACAGAAACTGAGAGAGAAACCCCACCATTTAAAATGAAATTTCATATGCTACGAGACCATGAGCACTTACCCGTCAAATGGTCTAATGATTTAACGTCTTCTTCACACATTGGGCAGACAATCGAATGCAAGTCAATACACATCTTGTTAAAATGTCCCTTCTTCGGAACTAAAGAATTCCATCTTGTTATTTTCATGAGATAAAGGAAGAATTTTATCATCTAATTTGACTCGAAGAGGTTTAATTGAGAATTTTCTCGAGTTCTCAAGAGCCCAACTCCAACCATCTGCCCTGCTTTAACTTCACTCCTTGAATTAAACAAGCCAAACTTTCCATTTCCTCATTTTCTCTACCATTACGATTAGATCAACGCTAGTTCCATGCCGATGAAATATGATCATTCAATTTAAACAGGTGATCATATATGTTGCAATATGACTCTAAAGCATATAATCTAGGATAGACTTCAGCTAGATTAAAAGTACTGAGCTACTCTTCATCCTAAAGTTTAATAGAGACTCCCTCACTACCTAATTTGACCCGAAGAGGTTTAATTGATAATTTTCTCGAGTTCTCAAGAGAACAACTCCAACCATCTGCCCTGCTTTAACTCCACTCCTTGAATTAAACAAACCAAACTTTCCATTTCCTCTTTTTCTCTACCATTACGATTAGATCGATGCTAGTTTCATGCCGATGAAAGATGATCATTCAACTTAAACAAGTGATCATATATGTTGCAAAGCATATAATCTAAGATAGACTTCAGCTAGATTGAAAGTACTGAGCTACTCTTCATCCCAAAATTTAATAGAGACTCCCTCACCAATAGAACGAGAAAAGAAGAAAGAAAGGGGAATATTGACACTATTCACAACATGGCATGCCTTTAGAATATCTACCATGTACCCTTTGTGTCAATGGCCATCTCCATAACCATATAGAAAGAAGCCTAAGGTTAAGAGCTTTAAGATATCCTATCCCGAGACCACCCAATTTCACAGGACATCAACTTTACGCACGACCCATGAAACTTTCTTTTATCAACCCCACCATGCCAAAAATTTCGGATCTGCTCAAGCAGATTGATAATTGAAATTGGTGCCTTGAAAAGAGAACAATATTAAGTCGTTAGGTTAGTCATGACAACTTTGATGAGAGTCAAACATTCACCAAAAGAAAGAGATTTCTCCTTCCATTTAGCCAATTTTAGCTTAAATTTAGTGACTACAAGAGGATCCCAACTATTTGTTTTTCTCATACTTGAACCAATAGTTAATCCTAAATATATGAAAGGAAGACTTGAATTCATACAATTGATAGACCTCGCTACTCTTTTAAACTCATCATTTTTTACCCCACACCCAAAAGACGACTTTTACTAAGATTAACTTCAAGTCCCGAGGATACTTGAAAGCATCGTTAAATTCTGATCAATACAGTTATATTTAACTTGGACAATTCCCTATGGAAGTGCATAGTCTGCGTATTGTAGGTGAGAGATCTCCACATTATTGTTTCCTACCTCAATGCCTTAAAAACTCCTTTTTCAATTGCTTCCATAATAGAAATGTGCAATGATTCCATTAAAATGATAAACACAAAAGGCGACAGGAGATCTCCTTGTCTCAAACGTTTGCTCAACTTAAATTCCTTAGAGGGACTGCCATTTATGAGGATTGAAGAAAAACCCAATCAAAGGCAACCACAAGTCCCATCTCTCCATTTAATACCAAAACCCATTTTACCCATAGTGTCATTGCTAATATTCCAGCTTATTGAGTCGAAAGCTTTTACGAAATCCACTTTGAAAATCATGAGTTTCCCATTCACTTTCTTAAACCAAGAAATCACTTCATTTATGATTAAAGGCCCATCCGTAATCCGTTGATCTTTCAAAAATGTAGTTTGGACATTGCTGATTATAGTACTCATGACGTACTCTAATCTGTTAGCAAGCAACTTTGAAAGTACTTTATAATAGCAACCCATAAGACTAATCAGACAGAAATCTTGTGGAAGAAAAGGATTAGAGACTTCTGGAATTAAGGTGATGAAAGATGAATTGTATCCCCTTGCATTTGATTTTTTGATCTCAAAAAGTTTGACTGCTTTTATAAAATTGACTGCTTTAATGAACGTGAAAGTGAATCCGTCAGGAAAGGCGCCTTATCCCCTCCACAGCTCCATATGTCATTCTTAATTTCATCATTTCAATAGGTCTACCAAGAAAACATTTTTGAGGCTTCGAGATCGTCTTGAACTTGTTACTGTGAAAGCAAGGTCTACGAGGGATATTCTTTGTGAATCTATCAAAATACAATTGAAAAAAAAAATCCTATTGAATGTTACACGGATCATTCTCCCAGAAGTCATTAATCATAACGCCATGAACCAATTGACGCCGATTTTTACCCTTGATAATTGAGTGAAAAAACACGGTGTTCTCGTCCTCATCTATGTCACTCCAACATCGAGATTTTTGTTGCAAGGCTTTTATGTTTTTTGATTCTATCTCAAACAAACATTTGGCAATTTCACACCTTAATTTGCAATCCGACTCTCACAAAACACCAATTTCAGCTTTTAAATAGTGCACTTTCCTGAATTGATTTCTGCCTAAAGTTTTTACCCCATGGTTTTAGATTGGCCTTTAAGGCTTTCAACTTTCCGCAGAGATTAACTCAGGAAGATTGAACAAATAGGTTTATTAGATCCTCATTTAACCAAGAATTAAAAAACTTGAAAGGGACTGGTCCAAAATCCGCAGAATTCAACTCCGTGAGGATTAGGCTGTGATCCGAAAATTTACCAGGAAGCGTGGCACAATGAATTGTTGGCCAAGTATGGAGAACCTGAGTGGAGATTAAAAACCTGTCTAGTTTGCTTAATTTCATCCCTTTGCCCATAACAACTTCTTGTCACTTAACATCGTCTATGAATTTATTAAAAGAATAAGTTGTGTTCGGATTGAACTAAGTGCCTTTCCTTTCAGATTCCTCCCTAACAACGTTAATATCACAGAAACAAATCCAGAAACCCAATTTGGTGTTTTTAGATGAAGAAGATCTGACCACAATTTAGACTTCTAGTGACCATTTTGAGGTGCATAGACGTTCCACGATAAAATTACCAAGGATATCCCTCCAATTACCAATAATAGCTGTGAAACCATCTTGTAAAACAACTTCTTTTTTAAAAAATGAATTTCAATCCTACACGTAAAGTATACCCCTGACTTTCCATTCGAAGTGTTGAAAGCAAAATCAAAATCATCGGTTCCCCAAAATGAACATAATAAAAGTGAATTAATTACCTTTTTTTTTTTTTTTTTTTTTTTTTCTTTTTTTTGGTTCTTGAATCCCTGCGAAAGCCAGTTTGAACTTTCCAATCAACTCTCTTAACCATGATCTTTTACAACTGCGCCCCATACCGCAAATATTAAGAGATAGAACTTTTATTGAGAAAACGAAGGTGTCACCAAGTCGTCTATGATGTTTCTAACATGGATATTGCATCTTCCATGTCAAAACCGATTGATATGCCCACCTTTAAAGTTTGATTAACCTCTGCAATTACATTGATTTCTAATATTCCACCTCCTTAAATTGGATTCGGAGTGTGAGACGCCAAGTAATTATGATCTTGTAACATCCAAACCTGTTCTAAAACAACCCCTTTTAACTCTATTATGATCTTTCTATTTATGAAATTTAGCTTTTGAGTGGACAACGTCTTTTAGTTTGATGGATCGGTATGGACGAGTAGAGTTAAGTCTTCGTCTGTGAGAAGCTAATTTCCCCTTTTGCTTTGCTACAAAATCAGCAATAACTTCATTATCAGAGATAGAGACGTTTAAACTGGAGTTGACTTCATTATCGTTAGAATCAACCTTAAAATCTAAAACATTTGGCCTCTCCATTGAGCCCAAAATCCGAATTAATATGGTGATCAGCAACTATATCATCCTTAGGCCCATTTTCTTGAGTAGTGGAAAGTCATCAGGTCCTTTAGAATAATGTTGTGTTCTATTCAAGTTTTCTTGTCAAATATTGATTGTCGAGATTGCTCATATATTAATCTAAGGTACTTTAATTGAGGATTTATATGTTGCCTGCTTCATTTCATGCTTCGTTTTTCAAAATCAAATTCAGGAAAAACTAATCTGACTTGTATATATTCTGATCATATCATCTGATGTGTGCATTAAGTTTATCAAAATTATTTTATATTCAAGTTTCTCCCATTTGGGAAAATCGAATCTAGATCAAATTCAAACTATATATCATACCATTTCCTGTGTGCAGTTAGTGGGTAATCACTGTGGCTTCTTACCGGAATGTATGCTAAGAAATGATAATGCTATATCATCCATTTCAGAGAGTCCTAAGTGGATTTTATATAGATAGTATCATGAATTAGCTTGATCAGGAAAGCATTTAATCCTGATAATGGCACCAGATGAAATATTGCTCATTCATAGAATTTAAGTGTGTAACCACCATACATATTGATAATTTAGGACGGAAACATGATCCATGAAAATATTTTACTGATTTCTCCACATCGACCCCTCTTAATACAATCAAGATTACATGAAGAATACCAATAAAAGCTAACTTCTGTTACCGCTTCTCATCTCTTGTTCAATACAGCCTTTACATTGCGATCTAAGATGGCACTGGATTTGGGACCCAATGTAGAAGATTTCGATCCTTTACCAACACCTCATGTGAGGTTGTATGGCTCTGCATCGGATGCAGGTGGCCATCCACTTGCGAAAATAGCTGAGCTAGTTGCAAGTCGACATAACTTCATTGTTGTAATTGAGTTACCTAAAGTGCAATGTGGCGATAGTAAGTCTTATTTATTTATTTTTATCTTTTGTTCTATAGTATGTATAATTGGTTCCATTTGATCTACTAACTGAAACCAAATACACTCCGTATAAGGTAAAACGCACTCGTTAGTAACCAAGTTTTACATTGTTCCAATGAAGTCACGTTAGCTTTTTTATATACCCAAAACCCCTTCAGTCTCAATATTCTTCCATTGTTATATATAACTTGGTTACTCTTTAGCCACTTAAATTTTCATGTTTCTTTTAAAGTAATTGGTTACGAACTGTAAGCATATTGCAAAAGGAAACCACTGAGGCACTGACAGCAACTAATTTTCATAACTGTTTCATTCAAGTCTATTAGTTTCAACCAACTATGAAAAGTTTCACCTGGAACAATATTGAAATTTAATTGAGTGGTCTTTTCTGTGGAAAATGATAAATTATCCTACAAAATCCTCCCACTCATGCTCCTCCATTTATAAAATATAGCATGTGTAACATTTATGCAGGTAGGAGGATTTAGCATTGCTCTTTTTCAGTGGATAGAAAGTTCAAGTGGCATATTGAAACACTAATTAAACATGGATACTTTTTTTAAAACGGAAAAATATGGAGTTCAACATGATTACTATTTGACGATTTTCACCGTTAGCGTGTCATTTTTTGTGCTTGGATCAGGTGAAGTAGATGTAGAAATCAGTGACTTGGATGAAGTAATCATTGAAGGCCAAATTACTCCAGGTGCTATTTTTGCAGATGGGCCGGTTCTCCAAAACAAAAGAAATCGGGTTCAACTATGCCCAACTGAACCCTGGGCCATTTCCTTCCAATTTCCAGAGCCAGTAGACTGGGAGACACTTTGGCTCTCATTTACTTCAGAGACTTTGCTGGAAATTACCATTGAGAAATTAAGTAGCTCTTTAGCTACAGAAGCAACTCTTGTGGAATCAGCAGGCCCGTCAAGTGTTAGTGATCCAACCGATGTCGAAGTAAAGGGTTAAAAATGATAGATTTATTTTCCCAAGTAGATGTAAATGACTAACTGTTGTTATACATATAGAGAGCGTTAATTTGGTTTGGTGGGTGGGTATCACTATCATGAAACCAACCCCCATGTTATGGGGAATTTTTCTTCTCTAATTGTTATTCAATCCTTACCTTAACATATATCAATAATAGATTCTATCTGTCTCGGTATTGTTCTTGTTAGGGTTTTGTCTTAGCGATTACGGTTTTAAACGTTGTTTAAAGTTTTTCTTGAATTGCTGTTTTATTTGTCTACATTTATTACTGATCCTGGTATTACTAATATCATGACTGGCATTTAATTACATGAGCTTTATTTTCCAAACCATAGGTATCTAGGGTTTATGCGTTATTGAAGTTTTAGACGCTTTTTTGTTCTTCTGGTTTTCGTTGCAAGTGTATGTATGTGAAGTAGCTTTTTGGATGCGGGAGGGAGTGAGGGTAAGAAAAAGAATAAAGAAACTAGTTTGGCCGATCTACTATGGACAAGGGAGAGGAGTTGTTGCGCAGCGTTGCTGCACGTTTGAAGAATATGGAAGGTAAAATGACTGATGAGATTGATGATCATAATTGTAATCAAAATCCAACTTCCTTAGCTAGAAACGTTCAAGATATTTGAAAGCTAGTGCTCGAGGGGAAGCTCGTACTTGTAGGTGATGATGAAAATCCATTGAAGCTTATTAGTCAAACACAAGAGGATCCATCATCTCTCGTACGTGACACTAGGTTTGAGGATAACCCATTGTCGTCTAATGTTCATTTGAAAGAGACTACTGCTTTTAGTGGGGTAATGCTAATTTGTCTAATGCATCGAAAGGGGATTGATTGTACTGGTCCAATCGGTCCTAATACTAATGTGGACACAAACTTGTCTACTGGTCCACTCAAGGTAAATGTTCCAACAGGTACTAATTAACACGAATGTGTACCCAAGAATTGAGTCTATTATGAGGCTGATTTTGTACGCGAGCACTACTAATTCTGAGATGAGGAAAGCTGAAGCCAACTTTTGTCCTTTGGAAGTTGAGAACAAGTGTGAGGGTACCGATCATGCAATTCCATTCAAGGCCGTCGAAGTGGTGAGTGTTAGGTTTGAAAACACTCTTTATGGCTATTTTATTGGTAAAAGAATTGCCTTTCCCGTTGTTGAATACTATGTTTGAAACATGTGGGCAAAGTATGGTATTTCGAGGGTTATGATTAACACTGAGGGATTCTTCTTTTTCAAATTTAATTCGAAGAACGGTTGGAGGATGTTCTTGAAGGTGATCCATGCATGATACACAATATCCCCATCATCCTTATACCATAGACGATGAACACAAACATGTAGAAAGAAGATTTAACCCATATTCCGTTGTGGGTCAAACTTCATGATGTTCCATTGGCTGCATATTTTGAGGATGGACTATCTTATTGTGATGAAACTTGGTACAACAAAAATACTTGACTCTTTTACAAGCAAGATGTTTATGGAATCTTGGGGTCGTAGTAGCTTTGCTCGTGCCTTAATTGGGGTACCGGCTGAAGATGATTTGAAAATGAGTTTATAGTTGCTATTCCCTTATTGGATGGGTCGGGATTCTCTAAAGAAACTGTTCGGGTTGAATATGAGGGGAACCACCAAGGTGTTCTTCATGTAAGATATTTGGCCATGTGCTTGATTAATGTCCAAAAACTGTCATGGTCACTAATCAAACTGTTGAGAAGTCGAATGATGGCTTTCAAGTCATGGGTAATAGGCATAATAACGGGAAGAATGGCAATGCGAAAGGTGGGTCGAAGGCTGGTCTAAGCTACAATACCGACCAAAGGCTAAAATGACTACTTCTAAGACCCCTAACACATCAAATGTGGGTAAGGCTACTAGTAATAATGATAACATATCTAAAGGTGGTAAGGTAAATGCTTCGTGTTCCAAGAAAGTGGTTAATACATCGAATGAATATGATTTATGATCGAATGAATTTGACATTGTGTTTGAGGAGAACAAAGCAACTGGTAATGAAACTGAAATGAGCAAGGTACAGGAAGATGTGGAGACGGGTGATTATAGCGAGGGTGAGTTGAAGAGAGTAGATAATGAAAGTGGAAATTTTATGCCATCGCGAAGTGGAAGTGGATATGGGCCAAAAAGCTTGTATTAACAATGGAAGAAAATTGTGGATGATGATTATGATTCATATGATGACGACTTGTATGATGATCATGGTATCTCTTAAGATAAGCAAGCTTTCTCTAATGCTTGAGATATTAAGGTTCACGGTCGAAAGAAGCAGTAGATTATATTTTATGTTATGTTTAGTCATTTGTAATCTAGTCATAATTATTTCTTCGTTTTAGAAGTAGGTTTGATTTATTATGTTAGCCTGATCGTCTAGTTAACGGGCTGAGATGTGGGAGTTTCCCACATCCATTGTACTTAAATGTTTTTTAGAGTAAGATATTTACCGGAGAAATTTTTTACCCAAAAGAAAAACCAACCCGCATGTTTAACTCTCTTATGTTAGTGATATTGTGAGAGGAAATAAAATAATAGGTCCCTTATTTCAGTTAGTGATTGTCTCATTTTATCATGTTCTTATTTTAATTGGTTCAACATGACCAACATTAGAGATAAACTTGAGAGGATCATTAATCTTTTATAAATATGCTTATTTTTACGGGTTTCATGCTCATTGAAGAACCATGGTGGTCGGGTCTCGGGGAATCAAGACATTGATTATTGTGTCATAATGCTAAAATTTGAAAAAAAAACCCTTACTTTTCTTTTTTCTTTTTTTTTTAAATGCACCCGTCCTAAAAATATATGTCTCTAATCTTGTTTAGCTTTTCTAAATATACTTAGTTAATTTGTCTCGTGGCAACTACTTGTATATACTCCATGTCTCCATTCTAAAAGCCTAATATGTCATTTGAACGCTATTATAAAAATGGACTTTTTTTCATATATAGACATAATACAAACTATCACCTTAGTGTCAATAGACTACTAGTCTGGTACAAATATAATTCATCACACTAAAAAAATTGTGATTTTTTTTGGGGTTTGGTTTTTGAGCATTTGGCCACTCAACTACTCAAGTGGGAGTTTTGGATTTGTTTATATAACTTTGATGTATTGTAAACATCATATTACGGAAATATAGATGTAACACTGCATTTATTCTTATTACGATTTCACAACTTTTATCAAGCTATTTTTTGCTGTAATTTGAATACTTTTATCCAAAAAGCATTGTGTACTATTGTGCACATTAAATCCATCATTGTGCAGCCGATGTAAAATTAAAAGTAGTTGATTTGCACACGTTAATTTTTGATATGCACACATAAATGTACAAGTACAATAAGCATTATCTGACATACGTAGCATGTAAATCACCTCCCCAAATGAAAACCCCATCTTAGAGAATGCACTTCGTTTTTATTTAGAGCATTAACATGTACACTTTAACTTTTTCTAGTTTCAAATAATGTTTTGTTAATTAAAAAGGTCTTATTGGTAAAAAAACAAAATATCAAACTTCAAGGACTTAAGTTGACAATTATTCTTCCACCGCTAGTTTTATTACAAAGTTAAACCAATTACTACAAATGACAAGAAGACAAATATCATGACGTAAAAAAGCTTCCAAAATCAACTCAAATTCAGGCAACTTTAATCGGAGTTATAACGGTGCATGACGGAGGAGCATGGTAGCTATGCCACGTGTTATTCATGTTATAATACTGATGACATCACATACATTGACTACACCTCTATATAAAGTTCAACAACAAGAAAGAAAAAAATTCATCAAGTTTCTTAGACCACTTCCTTGATTGAAGACGGTGAATCGGTGCTAGAGTTTGTTTGTTAAATCATTAGGTACATCTTATACTCTTAGTTTACTTCTTAGTGTTGATGACTGACAAATTGTGTTATGTGTCCGTTAACTGAAATATACGTAATGTTTAATTTTAATGAGATTGTATTGATTAATTCATATATTAATGTGTGTTTGCAGATTAAATCTATCAGTTAGTATGGAAACTTGTTGATCGATGATCGACGACTTGCATTGTGTGTGTTTTTTGAAAAAAATAAATTAAGTGAGATTTTGTTTAAAACTTAAGTTCATTGAACATGACATACTGATTGTTCTAAAATACTTATTTTTACGCGTAATATGATTATTTATTCAAACGCTGATGGCTGGCAACACTGACTTATACAAACTTAATCTTAGCTTGCAAAATTTGTCAATAGTAGGATATCCTGAATCTTGTCGTGATCACAAGGAAACTCATAAAAACCACTTATATGTTGCATATCAGATGACATTTTTATGCCTTATGTTGTACATTCATGTGTGAGCATATAGATAAATAGTTTCATTTATAAGAAAAAAACTTAACTTTTAATCTAAGGTAATATTGCGTGATCCTTTACATCAGACAACATTTGTTGCATCTGCTCTAAGCCGTGACCTTGTGACGTATGCCCTCCTTTAGTAATCGGTTATGTAAATTTACGAGTGGCAGACTGCCAGACTTGGGTATGTAAAATTTACGCATATATGGCACACTTTCTTACGGCAGTTTATATAAATAAACATCTAAAATTTAACCTCTCTCTATGACTATTGTGCTTGCTTATGCTAATCTTTCATATGATGCTTAAATAAAATTGATTGTTGAGCTTGCTAATTTATTAATCTGAGGTACTTTAGTTGTGGTTTATATGCTGTCTACTTCATACCATGTTGGTTGTTCTAAATCAAATTAAATCCAGAGTAGTACTTCACTTATAATTAATATTTTCCATTAAGGAAAATCTAATCTGACTTGTATTTAATTAAATCATACTGTTTGTGTGTGCATTGAGTTTATCCAAATCATACATGTATTCTATCATTTAGGAAAATCAAATCTAACTCGTATCCGAATCATACCATTCGTTCTGGGCTTTTGGTGGCAATCACTATGGCTAATTTCTTGAATATATGCTAAGAAATCTATCATCCATTTCAAAATGGTCCTAAGTGTATTTATCTAGACAATGTCACCAAATGAAAAATTGCTCATTGTGTCATAGGGTGTGTGTGTAACCACCATACATCTTGAATGTTCAGTACGGAAACATGATCCAAGAAAACATTGTACTAATAAATCTTGATTCCAATCCTTTTTACCATAAAAATTACTTATTAAAGCTTATATATGTTACCACTTCTCATCTTTTGTTTATATCGTGGAAATAAACACTAATTTGAAGTAATGATGATTTAAGGTTGTCTGATTATTCATTTGTAAACTGAACGCCACTCGTTTTTCATTATATCCTGATTGATGGATCGGATCACTATAACTTTATCTTGGATCTTGTTGTGATCTCAAGGAAAGTCACAAGAACTACTTTTTATTTATGCTGCATATCAGATGGCATGTTTGTGGCTCATATATGATGTGAAATAAACATGTGTGAGTATATAGAGAAACAGTTTCAGTCCTTTATCTTAGTTTAATCAGTTATACGAAACTTCACTTGTGACAGGAGTGTGTGTTCGAGGCTGTGTCTTTATATATTCTCAAGGTTTTTTTTTTTTTTTTTTTTTTGGTATAAGGTTACCCCGGTAAAACTTATTAAAACCAAAGAAATTAAGTACAATTGAATGTGACTGATGTACCACATTAACCTCAAGCACACACCGCTTAATAAACAAACCAAACCAAAAAAGCCTTAGACATGCCAAAGGCACATTACTCTAGCTATACAATAAAAATAGAGCAATAAAAAATCATTTTATGAACCATGGAAGTTATGCTAAAAGACTTGCCTTTCACAGGGTAATGTCGTGTTCCTTAACATCCGAAAACATTTCGTGTTTATATTTTCTTAAAATATAGCTAGTAACCATGCATCCACTCTAATTAAGACGTGATCATCTAATGTATACCCTCCTTTATGATGTATGCCCTCTTTTCTACGTATAACTTCCTTTATGACGTATGCCCTTTATAACCGGTTGTGTAAAACAACGAATTGTAGAAGTATTTACGTCAGTTAAGATAACAACAAATACTGAAAATTTTACCTCCCACTCTATGACTATTGTGCTTGCATGCTCATACGTTCTAAAGATGCTTAATTGAGATTGGTTTTTTTGTGGAATATTGATTTTTGAGCTTGCTCATATATTCATCTGAGGTACTTTAATTGGGGATTTATATATTCTCTGCTTCATTTCATGTTTTGTTAATCCTTTGCCCAGTGGGCAGAGATTAGCAAAACCCTTTCAATAATAATACTTTTCATAAAGGAAAATCGAACTTAACGTGTATTCAAATCATAGCATTTGTTCTGTGCATTTGGTGGCAATCATTGTGGCTGCTTTCTGGAATTTATGTTAAAGAATCCATTATCCATTTCGAAAAGTACTAAGTGAGTTTATCTTGAATATTCAGTACGGAAACATGATTCATGACAACATTATATTAATTACTTGAGATTTCATTCCTTTTTACCACCAAGATTACATATTAAAGCGAACTTGTGTTATTGCTTCTCATCTCTTGCTTAATTCTTTCTATAGGACGGTCTGAGATGGCATTGGATTTGGGACCAAATGTAGAAGGTTTTCATCCTGTACCAATACCTCATGTAATGTTATATGGATCTGCATCGGATGCACGTGGCCAACCACTTGCCAGCATAAGTGAATTTGCAGCTAGTCAACATAATTACATTGTTAAAATCAAGTTTGCAAGAGTTCACGGAGGCAAAAGTAAGTCTTATTTTTATATAAACCAAATAAAATTTGTTCTATTTGATCCACTAACTCAAACATTATATACTGCATTTTAGGTAAAATCTCACTCTTGAGTGGCCAAGTTTTACATTATTAAGTCAATCTAAGTTTGTTTGCATCCGCAAAACCACTTGAGATTCAATATTCTTCCATTTGTTATTAGGTAACTGGTTACGGTAAACATTTTGCAAAAGGAAATCACGAAATAGCAACCATGTTCCATCGAGTCACTCAGAAATAACCAACTAAAAAAAGTTTCATTTGGAACAATATTATATTTTGAGTAGTTTTTTGCACTTCATAAATGTTTTAAGTATTTTTGTTGAAAATGTGACTTAAATTTTAAAGGTTGTTTGATAAGTTTTGTAATTTTTTTGGACGTGTCCTACACGTTTTCATCTTTAATTTGAGTTTGTTTATAATTAATAAACTATTTTATAGTTTAGTTCATTTTAAATAAAGATCAATGGAAATTGAATATAGTACCTCTGAACTAGAATTTTGTACTTTTGAATATTAAATACGTTTTGGTTTTGCTAATTTTAAAAAAAGCTTCTGCTTTGTTTGTCGGTATTTTTTATTTGTTTTGTCCGTTTATTACCAACATTTCTTAACTAGAGAACTAGGTTAGCAGTATTTAATAATTTTCATCTAGTAATTAGTTGGGTCATTTTTATATTTAATACAGGTAAAAAGAAAGTGACATTCAATGGCATCGATCATGAGCTAATTATTGCAGGACAAATAACTCGGTCTGCAATATTTGGAGATGGCCATAACACTGGAACCAAAAGACACAAGGTCCAGCTATGCCCGACTATACCCTGGGCCATTTCCTTCCAATTTCCAGAACCTGTAGATTGGAATACGCATAGGCACAAACGTGTTTCAGAAACTGTACTGGAAATTAGAGTTGAGAAACTAAGTAGCTCTTTAGCCAGAAAAGCAGCTCTTGAGGAAGCAGCTCTTATGGAAGCAGCTATTGCGGAAGAAGCAGGGGAATTAGTTGTGGATATGGATGCGGAAGAAGCAGGGCAATGAGATGATAGCTTACGCACTGATTCTGAAGATTTGGATAAGGTTGATAGTTGGTTTCGTATAGTCTCATGGATATATAGTGGAAATCACAATGTGTGATAGTTTTAAAACATTCATGTGTTTTAGCTTTCGAGTGGTTAGTTACTTTATTAAAAACTTAAAATCATCTGATGTCTTTTTATTTTGTTTATATGTCTAGTAAGTAATTAAGTTAACCTTTATAAATTATGATCTGGAACTAAAAATGTTTTGATCACCTAGACCGACCTGCGCCAGATCTTGTCTTGCTAACTCGAAGTTCTCGTTGAGTTAATCTTATATTTTCTTCAGTTTTATAAATAATAGTTACATAATAGATTAATTTTATTTTTTTCTCGTTGATTAAATTAAAAATATAGAACAGAACACTGTTTGTTAGATAATGTCTCTTCTGTCACATAGGTTCACAGATGCCCCTAAAGTGTCAACAAAGTTTTATTAAAACCTCTAAGTTAAAATAGTTTGTTAATTACATTTGCACCCACAGTTTACTATATACAAAAAAGTTACTAGTAACATTTATACTCTTAGTTTGGTAAATTGTTAATTATATTTACACATGTTAAGAATTTACAATTTACATACGTAATACAAGTACTCTATTATTATTATTATTATTATTATTATTATTATTATTATTTTTGTTATTATTATTATTATTATTTTTTGAACGATAGATTTCATTAAAAACTAGCAAAAAAATAGAAATGGATTACAAATGATTTGTACATACAACTTTCGGATTAACAATCCAATCAAGCCACTTAAGGCATGAAAGTTTACTCCTACGTGAGATCCAAGAATGAGATAAAATCATAATATCATCTCCAAGAGTGTCTTTGCATGGAGGTTTTGAATTGAAACAAATTATATTCCGGTATCTTCATATGATCCAAGTAGTTGATTGAACAACCACATCAAGCCAAATCTTAGCGTTTCCGTAGAGATCGACATCAGAAATGAAAACTACGTACTTTATAAAGAGTTTAATAACAAAAAACTAAAAATTTCAATTAAAATTATTGGAAATTCCTATAAGAGGACAAAAGTTTGTGTTTGGTCCACATTATGGTAAAAAAAAACACCGTTCACAATCTGGTCATGTGCTACTGCGCGATCATGCTACTGGTAAAGTACATTTGATTTGATATTTTGTATTCACAGAGTGCTTTATCAAGTGGTTTTTTATTGATTAAAACGTCTTACTGGTATAAAAAAGGTCAAATTTGAAGGGCTTAAGTTGACCATTATTCACCCACCGCTAGTTTTATTACAATGTTAAACTATTTACTACAAAATTACTAGAAGATGAATATCATGATGTAAAAGAGCTTCCAAAGTCAACTCAAATTCAGGCAACTTTAACCGTAGATATATAAGACGGTGCATGACGGAAGAGCATGATGGCGATGCCAAATGTCATTCATGTTATAATGCTGAGATCACATGGATTAACTACACACCTCTATAAAGTTCAACACAACTATAGGAAAGAATAATTTGCATTACTCTCTTAGGCAACTTGTTAGTGAATCGGTGCCATTTTTCGGTTGAATCATCAGGTATAACTTATCTTCTTAGTTTACTACTTAATTTTGTGTGTATTGTTCTTATTTTTTTTTTCAAATGTTGATGGCTGGCAACACTGACTAATGCAGATATAATGTTAAGTTTTAATTAATTTGTAATGGATAATTCATTAATGTTTGCAGATTAGATCAATTAATTTTAGTATGGTAACTTGTTGATCGATGATAATAATTGACGTGCATTATGTGTTCTTTTAAAAAGAATCTATGAATATATATTTGTACATTTCTGAAATTTTGTTTAAAGCTTTTAATTGGTTGAAAATGACACAGTGATTGTTCTCATTATAAAACATTTGTTTTTATCTATCATATATAACCCAGTATGTGGATTAAAGGTTTTTGCTCTATGGATTCTACTAAATGTATGAAATAATTACTAGAGATGGTTATAGGTTGTATGATTATTGATTTGTAATCTGAATGCTCTTTAATTGTTATTAATTTCCTGATAAATAGATCTATATATCTGTTCCATATGTATAACCCTTTATGACCAACTCATATGTTTAATTAAATGCTAAATGTGTCACTAGTATGAGATATTGGATCTTGTCGTTATCGCATGTTTACGGCTTATGTTGTGAATATACAAAAAACCCTTACACCCAAAAAAAAAAAAAAAAAAAAAAAAAAAAAGAAACTGTTTCGCTCCTTACTCATTGTCCTTTACATGAAAACTTAACTTGTTACAGGAGTGTGAGCTTGCATCTGATCACAATTTTTTATTACGAAATTATAAGATATTACTTGCCTTTTAATTTTAGGCAATGTTGTGTTCCTTTACATCCGACAACGTTTCATGCATACGCTCTAACGTGTGACCCTGTGACGTATGCCCTCCTTTAGTAATCAGTTATGTAAAATTATAGTGGTATATACATTACTATAATTCACCTCAGCTAATCACTATTGTGCTTGCTTATGCTCATACTTTCTAAGGATGCTTACATATGATATGGTTTTCTTGTTAAATACTGATTTATTGATCTTGCTCATAAATTAATCTAAGGTGCTTTAATTGTGGATTTATACGTTGTCTGCTTCATTTCATGCTTCGTTAATCAAATTCAGGAAAACCTAATCTGACTTGTATTCATATCACATCATATCATATTATCTGTTGTGTGCACTAAGTTTATCAACATGCTCCTATATTCAAATTTCTTCTATTTGAGAAAATCGAATCTAGCTTATATTCAAATTGCTGCCATTCAATGTCAACATTTGAGGGCATCACCGTGGCTTCTTACGGGAATGTATGATAAGAAATATATTATCCTTTTCATAGAGTCCTAAGTGGATTTTATATAGACTAGACGAGTACCCATGCATAACAACAAGATATATAGTGGCACATAGTTGTGGTGATTTAAAAAAAAATATGGGTTATAAACTAAAAATATAAAAGTTTATGGTTTCCATATCTAGTTTTCTTAATTTTTCACTTTCAAGAATATGGTTTTTCCTTTATATATAGTATAGATATAGATAATATCATGAAAGAAGTTGATCGGTAAAGCAAACAATCTTAATAATGGCAAATATCGCTCATTCAGGACAGAAACATGATCCATGAAAACATTGTACTAATTACTCTACCTCACCTCCCTTTTAATTACTATCGAAATTACAAGCAAAATAACACTAAAAGCTAACTTGTGTTACTCTTCTCATCTCTTGTTCAATATAGCTTTTATAGCGCAATCTGAGATGGCACTGGATTTGGGACCCAATGTAGAAGAATTTGATCCTTTACCAACACCTCATGTGAGGTTACATGGAGCCGCATCGGATGCAGTTGGGCGTCCACTTGCTAAATTAACTGAACTAGTTGCTAGTCGGCAATGCTACATTGCTGTAGTTAAGTTGCCAAAAGTGCAGTGTGGCTATTGTAAGTGTTATGAATGTGATTAGAACTTCTAAGGGCCTTTTGGTATTTTTCGTATCTTCGTTAGGAAAGTATTGTCATAGGTCGGTTATGTTAGGTTGGTTTGTTTTTGCTTATAAATAGGGAATCATAAGATGAGAACTTTGTACCTTCAAATTTCGTTTAGTAATAAAAGAAAAGCTTCCGCAAATTTGTCGATTCTTTTTGCTTCTCTTGTTCTTCATCTTTGATTATCAATTGTTAATTCTAACAAGTGGTATCAGAGCTTGTTGATCATTGTGGGTAATTCAAGAAGCTTGAATCGTTTTTCGAATTTGGGTTTCGTTTGGATTTCATCGAATTTATGGTTCCAGGTTGAAGATCGTTTTTGATTAAATGTTTGTTTTGAATATGGTATTGAAGTATTCATATTCTGATTAGTGAATCTTCAATCGAATTGGGTATAAATTGGTGTTTGTCGATTTTAATCTGTCAAGAACCCTAGCTAGTTCTTGAGTGTTTTTGTTTTGGGGAAAGTTTGATTCGTTTAGAAAAGATAAAAAAAAAAATAATAAAAAAAAAATAAAAAAAAATTTGTTTTTGTTTTGGGTTTTTTTCTTTTTTCTGGAAAGTGGGCTTTTGAAATTTAATTTGACTTTGTATTGTGGGCTAATAGTATTAGCATTTGAAGTTTGTTTTTGATTCGTTTGAATTTGTTTGAACTTTGTTTGAAAATCATGTCTTCTTCTCAACTCATTAATATTGAGAAGTTTTCGGGAAAGAGTAACTTTAGCTTGTGGCGTATCAAGATTCGAGCCTTATTGAAACAACAAGACATTTGGGCACCCATTAGCGGTACAAAACCGGATGATATGACTGACGCTAACTATAAGTTGCAAGAAGAAAAGGCACACTCTACTATTTTGCTATGTTTATCTGATGAAGTTCTTTATGAAGTTGGTGACGAGGAAACGGCAAAAGGAGTTTGGGAAAAGTTAGAAACTATTTACATGACAAAGTCGTTGACTAATAAGTTGTTGTTGAAACAACGCTTGTTTTCTCTTCGAATGAAAGAGGACTCATCTTTGAAAGAACATCTTGATGCTTTGAACTCGATATTGATGGATTTGAAGAATGTTGAAGTGAAGATTGAAGATGAAGATGCGGCTCTTGTTCTTCTAGTGTCGTTACCTCCTTCGTTTGAAAGTTTTGTTAGCTCATTTGTTGTCGGTAAAGACACTATCACTTTGGAAGATGTTAGATCTAGTTTGCATTCAAGAGAGCTTCGTCAACAATCTTCAGGAAGTGGTTATGAGTCCCAATCCATGGGTTTATCAACCACAAGTTGTGATAGAGGTCGATATCGATTTGAAAAAGATAAAGATAAAGGTGGAGCATCGTCAAGTTCTCGAGGTCCCAATCCTCGAGATATTTGTAACTACTGCAAAGAGACTGGTCATTGAAAGATTGATTGTCCTAAACTAAAGGAGAAAATTTTGGTTGCGGCTACTGCTAAAGACGAGTCGTGCTACTCGGGTTCAGAATGTGAGTTTCTTTGAATGGTTAACCGTTTCGGTTAACGTTTGGTTATTCGTTTTTGAAGTCATTGGCGTTTGTTTTGGATTGTTTTTGGGGAATCAATCATTTATTTGAATTAGGCTAGTATCTCTAGCATTTGAAATTTTGAATTTAATTTGGAACATTTGGTCTTCCTTAGGAGTTTGAATCACGGTGGAGATTGTTATGAATGTGATTAGAACTCCTAAGGGCCTTTTGGTATTTTTCGTATCTTCATTAGGAAAGTATTGTCATAGGTCGGTTTGTTTTTGCTTATAAATAGGGAATCATAAGATGAGAACTTTGTACCTTCAAATTTCGTTTAGTAATAAAAGAAAAGCTTCCGCAAATTTGTCGATTCTTTTGGCTTCTCTTGTTCTTCATCTTTGATTATCAATTGTTAATTCTAACAGTAAGTCTTATTTTGGTCTTAATTAGTAGATATAACTGGTTCGATTATATCCACGTGGTGAAGTATTTAAACTTCAGTGATTTATTCAGTACAAAAACTTTAAATGACTTAATTGATACACTAATTAACTTAATTGATACACTAATTAAACGTGGTTACTCTTCTTTTTTTTTTTTTTTTTTTTTTTTTTTTTTTTTGAAAGGCAAAATATGAAGTTGAACATGATTACTAGTTACTACCTAATCATTTTCTTCACCATGTATTTAGCTGAGTCATATTTTATGTTTGGATCAGGTATAGTAGTTGTAGGTGTCAGTGCCTTTGATGAAGTATACATTCAAGGCCGAATTACGCCAGGTGCAATATGTTGTCCCACTATCTTTGGATCGATATAATAAGTTGCAAAGTAATATGAATAAGTAAATCTATATATTGTCTAACCATTAAACGATTCTAATACATATGTATATATAAGGTTTGAATCGACATGACCCAACCATTGTGTCCTTTCGGTTATAGTTCCAACCGGTATAACTAATAACTAACTTTTCAATAACTAACTTCTGTAACTAACTTTCGGTTACAAAGTTTCTAACTAACATCTTTGGTCCTTCGAGTTTTGAGAAGCAATGAAGCGAGATTATAGGTTCACATTCTCCTCCTTAATCTTGATCGTTGCTTCTTGTTAAATCTTGAACTCCGAGCATTTGTCGCATTGTCATGAACTTCAATCTTGGTAGAGCCTTTGTTAGTATATCTGCTCTTTGTAGTTCTCCGCTGACATGTTCTATGTTGATGTGTCCATTCTCCACGCATTCTCGAATGAAATGATATCGAATGTCGATGTGTTTACTTCTTCCATGAAAAACTGGGTTCTTGACTAGTGCAATTGCTGAAACGTTATCTACCTTCAACGTAATCTTTTTTTCTTCATTTCCAGTTAATTCACTAAGTAATCTTTTTAACCATAAGGCTTGACATGATGCTGCAGTAGCTGCCATAAATTCTGATTCACATGATGATAGCGCCACTGTCGGTTGTTTCTGAGTACTCCAAGTAATGGGTGACTCTCCAAAATAAAATACTATGCCAGTAGTTCCTTTTCCTTGATCAGTGTTGATTCCATAACTACTGTCGCTGTAACCTGTAATCTTGCATCCGCCTTCTTTCTTGTAAATTATGCCATGCTCCTTTGTTCCTTTGATATATCGGATTACTTGCTTTACTGCCTTTAGATGATGTTCCTTTGGGTCTTGCATCCATCTACTGAGTAGTCCGACTGAATAACTAAGATCTGGTCTTGTATGTAGTAAGTACCTGAGACTTCCAATTAAGCTTCTGTAATAAGTTGCGTCAACTGATTCTCCATCTTCCGCCTTGACCAACTTAGTACCGGGGTCCATTGGTATCTTCGTATCATTACTATCATCCATATTCGTTTCCTTCAAGATCTTGTTAATATAACCTGTTTGCTTGATTGTAATCTCTCCTCCTGTCTGTGTAACTTCTATCCCAAGGTAATAAGCTAACAATCCTAAGTCGCTCATTTCAAACTTTTCTTCCATCTGGGATTTGAATAATTCTACTTCCTTCTTTGGAGTGCCAGTGATTATCAAATCATCTACATAAACTCCGACTATAATTGTAGAATTCTTGTTCCTCTTTGTATATACTGCTTGTTCGAGATTACACTTCTTGAATTCTAATGACTTTAATGTTTGATCAAGCTTCACATTCCAAGCTCTCGGTGCTTGTCTTAAGCCATATAAAGCTTTAATAAGCTTGTAAACTTTTCTTGAGTTTTCTGGTTGTACAAATCCTTCAGGTTGTGTAACATAGACTTCTTCTTTCAAATCTCCATGTAAAAATGCTGATTTTACATCCAAGTGATGAACTTGCCAACCATGATATGCTGCTAACGCTAATATTAATCGTACTGTTTCTATCCTAGCAACTGGGGCAAATACTTCATCAAAGTCTATTCCTTGTTCTTGTACATATCCTTTTGCTACTAAACGTGCCTTGTATCTAATGATCTTTCCTTGTGCATCCCTCTTGGTTTTAAAAACCCATTTGAGTCCAATTGCCTTGTGATTTTCTGGCAATGTAGTAAGAATCCATGTCTTATTCTTATTGATTGAATCTATTTCAATTTCCATAGCCTCAATCCATTTCTTATCTACTGATGCTTCCTTATAGTTACGAGGTTCTTCTTCTGTGAAAAATAAACTAGGTGTTTCCACTACTCTTGCAGTTTCGTAAATTTCTGCTAAACCTTTTAATCCTCGTACTGGTGTATGATCATATCTTTCATCTGATGTTTCTAATGAACTAATAGTAGCCTCTTCTTCTGCTGAGTTAGGGTCATAATGGAATGTTGGTGGTGTAATTGGTGAGTTTGGTTCTGATGTTGGATCTGGTAACGGATCCGGTGTTGGATACATATCATCATCATTTTCTATGTTAACAGTTACAGGAGTTGTATTGTCAACTTTGTCTACCACAAAACTAGTCCAAAATGTGTCTTGTGTACTTGTATCCTCTTCATTCTTCTCCCAATTCCACGGCTTTGTTTCCATAAACTTTACATCCCTACTAACATGTTTCTTTTTCCTTATTGGATCATATAACCTACATGCTTTTGATCCTTCCTCTACTCCTAAATAAATCATTGGTATGCTTCTATCATCCAACTTCTTTAAATGAGGAATTGTTACTTTTGCATAAGCTGTGCATCCAAATATCCTTAGGTTCTCTAAATTTGGTTTTCTATTATAGAGTGCCTCATATGGAGTTTTATCTATCAGGGCTCTTGTAGGTACCCTATTTAGTATGTAAATAGCATGTTTCACTGCTTCCGCCCAAAAAGTTAAGGGTAACTTCATGGCTTTCATCATACTTCTCGTAGTTGATAACACTGTTCTATTCCTTCTCTCCACTACTCCATTCTGTTGTGGTGAATATGGTGCTGTCAACTGTCTTGCTATTCCATTATCTTTACAATATTTGGTGAATTCATTTGATGTAAATTCGCCTCCTCTATCTGTTCTTAGCATTCTCACTTTCATTCTTAACTCCATTTCTATTTTCTGCTTAAATTCCTTGAATATACTAAATGCTTGATCCTTTGATTGTAGAAAATAAGCCCACATAAATCGTGTACAATCGTCTACTAACAAGAATATGAGTTTCTTGCCTGAGTGTGTTGCTGGACTAATAGGACCACAGAGATCTCCATATATTAAGTCCAACGGGTTCTTTGATCTGAATTTAGCTTGGTTTGGAAATGGTGTTCTACTATGTTTTCCTAATAAACATGCATCACAAATCTGTCCGGCATGATTTATTCTAGGTATTCCTTCTACTAGACCTTTTCTAGTCATCTTGTTGATATCTTCAAAGTTTAGATGACCTAATCTAGCATGCCATAACCATGCTTGGTTATCTATATTTGCTAAGAGACATATAGGTGTATCTATCCGTAATCTAATACTGTAAAGTCTGTTCTTGGATCTTTCAACTTTCATCAATAACTTCCTGCTCTTATCATACAAAGTCAATCTATTTCCCTCCATTATAACTTTACAACCTATTTCTGTAAGTTGTCCTAGACTTAGTATGTTGCTCTTAAGGTTTGGTATATAATATACATCCGATACGACCTTTTGTTCTTGGTTTTTGCAACCTAACAATATAGAGCCTTTTCCCTTTATCTGTACATATGATCCATCTCCAAAACTTACTCGTCCTGTTATGTTTTCATCCATATCTCTAAAATGACTCTTGGTTCCCGTCATATGATTACTTGCACCGTTATCTAAATACCATATGCTTTCGTCCTTTGAAGCATATTTTCCTGGTTGAATTTGGCCTTCATTCAACAAAACTTCCTCGTATTTGGTTTCGTGCTTAGTCATTAATAGTGATGGTTCTTCATCTTCTAAGATAAGGTTGGATTGTTCCTTATCTGTCAATTTTACTCTACACTTTCTCATAAAGTGTCCAAGTTTGTTACATCTGTAACATCTTAACTTACTCACATCCTTTCTATTCGTGTTCTTATTAGGGTTTTCCTTATAATTGGGTTTTCCATCTTGTGAGTTATTTCTGTGTTTGTTATTTTGCCAGTTTCTTCGTGCATAGTTTGATCTACCTCCATGCTTATTAAAATGTTTTCCTCTACTTGAGTGTTCACCGTGTGTGAATAATAAATTATCCTGGCTTTCAACTTGATCTCCCTTCCGGAGTTTTATCCTTTCCTCAAATGCTTTGAGTTTTCCTGTGATCTCATCTAGGGTAATGTTGTCTAGATCACTAGTTTGTTCTATGGATGCTACTATCTGAATGAATCTATCTGGTGTGGAATCTAAGAGTTTTCTAACTATAAGTGATTCATCTATTGTTTTCCCTAGTTCTGTTGCCTTCGTGACATAACCATTTAACTTATCTGCAAATGCATCCACCGTCTCATCATCCTTCATCTGAAGGGCATTAAATCCTATCATTAAAGATTGTAATCGTGCTTGTTGCACTTTCTCTTCGCCAACGTGTCTCCTTCTTAATGAATCCCATAATTCCCTCGCTGTTTTACAACTTGCCACTTGTAAAATTACATCCTCTGTCAACGCTTGATATAACAAGGCTATTGTTGCCTTATCTTTCTTAACATCTAATTCTGTATTCTCCGTAGGTTCTATTGTCTCCCACAAACCATGTGCTTCTAATATAACCTTTATTTGTATAGCCCATACCGTGTAATTTGTGTTTTTCAACTTAGGACATTGGTATTGTGCTATAGGTGTTAAGGGTTTTAATGTAGTTGTTGCGTTCGTATCATCGCCCATCTTGAAAGTATTTATGATCTTCACTTTCTAATATTCACGGGAATTTTCTAATATGGTATCTCCTCTAATATGGGAATATATATAGTTTTCGGGAATTCCTAGTAATTACGGGATCAATAGTAGTTCTCGGGATTCCTAATAGTATAAACTAACAAAATCTATACTATTCTAATGAATTGAAATCCAGAAAATTAGAACTTGTGACCTCGTTATCGTATTTGAATATGAGATGTATTCCCTTGTCTCCTTTTTCGTTTATTTTTCTGCCTCGTTATTTCTTTCCAAATCGACTTCAAATCTTTCCAAGCAACCTCTCGAATTTTTGCCTTAATTCTGATTTTTTGCTTCTGATTCTTGCTTCTGATTCTTGCTTCTGATTCGAACCAGTAAATAAACACCAAAGTTCTTTTGTTCTCCTTCTTGTCGAATTGCTGATGTTGTTGTTTTTTTTATTAACGAGTCCCTTTTTTTGTTGTTGTTGTTGTCGAATATTGTTACAGAAATTCGACACAAACAAAAATAATACCACTCTACACGTTGTTATCTCCTTCTTCTTGTGTGTTCAACTTGATCTCGTTTCTTGAAATCTCCACGTATCTTACACACATCTACTTGTTACCACGCCTTGGTAAATATGAATCAAATCTGTCTTGTCGTTTGATCCTTGCTGCAACGAAACAACCAAACTATGGTTATACAGTTTCTTGCGCCTGTCGTTGTTGTTGTTCTTTTGTGTTAATATCGACACAAATTCCACACTCTTCTTCCAAATGATCAATTAATACTACGTATACGCTTTTCTCAACCAACAACGCCCTTTGCTTTGTGTTTCTTTGCCTCGAACTAGTTCCTTTTTCTTAATACACAAAGTCTTCTCTATCTTCCTCGACACCAATACGCTTGATGCTATGCGTTTGCAACTCCTACGTAAAACAGATCGTGCACTATCTTTTCTACGCGTTTCCTTATTCAAAAACGTGTTTCCTTCGAAGATTTAAAAGAAAACAAGTTGTATCTTTTCTCGCTCAAAGGGAATAACGAATTGTTCTTCCACTTCTCCTGCGTTTTTCTTTTGGCTTCTGACTGATTTTTGTTGATTTCGTTATGCAGAAATCGTTTTGTATTTTGATGTATAATCCTTGCTCTTGATGCCAATTGTTGTCCCACTATCTTTGGATCGATATAATAAGTTGCAAAGTAATATGAATAAGTAAATCTATATATTGTCTAACCATTAAACGATTCTAATACATATGTATATATAAGGTTTGAATCGACATGACCCAACCATTGTGTCCTTTCGGTTATAGTTCCAACCGGTATAACTAATAACTAACTTTTCAATAACTAACTTCTGTAACTAACTTTCGGTTACAAAGTTTCTAACTAACATCTTTGGTCCTTCGAGTTTTGAGAAGCAATGAAGCGAGATTATAGGTTCACACAATATTTGCGGATGGGGCTGCTATCCAAAACAAAAGATCAAGAAACCGCGTTTAGTTATGCCCGACTGAACCCTGGGCCATTTCCTTCCAATTTCCCGAGCCCGTAGACTGGGATACACGTTGGGTCGAGCATAAATCAGAAACTGTACTTTTCAGTTGAGAAATTAAGTAGCTCTTTAGCTAGACAAGCAGCTGAGGCAGCAGCTTTTGCGGAAGCAGCTCTTGCTGAAGTAGCAGGCCCATCAACTGTTAGCGATTCAACCGTTGTGGATGTAAACGAGACAGGGTCATCTGGAGTTAGCTCTGCAAGAACCGTTGTGGATGTGGAAGCAACGAGCACATCGGATGATAGCTCGCTTAGTGATCTTCAAGTTTGGGATATGGTTGTGGTTGGATAGCATAGTTTCATGGATATAATGGAGATTTCAATGTGTTTTAACTTTTAAGTGGTTAGTTACATTGTTAAACCCAATTATGGTAAAACGAGAATCTCTTAGAAGTTAAAAACAAGTTTTGTGCATGTCTTTGTATTTATTACTTTATTAGGTAAAATTGTGTTATAGATAAAAGAAAAAGTTGAGACGTATGAGTACTTTTTGCTAAAACTGATAAATGTAACTTCTAACGTCACCTAGTGTTCTATCATGTGGCGTTTTAGTAACTAGTTATAATGTCCGCGCACGTGCGGGTTTTTTTTAAATTTTTTGAAACATATATTTTATTTACTAAAAAACAAATAATTTAATCTTTGTTTTGTTTGATTTATTATATTTAATTATAGTTTTTTATTATTAAAGATAATTATTTAAAAATTTTAATCCTATTATTAATTTAATCTTATCTATATTTTTTGTATTTATCTTCTACTTGTGTTAATTGCCTCTCATCTATATTTTTGTACTTATCTTCTAGTTGTGTTATGGATAAATATAAAATGTTAGCTAATAAGAAAATAATTTTTTTAAATACAATTATTACTAAATAAGGTATGAATGCATTTTTTTGAAATGGAAAATTCGTTTTGTTTTATTATATAAATAAAAGATTGAAAGGTTTTATTGGTAAAAAAAATCAAATTTGAAGGAATTAAACTGGCCATTATTCACCCACCGCTAGTTTTATTACAATGTTGAACCAACTACTACAAAATTACAACAAGACAAAGATCATGACGTAAAAGAGCTTCCTAAGTCAACTCAAATTCAGGCAATTTAAACCGGAGTTAAGACTTCCGACAGCTATGGCGCTTAGGCACAGAAACATTCCGGTTATCGACATTTCTTGTCCGTTTTGTGGCGATGTGGAGGAGACGGTGGACCATCTTTTCACCGGCTGTATGGTTGCCAATGCCCTTTGGCAGCATGTAGCGTCCTGGTGTAAGGTCCATAACTGGTTTGCTTTTTCTTTCAAGGACCTGGTGGAAGTTCATAATTTTGTTGGGCTATCGGGGAGAGCCAAAGACATTTCCATGGCATTATTATTATAGGGTGTTGGAGCATATGGAGAGCGAGAAACGGCCTCAAGTTTCAAAACAAGAAGTATAGGATGGAAGAAATCATAGGTGAAGTTAAAGTGTTGGGTTTTCTTTGGGCCAAAAATAGAGCTAAAGTGTCTTCTTTGTCTTGGGTTGATTGGTGTAAATTTGTAATTATGTAAGTGTTTGCTGTTGTTTGTGCTGCCCCGTCTTGTGGGTTGGCGGTTTTTAATGATATTTACCTTTCAAAAAAAAAAAAAAAAAAAAAAAAAAAAAAGACGGTGCATGACTGAAGAGCATGCTCGTTATGCCACATGTCATTTATGTTATAATGCTGACATCACATGCATTAACTACACCTCTATAAAGTTCAACAACAAGAAGAAAGAACTTTCATTAGTTTCTTAAGCCATTTGCTTGATTGAAAACGGTGAATCGGTGCCATTGTTCAGTTGATTCATTAGGTATAACTTATCTTCTTAGTTTACTAATAATTTTTTCTTGTAATCTTGTGATTATTCAATAATTAATAGTCAATGATTGGAAGCTTGTTATGTGCCCGTCAATTGATTTAGACACAATGTCAACTTTTGATGGTTGATGCATTGACGTTTGCATATTAGATCGATCAATTAGTGTCGCAACTTGTTGATTGATGACAATTTACCTGCATTTTGTTTTTTATATAAAATAATAACATACATTGAATTTGTGAAAAATAAATTTGAAACTATAAATTGGTAGAAAAGCACACAATAAGTGTTCTAAAATAGTTAATTGTAGAGATATGGTATGTGGGCTAACTATTTCTGGTTTAAATTGGGGATTATGTGAAATGTAGTGTTTGATATGAATCATATTACATGATTTGCTCTATGGATTATATAACATGTATGAATAAAAATCTCATGTTAGGAATATTTTACATAAGTCATGGCATCTTATATGGATTTTACTAGATCTAATTACTTATTTGCACACGGAATGCTCTTTGTTAGCTCCTGACGGCTGGATCTATATAAATCTGTTATGCTTGACATTTTAGTATGAACTCTAATGTTGAAGTGCTAGATTTGTCACAACTATGTGATCTGATCGGATCTTGTAGTGATCCTAAGGAAAATCATAAAAAACCATTTCTAAGCTGCAATGTGTTTACGGCTTATATTATGAAAATAAAGATACACTATATATATATATATATATATATATATATATATACACACACACACACATGTCTGAGCATATAAAGAAACAGTTTTACTGTTTCACTCCTTGACCTCATTTTATTCCTTTATATGAAAACTTAACGTGTGACAAGAGTGTGTAGTTGCGTCTAATTACAAGGTTTTATAAACCATGAAGTTTATAATAAAATACTTGCCTTTTAATTTAGGGCAATGTCATGTTCATTTACATCCGACAACATTTGATGCATCCGCTCTAAGGCGTGACGCTGTGATGTATGTCCTTCTTTGAGACTATGCCCTTATGTAAATTTATGTTTGGCAGAATTTTTGCATCAGCCGATATAAATACGTTACTACAATTTCACCTCAATTTATGACTATCATGCTTGCTTATGCTAATACTTTCTAGAGATGCTTAAATAAGATTAGGTTTTTTTTTTTTTTTTCGTCCGGCGGGATTTTATGATAACACAAAGATCTAGCAAGACGCTAGAAAGCAACAAAAGAATAGTACACAATCCAAGAGATAGTTAAAACTAGGGGTTTCATCCATAGATCTCAATCTAATCTAAATTTCTTACACCTATTACTCACCCAACAAAAGAGGAATGCTATAGCCACAAAGAAAATTACCACAAAACATCCACAAAGTGATGTGTCAAAGAATGATTGGTTTAATCATAAAGAGGAGAGAGAAACTATCACAACATACACCAATGACCTTTTGACACATCACTTTGTGGATGTTTTGTGGAAATTTTCTTTGTGGCTATAGCATTCCTCCAAACAAAATGATAAGCTTTGAACATCCTTGAAGATATCACAACCGTTGGACTCTTTAAAGTTTAAAACCTTAGCATTTCTGCTTCTCCAAATATGCTACATAGAGCTGAGGTGAAAATGACTCCTTCAGAGCATTGGAGATGAAATGGTGATAACATTTTTTTTTCTCCGTGCTCAAACGATTAACAAAATTGCACACATTTGTAATCCACATTCATATCCACAGAAACTGAGAGAGAAACCCCACCATTTAAAATGAAATTTCATATGCTACGAGACCATGAGCACTTACCCGTCAAATGGTCTAATGATTTAACGTCTTCTTCACACATTGGGCAGACAATCGAATGCAAGTCAATACACATCTTGTTAAAATGTCCCTTCTTCGGAACTAAAGAATTCCATCTTGTTATTTTCATGAGATAAAGGAAGAATTTTATCATCTAATTTGACTCGAAGAGGTTTAACTGAGAATTTTCTCGAGTTCTCAAGAGCCCAACTCCAACCATCTGCCCTGCTTTAACTTCACTCCTTGAATTAAACAAGCCAAACTTTCCATTTCCTCATTTTCTCTACCATTACGATTAGATCAACGCTAGTTCCATGCCGATGAAATATGATCATTCAATTTAAACAGGTGATCATATATGTTGCAATATGACACTAAAGCATATAATCTAGGATAGACTTCAGCTAGATTAAAAGTACTGAGCTACTCTTCATCCTAAAGTTTAATAGAGACTCCCTCACTACCTAATTTGACCCGAAGAGGTTTAATTGATAATTTTCTCGAGTTCTCAAGAGAACAACTCCAACCATCTGCCCTGCTTTAACTCCACTCCTTGAATTAAACAAACCAAACTTTCCATTTCCTCTTTTTCTCTACCATTACGATTAGATCGATGCTAGTTTCATGCCGATGAAAGATGATCATTCAACTTAAACAAGTGATCATATATGTTGCAAAGCATATAATCTTAGATAGACTTCAGCTAGATTGAAAGTACTGAGCTACTCTTCATCCCAAAATTTAATAGAGACTCCCTCACCAATAGAACGAGAAAAGAAGAAAGAATGGTGAATATTGACACTATTCACAACATGGCATGCCTTTAGAATATCTACCATGTACCCTTTGTGTCAATGGAAGCATAGCCATCTCCATAACCATATAGAAAGAAGCCTAAGGTTAAGAGCTTTAAGATATCCTATCCCGAGACCACCCAATTTCACAGGACATCAACTTTACGCACGACCCATGAAACTTTCTTTTATCAACCCCACCATGCCAAAAATTTCGGATCTGCTCAAGCAGATTGATAATTGAAATTGGTGCCTTGAAAAGAGAAAAATATTAAGTCGTTAGGTTAGTCATGACAACTTTGATGAGAGTCAAACATTCACCAAAAGAAAGAGATTTCTCCTTCCATTTAGCCAATTTTAGCTTAAATTTAGTGACTACAAGAGGATCCCAACTATTTGTTTTTCTCATACTTGAACCAATAGTTAATCCTAAATATATGAAAGGAAGACTTGAATTCATACAATTGATAGACCTCGCTACTCTTTTAAACTCATCATTTTTTACCCCACACCCAAAAGACGACTTTTACTAAGATTAACTTCAAGTCCCGAGGATACTTGAAAGCATCGTTAAATTCTGATCAATACAGTTATATTTAACTTGGACAATTCCCTATGGAAGTGCATAGTCTGCGTATTGTAGGTGAGAGATCTCCACATTATTGTTTCCTACCTCAATGCCTTAAAAACTCCTTTTTCAATTGCTTCCATAATAGAAATGTGCAATGATTCCATTAAAATGATAAACACAAAAGGCAACAGGAGATCTCCTTGTCTCAAACGTTTGCTCAACTTAAATTCCTTAGAGGGACTGCCATTTATGAGGATTGAAGAAAAACCCAATCAAAGGCAACCACAAGTCCCATCTCTCCATTTAATACCAAAACCCATTTTACCCATAGTGTCATTGCTAATATTCCAGCTTATTGAGTCGAAAGCTTTTACGAAATCCACTTTGAAAATCATGAGTTTCCCATTCACTTTCTTAAACCAAGAAATCACTTCATTTATGATTAAAGGCCCATCCGTAATCCGTTGATCTTTCAAAAATGTAGTTTGGACATTGCTGATTATAGTACTCATGACGTACTCTAATCTGTTAGCAAGCAACTTTGAAAGTACTTTATAATAGCAACCCATAAGACTAATCAGACAGAAATCTTGTGGAAGAAAAGGATTAGAGACTTCTGGAATTAAGGTGATGAAAGATGAATTGTATCCCCTTGCATTTGATTTTTTGATCTCAAAAAGTTTGACTGCTTTTATAAAATTGACTGCTTTAATGAACGTGAAAGTGAATCCGTCAGGAAAGGCGCCTTATCCCCTCCACAGCTCCATATGTCATTCTTAATTTCATCATTTCAATAGGTCTACCAAGAAAACATTTTTGAGGCTTCGAGATCGTCTTGAACTTGTTACTGTGAAAGCAAGGTCTACGAGGGATATTCTTTGTGAATCTATCAAAATACAATTGAAAAAAAAAATCCTATTGAATGTTACACGGATCATTCTCCCAGAAGTCATTAATCATAACGCCATGAACCAATTGACGCCGATTTTTACCCTTGATAATTGAGTGAAAAAACACGGTGTTCTCGTCCTCATCTATGTCACTCCAACATCGAGATTTTTGTTGCAAGGCTTTTATGTTTTTTGATTCTATCTCAAACAAACATTTGGCAATTTGACACCTTAATTTGCAATCCGACTCTGACAAAACACCAATTTCAGCTTTTAAATAGTGCACTTTCCTGAATTGATTTCTGCCTAAAGTTTTTACCCCATGGTTTTAGATTGGCCTTTAAGGCTTTCAACTTTCCGCAGAGATTAACTCAGGAAGATTGAACAAATAGGTTTATTAGATCCTCATTTAACCAAGAATTAAAAAACTTGAAAGGGACTGGTCCAAAATCCGCAGAATTCAACTCCGTGAGGATTAGGCTGTGATCCGAAAATTTACCAGGAAGCGTGGCACAATGAATTGTTGGCCAAGTATGGAGAACCTGAGTGGAGATTAAAAACCTGTCTAGTTTGCTTAATTTCATCCCTTTGCCCATAACAACTTCTTGTCACTTAACATCGTCTATGAATTTATTAAAAGAATAAGTTGTGTTCGGATTGAACTCAGTGCCTTTCCTTTCAGATTCCTCCCTAACAACGTTAATATCACAGAAACAAATCCAGAAACCCAATTTGGTGTTTTTAGATGAAGAAGATCTGACCACAATTTAGACTTCTAGTGACCATTTTGAGGTGCATAGACGTTCCACGATAAAATTACCAAGGATATCCCTCCAATTACCAATAATAGCTGTGAAACCATCTTGTAAAACAACTTCTTTTTTAAAAAATGAATTTCAATCCTACACGTAAAGTATACCCCTGACTTTCCATTCGAAGTGTTGAAAGCAAAATCAAAATCATCGGTTCCCCAAAATGAACTTAATAAAAGTGAATTAATTACCAGTTTTTTTTTTTTTTTTTTTTTTTTTTTTTCTTTTTTTTGGTTCTTGAATCCCTGCGAAAGCCAGTTTGAACTTTCCAATCAACTCTCTTAACCATGATCTTTTACAACTGCGCCCCATACCGCAAATATTAAGAGATAGAACTTTTATTGAGAAAACGAAGGTGTCACCAAGTCGTCTATGATGTTTCTAACATGGATATTGCATCTTCCATGTCAAAACCGATTGATATGCCCACCTTTAAAGTTTGGTTAACCTCTGCAATTACATTGATTTCTAATATTGCACCTCCTTAAATTGGATTCGGAGTGTGAGACGCCAAGTAATTATGATCTTGTAACATCCAAACCTGTTCTAAAACAACCCCTTTTAACTCTATTATGATCTTTCTATTTATGAAATTTAGCTTTTGAGTGGACAACGTCTTTTAGTTTGATGGATCGGTATGGACGAGTAGAGTTAAGTCTTCGTCTGTGAGAAGCTAGTTTCCCCTTTTGCTTTGCTACAAAATCAGCAATAACTTCATTATCAGAGATAGAGACGTTTAAACTGGAGTTGACTTCATTATCGTTAGAATCAACCTTAAAATCTAAAACATTTGGCCTCTCCATTGAGCCCAAAATCCGAATTAATATGGTGATCAGCAACTATATCATCCTTAGGCCCATTTTCTTGAGTAGTGGAAAGTCATCAGGTCCTTTAGAATAATGTTGTGTTCTATTCAAGTTTTCTTGTCAAATATTGATTGTCGAGATTGCTCATATATTAATCTAAGGTACTTTAATTGAGGATTTATATGTTGCCTGCTTCATTTCATGCTTCGTTTTTCAAAATCAAATTCAGGAAAAACTAATCTGACTTGTATATATTCTGATCATATCATCTGATGTGTGCATTAAGTTTATCAAAATTATTTTATATTCAAGTTTCTCCCATTTGGGAAAATCGAATCTAGATCAGATTCAAACTATATATCATACCATTTACTGTGTGCAGTTAGTGGGCAATCACTGTGGCTTCTTACCGGAATGTATGCTAAGAAATGATAATGCTATATCATCCATTTCAGAGAGTCCTAAGTGGATTTTATATAGATAGTATCATGAATTAGCTTGATCAGGAAAGCATTTAATCCTGATAATGGCACCAGATGAAATATTGCTCATTCATAGAATTTAAGTGTGTAACCACCATACATATTGATAATTTAGGACGGAAACATGATCCATGAAAATATTTTACTGATTTCTCCACATCGACCCCTCTTAATACAATCAAGATTACATGAAGAATACCAATAAAAGCTAACTTCTGTTACCGCTTCTCATCTCTTGTTCAATACAGCCTTTACATTGCGATCTAAGATGGCACTGGATTTGGGACCCAATGTAGAAGATTTCGATCCTTTACCAACACCTCATGTGAGGTTGTATGGCTCTGCATCGGATGCAGGTGGCCATCCACTTGCGAAAATAGCTGAGCTAGTTGCAAGTCGACATAACTTCATTGTTGTAATTGAGTTACCTAAAGTGCAATGTGGCGATAGTAAGTCTTATTTATTTATTTTTATCTTTTGTTCTATAGTATGTATAATTGGTTCCATTTGATCTACTAACTGAAACCAAATACACTCCGTATAAGGTAAAACGCACTCGTTAGTAACCAAGTTTTACATTGTTCCAATGAAGTCACGTTAGCTTTTTTATATACCCAAAACCCCTTCAGTCTCAATATTCTTCCATTGTTATATATAACTTGGTTACTCTTTAGCCACTTAAATTTTCATGTTTCTTTTAAAGTAATTGGTTATGAACTGTAAGCATATTGCAAAAGGAAACCACTGAGGCACTGACAGCAACTAATTTTCATAACTGTTTCATTCAAGTCTATTAGTTTCAACCAACTATGAAAAGTTTCACCTGGAACAATATTGAAATTTAACTGAGTGGTCTTTTCTGTGGAAAATGATAAATTATCCTACAAAATCCTCCCACTCATGCTCCTCCATTTATAAAATATAGCATGTGTAACATTTATGCAGGTAGGAGGATTTAGCATTGCTCTTTTTCAGTGGATAGAAAGTTCAAGTGGCATATTGAAACACTAATTAAACATGGATACTTTTTTTAAAACGGAAAAATATGAAGTTCAACATGATTACTATTTGACGATTTTCACCGTTAGCGTATCATTTTTTGTGCTTGGATCAGGTGAAGTAGATGTAGAAATCAGTGACTTGGATGAAGTAATCATTGAAGGCCAAATTACTCCAGGTGCTATTTTTGCAGATGGGCCGGTTCTCCAAAACAAAAGAAATCGGGTTCAACTATGCCCAACTGAACCCTGGGCCATTTCCTTCCAATTTCCAGAGCCAGTAGACTGGGAGACACTTTGGCTCTCATATACTTCAGAGACTTTGCTGGAAATTACCATTGAGAAAAACTCTTGTGGAAGCAGCAGGCCCGTCAAGTGTTAGTGATCCAACCGATGTTGAACTAAAGGGTTAAAAATGATAGATTTATTTTCCCAAGTTGATGTAAATGACAAACTGTTGTTATACATTTAGAGAGGGTTAATTTGGTTTGGTGGGTGGGTATCACTATCATGAAACCAACCCCCATGTTATGGGGAAAAATCGAATTTTACTTCTCTAGTTATTCAATCCTTACCTTAACATATCAACAATAGATTCTATCTGTCTCGGGATTTTTCTTGTTAGGGTTTTGTCTTAGCGATTAGGGTTTTAAACGTTGTTTAAAGTTTTTCTTGAATTGCTGTTTTATTTGTCTACATTTATTACTGATCCTGGTATTACTAATTGTTGGTTTTATAGACAAAATAATAATAGTCGTGTGTTAGGATCGAACTTGAGATCACGGGATTGCACACAATACATATGAAGAGAAAAAGTAATAATTATTTATAAAATGTTATAATTAATTATTAAACACAAAATAAATAATAATAATTAGTATTATTGATTAATGACTAATTATTTATTAAACGAAGATTAGGAAAGTAATACTAGACAAAACATGGAAACAAGAGAAGGTTCTAGATACCCCTTGGGGGCTCCAAACCGATCGGCGAAGGGGGGCAACCCACCTCCTTTGTGCCTTGAGCTCCAAGTCTTGTGTAGTATATAAGCAAACCCAAGATGGATGTTTTTCTCATAACTTGTACACACACATCTTGGTGTTTTCTCCTCTCCTTCTTTTCTTGGTCGATTTTATCAAACCAAACCCTAAGGGTTTCGATTTTCATAAGATCAAAACAAGTCTTGTGTTTATTACTTGCAAATTCTTTTTCTTGAATTAGTACGTGTGTACAAGAACGTGAATCAAACACACTATTGTTTGATTCTTGGATTGAATTACAAAAAGGTAAGGGGTAATTCTTATAATCCTTATAAACCCTAATTAGGGTTCTTGGTTCCGGAAGATTGCTTTGATTCTTGTTCGGGCTAGAATCATAAAGGTATGTTTACTATTTAAATTATCAATTAATTAATTACATGTTATTTGATTCTATTATAATTGCTTCCGCTATGCTCATTTTGATGTACTTGGTTTATTAATATGAATGTTATGATATAATAATTCCAACAGTGGCATCTAGAGCCGTTATAATGTGTAATTAATTATCGAAACGCATAAAAATTGGATCTTGATTCGTTTAGTTACATATTTTTAGGGTTTATTTGTTAGATCCCTAACCCTAAATTTTTTTTTGGGTCGAATGACCTTAAGGGTTTTTTAGGGTTTATGGTTTTTAATTTTTTAATATGATTAGAAACCCTAAGATGTCATGTTATTGTTATGCGTTTTAGTAAACGATCTTGGTGCAATATGTTAAGTGTTAAACCAAATCCATGAAAAAGTGCATATTTGCATGGATTTTTATATTGTGTTATAATTTAAATGGTTTAAATTGTTTATATACTAATGGTTAAGTTATATCGAAACATGTATATTTATTAATACATGTCGAATTGGGGAAGACTCCAATATTAAGTAATCAATTATGTGCTATGTGGTATTTATTTAATTTTGGCTTACGCAATCGATTTATCGATGTATGTGGCTCTTTTTCCTAGAAGAAGAAAGCCCTAATTGAATTAATACGTAATACGCCTAGATTTGATTATTAATATGACTATTGAATAAGATTTGCATGTGGCTACATGTTTTATACATATTTAATTGTTATGATTATGTATATTTGTTTATTTAGTTGTTTTATTTTTTATTGTATATTACTTGTTTTTGTTTATTAATTGTGTTAGACATGTTTATAAACGAAAAGGGTAATTTTTTGAATAGAAAAATAAAATATTGACTAAATAATGGCTAAATTGTTTTGGTTTTTAAGAGTTTAAAATTTCAAAGGATTGGTTGATTGATGTTTTTGTACGTAATGGTTAAATAAGCTCGACCGAAGTTTACACACTATAAGATAGGTATAAGGATGGCAACGCATTAAATTGTGGCCTTAGAGAGACAACATTCTGTCTTAACGCTCGTTTGTGTGTAAATTAGACTTACCAAACAACCATTACATGTACATTGTCATCTTAAGGGTGAATAATCCACAATTCCACAATGATTATCCGAAACACTAAGCTTTCGGGCTTATGCAAAAGTACGATATAGTGGACGATAATTGATGGTTATTCTTTAATTGGTGAACCCGATACCTCAATCAAAACTTTGTTATTTTACTCTTAGCTAATTGGTAATAAAAATGTTCTGTAAAACCAATGTTATGAAGTTGTATGAATGCTTCTTCATACATTATTTTGATCACATCAAAATATTAATACCCTTATAAAATTAAGTCGAATGCCATCTAATTAAGAATACTTGAAGTTGTAATTTACGTCATGTGAGAACTTGGTGAGATTGCAATGGAGAGGTAAATTTCATAAATTCATTGCTAGCAGATCAACTGATGTGATGGATTTGTGAGTTTGCAGTTTTTAAGTTAGAAGACTTAAATTGAGTAGCAAGTGAGATCTTGGACTCAAGGCATTAAGATGTGGACTAAACATGCTTACAATACAAATGTTTTGTGATTCTAAATCCCATATATCTAGGAATTGGACAAATGTTATGCCAATTACTTGTACGACAAGTTACCTCATATTATACTTTCATTACTAGCGGATCAACGGATGTGATGAAACTATGTTTATGGAGGATCCTAGTTTTCAAGATTATTCTATGGATATTATTTTCTTGGGTATTTTAATTTTCTTGAAAAATTGTATTATCAAAAATACTACTCCCTCCGTCCCAAAATTATTGTCCCCTATTGACTTTTTCGGTCTTTATTTCTCAACTTTGACTATAAATATTTTTGTTTGTGTTATACAATTTTTGATAAAAATTATATCAAATGAAAATACATTTAAAACTCAATTCGTTCATATATTTTGTATCAAGTATTATGTAATATAAATAAAAATACTTAAGGTCAAAGTTGAAAAGTAAAGACCGAAAAAGTCAATAGAGGACAATAATTTTGGGACGGAGGTAGTAATGTTTTGAACTTTCTTTATCTGTAGAAATGGTTCAAACTGATAACACCAACTTTCGTTCTGTGTTCAAAACTTATTTTGAACGAGAAAAATTGACTGGCTCGGAAAATTTCAATGATTGGTACCGTTCACTAAGGATTGTCCTGCGAGTGACTGGTCAACTTGAAATCTTGAAAACGCCTTGTCCTGAAGAATCTGTAGGCGAGGCAGCTACTGAAGCTGCTAAGGCCAAATGGAATCTTGATTGCAAGGAACATATTGATGTGGCCGCAATGATGTTAGGGGCGATGTCCACACCTCTTCAAAGGCAGTTTGAGGAGTATTTCCCCATGAACATGATTGATGAACTCAAGAACCTCTATGAGAAACCATCAAATGTAGAGATTTACGATTTGATGGAACATGGTTGTAAGCAGGGTGATGGTGAACCTGTGAGTACTCATGTGTTGAAGATGAAAAGTTTCATGGATCAACTACAAACACTTAAGAAACCCTATGACAATGATATGGCTGTGAACTTAATCAATAGATCCCTTAACAAGGATTTTAATGGTTTTGTGAGGAACTTCAATATGCATTGCGTGGGGAAGACAGTAAGTGAATTGCACGCACTGCTCATTGATTATGAGGAAGGGTTGACACCAAAGGCTCCTACGCCCCAAGTTCTTGCTATACAAGGGGGTAGAATTAACAAGCCAAATGTGAACAAGAAGAAGGGTAAAGGAAAGAAGAAGGCTGATAAGAATAAGCAGGTTATGGCTTATCAACCACCTCAACCTAAGAAGAACCCTCCTGTCAAGAATAATCCAAAGAAGGATCAAGGATGCCATTACTGCAAGGTGATGGGCCACTGGAAGAGGAATTGTCCTCTTTATCTCGATGACTTGCGAAACAATAAGGTTAAGAAGACTGGGCACATGGGCGCCAGCACTTCAGGTAACTTATTTGTCATTGAATTATTTATTTTATCTCATAAATTAAATTCTTGGGTATATGATACTGGATGTGGTATTAATATTTGTAATACACTGCAGGGGTTTAGAGAGGAAAGGAGACTAGCTTATGGGGAGCAATTTCTGCATGTGGGAAATGGAGCACAAGCAGCAGTTGAAGCCATAGGAATGTTTGATTTAGTTTTACCTTCGGGTTTAGTACTTTGTTTAAAGAATTGTCATTATGCACCTTCTATAATTAGAGGTGTTTTTTCCTTTTCATGTTTGTTGGATCTTGGTTTTTCTCATACTATTGATGGCAATAAAATTTCTGTTTTTTTAAATGGTGTATTTTATTTTAATGTTGTTGCTGTGAATGGTGTGTTTGAAATCGATATGAATAATTGTGTGACTTCCAACAATAATAATAATTCGATGTACAGCATAAGTAAGAGAATGAAGTATGACTTGAATTCGTCTTACCTTTGGCACTGTAGACTTGCCCATATAGGCAAGACTCGCATGCAAAAGCTGCAACGTGAAGGGCTTTTGAAAAATATCAATGATGAGTCATTTGATAAATGCAAATCTTGTATTTCTGGGAAGATGACGAAGAAACCTTTTCATAATAATATGGAAAGAGCTTCAGATCTACTTGGTTTAATACACACGGATGTATGTGGACCACTTAGACATGTGTCAAAGAGAGGTGTTGTTTACTTCTTAACTTTTACAGATGATTTCAGCCGTTATGGTTATGTTTATTTACTTAAACATAAACATGAAGTGTTTGAAACATTTAAAGTTTTCAAAGCAGAAGTAGAATTGCAATTGGGAAAGAAGATTAAAGCTCTTCGTTCTGATCGAGGTGGTGAATACCTTAGTCAAGATTTTAAAGATTTCTTAACAGAGAATGGAATTGTCCAGAATCTCACATCTCCATATACTCCACAACAAAATGGTGTATCTGAGAGAAGGAATCGTACATTGTTGGACATGGTTCGATCAATGTATAATCTTACTAATCTTCCTTTGTCTTTTTGGGATTATGCTCTTGAATCAGCTGTTCGTATTTTGAATGTGGTTCCCACCAAGAAGGTTGATAAGACACCATATGAGATATGGACTGGAAAAGCTCCTAACTTGTCTTATTTAAAGGTCTGGGGTTGTGAGGCGTATGTTAAATGTGACTCACAAGATAAACTCCAACAAAGATCTGTAAAATGCATTTTCGTAGGATACCCTAAGGAAACTATGGGTTACTACTTTTACTACCCACCTGAACAAAGTGTTTGTTGCAAGATATGGTGATTTTCTTGAAAGTGATTTTTTGACTCAAGAAATCAGTGGGAGAGTATATGATCTAGAAGATGATCTAAATAATGCATTGCCTTCAGAAAACACTAGCACACTTCCTATAGAACCGGAAAGTCTGGGTCCTCCACAGGAAGTTGAAGTAGTTCCCATTTGCAGATCTTCAACATCTGTGAAAGCTCCTGACCGTCTATGTCTTAATGTAGAGGTCGATGAGCATACACTAGGGGATCTTAATGAACCTACTAGTTATAGAGCTGCCATTAATAGCCCTCAAAAGGCTAAATGGAAAGCTGCTATGGATGGGGGAATACAATCCATGCATGACAATGAAGTCTGGGAAGAAGTTGACTTACCTCCTGGTGCCAAGGTAGTTGGGAGTAAGTGGCTCTACAAAATTAAGACTGACATGGATGGATATGCACACATTTATAAGGCTCGTCTAGTTGCTAAAGGTTTTACTCAAACTTTTGGAATTGATTACGAGGAGACGTTTTCTCCTGTAGCAGACATAAGAGCTATAAGAATTCTCATAGCTATAGCAGCGTACTATGACTATGAGATTTGGCAAATGGATGTGAAAACCGCTTTCTTAAATGGTCATCTAGATGAAGACATCTATATGGCACAACCAGAAGGGTTTGAAAATCCAGATTTCCCAAATCGTGTATGCAAGCTTAAAAGATCCATTTATGGATTAAAGCAAGCATCACGACAATGGAACAAGAGGTTTGATGCTGAGATCAAAAAGTTTGGATTCACTCAAAATCTTGATGAGCCATATGTGTATCACAAAGCTAGTGGGAGTGATAATGTAATTTTCCTAATTCTTTATGTTGATGACATATTGATCATGGGAAAAGACATTCCAAGTTTGCAAAAGGTTAAGGCATATCTTGGAAAGTGCTTTTCTATGAAAGATTTAGGAGAAGTTGCATACATTCTAGGAATCAAAATCTATAGAGATAGATCTAGGAGGTTAATTGGATTAAGTCAAAGTGCTTACATTGACAAAATATTGAAAAGATTCAATATGCAAAATTCCAAGAAAGGATATTTGCCGATGGAAGTAAAACATGGCTTATGTAATGAGTTTTGTGCTTCAACACCTGCTGAGGTAGCTCGCATGAGTAAAGTTCCTTTGCTTCGGCTGTAGGATCTATTATGTATGCGGTTAAGTGCACAAGGCCAGATGTGGCGTTTGCTCAAAATATTACCAGTCAATTTCAACAGAATCAAGGTGATAAATATTAGATTGTTGTTAAGCATATTCTTAAGTATTTGAGGAATACAAAAGATATGTTTTTGGTATATGGTGGAAATCCAGCTGCAGAACTTTGTGTTACAGGTTTCTGTGATGCATCCTTTCAAAGTAATAAATATGATTCGAAGTCTCAGACGGGTTATGTCTTTGTTATCAATGGAGGAGCTGTAGACTGGAGGAGCAAGAAGCAGAGTACAATTGCGATGTCTGCAACAGAAGCTGAATACACTGCTGCTTCAGAAGCTGCTATGGAGGCTGTTTGGATTAGGAAATTCGTTTCTGGGCTTGGTGTTATGCCTTCAATTGAATTACCTATTAATATGTATTGTGACAATTCTGCTGCAATCATATTTGCCAATGAACCTGGAGTCATAAGAGGCACCAGACATTTTCTACAGAAGTATCACTTTGTTCGTGAAAAGGTTAACGAATGTGAAATAAATCTGCTGAAAGTTCACACAGATGATAACTTAGCTGATCCGTTCACTAAGGCTTTGGCGAAAGAGAAGCTTAATGAATTAGCCAATGGAATTGGACTTAAATTAGCTAGTAGTTTCATGCATAAATGTGATTAGTATTTGGATAAAGGATATTGTAAACAATTATTATTTTAATGAAATAAAGTATGTTGGTATGTTTATTTCTGTTATTAATTATTGTTGTCCTATTTTTGCATGTTTAAATCCATGAATAAAGGTTATTCTAAATTGTCCGTTGTCAGTTAATAATATGGGAATATTATTAAATTAAGACAAATCTGAAGTTGGTATAATATACTTAAAGTATATTGATGCGTAGTCATGCCATTTCAGACAATATTCGATGATACTGAATATAGGACTTATCCCAACTATATGATGTTACTTTATGGATCTTGTCATTAATGAAATCATAAGAAGTTATCCTTAGACTTGAGATACAAGATAACGGTCATGAATGTAGTACATTTTTGTGGAACAACTTAACGCTATACGTAAATGGTAGTCATAAGGGTTGTTTTCGGAAGTGTTACAAAGTTTGTGTGTTTTGCTTGTAATCAATAAAGAATTTGTTCCTTCAAATTAATTTTTGAAGTTTAATACTGCTGGGCCCCTCGTAGGGTTGTCAAGGTGTTTGCGTGGCCACACCCAAGGTCTTTCTTGAAAGGTTCAAAAGATTTGGTAATCTTGTCAATTTCTAAAAACGAGAAACAGAATGGTTAATTAAGAAATGACCTAGATCCATATCCTTATTTAACACGGTATTAGAAACAAAGGGATAATAATAATGAGAAATCATTAAAAGGTTTCCCAGGAGCCTTACTCAAGTTGTACTAGAGGCATCGGCGTGTTGCAAGACCCTAACCGATGTGATCACAATATTATGATATGTCTAAGTGCGAGCTGTTGGTTTTATAGACAAAATAATAATAGTCGTGTGTTAGGATCGAACTTGAGATCACGGGATTGCACACAATACGTATGAAGAGAAAAAATAATAATTATTTATAAAATGTTATAATTAATTATTAAACACAAAATAAATAATAATAATTAGTATTATTGATTAATGACTAATTATTTATTAAACGAAGATTAGGAAAGTAATACTAGACAAAACATGGAAACAAGAGAAGGTTCCGGATACCCCTTGGGGGCTCCAAACCGATCGGCAAAGTGGGGCAACCCACCTCCTTTGTGCCTTGAGCTCCAAGTCTTGTGTAGTATATAAGCAAACCCAAGATGGATGTTTTTCTCATAACTTGTACACACACATCTTGGTGTTTTCTCCTCTCCTTCTTTTCTTGGTCGATTTTATTAAACCAAACCCTAAGGGTTTCGATTTTCATAAGATCAAAACAAGTCTTGTGTTTATTACTTGCAAATTATTTTTCTTGAATTAGTACGTGTGTACAAGAGCGTGAATCAAACACACTATTGTTTGATTTTTGGATTGAATTACAAAAAGGTAAGGGGTAATTCTTATAATCGTTATAAACCCTAATTAGGGTTCTTGGTTCTGGAAGATTGCTTTGATTCTTGTTCGGGCAAGAATCATAAAGGTATGTTTACTATTTAAATTATCGATTAATTAATTACATGTTATTTGATTCTATTATAATTGCTTCCGTTATGCTCACTTTGATGTACTTGGTTTATTAATATGAATGTCATGATATAATAATTCCAACACTAATATCATGACTGGCATTTAATTACATGAGCTTTATTTTCCAAACCATAGGTATCTAGGGTTTATGCGTTATTGAGGTTTTAGACGCGTTTTTGTTCTTCTGGTTTTCGTTGCAAGTGTATGGTATGAGTATGTGAAGTGGTTTTTTGGATGCGGGAGGGAGTGAGGGTAAGAAAAAGAATAAAGAAACTAGTTTGGCCGATCTACTATGGACAAGGGAGAGGAGTTGTTGCGCAGCGTTGCTGCTCGTTTGAAGAATATGGAAGGTAAGATGACTGATGAGATTGATGATCATAATTGTAATCAAAATCCAACTTCCTTAGCTAGAAACATTCAAGATATTTGAAAGCTAGTGCTCGAGGGGAAGCTCGTACTTGTGGGTGATGATGAAAATCCATTGAAACTTATTAGTCAAACACAAGAGGATCCATCATCTCTCGTACGTGACATTAGGTTCGAGGATAACCCATTGTCGACTAATGTTCCTTTGAAGGAGACTACTGCTTTTAGTGAGGTGATGCTAATTTGTCTAATGCATCGAAAGGGGATTGATTGTACCGGTCCAATCGGTCCTAATACTAATGTGGACACAAACTTGTCTACTGGTTCACCCAAGGTAAATGTTCCAATAGGTACTAACACGAACGTGTACCCAAGAATTGAGTCTATGATGAGGCTGATTTTGTACGCGAGCACTACTAATACTGAGACGAGGAAAACTGGAGCCAACTTTTGTCCTTTGGAAGTTGAGAACAAGTTGAGGGTACCGATCTTGCAATTCCATTCAAGGCTGTCAAAGAGGTGAGTGTTAGGTTTGAAAACACTCTTTATGGCTATTTTATTGGTAAAAGAATTGCCTTTCCCGTTGTTGAATACTATGTTTGAAACGTGTGGGCAAAGTATAGTATTTCGAGGGTTATGATGAACACTAATTAAGGGATTCTTCTTTTTCAAATTTAATTCGAAGAACTGTTTGGAGGATGTTCTTGAAGGTGGTCCATGGATGATACACAATATCCCCATCATCCTTATACCATAGACGATGAACACAAACCTGTAGAAAGAAGATTTAACCCATATTCTGTTGTGGGTCAAACTTCATGATGTTCCATTGGCTGCATTTTTTGAGGATGGACTATCATATTGTGACGAAACTTGGTACACCAAAAATGCTTGACTCTTTTACAAGCAAGATGTGTATGGAATCTCGGGGTCGTAGTAGCTTTGCTCGTGCCTTAATTGAGGTACCGGCTGAAGATGATTTGAAAATGAGTTTAATAGTTGCTATTCCCTTATTAGATGGGTCGGGATTCTCTAAAGAAACTGTTCGGGTTGAATATGAGGGGAACCACCAAGGTGTTCTTCATGTAAGATATTTGGCCATGTGCTTGATTAATGTCCAAAAACTGTCATGGTCACTAATCAAATTGTTGAAAAGTTGAATGATGGCTTTCAAGTTTCAAGTCATGGGTAATAGACATAATCACAGGAAGAATGACAATGCGAAAGGTGGGTCGAAGGCTGGTCTAAGCTCCAATACCGACCAAAGGCTAAAATGACTACTTCTAAGACCCCTAGCACATCAAATGTGGCTAAGGCTGCTAGTAATGATAACATATCTAAAGGTGGTAAGGTAAATGCTTCGTGTTCAAAGAAAATGGTTAATACGTCGAATGAATATGATTTACTATCGAATGAATTTGACATTGTGTTTGAGGAGAACAAAGTAACTGGTAATGAAAATGGAATGAGCAAGGTGCATGAAGATGTGGAGACGGGTGATTATAGCGAGGGTGAGTTGAAGAAAGTAGATAATGAAAGTGGAAAATTTATGCCATTGGGAAGTGGAAGTGGATATGGGCCCAAAAGCTTGTATTAACAATGGAAGGAAATTGTGGACGATGATTATGATCCATATGATGATGACTTGTATGATGATCATGGTATCTCTTAAGATAAGCAAGCTTTCTCTAATGCTTGAGTTATCAAGGTTCACGGTCGAAAGAAGCAGTAGATTATATTTTATGTTATGTTAAGTCATTTGTAATCTAGTCATAATTGTTTCTTCGTTTTAGAAGTAGGTTTGATTTATTATGTTAGCCTTATCACCTAGTTAACGGGCTGAGATGTGAGAGTTACCCACATCCATTGTACTTAAATGGTTTTTTTGGAGTAAGACATTTACCGGAGAAACTTTTTACCCAAAAGAAAAACCAACCCGCATGTTTAACTCTCTCATGTTAGTGATATTGTGTGAGGAAATAAAATAATAGGTCTCTTATTTCAGTTAGTGATTGTCTCATTTTATCATGTTCTTATTTTAATTGATTCAACATGACCAACATCATAGATAAACTTGAGAGGATCATTAGTCTTTTATAAATGCTTATTTTTACGGGTTTCATGCTCATTGACAGAACCATGGTGGTCGGGTCACGGGGAATCAAGACATTGAGTATTGTGTCATAATGCTAAAATTTGAAAAAACCCTTATTTATTTATTATTTATTTATTTTTTAAATGCACCCATCCTAAAAATATATGTCTCTAATCTTGTTTAGCTTTTCTAAATATACTTAGTTAATTTGTCTCGTGGTTACTACTTGTATATACTCCATATATGTCTCCATTCTAAAAGCCTGATATGTCATTTGAACACTATTATAAAAATGGACTTTTTTTCATATATAGACATAAGACAAACTATCACCTTAGTGTCAATAGACTACTAGTCTGGTACAAATATAACTCATCACACTAAAAAAATGTGATTTTTTTTTTGGGTTTGGTTTTTGAGCATTTGGCCACTCAAGTAGTCAAGTGGGTGTTTTGGATTTGTTTATATAACTTTGATGTATTGTAAACATCATATTACAGAAATATAGATGTAACACTGCATTTATTCTTATTACGATTTCACAACTTTTATTACAAGCTATTTTTTGCTGTAATTTGAATACTTTTGTCCAAAAAGAATTGTGTACATTAAATCCATCATTGTACAATCGATGTAAAATTAAAAGGAGTTAATTTGCACACATTAATTTTTGATATGCACACATAAATGTACAAGTAGAATAAGCATTATCTGACATATGTAACGTGTAAATCACCTCCCTAAATGAAAACCCCATCTTAGAGAATGCACATCGTTTTTATTTAGAGCATTTTTCTAGTTTCAAATAATGTTTTGTTAATTAAAAGGTCTTATTGGTAAAAAAAACAAAATATCAAACTTCAAGGACTTAAGTTGACAATTATTCTTCCACCGCTAGTTTTAGTACAAAGTTAAACCAATTACTACAAATGACAAGAAGACAAATATCATGACGTAAAAAAGCTTCCAAAATCAACTCAAATTCAGGCAACTTTAATCGGAGTTATAGCGGTGCATGACGGAGGAGCATGGTAGCTATACCACGTGTTATTCATGTTATAATACTGATGACATCACATACATTAACTACACCTCTATATAAAGTTCAACAACAAGAAAGAAAAAAATTCATCAAGTTTCTTAGACCACTTCCTTGATTGAAGACGGTGAATCGGTGCTAGAGTTTGTTTGTTAAATCATTAGGTATATCTTATATTCTTAGTTTACTACTTATTGTCGTTTGTAAATGTACGAGATTATTGAACAAAAAGCGTTGATGACTGACAAATTGTGTTATGTGTCTGTTAACTGAAATATACTTAATGTTTAATTTTAATGAGATTGTATTGATTAATTCATATATTAATGTGTGTTTGCAGATTAAATCTATCAGTTAGTATAGAAACTTGTTGATCGATGATAGATGACTTGCATTGTGTGTGTTTTTTGAAAAATAAAATAAGTGAGATTTTGTTTAACACTTAAGTTCATTGAACATGACATACTGATTGTTCTAAAATACTTATTTTTACGCGTAATATGATTATTTATTCAAATGCTGATGGGTGGCAAAACTGACTAATACAAACTTAATTTTAAGTTTGATGAGAGTTGTGGTTAATTCATCAACGTTTGCAGATTAGATCAACGTTTGCTGATCCATGATAATTGGCATGTGTTCTTTAAAAATTTATATAAATTTATTTTTAATTCTGAAATTTTGTTTAAAACTTTTAATTGGTTGAAAATGACATTATTGTTCTCATTTCTAAAACACTTGTTTTTGTATATCATATGTAAACTACATGTGGTTTAAAGGTCTTTTGGTTATGATTGGGGATAATGTGGGATGTTAGTAAGTAGTAACATTTTAAGATGATATTGTCTATGAAATAACCAGATGATTTAAGGTTGTCCGATTATTGATTTGTAAACTGAATGCTCTTTTTTATTTATCTGTTCCATATGTATAACCTTTTGGGATCAACTGTGATGTCAACCTGCTAATTTCATCAATAGCAGGAGATCTTAAATCTTGTCGTGATCACAAGGAAACTCATAAAAACCATTTATATGTTGCATATCAGATGACATTTTTACGGCTTATGTTGTACATTCATGTGTGAGCATATAGATGAAAAGTTTCACTCAGTGAACTCATTTAATTCCATTATACGAAGAGTCGAAGACTTCATTGTGACAGGAATGTGTGTTCTGTCTAATCAAAAGGTTTCTATCAGCCATGAAATTTATAAGAAAAAACTTAACTTTTAACCTAAGGTAATGTCGCATGATCCTTTATATCAGACAACATTTCTTGAATCTGCTCTAGGCCGTGACCCTGTGACGTATGCCCTCCTTTAGTAATCAGTTATCTCTAAATTTACGTATGGCAGATTCGGCTATGTAAAATTACGTACGGAAAACTTTCTTACGTCAGCTTACATAAATAAACTACTAGAATTTAACCTCTCACTCTATGACTATTGTATTTGCTTATGCTAATACTTTCTTATGATGCTTAAATTAAATTGATTGTTGATCTTGCTCATTTATTAATTTGATGTACTTTAGTTGTGGTTTATATATATGTTGTCTACTTCATTTCATGCTGGTTGTTTCGAATCAAATTAAATCCAGGATACTACTTCACTTATAATTAATATTTTCCATTAAGGAAAATCTATTCTGACTTTTTAAATCATACTATACATGCATTCTATCATTTAGGAAAATCTAATCTAATTTGTATCCGAATCATACCATTCGTTCTGGGAATTTGATGGCAATCACTATGGCTACTTTCTTGAATCCATGCTAGCTAAGAAATCTATCCTCCGTTATATTTCAAATGGTCCTAAGTGGATTTATCTAGAGAATACTATTAATTGTTGTCCCCCTTTCTCTTTAGATCGATAATAATAAGTTGCAAAATATGAATAAGTAAAATCTATAATTTCATTAACCATTAAACGATACTAATACATATGTTTATATATGAATCGGTATGAATGAACCGATGTATCTCTTCATTGTTTCTTAACCGATTTAACTAACCATTCGGTTATAATGTTTGTAACTAACAAGTTTGGTCCTCTAACTTTAAACTACTAATAATAACAAGCATAAGATAAAGATAAATCGGGTCACATTCTCCTCCTTAATCTTGATCGTTGCTTCTTGTTAAATCTTGAACTCCGAGCATTTGTCGCATTGTCGTGAACTTCAATCTTGGTAGAGCCTTCGTTAGTATACCTGCTCTTTGTAGTTCTCCGCTGACATGTTCTATATTGATGTGTCCATTCTCTACGCATTCTCGAATGAAACGATAGCGAATGTCGATGTGTTTACTTCTTCCATGAAAAACTGGGTTCTTGACTAGTGCGATTGCTGAAACGTTATCTACCTTCAACGTTATCTTCTTTTCTTCATTTCCAGTTAATTTACTAAGTAATCTTTTTAACCATAAGGTTTGACATGCTGCTGCAGTAGCCGCCATAAATTCTGATTCACATGATGATAGCGCCACTGTCGGTTGTTTCTGAGTACTCCAAGTAATGGGTGACTCTCCAAAATAAAATACTATGCCAGTAGTTCCTTTTCCTTGATCAGTGTTGATTCCATAACTACTGTCGATGTAACCTGTAATCTTGCAGCCGCCTTCTTTCTTGTAAATTATGCCATGCTCCTTTGTTCCTTTGATATATCGGATTTCTTGCTTTACCGCCTTCAGGTGATGTTCCTTTGGGTCTTGCATCCATCTGCTGAGTAGTCCGACTGAATAACTAAGATCTGGTCTTGTATGTAGTAAGTACCTGAGACTTCCAATTAAGCTTCTGTAGTAAGTTGCGTCAATTAAGCTTCTGTAGTAAAAGCTACTTATCGATGGGAAAGCTACCCTCTTGGATGATAAAGGTGTTCCTATTCCGTCTGCATCTGCCAATAAGAGGGTTAACCCATTCTCTAAGGTGGGTGATATTGTAGTTACTGATAGTGATGAGGAGGAGGTTCTTAACACGTTCGACGAATCAGCAAATCTTTTTGGTGGAGGTTTTGAGCGTGAAGATGAGTTGGATGACTATGATGATTACTCGAAGCAAATTTCTAATCTTCCAGGGGAATTGGATGCTCTTAACGCCATTTATGGCTTTAATCTCCAAGGTCGTAGGAAGTAGGTTATATTTTTGTCCGAGCCTTTAAATGGTTTGTTTTCTTGTCTAGAAAATTGGAAGTATCTTGTTATGTAAGCCTTTCGCCTATGTAACGGGCTGAGATATGAGAATCACTCATATCCGTTGTACTTAAATGTTTTTTGGAGTAATATATTTACCGGGTCGTTGACCTTTTACCCAAAAAAAAAATCTTCTGCCTTGACCAACTTAGTACCAGGATCCATTGGTATCTTCGTATCATTACTATCATTCATATTCGTTTCTTTCAAGATCTTGTTAATATAACCTGTTTGCTTGATTGTAATCTCTCCTCCTGTCTGTGTGACTTCTATCCCAAGGTAATAAGCTAACAATCCTAAGTCGCTCATTTCAAACTTTTCTTCCATCTGGGATTTGAATAATTCTACTTCCTTCTTTGGAGTGCCCGTGATTATCAAATCATCTACATAAACTCCAACTATAATTGTAGAATCCTTGTTTCTCTTTGTATAAACTGCTTGTTCGAGATTACATTTCTTGAATTTTAATGACTTTAATGCTTGATCAAGCTTCACATTCCAAGCTCTCGGTGCTTGTCTTAATCCATATAAAGCTTTAATAAGCTTGTACACTTTTCCTGAGTTTCCTGGCTATACAAATCCTTCAGGTTGTGTAACATAGATTTCTTTCTTCAAATCTCCATGTAAAAATGCTGATTTTACATCCAAGTGATGAACTCGCCAACCATGATACGCTACTAACGCTAATATTAACCGTACTGTTTCTATCCTAGCAACTGGGGCAAATACTTCATCAAAGCCTATTCCTTGTTCTTGTACATATCCTTTTGCTACTAAACGTGCCTTGTATCGTATGATCTTTCCTTGTGCATCCCTCTTGGTTTTAAAAACCCATTTAAGTCCAATTGCCTTTTGATTTTCTGGCAATGTAGTAAGAATCCATGTTTTATTCTTATTTATTGAATCTAATTCAATTTCCATGGCCTCAATCCATTTCTTATCTACTGATGCTTCCTTATAGTTACGAGGTTCTTCTTCTGTGAAAAATAAACTTGGTGTTTCCACTACACTTGCATTCTCGTAAATCTCTGCTAAACCTTTCAATCCTCGTACTGGTCTATGATCATATCTTTCGTCTAAAGTTTCTAATGAACTAATAGTAGCTTCTTCTTCTTCTGAGTTAGGGTCAAAATTGTATGTTGGTGGTGTAATTGGTGAGTCTGGTTCTGATGTTAGATCTGGTAATGGATCCGGTGTTGGATACATATCGTCATCATTTTCTATGGTGACAGGTATAGGGTTTTCATTGTCAACTTCATCTACCACAAAACTAGCCCAAAATTTGTCTTGTGTACTTGTATCCTCTCCATTCTTCTCCCAATTCCACAGCTTTGTTTCCATAAACTTTACGTCCCTACTAACATGTTTCTTTTTCTTTATCGGATCATATAACCTACATGCTTTTAATCCTTCCTCTACTCCTAAGTAGATCATCGGTATGCTTCTATCGTCTAGCTTCTTTAAGTGAGGTATTGTTATTTTTGCATAAGCTGTGCATCCAAATATCCTTAGGTTCTCTAGATTTGGTTTTCTATTGTAGAGTGCCTCATATGGAGTTTTATCTATCAGGGCTCTTGTAGGTACCCTATTTAGTATGTAAATAGCATGTTTCACTGCTTCCACCCAAAAAGTTAAGGGTAACTTCATGGCTTTCATCATACTTCTCGTAGTTGATAACACTGTTCTATTCCTTCTCTCCACTACTCCATTCTGTTGTGGTGAATATGGTGTTGTCAATTGTCTTGCTATTCCATTATCTTTACAATATTTGGTGAATTCATTTGATGTAAATTCACCTCCTCTATCTGTTCTTAGAATCCTCACTTTCATTCTTAATTCCATTTCTATTTTCTGCTTAAATTCCTTAAATGTACTAAATGCTTGATCTTTTGATTGTAGATAGTAAGCCATCATAAAACGTGTACAATCGTCTACTAACAAGAATATGAGTTTCTTGTCTGAGTGTGTCGCTGGACTAATAGGACCACAGAGATCTCCATATATTAAGTCCAACGGGTTCTTTGATCTGAATTTAGTTTGGTTTGGAAATGGTGTTCTACTGTGCTTTCCTAATAAACATGCATTACAAATTTGACCTGCATGATTTATTCTAGGTATTCCATCCACTAGACCTTTTCTAGTCATCTTGTTGATATCGTCAAAGTTTAGATGACCTAATCTAGCATGCCATAACCATGCTTGGTTATCTATATTTGCTAAGAGACATATAGGTGTGTCTATTTGTAATCTAATACTGTAAAGTCTGTTCTTGGATCTTTCAAATTTCATCAATAACTTTCTGCTCTTATCATACAAAGTCAGTCTATTTCCCTCCATTATAACTTTACAACCTATTTCTGTAAGTTGTCCTAGACTTAGTATGTTGCTCTTAAGGTTTGGTATATAATATACATCCGATACTACCTTTTGTTCCTGGTTTTTACAACCTAACAATATAGAGCCTTTTCCCTTTATCTGTACATATGATCCATCTCCAAAACGTACTCGTCCTGTTATGTTTTCATCCATATCCTTAAAATGACTCTTAGTTCCCGTCATATGGTTACTTGCACCGTTATCTAAATACCATATGCTTTCGTCCTTTGAAACATATTTCCCTGGCTGAATTTGGCCTTCATTCAACAACACTTCCTCGTGTTTGGTTTCGTGCATAGTCATTAATAATGATGGTTCTTCATCTTCTAAGATAAGGTTCGATTGTTCCTGAGCTGTTGTTTTTACTCTACACTTACTCATAAAATGTCCAAGTTTGTTACATTTGTAACATCTTAATGTACTCAAATCCTTTCCATTTGTATTCTTATTAGGGTTTCCCTTATAATTTGAGTTTCCTTCTTGTGAGTTATTTCTGTGTTTGTTATTTCGACAGTTTCCTCGTGAATAGTTTGATCTACCTCCACGCTTATTAAAACGCTTTCCTCTACCTGAGTGTTCACCATGTGTGAATAGTAAGTTCTCCTGGCTTTCAACTTGATCTCCTTTCCGGAGTTTTATCCTTTCCTCAAATGCTTTGAGTTTTCCAGTGATCTCATCTAGGGTAATGTGGTCTAGATCACTAGTTTGTTCTATGGATGCTACTATCTGAATGAATCTATCGGGTGCGGAGTCTAATAGTTTTCTAACTATAAGTGATTTATTTATTGTTTTCCCTAGTTCTTTTGCCTTCGTGACATAACCGTTTAACTTGTCTGCAAATACATCCACTGTTTCATCATCCTTCATCATCTGAAGGGCATTAAATCCTATCATTAATGATTGTAGTCGTGCTTGTTGCACTTTCTCTTCGCCAACGTGTCTCCTTTTTAGCGAATCCCATAATTCCCTTGCCGTTTTACAACTTGCTACTTGTAAAATCACATCCTCGGTCAACGCTTGATATAGAAGGGCAATAGTTGTTTTATCCTTCTTATCATCTAATTGTGTGTTTTCCTTAGGTTCTATTGTCTCCCACAAACCATGTGCTTCTAATATAACTTTTATTTGTATAGACCATACAGTGTAATTTGTGTTTTTCAACTTAGGGCATTGGTATTGTGCAATAGGTGTTAAGGGTTTTAATGTAGTTGTTGCGTTTGTGTCATCGCCCATCTTGAAAGTATTAATGATCTTCACTTTCTATTTTCTATGGGAATTTTTTTAGTATGGTATCTTCTCTACTATGGGAATATATTTAGTTTTCGGGAACTTCTAGTAATTACTGGATCAATAATAGTTCTCGGGATTTCCTAATAGTATAAACTAACAAGATCTATACTATTCTAATATGAATTGAAATCCAGAAAATTTAGAAACTTATGACCTCGTTATTGTATTGAATATGAGATGTATTCCCTTGTCTCGTTAGTAAGATTCGTTCACCAACGTTTGTAATTCCCTTCGCTCTTTTGTTTATCTCCTGCCTCGTTATTTTTCTTTCCAAATGGACTTCAAAACTTCCAGGAAACTCTCAGATTCTTTTCTTTCTTCTGTTTTGATTCGAATCAGTAATACAAAACACCAAAGTTCCTTTCTTCTCCTTGTCGAATTGATCTTGTTGTTTTTTTTTTATAAACGAGTCTAAACAAAAAATCAATAGCCTCCTAGCCTTGTTTAAATTCTGTCTTGAACCAAAACAAGTCTCGACTTCTTTTCTTGTTCTTTTTGTTGTCGTATGTTTTCAGTAATTCGACACAAACAAAAAACAAGTAATACCACACTACACGTTGTTATTTTCTTCTTGTGTGTTGTCCTTGATCTCGTTTCTTGAAATCTCTAAGTCTCCTACATACGTTCCTTCGTTACCACGCCTTGGTAATCTTTGAATCAAAACAGTCACTTCGTTTGATCCTTGTTGCAGCGAAACAACCAAACCTTTGGTTCTACAGTTTCTTGCGTCTCGTTGTTGTTGTTCTTTGTGTTAAAATCGACACAAACTCCACACTCTTCTTTCCAAATAATCAAAATACTACATATACGTTTTTCAATCAACAATGCCTTGCTTTGTGTTTCTCTTTTCTCAAACCGGTTCTTTCTTTACTACACAAAGTCTCCTTTTCTTCCTCGACACCAATACGCTTGATGTTATGCGTTTGCAACCCCTACGTAAATCAGATCGTGCACTATCTTTTCTACGTGTTTCCTTATTCAAACTCGTGTTTCCTTTGGAAGATTAAAGAAAACAAGTTATCTCTTTCGCTCAAGAAGAATAACGATTTGTTCTTCCTCTTTTCCTGCGTTTTTTCTTTGGCTTTTTCTGAATTGTTTTGATTTCGTTATGCAGAAATCGTTGTGTATTCTTGATGTATAATCCTTGCTCTTGATGCCAATTGTTGTCCCACTTTCTCTTTAGATCGATAATAATAAGTTGCAAAATATGAATAAGTAAAAACTATAATTTCATTAACCATTAAACGATACTAATACATATGTTTATATAGAGTATGAATCGGTATGAATGAACCGATGTATCTCTTCATTGTTTTTTAACCGATTTAACTAACTATTCGGTTATAATGTTTCTAACTAACAAGTTTGGTCCTCTAACTTTAAACTACTAATAATAACAAGCATAAGATAAAGATTAATCGGGTCACATTAATTAACTTGATAATGTCACCAAATGAAAATTTGCTCATTGTGTCATAGGGTGCATGTGTGTAACCACCACGCATCTTGAATGTTCAGTACGAAAACCTGATCCATGAAAATGTTGTACTAATAACTCTAGATTCCATTCCTTTTTACCATAAAAAATACTTATTAAAGCTAATATATGTTACCACTTCTCATCTTTTGTTTAAATCGTGGAACTAAATACTAATTTGAAGTAATGATGATTTAAGGTTGTCTGATTATTCATTTGTAAACTGGACACCACTTGTTTTTCATTTATCTCCTGATTGATGGATCTCTATACTTTATCTTGGATCTTTTTATGTTTGCAAGGAAGGTCATAAGAACTACTATTTATTTATGCTGCATATCAGATGGCATGTTTACGGCTTATATGATGTGAAATAAACATGTGTGAGTATATAGAGAAACAGTTTCAGTCCTTGATCTAGTTTATTCAATTATATGAAACTTCACTTGTGTCTATATATAATCTCAAGGTTTTATGAACCATGGAAGTTATGCTAAAAAACTTGCCTTTCACAGGGTAATGTCGTGTTCCTTAACATCCGAAAACATTTCGTGTTTCTATTTTCTCAGAATATAGCTAGTTACCATGCATCCACTCTAATTAAGACGTGATCTGTGACGTATATCCTCCTTTATGACGTATGCCCTCCTTTCTATGTATGACCTCCTTTCTGACGTATGCCCTTTGTAACCGGTTGTGTAAAACAACGAATTGTAGAAGTATTTACGTAAGCTAAGATGAAAACAAATACTGAACTTTTTACCTCCCATTCTATGACTATTGTTCTTGCATGCTCATACTTTCTAAAGATGCTTAATTGAGATTGGTTTTCTTGTGGAATATTGATTTTTGAGCTTGCTCATATATTCATCTGATCGAGGTACTTTAATTGTGGAGTTATATGTTCTCTGCTTCATTTCATGTTTGCTTGTTTAAATATCAAAATAAGGATACTATTTCAATTATAATACTTTACATAAAGGAAAAATCGAACTTACCGTGTATTCAAATCATACCACTTGTTCTATGCGTTTGGTAATCATTGTGGCTGCTTTCTGGAATTTATGTTGAATAATCCATTATCCATTTCAAAAAGTACTAACTGGATTTACCTGGAGAATACTATATGATTTAAGTTGAGGTAAATATTTTATCTTTATAAGGTCACCATTGGCAATATTGCTCATAGAGTCACACGGTGCAAGTGTGTAAAGACCATACATCTTGAATATTCAGTACGGAAACATGATTCATGGCAACATTATATTAACTATTTGAGATTTCATTCCTTATTACCACCAAGATTACATATTAAAGCGAACTTGTGTTATTGCTTCTCATCTCTTGTTTAACTCTTTCTATAGGACGGTCTGAGATGGCATTGGATTTGGGACCAAATGTAGAAGGTTTTCATCCTTTACCAATACCTCATGTAATGTTATATGGATCTGCATCGGATGCACGTGGCCAACCACTTGCTAGCATAAACGAACTAGCAGCTAGTCAACATAACTACGTTGTTAAAATCAAGTTTGCAAGAGTTCACGGAGGCAAAAGTAAGTCTTATTTTTATCTAAACCAAATAAAATTTGTTCTATTTGATCCACTAACTCAAACATTATATACCGCATTTTAGGTAAAATCTCACTCTTGAGTTTGTTTGCATCCACAAAACAACTTGAGATTTCAATATTCTTCCATTTGTTATTAGGCAACTGGTTAAGATAAACATTTTGCCAAAGGAAATCACGAAATAGCAACCATGTTCCATCGAGTCACTCAGAAATAACCAACTTAAAATAGTTTCATTTGGAACAATATTATATTTTGAGTAGTTTTTTGCTCTTCATAAAATGTTTTAAGTATTTTTGTTGGAAATGTACTTAAATTATAATTGTTGTTTGATAAATTTTGTAATTCATGTCCTACACATTTTAAGAGTTGAGTTTGTATATAATTAATAAACTATTTTATAGTTTAGTTCATTTTAAATAGAGATCAATGGAAATTGAATATAGTACCTGTGAACTAGAATTTTGTACTTAGAATATTAAGTACCTGTATATTTGGTTTTGCTAATTTGAAATAAAGCTTCCGCTTTGTTTGTCGGTATTTTTTATTTGATTTGTCTGTTTATTACCAACATTTCTTAACTAGACAAAGATTTGAACTAGTTTAGTAGTATTTAATACGAGTAATTTTCATCTAGTAATTAGTTGGGTCATTTTTATATTTAATACAGGCAAAATGAAAGTGACATTCAATGGCATCGATCATGAGTTAATTATCGCAGGAAAAATCACTCGGTCTGCAGTATTTGGAGATGGCCATAACATCGGAACCAAAAGACACAAGGTCCAGCTATGCCCGACTATACCCTGGGCCATTTCCTTCCAATTTCCAGAACCTGTAGATTGGAGTACGCGTAGGCACAAACGTGTTTCAGAAACTGTGTTGGAAATTAGAGTTGAGAAACTAAGTAGCTTTTTAGCCAGAAAAGCAGCTCTTGAGGAAGCAGTTCTTATGGAAGCAGCTATTGCGGAAGAAGCAGGGCAATTAGTTGTGGATATGGATGCGGAAGAAGCAGGACAATGAGATGATAGCTTGCTCACTGATTATGAAGATTTGGATAAGGTTGATAGTTGGTTCGTATAGTCTCATGGATATATAGTGGAAATCACAATGTGTAAACATTCATGTGTTTTTGCTTTCGAGTGATTAGTTACTTTATTAAAAACTTAAAATCATCTGATGTCTTTTTATTTCGTCTAGTAAGTAATTAATTAAGTTAACATCTATAAATTATGATCTGGAACTAAAAATGTTGTGTTCACCTAGACCGACCTGCGCCAGATCTTGTCTTGCTATATACAAAAAAGTTACTAGTAACATTTATCCTCTTAGTTGGTAAATTGTTAGTTATATTTACACCTGTTAAGAATTTACAATTTACATACGTAATACAAGTATCATCTCTATTTTATTATTGTTATTATTATTATTATTTGAACGATGGATTTCATTAAAAACTAGAAAAAAGTAGAAAGGGATTACAAATGATTTGTACATACAACTTTCGGATTAACAATCCAATCAAGCCACTTAAGGCATGAAAGTTTACTCCTATGTGAGATCCAAGAATGAGATATATAAAATCATAATATCATCTCCAAGAGTGTCTTTGCATGGAGGTTTTGAATCGAAACAAATTCTATTCCGGTATCTTCATATGATCCAAGTAGTTGATTGAACAACCACATCAAACCAAATCTTAGCATTTCAGTAGAGATCGACATCAGAAATGAAAACTACGCACTTTATAAAGAGTTTAATAACAAAAAACTAAAAAGTACAATTAAAATTAGAGGAAATTCCTAAAAGAGGACAAAAGTTTGTGTTTGGTCTACATTATGGTAAAAAAAAAAAAACACCATTCACAATCTGGTCATGTGCTAGTGCGCGATCATACTACTGGTAAAGTAAATTTGATTTGATATTTTGTATTCACAAAGTGCTTTATCAAGTGGTTTATTATTGATTAAAACGTCTTACTGTTATAAAAAAGGTCAAATTAGGGCTTAAGTTGACCATTATTCACCCACCGCTAGTTTTATTACAATGTTAAACTATTTACTGCAAAATTACTAGAAGATGAATATCATGATGTAAAAGAGCTTCCAAAGTCAACTTAAATTCAGGCAACTTTAACCGTAGATAAGACGGTGCATGACGGAAGAGCAAGATGGTTATGCCAAATGTCATTCATGTTATAATGCTGAGATCACATGGATTAACTACACACCTCTATAAAGCTCAACAACTATAGGAAAGAATTTGCATTACTCTCTTACGCAACTTGTTAGTGAATCGGTGCCATTTTTCGGTTAAATCATTAGGTATAACTTATCTTCTTAGTTTACCAGCTACTTAATTTTGTGTGTATTGTGATTATTTTTTTCAAATGTTGATGGCTGGCAACACGTACCGACTAATGCAGACATAATGTTAAGTTTTAATTAATTTGCAGTGGATAATTCATTAACGTTTGCAGATTAGATCAATTATTTTAGTATGGTAACTTGTTGATCGATGATAATAATTATTGATGTGCATTATGTGTTCTTTTAAAAGGATTATATGAATTTATTTTTGTACATTTCTGAAATTTTGTTTAAAGCTTTAAATTGGTTGAAAATGACACAGTGATTGTTCTCATTATAGAACATTTGTTTTTATGTATCATATATAACCCAGTATGTGGATTAAAGGTTTTTGCTCTATGGATTCTACTAAATGTATGAAATAATTACTAGAGATGGTTATAGGTTGTATGATTATTGATTTATAATCTGAACGCTCTTTAATTGTTATTAATTTTCTGATGAATAGATCTATATATCTGTTCCATATGTATAACCTTTTATGACCAACTCATATGTTTAATTAAGTGATAAATGTGTCACTAGTATGAGATCTTGGATCTTTTCGTTATCGCAGGGATAATCATAAAAACCATTAATATGCATGTCATATATCAGATGGCATGTTTACGGCTTATGTGGATGAATATATTTACATGTAGAAAAACAGTTTCACTCCTTAATCTCATTGTCCTTTACATGAAAACTTAACTTGTGACAGGAGGGTGATCGAGTTTGCATCTAATCACAATTTTTTATTATGAAATTAATAAGATATTATTTGCCTTTTAATGTTTAGGCAATGTCGTGTTCCTTTACATCCGACAACGTTTACATACGCTCTAATGCGTGACCCTGTGACGTACGCCTAATCGGTTATGTAAAATTATAGTGGTATAGATACATTACTATAATTCACCTCAGCTAATCACTATTGTGCTTGGTTGTGCTCATACTTTCTAAGGATGCTTATATATGATTGGTTTTCTTGTTGAAAACTGACTATTGATCTTGCTCATAAATTAATCTAAGGTACTTTAATTGTGGATTTATATGTTGTCCGCTTCATTTCATGTTTCGTTAATCAAATTCAGGAAAACCTAATCTGACTTGTATTCATATCATATCATATCTTCTGTTGTGTGCATTCAGTTTATTCACATGATCCTATATTCAAATTTCTTCCATTTGGGAACATCGAATAAGCTTATATTCAAATTTCTTCCATTCAATGTCTGCATTTGTGGGCATCATCGTGGCTTCTTACTGGAATGTATGATAAGAAATATATCATCCATTTCAGAGAGTCCTAAGTGGATTTTATATAGATAATATCATGAAATAACTTGATCGGTAAAGCAAACAATCTTAATAATGGCAAATATCGCTCATTCAGGACAGAAACATGATCCATAAAAACATTGTACTAATTACTCTACCTGCCTCTTAATTACTATCGAAATTTTTAGAAGCAGAATACCAATAAAAGCCAACTTGTGTTACTGCTTCTCATCTCTTGTTCAATACAGCTGTTATAGCGTGATCTGATATGGCACTGCGTTTGGGACCCAATGTAGAAGAATTTGATCCTTTACCAACACCTCATGTGAGGTTACATGGAGCCTCATCGGTTGCAGGTGGCCGTCCACTTGCTAAATTAACTGAACTAGTTGCTAGTCGGCATAACTACATTGCTGTTGTTAAGTTGCCAAAAGTGCAGTGTGGCTATTGTAAGTCTTATTTTGGTCTTAAGTAGATATAACTGGTTCGGTTAGACCCACATGGTGAAGTATTGAAACTTCAGTGATGTATTCGGTACAAAAACTTTAAGTGGCTTAATTGATACACTAATTAAACATGGTTACCCCTTTTTTTTAAAGGCAAAATATGAAGTTGAACATGATTACTAGTTACTACCTAATCATTTTCACCATGCATTTAGCTGAGTCATATTTTATGTTTGGATCAGGTATAGTAGTTGTAGGTGTCAGTGCCTTTGATGAAGTATACATTCAAGGCCGAATTACTCCAGGTGCAATATTTGCGGATGGGGCTGTTATCCAAAACAAAAGTTCGAGAAACCGCGTTCAGTTATGCCCGACTGAACCCTGGGCCATTTCCTTCCAATTTCCAGAGCCCGTAGACTGGGATACACGTTGGGTCGAGCATAAATCAGAAACTGTGGTGGAATTTACCGTTGAGAAACTAAGTAGCTCTATAGCTAGAAAAGCAGCTGAGGCAGCAGCTTTTGCGGAAGCAGCTCTTGCTGAAGTAGCAGGCCCATCAACTGTTAGAGATTCAACCGTTGTGGATGTAAACGAGATGGGGTCATCAGGAGTTAGCTCTGCATGAACGATTGTGGATGTGGAAGCAATGAGCTCATTGGATGATATCTCGCTTAGTGATCCTCAAGTTTGGGATATGGTTGATGGTTGGATAGTATAGTGTCATGGATATAATGGAGATTTCAATGTGTTTTAACTTTTAAGTGGTTAGTTACATGGTTAAACCCGATTATGGGAAAACGAGAATCTGTTAGAAGTTAAAAACAAGTTTTACATAAACTTATTTGACAACTAATAATCGTAAAAAGCTTAAAAACAAAATATGAAACCTTAAACATACTAAGCAATGAACACTATTTGTAATTTTCAATGTGTGCCTTTTTACTAGCTAGAAATGAATTAAAAAAATTATAAACATAATTGCGAATCACAATTTTAATTGAATGACAAATGAAGTTCTACGTAAACTCAAACCAAAGTTGACAGTTATGATTGAACAACACAAACTTGTTAGCTTAGCTTATCATGTTCTTAGGAGGCGAGTATTTCACAATAATATATTTTGTACTATTTTTTGTAAAGAATAACGATTTTCTCTTATAACTCTCATTCGTTTATATAAGAAGACTAGGAGGGTATTCGCGCATTACGGCGGTGAGTACCCTGAAATAAATTTTTTAGATAAATCAAGTATTTTAGTTTATTATATTTTGACATTAAATTTATGGATATAAAAAATTTCATGTGACGTATTTCAACTCCTTAAGTATGGAATTTATTTCGTCGTCTTTTTTAAAGCGATTTGTATAACATGAGTCCGTTTGGTCTGTGACCGTTTAGCCCGTGCCCATTTGGCCCATGCCGTTCGGGCTCGAGCCCCTTTGACACGTTGTCCGTTCGGGCTTGAATATTTGTATAATGTGTTTTATTATTTCTAATTAAAGACATTTAATGCACGAATTGTGTTTAAGTTGGTTGTTCAATACGTTTCAACTCCTTAAGGACACTGGCAGTCATGCTTCCGAAATCACCCATACCTCTGAAATCCACCAATAATATCATTCCACCTCATTTCACCGCATTCATACTTTTTCCATACCTCCCAACCCCATTTTAGTGGCAACCATGCCTTTTTCATACCTCTCAACTTTTTTTTTAATAATAAATTAAATTAAACAATTTAAATAAAACATAAATATTTCAATAATAATTAAAAATAACATTACATAATACTTGAAAAAAAAATACATTATTAAATCTAAAAATCCGTAGGCCATCCATATGTCTCCGCGTACCCACGTTTTGTCTTGATAATGAAATCTCGCATAACCTGATTGGTTATGTGTTCGTGCGGCTCGTTGTAGAATTTCAGTGCCCGAATCATAGCCTTTTCTTTAGCATTTTCGATTTGTGTCTGCAGCAACTGGTGGGACAATTGATCCTTTGCACGTTTATCTGCCATGGCCTCATCCAACGCTAGTGCTTTCTTTGCAGTATACTGCCCAATAAACTCAGCAGCACTATTCTTTGTCAACGCCTCACTAGCGGTCTTTTTTCCTTTTCTTTTTGAAACAAGAGTTGTGTCGTCATTTAGATCCGGAATAACAGGATCAACATTGTCATTGCTTCCGGACCCATAGAAGCTAGATTCCGACGACTTTCTTCGTTTGTCGGAATGATCCAATGAAGATACTTTTTCAAAACATGGTTGCTCCAACCATTTCGATTCATCCTTAACAACCCTCCACGCTTCAATATGATTAAACGAAGCACCCTTATTCCTCTTACTATAATCAGACATGGCATTTTCCAAGACGTTGACATCGTCACACCCACTCTCACGAATGCGATTCTACACGTATATAAAAATTAACACAATTATATAAAAATTAACACAAGTATATAAAAATTAACACAACTATATATAAATTAACACAAGTATATATAAATTAACACAAGTATATAAAAATTACTTGTTGGATATGAAGGCCGTTAAAGACTCCCATTGCTTGATTCAAATGTTTCCACTTTGTGTTTAACGCATGATGAGTTCGATTAGTATTTTTAATTGTGGCTTTGAAATGCTCCAAAATTCTTTCCCAAAACTTATCTCTTCCTTGTTCATTCCCGACTTTTTTACATGTCGAGATATGAATCCATGCTTTGGCCAAAGCAACTTCTTCGATCGACGTCCAACTCTTTTTATCCGCTTTAGTTTTCCCTTTAGCCACTTGAACATCTTCATCTAAAAAAAATATATATATATATATATATATATATATATATATATATATATATATATATATATATATATATATATATATATATATATATATATATATATATATATATATAACAAATAAATAACGAAAAAAAAACATATAAAAAATATAACAAATAAATAACGAAAAAAAAACATATAAAAAATATAACAAATAAATAACGAAAAAAAAAACATATAAAAACTATAAAAATTAAATAACGCGTATAAAAATATATATATATACCAATTTGAGTTTGTTGTTGCGTTTCGGGAACAAAATCAACGTCATCATCATCGTCGTCACCATATAAAGGAAGTTCGCGTTCCACACTTGGTTCACGACGGGAAGGACCTTCACGGTAGTCAACAAACGGGTTGAAGTCACTCGTCATTGATATGTTATATTGGCTTGGGTTCATTGCGGGTGGAGGTTGGGGATAGTTAAAAGATTGAGGGTATTGTTGATGCATCGGTTGTGGAGGTTGGGGATAATATCCCGATTGAGGGTATTGTGGATACGCCGGTGGTGGACCTTGTGGACGAACACGAGGACGGTAGCCACGTCCACGACCTCTTTGTGTTGAACCACTTCTTGATTTCCCACTTTCCATGCTTCAAAAACTATATGTGTAAAAAGTGTTTGTGTTTATGTTATTGTTTGGAAATGAATTGTGTTTGAAAAAGAAATGTATAAATGTGTAATATATATAGGAATTTTTTTTTTTTTTTTTTTTTGTTTTGGCCCAATGCACGCTCCAAATTTAAATTCCAACGGCTCCAAAATTAAATTCCAAACGGTCCAAAATTCACGTGCAACAAGAATGCCTCGGAGGCAAAAATTGCCGCTCAACTCTTGCCGCTAGCCATGCCGGTGGGGTGGCGGCGGTGTTTGCCGCCGGCATGGCCTTGCCGGTGAGCCATGCCGCCCCCACTGCCACCCTTCTAAGTAAGGAATTTATTTCTTCTTTTTTTTAAAGCGATTCATATAACATGAGTCCATTTGGCCCGTGACCGTTTAGCCCATGCCCGTTTGGCCCGTGCCGTTCGGGCTCGAGCCCCTTTGGCACGTTGCCCGTTCGAGCTTGAATATTTGTATAATGTGTTTTATTATTTGTATTACTGATATTTAATGCACGAATTGTGTTTAAGTTGGTTGTTCAATACGTTTCAACTCCTTAAGTAAGGAATTTATTTCGTCGTCTTTTTTAAAGCGAGTCGTATAACATGAGTCCGTTTGGCCCGTGACCGTTTAGCCCGTGCCCGTTTGGCTCGTGCCATTCGGGCTGGAGCCCCTTTGGCACGTTGCCTGTTCGGGCTTGAATATTTGTATAATGCGTTTTATTATTTGTATTACTGGCATTTAATGCACGAATTGTGTTTAAGTTGGTTGTTCAATACGTTTAATAATTTGTATTTCTTATATAAGTGGTGTTTTAATAACTGCATTAATTGTATTGACTAGTTAATTTATAATGTAATTGTGAAAAAGTAAATTATACCTTTTGCTTTAGTATTTGCACTCATTTAAAAATGTGAACCACATTAATCGCTCATTAAAACTAAACTTAAGAGTGTTTTTGTATTTTAAAGTATTGTACGCTATGTTTTAAAAGTTGTACGTCTTAAAATTAAGAAACAGAGTCATCCATGCTTTATATGTACAAAATGAAGAATTATGATATGTGTAATTAATGTTAGTGTTGATTGATAAAAAGTTATTTTTACCCTCATAGTAAATATAGGAATAAAAAATAAGTAATTAATGCAAGTTTTAATTAAAATGATAAAGTAGAAAAACCAGTCATAATTACTATCCATATATAAAAACTGGATACTTATTTTGGGATAAACATAAATAGAAATAGTAAGATGGACTCTTTTTTTTTTGGACGAAGGGAATAGTATAGATAGAGTAGAGTCACGTGTTATAGTAAGTTACGCGTCAAGAATTTGGTGCAAGAAAACATCTTTTATTTATTGCTTTTATATATAGTTTCACTTTCAATTCAACTATTCATTATTTATTAATTAACAACTCTTTTCTTTGTTTAACTTTTATGCAAAAATGTTTTTCTTTTGCTTAATTTGGGGAAGAACACATCTATCATTTAATGCTTTTATATATAGTTTCACTTTCAATTCAACTATTCACTATTTATTAATTAACTTATCTTTTCCTTGTTTAACTTTTATGCAAAAGTGTTTTAACTTCTGCTTTTAGAAAGTTACCGCTCATAATTCATGTGTGACGCGCGACTCACGAGTATATTCATTCAGTAAGACTTTGTCAAATCTCACTGACTAAAATTGTTTTTTTAGCTTTGGTACTTTATTCGTTGGTGCCGCATCAGCAAGGTAAAGTGTATTTTCATATTGTCTTCGACGTCCCTAAACTCGTCGTTCATAGAATTTTATACAATAATCGTTGATTTTATATTAATGAGAAAACTAAACTTATACTATTTTATGTTTAAACATTGTTCTGGACAATTGAAAATTGTTGACCTAACACGTAATGTCTGAAATATGGTTTAGATCATAAGTCGAGTTGGTAATCAAATTTTTGTATATATAACTATTTGTTTAAACTAAAAGCTTTGTCATCAATTAGACCTCTGTCATGTCATGTAAGTCAGAGATATATAAAGAATGGAGTCCATTTTTATACTACATAATATAAATTTTAAAAATAATATATAGTGTGAAAAAATTTCTTAGTGAATCACATGGTTTTCAATATATATATATATATATATATATATATATATATATATATATATATATATATATATATATATATATATATTATATTAGGATAAATGTATGAGTTGTAACAACCCGTCCGCGGTAAGACATGTTAGGTTCCCATATTGATTTCACACAAACAAGAATGAGATAGATATAAGGATGGGATGATTATGAGAATGAGAGAATTAGAATTGCAAGAGTTTCCTTAGTATTTCACATAACCAACCAAGTTTACAAGAGACCTAAGCATTCTATTTATAGGGAAGGAGCTAGGGCAACACTCCATCTCCTTCCACTCATTAATTCGTATGGGCTTTGAAGCCCATGGGTTTCATAAGCTTAAGTCTAGTAAACTTAATACAAAATGTAAATAAAAGTAAATAATAACTAAGCAACCTAATATTATTACAAATGACCGAGACTTGATAAAATAGTAAAACTTCGTTCCCAACAATCTCCCCCTAAGGGTCGGTCATCACGGTTGCTTCACGTCTTTGTCATTTCTACATCTTTGACTTACATAGCTTTAGACGCCTTTCAAAAATCATTCATCGTTCTTTGTGCTTTGTTCATTGTTGTTGTGATAGTGATCAAGTTGTGAAGTTGTCTGCCTTTCGTCACTTCTGCGTCTGTGGTGGTAGTCCGCCATTCCAACATGCTCATACATCTTTGAATTCTGACTTATACATGCACATAGTTCCCTTTCTTTCACTTGTGATCTTTAGTCTTTATACTTTGTAGATTCTTCTTTTTGGCGTAGAATCTTTCTTTGAACTTTGTGTTGCGTTGATCTTTGAGGGAGCTTTTGTTGACTTCAAGATGCATGTATGAGCATGTGGAATCCGTAGCCATGGAGATGATGTGTACCTGCGGGTAAACAGTTAGCAATAAAACATCCGGTACTTACAGATAAGGAATTAGAGATCGTCAACAGCATAGTGTGAAGACTCCTTCTAACCCTTATTAAGGCCGTTCCCATGTCAGATACTCCCAAAGGAGCTTACAAGACCTACTAAGTAGCTCAATGACTAGGTGAGTCGCTGGGGATCACTCCACGACTGTAGACCGCTAATAAACCACCGCAAAAACTAAGCGTAACCCACAAGGAGTTACCAAGTGACCTGCTGTCAGGGCTGTTAGATGTTGACCCTGGCAGGATTTCCATTTAATCATTGAGAAATACTTATGTAAATTCTCTCATAAATGTTCTCGGCAGATTACTAAGATCTGCGAAGGACTCAACAATTTACAGCTGGTGTCCATTGATGTAGAACACTAGTTGTAGAAATACTAAGTGTTCCTAAGAGATCTTTGATGTATCTCATGGCTCTAGACTCGAAAAGTGCACACTTAGGTTTCCTATGTGGAGATTAGGGAGGGGTCTCCTGCTTCAATATCAATTATCTCTAAAAGATAAATCGGTAGATTACACTGGTTCCCTGTGAGAATGAAACAAGCTCTTTTAAGAGAACTTGAGTGGCTAGAAGGTCTAGTGCATTGCGTCACTGGGTCCATGACGGCTTTATCTTCAATACCGGCGTCACCTTAGTAACAACCAGTAGCATACGAATTGAACCCGGTGTCTGCCCTAAGGTTGAACATATGGAGGGCTATTTCTTTTCACCCTTTTCTTTACTTTTCTTTTTAATTCTTCAACTCCTTCTTTCCCCTTTCATTCTTTACTCCTTTCTTCATATAATACCTAAGGACTTCTAATACTGACTATTTGGTGATGTCCTTGGGTAGATCCCTCCGGCTCTGGCGGATCATAGAACGGTTTTTCCTATCTTAATCGCCTTATAACTCCATGATTATCCGTCAATAGCCATGAAACCTTTGATTGAAAATCTCTCAAAGTGTTTATGATTATCAAACATTTTGTTTAACACTTTGAGAGTTTTGTGTTTACTTTTGAAGGGCTCCCCCATCACATGTGCTCATAAGTATTTAATAAATTTGCACATGCGGGAGGAGCAAGCACTTTTTGAATTGATCCGCTTTCAGTGAACCCGACCGATTCGAAACACGCTTACATCACTAGTTAGACTAGCTTGAAGTTATTACCCGGCTTGGTCAAGTCCATAGAAAGTTTCTCAAAATGGTACATTTCTACTAAGACAAATCCTTTTCGAGACACGCTTACGTGGCTAGTTAAAGACTTCCATTGTCAGTTTTTAGGTGACAACTAGCTCTAGTAACTAACTTGATGTTATTACCTGTCGAGGATAAGTCCTTTCGATTATTAACTTTTATGTTTCGTCAATTCTTGGGTGAATTTGAGTCTAGCTCGCATGAGATTTGACTTTTAAGCAACTTTGAACTTACATATTTTAATCACATTCACTTTTTCTCCCCCTCAAAAATAGCATATAAGATGATATCTTTGACAATCTTTTGATTAAAATATGCCTTTCAAGTCTTATGGGGAGAATTAAACAAGAACTTTTGATTTCAAGAACGATGATTTTGTTTCAAGTGCTCCCCCTCAACAAGTGAATTCTTATTGAGGTAAAATACTTGTCTTTTGAGCAGAGTTTATGAAACTTAGAAAATGTGTGATTAACTCTACTCAAAAGTAAGAAGCCTTCACTCCTTATATTAGGATTGAGGCACTGATGCGTACCTCAGGGTCCTTTCTTTACAAGAACGGGTTGTACACTGTTATGTGTGCACAAGCCATAGTGATAACAATTCAATCAAATGAAATAGTTAATAATGAAAAGTTAATACCCATGTGTACCAGTTTTAAGATTCATCAGTGATTGGAGCATCAAAATCTGTGAACTATGGTTCTGGTCTTTTGAAGAGTCTGATGGGAAATGAAGGTCGGACACCGATATAACTTTTTAGTCGTCTGATCTGCTCCCGACGGGATAACCTTTCTTCAATTTTCACAACAAAGTTCCAAACTTGTCTTCTGGCACTGGATTTCCACCTCGGAGTTTCACCTTTTGATATCTTAATCCTATCATCATTCAACCGTTTGACAAGGCCATCGCGAACTGTTTTGAGCGTGACATCACAGAACTTGTGTAACTCATCGAGCCTCATAAAACTTATCAACTTTTTGCTGTTGAGGTAGGTGAAGCCAAAAGATGGTGTTTGGATGAGTGAGTACTGCGACATCTGATTAATTCTAGGAAATGATACTTGTGGCTTTGTCAAATTGATCTTCTGTTGGTAACTTTCCACTCCAAGCTGAAGATCTTCCACTCTTTCTTGAGCTATCAATCGTCGGATGAAAAGCAGTAGAGATGACATGAAGTTGTATTGTGTTTCAGTGTCAAATCCACGCATTCTTCCTTGAACTTTTTCTAGGTACATATCTTCAATGTCATTAAGATAAAGGTCAGGAAAGTCTGCTTCGGAGAATTTGTACTTCTTTTCATCTTGTCTTTTAACCACAATCTCATTCATGAACATGTAGTTAAACCGTTTCGACTCTTGAATCTCCAAGATAGCAATGATCTTTGACTTATGCTTCACATTCTCTAATGACTTTGTGTCTAATCTGTAAGTGTAACCGAGACGACGACGTTCTGGCCAGTGCTGTATCCCGTGTAAAGCATCTCTGTCGTAAGCTACGATAGAGTCGCTAAATACTGGAGTAGATTCTTCAATTGCAGGAACTTCGTATCTTGCGGCTGGTACTGAGATAGTCAATGAGGAGGCATATTTCTTCTTAGATTTCTCTTGGGTGAGTTGGAGGTTACGAAGATCTTTGTTGAAGAAGAAGCGATAAGGTATCTTAGGTTTTTCGGGAAATCCTTGCAGTGGTAAAGGTTTAGTCAATCGGTGAAGTAAGGTTTGTCCTGTCTTTTAGAATAGTTGTCGAGATTCGCCTCAGGATTTAGCCAGTCAAACTTGCCAGACATTGCACTAGCTATATTCTGCATATGAAACTCGAGTTCCATCTTATTACCAGATCTAGACTTGAGGAATTCTTGTGCATCCCGATTGATTCTTCTGAGCTCCGCCTTCGTAAGTTTCTCAATCTGAAGCTCCTTCATCATAACCTGAGTATATTGCAGTGAATTTCCTGGAAGAGGTTCTTCATCTTCGAGAGGAGGTTGAGCTTTGACCAATTCTGTCAACCAATCATTTTCAGGTGTGTCATCATTGTCGAGCCATGAATGACGTCTCCTTTTCTTTGATTTCTTAGACTTGGACGTAGCATCCTTGTCTTTAGCTTTTGATGGTGACAATGGTCCAGGTTGAGAATAGGGAATTAGGGAGGTACAGTAATCGGTATCGGGTTGGCCTTCATAATCATCAGTTGGGTGCATAAGAGTTTCTTCTTCATCTGTGGGACCTTGACCAGTAGCTGAAGTGTGTTGCTGATTTCCAGGAGGAGTAGGATCCTTTTGTGGTTGGTGAGAAGATGATGGACCGGTACCGGACTTGTGTTTCTTGCCTTTAGAGTTCGGGTCCGAATCGTCATCTTTCCTTGTCCTCTTAAGGGTTCCAGCAGCGTCTTTACATGACTCTTTAGACAAGTTGGCAGCAATAGCATCGACAAGTGCTTTTTCTTCAGGTGTCTGTGTGGTTTTGTAGGCAACTTTGTCGTAGAGTTGAGCAAGCAGGTCATCGAATGATAGTTCAGTGATGGTAGGAGTGGTTGTGGAAGCTTTTGTTAGGATCATATTTTATTTATAAAAAGTGTCGGTCATTAACGTATAGTTATAAGTTGCCTTAGAATATCATTATGATGAAGTTTATGTGTAGTACTCATGTTTTGAAAAAGTCTAAGGGCTATTAGTGTAATAATGTAAAAGATTAGAGAAGCCCTAGACTATGAGTATAAATACTCTTGTAAACCTCATTTGTGAGATTGGTTCTCTTAGTGATTCTCTTAGTATTAACAAAGTTATTATTCCACACACTAGAGTTCCCACTCACTCTCTCTCTCTACTTACTTTCTCTCTCTAGGTTTAGGCTTGATTCAATAGTGATTTAGGTTGTTCTACGGTCCTACAGCTTTTGTAGGCGTGAATGGTGTTGTTGATAACATTTTCTTTACAACACTTTTGATCCTGTGCTCCAAGTTGTCCTTGATTGGTGCAATAAGATTTGTAACTTCAGGAGTAACAATTTCCACCAGATTGTCAGTAAGATAATCTAGTGTGAAAGTCCTGATGATTCCTGTCAAGTCAGCTTTCATGAACTTATCGATCTGCTGCTTTGCCTCCTGAAAGTCTTCAACTTGTTTAGCAAGACTGGTGACCATGGTTATGAGAGTGTTGACTTGCTCCTAAAGATCAACTGGTTTAGTAGGTTCATTGATTGATTGTTGCTTAGACGCGGTTTCAGAAGGTGTAGAAGATGAATGCTCTGGTGATGATTCAGATGACGACTCATTGTGAGAACTTGAAGAAGAAGCTGGAGGAGTCGGATCCTTTGGTGGAGAGTCTTGAGGAGGTGGAGGTTGCTGTAAAGATGGCTGCTTAGATTGTGAAGATGATTGAAGGAATATGTTGGTGTCGAATGCTTCCTTTTTTCATTTTCTTTTCTTCTGCGTTCCTCTTCTTCCTGTGCAAGAGACTCTGGAGTGGTGAAATGGTCAAATTCTAGATCCGTTGCAATGTTCTCCTATTCGCCAATATTCTCCTCTACATTTGCAGTCTCAGTCATGGTGATGTCACCTGTTGTGTCTATGACATTTACTTTGTCACCGTGTTGTGAAGCTGGTTCCAAAGTGGTAGACACAACGGGAGGAATGAAGTTGCTGGTAGTGCCTTCATGTTCTGGTGGATTGACAGGTGGTGCTGAAGGTTGAGATTGAAGTCGGCTGTGGAGTGCTGCTTCCCTCTGTTCTTTGAGAAATTGCTTTTCTTCAGCTCGTGTGTCGACAATTATACTTTTCAATTTCCTTTTGTCGACCAATTGTTCAACGATTGGTTCATCTTCTTCATCATCATTGGGTTCATTTATTGTGATCCCTTTTCTCTTTCTTGAATCTACTTCAAAGGTTTCAAGACTTTGTTGTATAGCAATTTCCGTTTTAGGAAATGCTTCTTCAGGTACTCTTACTCTTCGTTCAAAGTCTTCCTCTTCTTCTTCAGATTCTGTTTCAAACTCAAAGTCGCTTTCAGAGGGTGGCGGTGTAGGTTCATCTCGAAGAGCGCGCTTAGGAGTTACCTTCTTCTTTGGCTTAGTTGCAGGCTTAGGTTTGGGTGTAGGTTTAGGTTTGGTGGAAGTTTTAGTTTTGGCAGAAGGTTTGGTTTTGGGAGTAGCCTTTGACTTTGTTTGCGGTGAGCCAGTGGTGCTTGTAGTACTCCCAGATTTCACACTTCCTTTACTACGAGTCTGTATGGTAGTTTCTTCCTGTATCCCATTGTAAGCATCATCGTAGAATTTGTAGTTCAAACTTTTCTTGATGTTATCATCAAGAAGATACTCGGGAAGCCACATTCCTTTTAGCTTAGTAGAAGAAGTGGTCATTTTGACAAAAGAAATGGTGAAGTCGTCCTCGAAGAGGTGCTTAGGCTCATTAGGATCTCCCATTCTTTTGATGAATTCCGGTGTATCTTCGCAGAAATATTCTATGAGAAGCTTTGTGAATCTTGTAAACGGGATCATAGTCTTTTCACGTCCGGTTTGAATGTTGTAGACTATATCGTTCATTATTGGAACTGCAAAGTCAATAGGTGACATACTCACCATTCCCCAAAATGCTTATAAATGCTCAAGTCTGGGATGTTCGTGACCACTTTTTCTTCCTGATATAGATCGTACGACTAACAAACAGAATGTTCTCCAAGGCTGAGGTATATTCTTCGCATTGAATCTGGAATGTTTAATCAGAGGTAAGTCGTCTTGAACATCGTATCCTAGGTCAATGAAGAAATCCAGGACATCCAGTACATGCAGTATTGGAGCAAATTCATTGTCAGGTTGAGGCAGAAGGAAGACTGTACGAAGGACATCGTGATCTACAGTGTAGACTTGTCGATCCAACGTAACAGTGAAAGACTCATCATCTAAGTTAACCTTTGCCGTAAGCCAGAACTGATGAAGGTAGAACACAGGAACTGAAGTAGATTTGTTGAGCAGATGCTTGCATGGATGTGCAAGGAGAATATCTTTGACAATCCTGCACGAGTTCTCAGGAATTCTTAATTTGTCAAAATCAACTCGAGGATTGTTATTGCCAATGGTAACGTTGTAGTCAGCGGGAGTGATGTCATCCATGGTGAGTAGTGGAAGAGTTTGTTCGGGGACATTCTCGTTGTGTTCAGCCATGTTAATCTGAAAAACATTCTCATAAACCAAACATCCAGATTTGTTACTTGTTAGCACGATTCCAAAGTTTGATTACAGATAAGAATAAAGAATCATATAGGCATGGATGGTTCAATTATTACATGTAAAGTGATGATTGAATTATACTTAGATAATTTTTGAATCATGAAGCACTTATACATTCACACATACACATAGATCATCCAAGATTCATAATAACATTACAAGTTACATTTAATCAAGATCATTATCACAATAAACATGTTTTCGAAATTATTACAACAATGTTCTCGAAATAATACATAAGTGCCAAAATTATCACAACTTTTAAGGAATTGCATGATCTCGAAAATTAACACATGGCATGATTTCGAAAATTAGTCAAAAGAGAATATTTTCGCAAACCTACATTATGAATATTTTCGAAAAGATCTCCAGATGTGTTTTTGATAAAAAATTTATCGAGAACAAACCTTCTGAAATATTTTCGCAAATATACATAATGTGAGATTGCGAAAAAAAAATTGTCTTAAGAGGTGATTTCGAAAAGATGACCAGGGATGACAATATTTTCGTAAACACGTAAAACACACGTTTTCGAAAAGATAACAAAGTGGATTTTTCCTTTTCGAGAAAAAATACTACTCTTTGTGAACTTTTCAAAAATACATGTTTTAAGTGTGTTTTTTTTCGAAAATATTTTCACCAGGGCAGATAATTGCGAAAAAAACATGTTCTTGAAAATTCTTATACAAGAATTTCGAAAATAGGGCCAACGTACGTTTCTTTGTGAAATTAAGTGATCCAAATGCAGTAACCTGTTGTAAATGATGGGAAACATCAATGAGAAACTTGGAATTATCATATATGCACTGATTTCGAAACTAGACAAGAACATGATTTCGAAAAAACACAAGAAGATCATTCACTTATCATATCAAGGTCTAGTGTATCATTTATCATGCACATGAACCAGTTAGGCACAAATAACAAACCACATGAACACAATACGAGAGAGACCCAACATGAACGAAAACCATAGTTGTCGAATATTACGCAAACATGGATACAAGCCAAATTAACGAGCATAAAGGTGATCCAACCACATGTACCAACAAATCCCACCAATAAAATTAATGAAACAAACATCAAAACCATAAAACCCAAATCGGTATTAAACCCTAGATTTCGAAATTTACTCAAACATGATTGAAAGCATGATTAGATGATGTAGGTAAGTTAGAAACATGATATATAACAAAACCCCTATCAAAAATTAACCCCCCAAACACGTTTTGTATAATTCCGAAATTATAGAAACCCTAGGTTTATAAATCGAAAAATCATGAGATCTAACCGTTAACTATGTGATTAAACGAAAACCAAAGCTTGAGATTGTCTAAAGATCATGTGGAAACTTACGGTTTGAAGATTGGAAGCTTGGATTGTTCGTTTGAATTATAGCCGTAGGTTTCAAAGGGTTTTTGTTTATTTGATATTTTGAGTATGAAATAAAAAAGGGTATGTGTTTGTTTTGGTGTTTTGTTTTTGAAAGTTTGTCATATTGACACCTTTAGTCCCCTAACTACAAGTTTTGCAACATAAGTCCTAAAGTTAGATACAAGTAAATGACTAGTGGCAATATTCTAAAGTATACTCCTTATGATAACTTTTTGAGAAAAGAAAAAATGATATGAGATATCTATAAAGTCCTGAAACAACGCATCTAAAGGAAATATGCAAGTATACCATTTTGAAAAATATGAGAAAAGTGTGAGCGTGTCTCCCCCTCAACATTTGTAAAATAACAAGGTGTTGATAGGAAGCGATATACTTGCGTGTGTGTGTTTTTTTTTTTTTTTTTTTTTTTTTTTTGAAATTGGAAAAAATAAGATAATAGAGAAAATCTTTTTGTGTTTTTGAGGTTTATGAAAAATATGAGAAAACAAAATTATTTTACAAAGATAGTTTGTTTTTGATGTTTGACATTTTACTTTTGTTTTAGAAACTTTTCCAGATCCTCTGGTGTCAAACATCGCATACCAATTTGGTGAACCAAACTAGCAAACCTTGATGGAGCTAAGGCTTTTGTAAGTAAGTTCGCCAATTGGTACTCAGTGGCCACAAAATATAATTCAACTGTACCCTTCTCGACATGCTCCTTGATGAAATGATATCAGAGATCAATGTGTTTGGATTTGCAGTGATGGACTGTGTTGCAGGAGATTGCAATGGCACTTTTGGAATCGTAGTAGATCGGAATCTTATTGAATAGGTAGCCATAGTCTTTAAGTTGTGATCTCATCCAAATGACTTGAGCACAACAAGCAGACATAGCTACGTATTCAGATTCTGTTGATGACAGTGAAGTGCAGTCCTGCTTCTTCGATTGCCAAGAAACAAGTTTATCTCCAAGAAACTGTAAGCCACCTGATGTACTTTTTCGCGTGTATAAGCATCCTGCATGGTCAGCGTCTGAAAAGGATATTAGTTCAAAACCATAATCCTTCGGATACCAGATTCCCAAATGGATGGTTCCCTTTATGTATCGAAGGATTCTTTTTGCCTCATTGAGGTGTTTCTCAGTTGGTTTAGACTGATATCTCGAACACATATAGACAGCAAATACAATATCAGGTCTGCTAGATGTGAGATACATGAGGGACCCAATAATACTTCGGTATTTTGTAGGGTCAACAGGAGTCCCATGTATATCAGCATCTAGTTTTGTGGAATTGGCCATAGGTGTATTCATTGTATCACAGCTTTGCATTCCATGTTTCTTTAAAATCTCAAGAGCATATTTGGACTGATTTAAAAAAATTCCACGGGGTGATTGATGAACTTGTAGTCCTAGAAAGAACATAAGTTCACCCATCATGGACATTTCGAAATTATCTGTCATTAATTTTGCAAAATCCATTGAGTAATTTATGTTGGTTGAAGCAAAAATAATGTCATCGACATAAATTTGAACTATTAATAAGTCCATCCAGTATGTTTTTGTAAACAGTGTTGGATCCACCGAGCCTAGAGTAAAATCATTAGCCAACAAGAATTTAGAAAGCTTATCATACCACGCCCTGGGGGCTTGCTTGAGACCGTAGAGAGACTTCTTAAGCTTGTAGACATGATTGGGACGTTCTGGATCAACGAATCCTTCAGGTTGACTGACATAAACCACTTCACGGAGTTGACCGTTCAAAAAAGCTGTTTTCACGTCCATTTGATAAACAATCATATTCCGATGAGCAGCAAATGCTAAGAAGATCCGTACAGCTTCAAGTCTAGCTACTGGAGCAAATGATTCTTCAAAATCGATTCCTTCTTCTTGAGACTATCCGTTTGCTACCAAGCGTGATTTGTTGCATATGACAGTGCCTTCTGCATCCAGTTTGTTTTTCCAAATCCATTTTAAGCCAATGACAATGATTCCTTCTGGTTTTTCAACCATTTCCCAGACTTCTAATCTTTGAAAGGATTCGAATTCTTCTTGAATAGACTCAATCCAGTTTTCATAAGTCATAGCTTCTTTGACATTTTTAGGCACGGTTTCACAAACTGTGAGTGCATAAATGCAAGTTCCACCGTCTATGTGAAGGCGTTGTCATGTCATAATTGGTGCATCTGGATGGCCAATAATTTGAACTAAGGGGTGATCTCTAGTCCATTTGTGTGTCGAAGGATGAAGTTGATAAGTATCTCGCAAGTGAGCAGGACCCAAATTGCGTGTAGATGACTCAGCAATGTCGGGGACAGGTTGAGCCTGTGCAAATGGGTTAATGAATGGTTCTGGGTCATGCTCTGCGGTTTGTGGAACTGATAAAGGTATGGAGTCTCCAGCTGATTGTCGTGAGTTGGACCCGGTTTGTTCTGTTGTTGTAGGTGATATGATTGGAGAACCGTCTCTTCCAACAGTTGTTGTTGCTTGTTAAGGTGTATCAGGTACTTGATGTTGATCAAGATGTGCAGCGGAATTTGGTGTGGCCTCAGATGGACGGTTAACAAGCGTATCATCAAACAATGGAGCAAACAGATTTTACACATATTGACGGGAGAGTGACAATGGTTCAGCCGAAGATTCAAGAAAGTTTAAACAGTTGGATGCAGGTCCTAAGTTGTTATGCTCAGAAGCCATTTGAGTGAGTTCATCAAAATTAGCATGAATTGTTTCTTGAATTTCCCTTGTACGACGATTCCATATCCGAAAGCCTTTTGAATTTTCACAGTATCCAACAAATATTCCAATGTCAGCCTTTGCTTTTAGTTTTCCTAGATCATCATGATCATTGACTGGATAACATAGAGCTCCAAATACATGAAAGTAACTAATGTTCGGTTTCCTTTTGTGAACAATCTGATATGGGGTTTTGTGATGGCGTTTTGTGATCATACAACGGTTTTGAGTGTAGCAAGCGGTTGAAACAGCTTCTGCCCATAAGTAATCTGGTAATTGAGCATTGATTAACATCGTTCGAGCAGCTTCCACTAACGTTCTGTTGCGTCTTTCGACTACTCCATTCTGTACGGGTGTTCGTGGAATGGATGTTTGATGTTCAATTCCCACTTTCTCAAAATACGACCTTAGAGTCTGATTCTTAAATTTTGTGCCATTGTCAGTTCTTACAATTCTGACTGTGTTGCGTAGCTGAAGTTGTATTTTGGTGAGAAAGGTGATGATCATTTGAGGAGCTTGATCTTTACTTCGAAGAAAATAAACCCAAGTCTAACGGGAATAATCATCAACAATTACTGAAATGTAGCGTTTACCGTTGATCGTTTGAATACGCATCGGACCACACAAATCCATATGAAGCAGTTGTAAAATATGATTAGTACTGTGTTCAGGTTTTGAGGGAAAATGAGCATGGGTACTTTTTCCTTGTTCACAGGCTGGACATAGGTGATCTTTGGCATAGTGGAATCTTGGAAAACCTTCGACTAGTTTGTGACGAGCGAGATCAGTCATCGTTTTGAAATTCAAGTAAGAAAGGCGTTTGTGCCATAACCAAGATTTAGTCGTTTCAGCTTTGGATAGAAGACATATAGGAGATGAAGTGATCATGTCAGACATTGAAATTGTATAAAGATTAGTACCACGTTTGCCTGACATCAAATCATTTCCTTGTAGATCACGAACAAAACAAGTTTTCTCTCGAAATGCTACTTCTAAATCCCCATCACAGAATTGACCGACTGCAAAGAGGTTGTGACCCAAGCCTTCAACATAGTAGACTCTGCTAATTTCAATATTCCCATTCACATAGTCTCCGTAACCCATGATTAAAGCGTATTGATCATTCCCGAATCTGACAGTTCCGATAAACTTTGAGACAAAGTTTGCTAACAGTTTGAGATTGCTTGTCATATGTCGGGTGCAACCGCTATCAACAATCCAGAGAACGATCTGAACCACTGATGAGGCGAAAAATGAACCACTTTTAGGGGGTCATTTAAGCCCGGAATTGAATTTATTTGGTCAAATATTGCCCTAAATCGTTCCTTTTGTGATTTTAGGTACTTTGGGAGTGAATTCTGGAAAAGGAAGCAATTCGGACGTTTTTGGAGCATAAAAGTGAAGAAAACGGCAAAGACTTAATTTTCCATGCTGAGAACAGTACCTGACGGCGTCAAGAGGAAGATCCTAACGGCGTCAAGAGTAAAAACCATGACGACCCAGTGAAATCCTGACAGCGTCACAACAAGGGCGTCAAAACCATTTTTGGTGACGGCATGCATAAGGTGAATACATGACGGCGTCAGACCCAGATCTAGGCAGTCCGAGAAACTATTTGGCGGCGAGATGACGGCGTCAAACTTTTGTTCTTAACGCCATCACCTATCAAAATCTATATATAGTTTTCTATTTTCATTCATAAAGGAGGAACTTGTGTGAAGAAAACTAGGGCCGAACATTGTAAACCCTAGGTCATATTTTACAGTGTTTTCAAGGGTTTTCACCCCTTGAATCCTTTCATGTTCAATTGAGATAAGTCTTCTTTTAATTCATTCAATATGTCTATGTGTTGTTTGAATATATCTTATGCTTGTCTTGATTTCAACATGCTAGGCTAGATCTATCTTGTGTTTGCTTAGATGTAATGAAACCTAGATGTTAATTATGTGTTGATTACTTGTTTATGGTTGTATTGGATGAATGATTTCAATGTTAGGCTTAAGAAAACTGGCATATCTCCATTGTGTAACATGCTTGAACGTCTTAGGAAACATGAACCGATGTGTACTAGGTTTTATTGGTTGTATTTAATGCATGAGCAAATTCTAGTGATCTCATGTTAGTAGCTTCTTAGCCGGCTCAACATAGGAGTGAAGTAGGCGCTCATAGGATTGGGGAAGTAAGTACGCCACCCCATGAATGGTATTAAGGAATACAATCCATCATCCACGCAACTATAACAAGTAATTAACGTGTAAAGATATCTAGGGAGTAGTGAAATCTAAGTAAACACAATTCTCCCACATATTGCTCATAACTCTAGTTTAATTTAGTTTCATTTTCATTTTAGTATTTTATTTTGATTGCATCTTAGTATTGGGTTAGTTGACTAGCAACTAATTCCGCCCAAATCCTCTAAACCTGAGATTTTTACTTGCTTTCATAAAAATATAAAAATACAAAAAGAATCATCCCTCATCTCTAGACCTAGCCTTTAGGTTTTCTAATCCTAGCGACACTATTCCTAGCTGAACGATCAATCCCCCGATACTTGTCATTATACTATACTACATCGATCAGGTACACTGCCTGGTGGGGGTTGTAAGCTTCTCGAGATCCCTCAAGAGGTAAAGCCTGGTGCAATCCCTACGCTACCAACCACCTGCATCACAAGAAGACGACAGAGATGGAACAGAAGTAAGGGTGGAACCCGAAGAAATGGTGGGTTCCTATTGGTTAGAAACACAAGTATTCAACAATTTAGGAATCCATTTAAAATTTGGTTTGTATTGTAACCAACGTTGCCAGTTCCAACTAGTTTTTGCTTTGTTATTGGTAAATGCACTAGCTTTTGGCGTGTTCCTAGATTTGTTGATTTCTGCTCTTGGGTTGACTACAACATCATTTGAAACGGTAGTTGGCGTTTTCCTAAGGTAGACCTAGAGGCAGTAGTGGGCCTAGAAGGAAAGCGTGATCTACGTTTCTTGTGACGATGTAAGAGATTATTAGCTACACATTTAGTATGATCACCAGATAGCACACTTTGACGACAAAACACACAAGATGAGTTAACATTTAAAGGTTCGGCATTCGTTACATTAAGATTTTGATTACAATTTGCCATATTAGAATCTATATCAGATGCAACATGAGTTTTATTCAAGTTCCTAAGGTGAGCTTCTACTTCTTGCACTTCGAGTGTTCCTCTTCTATGTTGCCAGAGCGTAGTCTTTTTAGTCTTCTTAACGCTTTTTGGCTTTGGGCTGCTAACGCTCTTAGGGGAAACTAGTCCTGTAGAAATGGAAGAACTAACATTAGAACTCTTAGCATGATTACCCTTATGTGTTCTGTCTATTTGAAACATTCCTGGTGCTATCACTGTGGTGTCAACAAACTTTCCTTTTTGAAGTAGCTTAATTTTCTCTTTCAAATCAATGATGATGTGATTTTTGTCCTAAATATCAGACTTAAGTAAACCATTGCAATAACGAATGTCATCGCGGTTTTGTTGCCATTCGACATTTTCAATTTTTAACTCCGCAATTTCTTTTTCGTATTGAAGACATTTATTTTGGAGAAAAACATTGTCTTTGCAACGTTGACAGCCTTTTGAAAGATTTTGACTTTGTAGTTGCAATTCAGTTTCGAGACTTTGAGCTTGACACCATTCAAGCCTTTGTTTGAGTTCACGATTTTCGTTTGAAAGTTTGTTTTACACATCATCACTGTTTTGACGCAACGTTTCATATTTATGTTTCAATGTTTCAGTTTCCTTTTTCAATAAATCAATATCAGCACAGTAATTTTCAAACACCGTAGCATTGCTGGAATAGTAAAGATCATTCATAGTGAGAGAGTAAATATCAGATGTGAGAATTTTTTCCAAGAGTCGATCAGAATCCTTTTTCAGAAATCGATTTTTGCGTTGTTGAACCAAGATTGCATTTTCATTTAGAGCGAAGATGTTTTGCATTTCTTTAACTTCGTTTTGGAGTGCCTGTTCCCAACGAGTAGCACAATGACGCAAATTTTGAACTAAAGGCAGAAATTGTTTTTGAAAAATGTCTCGCTTTTCGCGCTCGTAAGCTGATTGAAAAGTAGCAATTTTTATTTCCGAATTACGTTCAATTACGTTTTCCAAATTTTCGATGCCTTTCATGAACGTTTTAAAATAGTCTAAGACTCGACAACACGTTGGTAAAGGTGTCACGGTACCAGATGTAACACCCCCAAATTTAAGTTTGTCGCAGCGAAAAAGTAATTTAGGTGTTACTGGGAGGATCGAAGTTTTAATCTCATAAAACGGTTTAAAAGAAGCGTTTTGAAAGTTATTTGTCATTCAAATAATATTTTTGATAAAAGATGAACCATTTGATTTAAAATCTTATGAAAAGATATAAAGGCTTGAAAGAATGACATATTTGATTTTTACACCATTTTAATTTATCAGAGTAATAAATGCCCACTCCGTGTCTTGCCCTGCCCCGTTAAATTACCTGAGATACACATGCTTAAAAGTGTCAACACAAAGGTTGGTGAGTTCATAGAGTTTTATGGAAAACACTTTTATTTTGTTAGATTTCAGGAATATTTGGTAATGATAAAATATAAACAGTAATGAAACAAGTATTGAGTATAATGACTATAATCACAAATAAATCATATAAGTATTCAATCACATTCAAATAAGGAATCAATAATCCTAACATGAGCTGGAAACTCATGATGCTAATTTAGTCAGATATACAATTCAAGTAAGGTCAAATTCCTATACAGCTGTATCTAAATATATGTTGAAAGCATACATTTCCTTTATAGATATTGCCCCAAGCCTCATGACACACAAGCTTAACCAAAAGAGGTGTTTTATCAAATCAATGATAAATTTTGCCCTCTAATAATAGGTGATTTGCCAATTCCTATTTGTCTACGAATATAGTGTATCACGACTAATACGGCTAACCATTTGCAAATGGCATTACGTCAAGTATTAGTGGGACAGGAGGTCAGTCCTTAACAGGTTTCGAATCTGTTCACTATATTCGCGCCCACTTAACAGTGATTAATGGCTCATGATTGAGGGACTTTATGGCGATAAGGTAACTTAGGCAATATCAAGGTAATAATGGGATCATTCAGAATAGCATCATATAATCAAGTATCATACCACAGTAATCAGTTTGAAAATATTATAGTTTGAGTATCAGTAATTCAGTTTAAGTATTTCGCTAGTAACACATGTATATCACATACCACAATAATCGAATTGGAAACATTATCATATGAGTATCAGTATTTCAGTCAAGTAATTCATCAGTAAAATATATATATCACATACCACAATAATCAAATTGGAAGCATTATCATATGAGCATCAGTATTTCAATTAAGTATTTCGTCAAGTATTGTATATATCACATTTTAAATTACAAACCATATTAATTTAATATCAATTAGGAAATTGATTTGAATTATGTATTTTATTCATATACTTATCAATTTATCAAAGCATATGTAAGCATGTATGTCCCCCAATGAGTTAAAAACAATTATTGGAAATGGGGCTATGACTCACCTGGATTGATACGGGAAAGATGAAAAGTAAAGTAGGATGAGATTTATGGGAACAATTTTGGAAACGTCTTTGATACGCCTTAGCCTTCCAAGATGTGTGTATCGTGACTCCTAAGCCTTCCAAGATAGAGGCTAGCCACTCGTTGTGTACTATATATAAATTTGTATACGAAAAATATATAGGAAAGTATGTACGTTCGACAATAAATATAACATGATGCATGTAAACTTTTAACGGAGGACTTACTACACCTCTAGGGTGGTGGAGAGTCGAGAGGGAAAAGATGAAACACAAGAAAATCTCGTCTAATCGTATAACTCAAACGTTATACGTATATATTAAACCCGATATCACTTTTCTTGCTTCCAAACAATATTGTTTCACTCCTGAACTCTTAGAAGTAGTTTTGAGAATGAGGAGAGTTGTGAAAGTGTTTGAGAATGAGGAGAAGCAAGTGCATGCATGGAACGTATATATATTTCATTTTAAGTGATTCGTATGGTGTGAATTCACTCAAGGAAACATCATGTACTATGCAATGTCAGTAACACTTAGGTTCTAGGACGAAATATATTACTAAACTAAGGAATGTGAGAGCACAAATGATGGAGGATGTCTTGATGAATCATGTATCAATGTCGACCAACATATAAATATATATACGATTTGCTAAATCGTATAGTACTTGATTATAGCTAATCATATTTGACATTTGAACATGAAATCAACTTAGAAATATTATTAGGAACACGTAGGAACAAACGGGAATCAAAACGGTTAAGTTTTGAAGAAATTATAAATCGATTTGGTTGAGTATGGGTCGATTACTTTGCCTCTTAAAAATGTATCAAACGTCAGCCAATGAGCTTGGGATTTGACACACTATTATTTGGCTAGGTGATGAACGAGATGGTGCAAAAATATATAGGTGTCGTGTGTACGAATTAAGAATAAACGAGGCGTTTTGAAGCATGGTTGGTCGAATGTTTTGGAAAATAAAAAGAAAAATTGGGCTTTAGTTCTTGGGCCTGTGAATAGTAACCGAGAGAATGGGTTGGGTTTATTAAGGGCCCGTTTAATAATATTAATGATTAATTAGGATTAGTGAAATTATTTAGTTTTCGTTAAACGTGTTGAGAACTTGTTTTGTCGTTTGGTGAATTTTGCAATACCGTAATCGTGACCATTTTAATATACAAAGAAAATTTTAAATTTCCCCGTAAAAATGGTGATTACAATAATGACAGAGATTATTTATTTAATTAACCGAAGTTAATTATACGAATTTTTGTGAGGTTTTACAGTACCCACATGTCATTCTGAATTTCATCCCTAAATTCAAATTTAATGTGATTACTTCAGTAAAGAATTTTTTGTACAGAGATTGTCGAGAGATTTTTATTCCTAAAATTACGGAAACGTGATTCAGTTAGATTTACTTGTACCAAACAAGACAAGGTAACTGACGTATTTAAGGGTTGTGAATATTGAAAATAGTGGTCATGAATAGTGAAATAACGGCTAGTGTATAGTGTCCAACGGTCGGGAATAGTAACCCAACGGCTATATTCTAGCCTATATATACCACTTCCAATTTCCACTCCTTCCATCAACTATTTTCCTCTCATTTTCCATCTCAAAATGCCGCATCTCATAACCATCTTAGTGATTGTGTATGTCGTCCTTGCCGCTATCTACTTAGCGTATGTTCCGGATGAAGACTTTGGATTCTTGGTCGCGATCTTGATGTTCGTCGTACCCCTCACTATCCTCGCCATTACCGTCGACAAGATTTGGGGGTAAAATCTTGAGTTAGGGTTGTTTTGGATTAAGTTATTGTTATGTTTCTATGTACTTGTAACAAATACGGAATAAAACTTGTTTTGTTTTTAAGAATTTGTCTCATTATTGTTTTTAATATTTTGTTTATATTTATTTTTCAGCATAATTAAAGTGATTCATCCTGTGGTGGCTCTTGCTATTGTTTTGTTGGTGGGAGTCTTATTTGTCATAGCGGATCAACCTATTGAAGATTCCTTTGTTTGTATTGTAATAATTGTAACGATAGCACTTTCGATGCTAATTATTTGTTTATGTATTAACTTTTATGGATTTTAATAAAATTTTCGCTATTGGAGTGTTTTATCCGTTTTTGTGAATTATTTGTGTTCTCTTGCTTGTACTTTTGTTGATTTCCTATCATAATGGTGATGATATAAGATAGGTATTTATTATGGGTTGTTCAATGTATTGTTTATGAACAGTTTTTTTAGATCTATATATTGCTTTTGAATGAAGATTGTTATTTAAAAATTTGAAAATATCATTGTTCCTTTCATAACATAATTCTTCCTAAATTAGACATAGTTGATCAGGCTATGTATAATTGAGGACCAAATGATGTGATGTTTGGTTCAATCATATATTTCTATAAATTGTTTTAGATGGTGTTCAACGTGTTGTTTTTATAATATAACACGTAATTCTTTTTTTTTAAATAAAGTGGAAAATTTTAGGGTTCACATTATAAATCAGAAATTTATGGAGTAATTATTGTATATTGTCATTTGGTAAATGAGATAGAAATTGAAATTAACTTAGATTATCATTATTATGGAAATATTACATGGGAGATTTTTCGATAAGGTAGAAAGATTATTGTTATACTTAAGTTACATCCATCGTAACTTGAAGTGAAATACAGGAAAGAGATACAACTTAGGAAATTTTAAACTAGATTTTATTTATCTACAACAGGAATTTATTCATCTGTGTAAATCTAGTTGCCATTCCCTCGATACTATCAAGGTCTTTAAAGATTCTTCATTTTCTTGTAAAGGTCTTGGCTTTCCAATTAACATTGTAGTTTGGACATCGTCTCACATGATGACCTTGTCCACCACACCCGTGGCATACAACTGTTGTTGGTTGTACTTTCCTATCCTTAGTCCTGCAGCTAATTGCCTGGTGACCTGTTTTCTGACATTTCGTGCATTTAACCCTACAGATTCCAGTGTGATCCTGGTTGCATTTTTGACACCAGGGTAAAGTTCCACGATAACCACTTCCAGTAACAGGTGTGACGAGACAATTTCTATTAGCTTTCTGATTGTGTCCCAGCTGACGTTGGTACTCCATACGATCTTCTAGATGTTTGCGATAACGGTCTTGAGCATTGAAGATTTGCAGTAGATGGGATTGATGGTTCCTGTCTCGGGGAGTTTCCTTTTTTGATTATTTCCATTTGGTATAATTCCATGCCTAATTCCTTGATGATGGTTGATGGTAGGGTTGATCATTCCTTCTTGAATCTTTAAGTGAGGTGGCCTATACTTCATGAAACTTGCAGGGTGTTGATTACCAAGTATACCCGTCTCTCTTCTCGGATAAACTACGGTAGTCCCTTCTAATACCACCGACACTATGTCTTTTACCAATTTCTGGATAGCTCCAGGAGTCATGGTGATTTCTGATGATGATTGATATGCATTGTTCATGTTGTCCATTTTCCGTAAACATAAATGAAACTCAACATGAGAATCCATATAATATCAGAATAATTTAAATAATGAAGTTAATTATTTCATTGATGATAGACTGAATTGACTCCATACTGTAATCTAATTTCAAGATATGTCTTTGTTGTATCATTTATCAATGATCAACTCTTGATATGGGATTACTAAGGAACAAACCGACTTGTCTATTAAAACTGAAGTTTAATTATCTTTTCTTCATTCTTTAAATTCCTTTTCAAAAATTGGTATTTAGACGATTCTTAACGTTTTAGGTTAATTATGGTAAGTTTTAAGAAATCTTAACAATTTGTAAGAAATCTTACGGTAGATTTGAATAATATTACAGAGGTAAACAGAATATTAATAACTTGTATGATTGTTTTTGCAAGATAAACGATACAAGATCTTTTATTAATACTCCATTGATCTGAATAGAATCATTTGGTTATTAAAGAAAATAACAAATGATGAGATTTTTGCATGAAAATATGAGGATTCATTACATGCATGATTGATACGAAAGAAACGAGTGATTCATAACATAAAAGATGTTATTATACAATATGTTTTGATTACATGTTCTGAAGTTTCAGAATTATTGAACATTACATGAAATATTAACCAAATCTATTTGGTTTAGTAGGAACAACAAGGAAACTTGTAAACTTAAGATTAGTTACGCCTCTGACGTAAATATGTAACTTTTTTCTCAAGTTTAAGTTGTGCAACTTCCATGTTTGAGAAACGTTCTTGACACATGTTCATTTGATTTGCCAACATAGTCTCTAATGCGGAAATCTTTTGACCCTGGTTTCTGGCTGCATCTCTGGCCATCCATAGGGTTCTCTCAATATCTTCAATTCTTACATGTGTCTGACCGTGTTCTCTTCTTGCATAACGAACCCTGGAATCCAAACTTCCAAGCTCCTGGTTGGTGTTGTCCTTTATTTCATTAATCTTTATTCCTAACTCACACATTGTTCGCCTCTCAGCATCCGCCCTTTTGAACAATGCGTCAAGGTTACGGTCGTACCATTCAAATTGAGTTGGTTGTAATCCTTTTAGCTGTTCAGTGTGAGCATCCAATATGTCGGCATGTCGATAAATAAGATTCCATATTGTTTCAGGAGTGCTTATATCATAGTCGGGAGAGTTAGGTGAGGATAAATTATTTGGAGAATCTGGTATTGTAGAATCTGAAGTATATGGTAACGGAGAATTTGGCTCAACATTCGTCCATGATATCTCTTGGCTTGAACCTTGTCCAACTTCGAATGCTGCCTGGCCACCAATCAAATCTTCATATGATTCAGTAGCTCTCCTGAGTCTTTGACGTAGAGGTGAACGAATAGGTGACGATGGAGGTGATCTCGGAGTGAGTTCTATATTAGGTTGGGATTTTGATATTTGTACATAAGGATCTTCAGTATTCGGAGAATTTTTATTGATAGATGAGGTATTAGTATTATGGATATTTGTTTTGACATTCACGGGAGTTCCTGAAGACATGCCACAGTAGTAACCGAGAATAATATTTTATGAGGATTTTGTATGTTAAAAATATAACAATACAGATGAAATAATTATTGTGTAAGAGTAACTATAAAGCATGTAAGATAATCTCAACAGATAAAGTATTGAGCACGGCAGTCTGCAGACACGGAGGGCATAAAATGGTATGCTGTAAAATCATTATTTTGAAAATGTAGTTATAGTTTTAATGTTTGAAAACACTTAATTCTCTATAACTGTAGCTCTGATGCCAATCTGTAACACCCCCAAATTTAAGTTTGTCGCAGCGGAAAAGTAATTTAGGTGTTACGGGGAGGATCGAAGTTTTAATCTCATAAAACAGTTTAAAAGAAGCATTTTGAAAGTTATTTGTCATTCAAATAATATTTTTGATAAAAGATGAACCATTTGATTTAAAATCTTATGAAAAGATATAAAGGCTTGAAAGAATGACATATTTGATTTTTACACCATTTTAATTTATCAGAGTAATAAATGCCCACTCCGTGTCTTGCCCTGCTCCGTTAAATTACCTCAGATACACATGCTTAAAAGTGTCAACACAAAGGTTGGTGAGTTCATAGAGTTTTATGGAAAACCCTTTTATTTTGTTAGATTTCAGGAATATTTGGTATTGATAAAATACAAACAGTAATGAAACAAGTATTGAGTATAATGACTATAATCACAAATAAATCATATAAGTATTCAATCACATTCAAATAAGGAATCAATAATCCTAACATGAGCTGGAAACTCATGATGCTAATTTAATCAGATATACAATTCAAGTATGGTCAAATTCCTATACAGCTGTATCTAAATATATGTTGAAAACATACATTTCCTTTATAGATATTGCCCCAAGCTTCATGACACACAAGCTTAACCAAAAGAGGTGTTTTATCAAATCAATGATAAATTTTGCCCTCTAATAATAGGTGATTTGACAATTCCTATTTGTCTACGAATATAGTGTATCACGACTAATACGACTAACCATTTGCAAATGGCATTCCGTCAAGTATTAGTGGGACAGGAGGTCAGTCCTTAACAGGTTTCGAATCTGTTCACTATATTCGCGCCCACTTAACAGTGATTAATGGCTCATGATTGAGGGACTTTATGGCGATAAGGTAACTTAGGCAATATCAAGGTAATAATGGGATCATTCAGAATAGCATCATATAATCAAGTATCATACCACAGTAACAGTTTGAAAATATTATCGTTTGAGTATTAGTAATTCAGTTTAAGTATTTCGCCAGTAACACATGTATATCACATACTACAATAATCGAATTGGAAACATTATCATATGAGTATCAGTATTTCAGTCAAGTAATTCATCAGTAAAACATATATATCACATACCACAATAATCAAATTGGAAGCATTATCATATGAGTATCAATATTTCAATTAAGTATTTCGTCAAGTATTGTATATATCACATTTTAAATTACAAACCATATTAATTTAATATCAATTAGGAAATTGATTTGAATTATGTATTTTATTCATATACTTATCAATTTATCAAAGTATATGTAAGCATTTATCTCCCCCAATGAGTTAAAAACAATTATTGGAAATGGGGCTATGACTCACCTGGATTGACACGGGAAAGATGAAAAGTAAAGTAGGATGAGATTTATGGGAACGATTTTGGAAACGTCTTTGATACGCAACCTGATAAATAAATTTATCTGAGAATATAACCAAATACTATTTGGTAAATACGAACGAATAACGAATAATATTTATTCATTATGACGAATAGATGATGTGCAGTGTAATTGTTATGCCATGCATGATATGATAAAATACTTTATTTAAATTATCCATCGAAGTTTTACCTTTTTAAACGTAATTAAAAATATTAACTTTTGAAATATCGTTATATATATTATTAACGTAAAAATAATATATATATATATATATATATATATATATATATATATATATATATATATATATATATATATATATATATATATAAACGTAGTAAAAATGCATATGACATGATGGTTGGCGAAAAATAGAAAATAAAATAAGAATGTCAAATAGGTTATGTTTAGTCCTTGTCCTTTTTCCAATTTTTACACTTTTTATACTAACGGCGTTAGCGTTACACCGTTAGTCCTTTTCGTATCTAATTTACAATTATAGTCCACTACTTGTCCAAAATTACAATCTAAGCTTGTAACATCATATAATATCAATTTTTATCCTAAACTTTCTGGTTTTACAGTTTTAGTCCTTTCTTTCCAATATTTACACTTTTAGTCCCTCTAGGTGTCGTCGAGTTACATTTTTAGTCCAAAATTACAAAAATGATTACGGAAATTTTATAAAAATTTCCATAGCTTATTTTATTAATTCCAAGCTTATTTCAATAGCTTATTTGATTAAAATCTTATTTTTCTAGCTTATGGGCCTTAACGAGCCAAATACAAAGCCCGTTAAGATTTTTAGAGGCGAGGGCATGTAAAATGTTTTGGGCCTGAACTTGGGCTACTTTTGTGATTCTAAAAACATTTCATATGGGCCCAGTGGGCTTACGGTTCTTAATTTCTTGTTGGGCCTTGACTTAGCCCACTCGACAATAATTAGTTTTATTAACTAATTTTGAATTTGAAAACCTTATGTTTGTCGATTCAAAATGGTCTGATTTGGGTGTCGTAACGTGAGTATTTTTGCAAGTTATATAAATGAAAGTGGTAGTTTGATATGAGGTCTATTGAGTCGTGTAAAAATATTGTATACTTGTTACACGATATTTGAAATTATACGAGTTTGTAGCATGTATGAAACGTTTCTATATATTTGAAAAATTATAAATATTTCTAAGTGTTTGGGTGTTGTTTTCATGCGATGGAACATGATTCAAAAATGGTTTTTTTTTATGCGTGTAATGTGAAACTAACGTGAAATATGTGTGTATCGTGACTCCTAAGCCTTCCAAGATAGAGGCTAGCCACTCGTTGTGTACTATATATAAATTTGTATACGAAAAATATATAGGAAAGTATGTACGTTCGACAATAAATATAACATGATGCATGTAAACTTTTAACGGAGGACTTACTACACCTCTAGGGTGGTGGAGAGTTGAGAGGGAAAAGATGAAACACAAGAAAATCTCGTCTAATCGTATAACCTAAACGTTATACGTATATATTAAACCCGATATCACTTTTCTTGCTTCCAAACAATATTGTTTCACTCCTGAACTCTTAGAAGTAGTTTTTAGGAAGAGAGAATGTTGTGAAAGTGTTTGAGAATGAGGAGAAGCAAGTGCATGCATGGAACGTATATATATTTCATTTTGAGTGATTCGTATGGTGTGAATTCACTCAAGGAAACATCATGTACTATGCAATGTCAGTAACACTTAGGTTCTAGGACGAAATATATTACTAAACTAAGGAATGTGAGAGCACAAATGATGGAGGATGTCTTGATGAATCATGTATCAATGTCGACCAACATATAAATATATATACGATTTGCTAAATCGTATACTACTTGATTATAGCTAATCATCTTTGACATTTGAACATGAAATCAACTTAGAAATATTATTAGGAACACGTAGGAACAAACGGGAATCAAAACGGTTAAGTTTTGAAGAAATTATAAATCGATTTGGTTGAGTATGGGTCGATTACTTTGCCTCTTAAAAATGAAGGAAACGTCGTCCAATGAGCTTGGGATTTGACACACTATTATTTGGCTAGGTGATGAACGAGATGGTGCAAAAATATATAGGTGTCGTGTGTACGAATTTTGAATAAACGAGGCGTTTTGAAGCATGGTTGGTCGAATGTTTTGGAATATAAAAAGAAAAATTGGGCTTTAGTTCTTGGGCCTGTGAATAGTAACCGAGAGAATGGGCTGAGTTTATTAAGGGCCTGTTTAATAATATTAATGATTAATTAGGATTAGTGAAATTATTTAGTTTTCGTTAAACGTGTCGAGAACTAGTTTTGTCGTTTGGTGAATTTTGCAATACCGTAATCGTGACCATTTTAATATACAAAGAAAATTTTAAATTTCCCCGTAAAAATGGTGATTACAATAATGACAGAGATTATTCATTTAATTAACCGAATTTAATTATACGAATTTTTGCGAGGTTTTACACCAGAAGATGGTAATGGACCATTTACTTGTGCCACGGGTTTGGCAGGAGCCCCATTGGAAGATGAAACATAAGACTCAGTTACATACCATGATTTCTCAGGTATTTCTCTTGATGGAACAAAAGATTTTGAAATGTGAGGAACTTTTGAGTAATCATATGGTTTGCAATATTCAACTTGATTCATTTTTGATCGACTCTTTTCTTCAAGTTCATATTCTTCCTCAGTATTATATACAATAACACGCACAACATTATTATCCATCAATTGGTCCATACTGTAAAGCTTAGGAATTGTTTTGAATGCAGTGTGAAGAAAAGTGGATCTGTAATCGCCAATGGCAAAACCTTTATCGGGTCTTGGTTTCAAAGTAAACATTTGAATTGTCGTTATAGATTCTCCATGTTTATAAATGATATTTTGAAAAGCTTTAATCTGACGTTCGAGAGTGATATTTTCTTCAATTAAAGAATTTTCTTTTTCTCGTTTTTGCACTTTATGTTCATAAAATTCCTGTTTGCAAGTTGACACCTCTGTTTGTGTTTTTGAAAGTTCCTTTTGAAGTTGTACAACTTGTTTTTGAAGATCATGTTTTTCATTTTCCAGTTTGGAAACCAATTTACCGTTTGACTCAATTATGTCATACAATTGCTTTTGAAGATTTTGTTCTTTGACATACGATTCCTGAAATGAATTTTCAAAGCACTTTTCTCGTTGAACTGCATTTTGAAAATGTGAAAGTTGTATTTTATAACATTCAATGTCCTTTTTCAAAACTGCATTAGTTTCTTTCAAAACTTTATTTTGCTCGTCCATTATGTGAGTAGTAAGAAGTTGTTCTTGAAGTTGTTTGGCCATGACAATATGGTCAGGATCTGGATCAGAGGAAGGTTCATGTTGTTCAACATGATCATGTTTGTCTTGCTCAATAGGATCATCAAATGAAACGACAATGTCATCATCAAATATAACAACTGTGTCTAATTTTTCATCCTCTTGAGAAGATAAAAATGATTCAGATGGAACAACTTGCTCCTTATCTGATTTAGAAGCAGAGGGTGATGCATTAACTTGTATGGAGTAAGTGGTTAGGTCATGTACCTGAGACAAACCATCAATGTTGAACATTGAGCCTGAATTATTCAACTGATGTTCCTGTATGTTGGCCATAAGCATCACAGCTGCATTGGCTTCAAGATCTTCCATATCATCATCGTTGTAAGCATTAGCGAAGAAACTGTTGTCTTGATCCTTGAAAGTTCCTTCCTTTTCATCTTTGAGAGCCATTAGTAATGCCTGCTTGTGAAACTGACTGCCGCGGGTTCTCGGTTTTGGACATGCTGTTGCAATATGACCTTTTTCGTTGCAGTTGTAGCACCATATTGCATTCCCAGATTCTGTATTGCCATTTGCCACATTGTCATTTCTTCTCTGAGGAGCACCTGAATTCTTTCTGAATCCCCCATTGTTGTTGAATCTTTGTCCATACCCAGAATTTCCAGAATACCCTCCTGATCCTGAACGTCCAGGATTACGGTTCTGAATCTCAACTCGACCATCTTGAATGATAGCTTGATTCCTTGTATTTGATGAAGAACGAAGACGGTTATTGGTTTTGTTAGAGAATTTGCTAAAAGCACGAGCAATAAGAGCAAGTCCTAGATTCAACGTATTGACATCTTCATCATCATCTTCAATCTGATTAGAGTAATACATGCTATCATGGTTGTCATATGGAGCAAGTTGAGGAGAAGCGTCTTGCGAGGATGATTCATATGGGACCATTTTGTGTGAAGGAGCAGGTTGCTGGTAACTGAAATGATTCTGTTCTTGAACATAAACATGTTTAGACATCGGAGGATGTGCAGCATGAGATTGAGCAACAAGTGCTAGGGGATTAGAAGTAGGTGGAGGTGTATATCCTCCTCGTGCGGCTCTATCTTTTTCAACTTCAGACTCATAGTGCTTGAGATAGTCATACAACAAACCATATGGATCTTGATGAAGATACTTAGCTTGTCTCACAAATGTCACATATTTTTGCCAGTCGGAACCCAGACTACTAACAAACTTTGTATTGACAGCGATCCTTGGAAGGTGTACTGCATGTCTCTCTAAGTCGTTGATGACATTGGTGAAACGATGATAGTAAGATTCAAGTGATATTCCTGGTTCGATCATGAAATTAGTGTATTCCAAGTAAAGTTTAGATTACATGTCTTCTTTGTTCAGTTGTGTGCCTTACATAAGTAGATGGACGTGTTCCCACATAGCTTTGCAGTTGTCTGAGCATCAACACTTCTGAATATGATATTTGGTATTCCCTGTAGTATGTAAGACATAGCATACTCATCTGCTTCACGATGATGGTTTTGTTTAGTAGTGAGTGCAGACTCAGGAACTTGCACAGCAGTTGGAGCTACTGGGGGATCAGCAGATGGGTCACCTCCAATGTAGTTAACAGGCCACTGAAACGGTCCTTCAAGGATAACTTGTTTCATGTACTTACCATTGGGTTTCTTGATTTCTATAAACCTTAAGAATCGACTTGCCTACTGAACATAATTACCCGGTGTAAGCATTGGTGGAGTGTCAATAGATCCTGCTTCATGTCTGGATTGTTGAGTTGAAATAACTTCACACATCCTGTCAAACCAGTGAGTCGGTTTTGATGGGAGTTGGCCTTGTTGTTGTGACATTGGATATGATTGTTGTATTGGAACCATCTGATGTTGTTGCATGAGAAGATGTTGTTGTGAGTAAACCGGTTGTTGATAATATTGTGGTAATTGTTGATACTGTTGCTGTTGCTGATGGTACTGCTGTTCTGATGTTGCTGAGGATGGTTAAAGTTGTAGTACGGTGGTTGAGACATAATGAAACACTTGTGTGAAAAGATGGATCTTGTAGAAGGTATAGGATTTAGCTAATTTTCGAAAACTTGTCCACTATGATTGCGAAAATTATGTAACTTAGGTGATCTCGAAAAACTTTGTACTCTTGTTGAAGTTTGCGAAACTTTGTGACTAGGTGAAGTTTGTGAAACTTTGTGACTAGTTGAAGTTTGCCAAACTTTTAAGCCTTGAGATTTCGAAATTATTATGAGGTTGAGTTATTTTCGTGAAACTTGAGACTTTTTGCGAAAAAATGTGATTTCGAAAATTTTGAAAGTTTCGAAAACACAAACACAAGTACAAAGTTTCAAAATTATCCAATTTCGAAACTTATCCAAAAGTCGAAGTAATTTTCTTTCTTATACAAGAAAGGAAATACTGAGTCCACAAAACATAAGTCGATGGAGAGCACTTTCAAGGGATTTCGAAACTAGGTATGTGAAAGATTGCGAAAATGTGGCAGAGTTTTGTTTTCTAAGAAAGTTAACCAAAGACTCGTTTTTATTAAAAGATTCTTGTACTTTTATGTATAAAATGATGATATCTTTAAGAAAGTTGAAAACTTGAGAAGCTTTTTCCAAAAGTGAAAAAATTTCGAAAACTAGTACAAGACACCAATTCGTATATTTTGATAAAAGTTTTGAACTTTTTTTTGTTTGTTTGTAATGTTTTGTAACACAAGTTTGTAAGCAAAGATGTGATAAAAAAAACAAGAAACAAACAAGAAAGTACGAAATTTTTAGCAAAAATAACGAAATAAAAAGAAGAGTTTGGATCGAATTTCTTAAGAAGACAAGAACTACACATTCATATGGCGAATGATACCACTTGTTAGATTCCCATATTGATTTCACACAAACAAAAATGAGATAGATATAAGGATGGGATGATTATGAGAATGAGAGAATTAGAATTGCAAGAGTTTCCTTAGTATTTCACATAACCAACCAAGTTTACAATAGACCTAAGCATTCTATTTATAGGGAAGGAGCTAGGGCAACACTCCCTCTCCTTCCACTCATTAATTCGTATGGGCTTTGAAGCCCATGAGTTTCATAAGCTTAAGCCTAGTAAACTTAATACAAAATGTAAATGAAAGTAAATAATAACTAAGCAACCTAATATTATTACAAATGACCGAGACTTGATAAAATAGTAAAACTTCGTTCCCAACAAGACATAAGATATTTGAGACCCTTATAAGCTTGAAGTGATTGATTATTACACTAGTATCCTTTCACCATGAGTTTTAGTTGAAACCTTAAGGATACTCGGTAGTCCAATGTTTTGCAAATGGTATCAGAGTCATAACCTCTTAGGGTGTGAAGTGTGATGGGCCCGATATCTCATGCATCTCCTGTGGTATGGATATGATGTTATGTGTAGGCCTGACGAGGATGTCAGTGATTCAAGCGGATGAATTTATAACATGTCCTACATCCATAGGATATTACATTCGAGCCCTTTATAAGCTTAAAGTGATTGACCACTAATATCCTTTCACATGGTTTTTAGTTGACCTCAAAAAACACCTTAGAAAGCCATTGGTTTCGGATTTGGAGAGCGATTGATAACGCTCATTTTGTACATGTATGAGTTGCGTTATTTCCATCTTTATGCACATTATATGGTTGTGTTTATGAACGTGTTGCGCCTAAAAGGTATAAAAGATGTGTTCAGGTTCATGTACAAATAGATTGAAGGAAATATCGAGAAAGACGAAGAAAAGCCGATAATTCAAGAGAATACGCGAAGTGAAGATTTCCCTCTAATGATAAAGATTCATGTCATTATTAGTTCCAAGTATAAGTAAAGATTATGAAGTTATTTGAAGGAAGAATGAGTCAAGATCGAGTGCCATTGATGATTGTTAAAGATGGATTATATAGCCAACCCAAGGTTGGAACCCAACATGCCAACTAATTCCCAACCTAAGGTTGATGTTGAGTTCCCAACCTAAGGTTGGAGCAGTCATCCCAACCGCGGGTTGAAGGTCTCAACCATGGGTTAAGACAGGGTTGAACTAAAAAGTTGCATTAAAACATGGTTTTAACTACCATTAATCACTAAGTCCGATGATTACCTCTCCATTATGATTATGAGATATTTGTAACAGCTTTTTAGCCTTACTTCAAGCATAAATAGACCCTAGTATCACCACATTTGGACACACAATCATACAATCAAGCCTTACACCATAAGGACTTGATCACACTTTCTACTATCCCGAAAGAGCTCTAAATCTCTGCCATTCTCAAGAAGTAACCAAAAAGGAAAGAAGGAAACGTTGGTGATACTAATTGGAAGGGGTAAAAGATTCATTGTTCGACTGGAGGCCTTAAGAAGTACTCTAACTTCTACTTTCTTGCTCAATTGTAGTTTTACATTTGGGTAACTGTTTTACTAAATTTATAATGTTGAATGTTTTGATGTTGAATGAAATGTTACGTTTGTTGATGAAACTTGTTATGGAGTAATTTTATTATACTTTTTTGGGAATGATGTAGACCTTCGTGTGAATGTTGAATGATTAGTAAGGTTAGAAAAAGTAATTTATCTCATGAATTTGTTTAAATATATATTTCGTGTTCTTAAACTTGTTGATTTGACATTATTGGATTAAAAGGTCGAAAGAATTTCTAATATTGTTTTATTCCAAGAAGTTGGTGCATAAATGGATTGGTGCTTGATAATTAACGACTATCAAGTAGTCAAGTTTTAAATGAACCCGATGGTATCACGAGAAAAGGCCGAAAAAAAGGCTTGTAAGAACTAATGTCACTAATCATCTTTTTCATATATATAAAACATATAAAGTAACTAGGTTATTGGGATGAGAATTGGCCGAAAGGGCTCACCCTTGAAACTAGTATAAACGTGTGATTTTTTTGATATTACCCATTGACTAGAAGTCCATGTAAAATTGATAGTATGTGCCTTCTACATATGTTTCACCCAAACATGTTCAACATTCTATCACGATTGGTTACTATTCCTTAACAAGTACTTGTTTGATTTGATTGATTAAACCATTGTTTGTTTCTTTGTTTAATTACGGTACATTAGACTGTGACAATCTTTTGTGATATTCTCATGCTACGCATTCACTAAACTAAAGTTACACAAGTCTCTTGGGACGATCCTTATTTACCACAAACCATATTACATGCGAACGAGTATACTTGCTCATATGCGTTTTCTAAATAATCGGTAAAAAAGAACTTATAAATTTAAATTTTGAGTAGAATTTATGATATATATATATATATATATATATATATATATATATATATATATATATATATATATAATACCCCGTTCTTACGCATTAGCATTACACGAGAAACTAGTATATCTATTCATTTAGAATGTAACATATATGGCCAGAAGAAATAAGATTTGTATGGTTATGTGCATGATATAATATAATTAAGTGTTGCCATTATATGATTTCATAAGGCCACTCACAATAATGCGAGACTTCAGTTTTATATATTTATTGTAAATATATAAATGATCTGAATAAGTGAAAACATGATTGAGCTTAATTAGTTGGACTAATTAAGATGTAATGGCCTTAAACCAAGACCCACATGGATATCCCATTTGGTCCATCTAATTCGGCCTCCCCTATTGGGAATGGTCGGGCTTGGGCTTGGTACAATTAGAATGTAATATATATATATATATATATATATATATATATATATATATATATATATATATATATATATATATATATATATATATATATATATATATATATATTGGAGCGTTCAAATGAGAAGTCTATTTTTTGTGAGAACGCGAGAAGAGATCTGGACCGTAGCATCAAGTCAATCTGATTTTGGGCGGAATGGCATTTTTGTAAATATTGAACGAAATTTTTAGAGGTCTAAGTGTATTATCCTCATTTGCTACCAAACCCCTAAATTTTATCCCGTTTTTCTCTCTCTACTTCTATCACACACAATAAACACACAGTTCTCCAAATCCGCATATCACAAAACCCAGTGCTCCATCACTACCATCACCAGCGATCACCACCATCACTACCATCACCACGATCACCACCATCCCCACTAATCACCACCATTCACCTGGTTAACCACCATCACCACGATGATAATCATCATCAAAGACGAAAAATCCTCCCAATTATTGAAGAAGAAGATCGACTTCGATCAGCTCATGCCTTACACTGTCCATGCTGGTGCTGGGTTTTGCAAATTGAAATGTTATTTTGTTGAAATTAATCCGTAAAAAGGTCAAATTCTCATACTTTCATCACTCAAATCTAAGTGTCCAGTGCTAAATTTCTGAATTGCTTGTAATATGAGTTAGTTTATATGTTTTTTAGTTGTGTTGATGAATAATTTGGATGACTTTGTAGAAGTTGATGATGATATAGATCCATATGAGCTTGTCTTTAGCTGGTGGTTTGTTATTGCACACCAAGTGTTTGATAAAATGCCTAGCTATTTTTTACATGTGAAATACAATTCACGCCACCAAACTCGATAGTTGAGTGTCATTAGGTTTAGATGTTTTTACATTCAAAGATGTTTTGTAAGTTTTCTTCACATGCGCAATTTTTTTAATGCCCATTAGGTATTTGATGAAATGTCTAGTTTTTCTTCACATGTGCAAATTTTTTAATGCCTAGTAGGTGTTTGATGAAATGTGTAGTTTTTCTTCACATGTGCGAAAATTTTAATGCCTATTAGGTGTCTGATGAAACGTGTAGTTTTTATTCACATGTGCAAGTTTTTTTAATGCCATTAGGTGTTTGATGAAACGTGTAATTTTTCTTCACATGTGCAAGTTTTTTTAATACCCATTAGGTGTTTGATGAGATGTGTAGTTTTTCTTCACATGTGCAAGTTGTATTAATGCCCATTAGGTGTTTGATGAGATGTGTAGTTTTTCTTCACATGTGCAAGTTTTTTACTACGTAATTCCCATTAGGTGTTTGATGAAATGTGTAATTTTTCTTCACATGTGCAAGTTTTTTTAATGCCATTAGGTGTTTGATGAGATGTGTAGTTTTTCTTCACATGTGCAAGTTTTTTACTACGTAATTCCCATTAGTCAGACAAGACGCTCAGGACATGGGATGTAGAGACCTGGAAACATATTAAGAAGATGGCAGAATACTCATCTTTTGTCAACTCGTGCTGATCTTCTCGAAGAGGCCCGCCTCTTGTTGTCAGCTGATCCAATTATGGTACTGCTAAGCTCTGGGATTTGCGTCAAACGGGTGCTATCCAGACATTTCGGATAAATACCAGGTCACGGCTGTCGCCTTCTCTAAGACCTCATATAAGATTTACAGTGGTGGAATCGACAATGTTATCAAGGTGTCAGATCTTAGGAGAAATGAGGTCTGCATGACGCTTAAAGGTCATCAGAATATAATAACGAGGGTATGCAACTAAGCCCTGATGGCTCTTACCTTCTTACCAATGGGATGGATTGTACCCTTCGTATATGAGATTTGCGTCTGTATGCATCACAGAACCGTTGCATCAAGATAATGTAGGGACACCGGCACAATGTGGAACAAAAACACATTGGTTTATATTTGGGAAACCACTCATAGAAACACACTCTATAAGCTTCCTGGTAACATTGGTTCAGTCAATGAGTGCGTCTTTCACCTTACTGAAGCTATCATAGGATCTTCCAGTAGCGATAAATGGATATAACTTGGGGAGATTTGTGGAAATGAATTAAGGGCGATGAAGGGTTTAGTTTGTTAGTCACTTTTGTGGTTGTAACCTGAAATCTACAGCATTGACGAGAATGGTACCATATGAACCGCGTTTGTGAATGCTTTCGTTGTAGTTGCCATTTATGTTATCTTTTTTTTAAAGATTAAACGTCAGTTGAACCGTTATAGTTGAAATTTTTGGGAGATTATTGTTGGAACATTATTGTGTGTGTTATCATAACGAGCGCATTAATAAAAATGGACAATAAAGTGTTTGTTGGGCAACCCGTACTAAAAAGTTACATGTTTAAACCCAATAATCTGCTGGCCTGCCCATCCTGCCACCTCTATTAGTATATCTTGATTTTTTTTTTTAATTATTATTATTTTTTTCATTCAATGTTGAGACTGATTGTCTTGTACAGAGGATGCATAGGCGCCTGGAGAAACTTGTTACACTAGATGAGTACTTTCAGCAGGTGACTCAAGCTCTTGTGATGCGTCTTTAGACAACATGAGGAAACTGTTGCATGAGAAGGTAAGCATTGATGACAGCATAGTTTACAATACATATGAATACATTTTGAAGTAAAAGTTGGTTGATTTATATTTTCTCTTCTTTCAGGGACTGGACTAGTCGGAATGAGGCAAAGGGATTTGATACAGTGGTATGTGTGATTCCTAAGTAAGTTTGCAACCGCTTTTCGTTGGTAACTATTTGTCGATTTATTTGCAGCATCATGGGCAATATTCTTGAGCCATAAATCTTTTTTCACAAATCTTTTTTCAATTGTCATAAGCTTTTAACTTGGTACCTCTGTTTTATCACAACGCCATTTTAAGTATTTTAAAGCCCGATAATCATGTTTTACCCCATTTGTGTATTTGACATTCATATTTCTCTCTTTATAGTTGATGTTAATTTCCAAGTTAATATCATATATGATATTCAAATATAAAATATGCTAAAACAAACTAATGATCTTATCCGTTAGTTTCTTAAAAGTTTAAAGATTAAACAACTTGCTGTATAATTCTTTAATAAGGTGTTTGATTAGTAAACCAAAATGGGCCATCTCCAGCTCTATTATTCCTGCTTTACATTTAATAATGAGAATAAAGAGGCCTATATCAAGATGAACGAAACGCCTTTCACCCTGGTGGTACATATTTAACTACTATTAATTTTGTGTTAGCAGACATCTAGATGACAACAAGCTGACTGGTACTTTACTATCTTACTTTGGTACTTTACCATCTTACTTTGTTAGTTTAGTAATAAAATGCATATTTCTTTTATGTGTAGGGCATCAGAAAGCTTTGCTTTGAGCTTCTTGATTTGAAGGATGCTGTAGAGAATTTATGTGGCATTAAATAATCCAAGTACTTAGCGTTTTTAAAGTAATATTCGCCACTTCCCATTCTTGTCTCCACTTTTAATGTTTTGATATTGGTATCTAATGTTTATACATGCACAAGAATATTGGATTAGAAGTCATAGATGATAGCTCACAAAATTGCTATTGACAGGTATGTTTGAACTCCTAGAGTATTGGTGATACAAGAACCAAGATGAGATGATCAAGGCTGGTAGGTTGTCTGAGCCATACAAGGGTATTGGTGAATGTTTCGGCCGTACCATCAAGGAAGAAGGGTTCGTTTCCTTGTGGAGAGGAAACACTGCTAACGTCATCCGTTACTTCCCAACTCAGGCGAGTTTTAAACCCTGTTACATAATTGAACTTGGTTTTTATGAATTTTAATTGTTCCTCTGACATTGACAGTTTATGTTTCTTGTATAATTTCAGGCCCTTAACTTTGCTTTCAAGGATTACTTCAAGAGTCTTTTCAACTTCAAGAAGGACAGAGACGGTTACTAGAAGTGGTTTGCCGGTAACTTGGGATCTGGAGGTGCTGCTGGTGCTTCCTCACTTCTCTGTCTACTCTCTAGATTACGCCAGAACCCGTTTGGCTAACGACTCTAAGTCCGCAAAGAAGGGAGGAGAGAGGCAGTTTAATGGTTTGGTTGATGTCTACAAGAAGACACTTGCATCTGATGGTATTGCTGGGCTTTACCGTGGTTTCAACATCTCATGTGCTGGTATCAGTCTACCGTGGTTTGTACTTCGGATTGTACGATTCTTTGAAACCAGTTCTCCTAACCGGCAAGTTGCAGGTAACTAACACTTTTTAATCTCATTTCAGGCTATGGTTGTTTCTGTTTATTTATTTTAGAACTTTTGTAAAGAGCTTATAAGCATTTACTAGATAGCTTTTTCATTGATTACCCGTGTCACATCATGTCTTGAAAATATAGTTTACTGATTCACATTTCAACACTCCTATGATAGTTCAAAGTTTATTAAAAGGTATTTTCTGATTGAAATTTTGATATAAAATAAATATTAAATTGATGTTGCCAAAGGTCAAATCCTAAATAAAAAGTTATTATTGGTTGCCAGGATAGTAACTCATAGTTTGTGCTGATTCTGAGTTGTGTTCTTGGCTTTTCAGGATAGTTTCTTTGCTAGTTTTGCTCTTGGGTGGGTGATCACCAATGGTGCTGGACTTGCATCATACCCCATTGATACTGTCCGTAGAAGAATGATGATGACGTCCGGTGAGGCTATTAAGTACAAGAGCTCTTTCGATGCTTTCTCACAGATCTTGAAGAATGAGGGTGCCAAGTCTCTCTTCAAGGGTGCCGGTGCTAACATCCTTCGTGCTATTGCTGGCGCTGGTGTGCTTTCCGGTTACGACAAGTTGCAGTTAATCGTCTTTGGAAAGAAGTACGGCTCAGAATACGTACATCTACCAACCACCTTGTGTGGGATCTAATTTGATATAAGTGTATTTTCAATAGTTTTATATTCCACGTATGCGCTAGTATTTTCTAGAAATAGTACAACCGTAAAACTACATTACTGTGGGGCTAAAAATAGAGCAATTCTTTTTCCATTTTTAGATACACAACCAAGTGAAAATTTAATCTTAGTCATTAAACAACTCTGTGATGATCCCAAAAACACGGTGTGTGTGTGTGTTATCTGTGGGTGTGGTAAAGAAAGCCTTGGCACGTGGTTTGACTTGTGTGAGAAACTTGCAGTTGCAAGTGAGCACGGATACTTTATCAAATATGCTGTTAGTGCTTGGGTTATGCCTTCTTTACCAGTGACATTGTACATTATCCAAAAGTTCAGCATTTTAACCAAGTAATTTTGAATTTGATTCTTTATTTGAAAGATGCGTGGAAATGTCGTTGGGTTTAGATCATTGTGAAAAGGAACCACTTCACTAATTTGTGTGCAATTTAATGTTTACAGAGCTGAATTAGTTAGTTCAGGGCTGCTATTGATGGCTGTTATGGCTATACTATTTCCAGCATTACTTCATTTTACGCACACGGAGGTCCATTTTGGGAAGTCAGAGTTGCCCATTTCAAGAATCAGCAGCTATATATGTTGGTGGCATATGCAAGTTAGCTCTTCTTTCAGCTTAAGAGTCATGCTAATTTGTATGATTCCATTGATGAGGCAAGTCTTCTATTCTTAAAAGTTGTGAGCTTTGATATTATACATTTCAAGGACTCTATACTTTATGTTGGTGGTAAAGTTAATGCTTCGATAGTTGAGAGCAACTGACATTTCAGATTTACTTGTGAATGGGGTTGACTGGCTTGTGTTTAATTACAAACAGGTAATAAAAAAAGTATTTATAAGAGGAATGGGTCAAAATCTGTTTAACAGGTCAAACTTTTTGAGGTGAACCCAACTCAGACGAGGCCCGTTTCAACCCGTACTAAAAAGTGACTTGTTTCAACCCGTTAGTCATTTTGACTTGTTACTGACTCGAACGCATACTACACGCCTTTTAAAGTCATGATTCAAAAAAATTTATTGTTGTTTCACTAGTGACTAACCTTTGGTTAAAGTTTGCTCCCAAACACCCTATTTAAGTGGTAAAGCTATTTTGAGTGCTTGGATTAAGCATTATATACTTATTTTAGAGTGAATAAACATCTCAAAATAAGTACTATGGAGAACTAAGTTTTAGAGCAGTGTAATATAAGCAATCTTAAAACACTACATAAGGGAGAAATGTAGCTATCGAAAAACTTAATATCTAAGTTTTTCCTTGTTGCATAATGCAATTGCTGTTTTATGTTTTGAATAACCTTTGTTTTACATTCTTACGGTTACTCGGAATTCTTTAATAAGAATTTTTTAAGTAAATTTTTGTTGCAGAACCAACACAGCTTAGAGTTAAGAAATCAGGAAAATGACGTATTTCAGAGACAAACTATTTACAGAAGGTAGTTTTATTGAGTCTACAAGTCATTGACAAAACAATGTATCATCGCTTTTTATTTTTTTGAGTTGTGTGTGTATTACAGTGAGCCGTGTTCTCGCGACTTGTATAAAGGGTAAAGTAGTTATATAATGCGACGAGTTTGTGACTACGATTTTGTTACTAAGCTAGCTACTTTGTGATTTTGCATATGCTCATTTCTATTGTAGTCTGCTGTTGAATTTGCATAGTAAGTAGTTACAAACTATTCTATGGGGGCAGACAAGGGGAAACAATGGATTTTAGTTTGCATTGTTGTGTTTGTATGTAGTTTACTTTGTTGTGTTTGTATGTAGGCTCTATCTTGGATTGAACTCCATCTTGTACTCACTTCTTGTTTTGATGTATCAGCAGGGTACTTGGAGTGCAAGAGTTTGATGCTATTGAAGTAGTCAGTATGAGGTTCCAGAATTTTTTTTATATGTAACTTGTGATGCTATTGAAGTAGTCAGTATGAGGTTCCAGAATTTTTTTATATGTAACTTGTGTTTCAAACTTTCAATCATATGTAACTTTTTCTTTGTTATCTCCTATTCCTTAATTAACAAGAATTATGCACTTGATATTTCAACATTTTATTGCAAAGATTTTAGGACGCCATCTACCCGTTCACTTATAACCGTTTTTTTTTTTTTTTTTTTTTTTTTTTTTTTTTTTTTTTTTTTTTCACTTCACATGTGAATGACTTTCTTTCACCAGTAAATACATGTACATTTATACATGGCATATAATTTTTTCTTCACATGTAAATAATTTTTTTTACTAGTAAATACACGTACATTTATACACTTTTTTCTTCACGTGTGAATAAATTTTTTCACTAACAAATACACATACAATTTATACATGAGCATATATTTTTTTCTTCACGTGTAAATAAACTTTTTTTCACTAGTAAATAAACGTACATTTTCACATGAGTATATACTTTTTTCATGTGATAATTTTCAATTTCATGTGAAAAAAAATTTTCACTTGTGAAACTTTAAAATTTTCGAAAAAGATTTTTTCTAAATTTTTTTTTTCAAATTTAAAATTTTCGAATTTTTTTTTCTTCACATGTGAAAAAAAAATTCGTCACATGTGAATAATTTTAGAAATTTTTTTTAAACTTTTTCACATGTGAAAATTTTCTTAATACTATATTATAATGCAAAAGAATTTCACAAATTTTCAGATATGATAATTTTCCATTTCATGTGAAAAAAAAAATTCACTTGTGAAAAATTTAAAATTTTCGAAAAAGATTTTTCTGATTTTTTTTTCCAAATTTAAAATTTTCGAATTTTTTTTTCTTTACATGGGAAAATAAATCGTCACATGTGAATAATTTTAGATTATTTTTAATTTTTTCACATGTGAAAATTTTCTTAATACTATATTATAATGCAAAAGAATATCACAAATTTTCACATGTGATAATTTTCAATTTCATAAGAAAAAAAATTTTCACTTGTGAAAATTTAAAATTTTCGATAAAGATTTTTTCTGGTTTTTTTTTTCAAATTTAAAATTTTCGAATTTTTTTTCTTCACATGTGAAAAAAAAATTCGTCACATGTGAAAAATTTTAGAAATTTTTTTTTAAACTTTTTCACATGTGAAAATTTTCTTAATACTATATTATAATGCAAAAGAATTTCACAAATTTTCACATGTGATAATTTTCAATTTCAAGTGAAAAAAAAAATCACTTGTGAAAATTTAAAATTTTCGAAAAAGATTTTTCTGATTTTTTTTCCAAATTTAAAATTTTATAATTTTTTTTTCACATGTGAAAAAAATTCGTCACATGTGAATAATTTTAGATTTTTTAAAAATTTCTTCACATGTGAAAATTTTCTTAATACTATATTATAATGCAAAAGAATTTCACAAATTTTCACATGTGATAATTTTCAATTTCATGTGAAAAAAAAAATTTCACTTGTGAAAATTTAAAATTTTTGGAAAAGATTTTTTCTGATTTTTTTTTTTCAAATTTAAAATTTTCGAATTCTTTTTTCTTCAAATGTGAAAAAAAAATTCGTCACATGTGAAAAATTTTAGAAATTTTTTTTAAACTTTTTCACATGTGAAATTTTTCTTAATACTATATTATAATGCAAAAGAATTTCACAAATTTTCACATGTGATAATTTTCAATTTCATGTGAAAAAAAATTTTTCACTTGTGAAAATTTAAAATTTTCGAAAAAGATTTTTCTGAATTTTTTTTTTCCAAATTTAAAATTTTGGAATTTTGTTTTTCATCACATGTGAATAAAATTTATTCATTGTTAAATACATAGACATTTATACATGAGCATATACTTTTTCCTTCGCGTGTGAATAAAATTTATTCATTGTTAAATACATAGACATTTATATATGAGCATATACATTTTCTTCGCGTGTGAATAAAATTTCTTAACTAATAAATACACGTACATTTATACATGAGCATATGCTTTTTTCTTCGCGTGTGAATAAATTTTTACACTATTAAATACACGGACATTTATACATGAGCATATACTTTTTTATTAGCGTGTGAATAAGTTTCTTCACTAGTAAATACACGTAAATTTATACACGTGCATATATTTTTTTCTTCCTGTGTGAATAAAATTTCTTCACCATATGACTTTTTCTTTGCGCGTGAATAAACTTTCTTCAATAGAAAATACACGTACATTTTTACATGAGCATATTCTTTTTTCTTCGGGTGTGAATAAAATTTCTTCACTATTAAGTACGCAGACATTTATACATGAGCGTATACTTTTTTTCTTCGCGTGTAAATAAACTTTTTTCACTAGTAAATACATGTACGCTTATACATGAGCATATACTTATTTCTTCACTATTCTGAACTGCGGGTTTTGGTGCCACGTGTCATAATCCTGGCAACCACCAGCACTATAACCTCTCCATTGACCGTGGACCGAGTATCGCATCTCATGAGGATAGACACGACAAACGTATATAGACCGGAAATGAATCTGGAAATCTTGCCATGACATCCAAAATATACCATCCCTTGCCTGTTCAAAAAATGAATTGCATTAATATTAATACAAAAAATGGTTTTTATTGTACTTAGTTTTTCATGAATAATAAGCATACCCGAGGGACGTGCTTAAGTTTGTGCTTCATCCTATCTGTCCATTCAGGTGACGAATCAGACCACGGGCCATTCCATTCAACCTCGTTAGCCCATGGGTTTCGAATCTGAATGAGCTTATGCCCATCAACTTCCCGAACTTGTAGCAATGAGTAAGCATGCCCTTGAACGATCCCACTCGACGATATATGAACATCTGAACCAGACGGAATTCCGGCCCCTAACAAGAATCCTTCTTGTTTGAACCGTAATAACTGAGACCATAATCTTCCACTAGCAAGATCAATCTGGGCCTGGGCACTTCTCATGTCAATCTCTTCACCCGCTCCTCCTGTGAGGTCAACAAGTACGTCTTGGACTAGTCCTCCTTCTAGTGCCTCATAGGACCCGTGCAGCTTGGCGTATGCTTTTTCTAATAATGAAACCCATAGCTCGTTCCCCTTTTTACTTGTGGCAAAAGCTGGTTTCCCCGGTGATTCGCACGGGACCCAATCATCAATAACAACAGGAACCCGTTCTCCCTTCAGAGACAAAAGAATCATGAGTTACGACGCTATAATATGCTATAATAAATAAAACACGGGACCGATACTTACCTGAATACAGAATCGGACAGTGTAGATTCCTTCTTCATTATACTCGGGCGTAATTATAACTTCAGATATTCGTGAAACCTCAGTCAGGACCGCAACGGCACTCAAAAACCAACAATCGCCCAACCGACCCTATTCATCAAATGAGACAAAAGTCAGAACACTAACATTAAAAATTCAGTAAGTCAAATAATCACGTGCTCGATCTGTTCATACCTGACAAACATCAGAAGGATTGGCATCACCAGAAAATAAGCAAGGAGGGCCCAACTGATTTTCCGTCACTATTTCCGTCGGTTTCATCCATTTAGAAACGACTTGTAATTTAGAAGGGGGATTATCAGGGTCCACAAATAATGAGCGGTCATTAGGTGGAAACTCTTGATCAGTAAAAGTTGCTTCTCCTTTAGCTAAAAGATTTTCCTTAACAGCGAGCTCAACTGATAACATTCTTTGAATGATTTCTTCGTGTGTTTCCATTCTCGGTTTTCTTATCCTTCTTGTGAATGAATCGATATCTACCACTACATTTTCACGTTCGGATCTTCTTTTTCTCCCGCTAGAATACTGACCATCCCAATCTACATCGTCTCGATCGTATAAATCTACTTCAGCAGGATCACTGTCCCACTCGTCAACCTACACACACACACAAAAAGTTTGTTAGTACATTGGTGCATATGTCGTAAAAAAGGTAATAAAGTGATGAAAACACGAACCCTGGGAGGCGAATCCGTCCATTGCCAATTGTCTTCGGGAAGATCGAACATGTTATACTCTGTGGTACCCATGGCAGCAGGAAGAGCGGATAAAAAGATTAGACATGTCATAAAGATATCAAATGCTAACAATAAAAATCTATGGTATGGACCAACTTGACTAAACTATGTGTATGTGACTACACAAAAACATGAGTTACAATTATTGCTATTAGTCATAACCCAAGTACCAATCTGGGAAGCAAACCTTTTTTGTGTTTTGTCATTTTCTAGTTTAAGAATTTATGCAATATGGTGTAGTTTAGAAGAACAATACTTCAAGTTTAAACCTGTTTGACCCATTCCCTTAAAGCTAAATTGTACCCATTTGAGATAAACACAGGCCAAATTCTCACTAATTAGTAAACGGGTAAAAGCTGCTGCCTCTACTTTTTTTTTTCTTCCATTTCTCAGTTTCATTGAAAGTTTGGTTCTAAAGTGACTACTTTTTTCTTTCTTGCATCTTTAGTCAATTCGAGAATGGGTGTTCAGGAGTGTTTGTAATGTTTGTAATGTTGGTTTCCAGAATAAAATGTACCTCCTTAGGCCACAAGGGTGCTAGCTGTGGTTGACTCGCTGCAACAGTGAGAAAAATGTATTAGTACGCAATGTAGTAACTTGTCGAATTAAACTCCGAACAATAATGCATCAAATGAATTGTGACAAATCTTAAGTTAATTCCAGAAGACTATTGGCTTTGTTTTATTGTTTCCCCAATTTTGTCTCAGTTTCATAATGTATAGCACGTATCAACTCAAGTCACAATACCAATGCTTGCATATAACCAGATACTTCAAGTGCTTTTTTGACTTGGTTAATATCTTAATACCACATTACACAAACATGCTTGTTACTGTCAATGGCTCAAGAACCATTTGGATGTACTGCTCCAGAATACAAATTAGAAGTATTGTGTACTGCTCCAGAATACACCTATTTGGATGTACTGGTCTCATAACATATGTTATTACACATAGAAGTATGAGTTGGAGTACTGCTCGAACACAATTCTGATTCAGAATCTCGGGTTCGCCAGAATGCAAGTCGCCATAAATAAACAGAAATTATCAAACAACAAATGTCAAAGCAAATGAAGCATGAGCTAAACATATACAAACATGCACTGTTGTATCCTAGAATATATGTTCTCCTAGAATATATGTTCTACACTTCTACTGCATCACCACATCAGTGCCATGAAAATGAGCACTTATTGTTGCATCTGCACTTTTTTCAGGGCATATTTTTAAGCATACATTCTCAGAGTCAAACCAAAAAGGAGGATGAAGAATATATTAGTAAAAAAAGAACTAAAACAAGAAAAATCAGTTACTAAGCAGTTACTGTACGAATTAAGTCTCTGGTATTTCAAAAAAATTGACACCTTAAGCTGATCTATAAATGGTAGGTGCACAAAATTGACACCTTAAGTTGAAACAATGTTCAACGAAATACAGTTGGTATGTTTAAGTTCCACTCGATATATTATGTTCGTAATTACATGATTTTAAAAGATTGCATTGAACAAATTATCTCTATTGCATTCAACAAAGAATCCATTATTCGATATTCTACTAACAATATAGATTCCAAAATTTACTGTAAAACGGATAAGTCTGTACTCTCAATGGCATTATTCCATGGAGCAGACGGAGCGGCTAGTCACATTTACAAAGGAAATCTTAGGAAAAGCATAACCTGTTAGTTGTATGTTTTTTTTTCTCAAGGATTGTTAATTGATAAAGTCAATCTAATGTTATAGATCAAACGGGTCAAATGCGACAAATACAACCCGACTACCAAAGCAGAATATGAAAGATATATAGGTGATGTATGAATATAAAAAATATAAATATCAAATAAACGCAGCGGAACAACATCACCCACACGGATCTCATATAGCCATATGATCAATCTAAATAAAAACAAATTAAACATATATGTTTTATACCTTTGTAGCGTGCACCGGGAATCACCAACAAAGTCACCACCACAAATGTTAATAGAAACCCAAGAGATCAATAAGGTTGATCTCCTCTATGTGTGAAACACACTACACCTCCTTGGTTACCCCTTTGATGCTAGTCCTTAACCCCGTAACTAATCAAACACACTTGAATGATACAAGATACAAGAGTGATTGATAAAAAATCAAAACCCTAGGTAGGGTTGTTGTTTTTGCCGTGAGATGTGAAAGAGAGAGGGGGAGAGGAGTATGGAAAGTTGGTTATCAAATAATGAGGAGATATCTCCCATATATTTGACCAAATTTCAAACCCATGACCCCCTTAAAATCCTCCCCATGGCCGGCCACCCTAAGGGCCTTATGGGCCTCCCATAAGTTTTTTCAAGTCCAATCAATTAAGTCCATTACTTAATTATTAGAAGCCCGATAGAGTTTCCTAGTTACGTAAGGTTATTTATATATCGTAAATACAATAAACACGACATATAAAGTGGTACCTAAGTGTATATGTGTGTGACCCCATAGGCTCACATATGTCTAGCCATATAGTTATTTATTATGACACGAGCATACTCCAACAAGATATAGCTTAACAGAAAACGGGTCAAAAGGTGAATCCATACAACGTCTGTAATCAACTTATTCAGAATTTCAGATTATTCGTAATCTAACACTAACTATAAAAAAAGGTAAAGAATTTCAAATAGAAAGTGTTTCTAGTCAACCAAACCAACCCACCCATTTCAATGCCACAAATTACTTAACTTGCCTCTAGCACGGGACCTGATAGCTCCTCTATGGAAGCTCTGATCATGTTCTTCTTGAAGCTTTTTCTTCTAGTAATCTTGTTCCTACAAGCTATCAATTATTAAAGCACAATTCAAATAAAAAAACAAAAAGAGCACCTCGAATTCACTTGTAACCCTGTTATCAGCTAAGTGATAACTAGTGTAAACTAATATGTTTTCAGATGTGAATTATCAGGTCCACACGTGTAAAATGTCATTTGTTCATATGTTAGATTTTACTTATTTCTCAAAACCAAAAGTAAGCTCATTGGTTCAGACCAAACATTAAACCAACAGGGAACATGTCACTTGATATAAACCAAATAATACTTCTCTTGTAATCATATAAATGTGATTAGACCTACAAATGCTCTAAAAACTTGGGTTTATGAGAACCTTTATTATTCTGTATTTTCTGCATATAGTAAATAATCTTTTTTGCAGCTTTGAAATACCTATTTGGGTAACAATATAGATATCATTCTTCTTAGGTGAAGAAAAACACGTGAAGAAAAACTATACATTTCAGCTCACCTATAGTCACATGTGAAGAAAAACTATATGTTTCATCAAACTCATAACTCACAATAAAAAAATAAACCTACATATTTCATCAAACACCTAATGCCAATAAAAAAAAGTAGCACATGAGAAGAAAAGCTACACATTTCATTAAACACCTAATATTCTCTTACGGATATACAAACAACCATGCAGATAGTAATTCTTACCTTCATAATCCGTCTCTATCTATGCCATATGATTTTTAAGACCAATATGTTTTGTACCTTTTCACTTCATAGGGTAGTTCAAGATCAAGTTCTCTTCCTACATTTCAGCATGCGTGTTTGGCCTTTCAAGACAAGGCGTTTTTGTATAATCACATTACAACTTGTATATCATACATGTACAACTCACACATTGAAACATCAAACAAAGATCTGTATGAACATTCAGCATCCAAAATGGACTATAATATGAAAATAACCTTCTCGTTGACCCACAAACATTTTCTATCTGTATCCTTTACAATAATAATGCACTAATTTTGATAACAGAAAACCTACATTTGAACTCATCATCTCAATCCTTAAAATGATTTATGAGCATGCGTAAAGTAGGTTACTGGAAAATTAACTAGCCCAGAATAGATCACACCCAACACTTGAGGTGTGGGCTGGAAACAAGCAAAACCAAATGCCCTTAATGCTGCTGTTTTGGCTGGGCAGAAACAACAAACAAACACCCCATGTTGCGCAGAAAATAAACAAACAAAATGCACCCTTTGGTGTAGAAAATAAGCAGACAAACATACCCCATGTTAGGGCTGTTTTGCATGCTCAACTCCTCCAACACACGGAATAAACACACCTAACTCCTCCGCCATCGCAAGAAGAACCTCTTCATCGTCATCATTATTTTCACTCAAAAAAGGAATCAACTCCTTCCTAGCCCTCTCCTCCCCTAAAGCTCAGGCAATCGTAGACAATCTTCTAATAGAATTTAACCTCAACTGAATATCATCATTCTTCAGCTCGTCTATCAATACCGCCATCGGATACAAAGGCTCGTCTACCATCGACATTCTACTACACTTACTACTGCACATCATAACAGATTCAGTTAAATACCTAACTAAACCATTTTATTCACCTACAACACTAGTTTAACCCAATTGAAGCATGGCATGTCGTAAAGGCCTGAAATTAATTGACAACATGAGAACACCTGACACCGCTAATATAAGATACTCATTCTTATAATGGATCTATATTTCTCATATTTGATGGGAGTTAAAGTTTATCAAGCATTAGCATAATCCCCGAGCCAACCAGGTTTTAGGACAGAGAAGCACTCTGGAACAGCTGTGGACATCCTAGCAAGGGGTATAACACACAACGATATAGCAAAACTCGGGCTTATGAAGCTAAAATAAATCTTTTACATGACGGGATATACCAATGTAACAAAATCTATGCCACTAATGCAGCACTGGTTATCCTTTGATTAAGCTATATCAGTAAATTGTCTTTCCATATTTTAATACACTATATTGATATAAACACAGAGCAAGTGTAACCACCTGAAAGTAATAAACTTTGCTTTTGTAACGGTGTTTCATGGTAAGCATCACAAATCAGCCACTTAGGGGAAGATATTAATAAGCTTACACTTTAAATCTTCTCTGTTGCAAACAATGTATTTCCTTTCTACAATCATATATAGAACTACTTAGAAAGGCAGATTCAATAACTATGAGACATAAAAAAGAAGTCTTTTTAATCTAAATGATGCAATTGTAGAATCCCATCTCATAAACATATTAGATTTAGAAGACTGATAGTCTGATAAATAATTATGGCAGAATATAAAATCAAGAACTCAACCACTAGAGAAGGAAGAATAATAAAAGAAACATGTGGCCCATGTACATTCTAGTAGCTAATAACATGGTTATCCATGATATTATGATTCTTAATGTTTCAAATCAATAGTTATATATGCACCACCCCAATCTCACTCGATGACACACAGATAGTTAGTCAAAGCACGGGTAACAAATGTAGGACAGCCAAAACAGCCCAGAATCATACTGTAATACCGCTTAGCACAAAGAACTTGAGCAATTTAATATCAGTACACGATGCAAACACATATGATAGTTCGTTCTTTAGTTGTACGGTATTTTATACAGAATGGATTTTTCAAACTATCCTAGTGTGTAGCTTTCTAGTGGGAGAAGTGAAGAAACAAACGGCTTAAAATTCTACTACAAAAAACTTTGGTGTAATTAGTTCCAAATCTACGTTTCAAATTTCAAACTATCAAACTCTAACTCAGAAATCCCAAACTAAAACCCAATATTCAAACACCGAAAGCCATATAAGCCAATGGAAGAGTGGATTACTCCTTGATGATTTCATTCTTTATCTTACATGAAAAGCAGGATGAACGATCATTGCATCTGCTGCAAATGAGGAATTAACGAGTTCAAAAGTTCTTCATTCAGTTTCACTGGAAGAGGTAGCATCTGCTTCAATTTCTCTGTGGTATCACTTATTTGGTGGTTAGTATACTAACAATAATAATAAAAATGTGGTATCGTTAATTTTGACAGAAATTTGAAAATGGGTGGGAATCGAATTTTGACCAAAGAAGTCCCAAGTACCAGATTTCTAACTTGTTTTAAACACTTATATGAGAGTGTGAGAGCACCTATTGTGATCCAAACCTAACCTCTACAATAAATTGCAATCTAGGCCGTCTTATTTCATGAAACTCAACTGATGCATTTGAAATCTACCAAACTACTTGTAACTTCTCAATTTAACTCCTAAACTACTCCCTGATGCTAATAAGAGCTTATTCAAAATTTGAAAAGTGACCAAAACAAGTTTGTGACCAAAAACTACCCTAATCCCAAACACCCCTATAAAAGGGACTGATGAAAATTTTAAACTAGGAAATGTAAGTTTGAGCCATAGTTTGTAAAAGCAGGTATTGAAACAAATATAAATAAGTATGAAAAGCACCTTTAAATTAAAATTAAGCAATAGTAATAAGCTATAAACAAAAAGCACCTATTTTTGGATTTTTGAAGATTTTAGGAAAAACAGAATTTGAATAATTAAAAACTCACTAGAAGCTCTGATTAAGCTTCTATGAGCTTCTGAGACAGTAACTGAAGGTTTTAAAACAGTTTTATAACAATAATAGAGACCTAAACTTAAATACACTAATAACCTCAAAAATTCATTGCTTACTGATTTTCTTCACAAGTGAAGAAAATCTAACTAAACTTAAATACACTAATAACCTCAAAAATTCATTGCTTACTGATTTTCTTCACAAGTGAAGAAAATCTAACTAAACTTAAATACACTAATAACCTCAAAAATTCATTGCTTACTGATTTTCTTCACAAGTGAAGAAAATCTAACTAAAATTCAATCATCAATAATTCTGCTAAAAACATCAAAACTTAATTTCTTATGTACAAAATTAAACAATTATAACAATTTTAAACACATAATAATTATGAATTATACAATTAAATTTAATAAAAAATACCAGAAGTAATAATTACTATCAATTTCTGTATAGTCTGAATGGGCAAGTTATCTTCTTCATCAAACTCAGCTTCCTGTTGACCTAATTTCATTGATATCTTCTTTTTCATCAGTCATATTTGTAAAATTTTATGTTTTTATGACCTATTAATATTCTGGTGATGATTCCGGTAGCGATTCCGGTAGAAGACGGTGTTTGATGTTGTTAGAAGGTGAACGACGGTTGTAGAAGCTAAAGCGGTGAAGCGATAATTGTGGAGGAGTAGTGGTGGTTCTATTTGGCAGTTAAGCGGTGGTTTTAATGGCGGTGGTTTGAACGGCGGTGGTTGTGATCGGAGAGGGGATAACTCTGTGTTTTCATGTTCTGTATGAGGATGTGTGTGTGTTTTTTTATATATATTGATGTGGGGTTCGTAATTACAAAAATACCCTTGGATAGTGCAAATGGTGGATTAATCTTAGCCATTAGATCTAAAAAAATGAGGGACTAGATGGATGGTTAGGATCTCTTCTCGCGTTCTCACAAAAAATGGACTTCTCACAAGAATGGTCCCCTATATATATATATATATATATATATATATATATATATATATATATATATATATATATGGCTTGAAGAAGTATATCTTATATGTTTAATGGAGTATATCTTAAATTTAAATATAGAAGAGATCCTCTAAGAGGTATATAGATATCCTAACTAGGGAATTAACGATGATGTGTTCACCGATGTGCAAACAGATCATTGATGTTATTTTGTTGCCCGAAACCAATTCGGATGCTACACCCATTACCATGTCACACCTTCATAGAAAAATTCAAAACCTTGATGCTAAAATGACAAGACAATATGAGGAGCTTCATAGATTACATATTGGTAAAGGGAAAGCATCTGAATCATCATCTACACTACCTTCAGATGAATACATGAAGTACACTTTTGAAGAAATATGCTCTATGTTACGTTCTTATATGTTGGATAAGGTACCGGAATAGCAAAGATGATCTTCCGACCCTACTCACTCTTCATGCTTCAAATGCTTTATCACTACCTATTCGTAGTGATATAGATTATCTTAGTGGGAGAATAGACCGATTTGGGGAAGTACTTGATTCATCAAATGGTCGTTTTGCTTTCACATTTGAAACATTGCCAAAGAGTGTATCGGAACTTCAAAAACATGTCGACGTTAATCTCTTCAACAACAACAAAATTAGGATGATCCCAAAGGAGATAATCCTGAGCGGGAGAAAAATGGGAACAATAAGAGGTTAGGGACTTAAGAAACGGGTAATGTGTGTCAAAGATCTGAGAAATAGGTACAAGTGAAAGATAAAGATTCTACTTCAAAATTTTCAAATGATTCTGCGAATGTGGTAACAAACATGGTTTTGGATGAAAAAGACACAAGAGTTCTACAAGAACCTTCACAGAATGATAAGCTTGGTTTCGCAAGGCTTAGTAGAACTCAAGATATAGAAGGTTTTGAAAAAGAAAAGTTCAAGATAGTAGTTGTTGAAATTAAAGAGATGTATAATGATGTTCAAGAAGACAAAGACAAAGCAAAAATGAAACTACAAGAGTTGATTGATGATGGTGAGGAAAGACTAACTTTAATTGATTTTGTCAAAGTGGTTAGTTTGATCGAAGTCCTGCTACTACAATTGCAAAAGAATCACAACAAACATATCCTCAACAACCTTCTTGAAAGTCGTCAAGAAGACCAAAGCAAGATTCTAGAAATAAGATTTTTGGAAACAAAGATTTGCAATATCTTTGTCAAAAAGTTCCTAATATTGTTCTATCTTCAAAGAAGAATGTGCTCAACGAAGAGATGGATAATTTTTATCTTGAAGAATGTATTTGTCAAAGCAATCAAGTCTTGTAAGATCAAAAGATTTATTGTGGAATGATGATAAACAAGAAACAACCAAGAGAAAAAGTCTACACAAATGATCGAATTATAAGCTTTCAAAAAGCGTCTAGTGATCGTTTTGGCAAGTTTGGATTCCTACATTTAAGGTAGAAAAGAAGGGAAGTACAAAGACTTATACTTTCACAAAAGCCGATTATGGTAACCTTCATATCAATGATCTAGAAGACATTATATTCTACTACAGCAACAATTCGTCGAATACTTTTAGCCAAATGATTGCTTGTTAAAAGAATTCTTCAGTCACAAATTCTTTTAAGTCATACGAAAAAATTTCAGCTTGGTGTTGTATATCCTTATCAGAAAAAGGGAAAAAGAAATTTCCTCAATTCAGCAAAATTGCAAAATACTCTTCCAGCAGTTTGACATCGATTGAAGTTCAACTCCTTTTAAAGATCAAAAAGAATGATCAACAATGAGAATCTACAAAACTTCCTAAGAATGAAAGAGACAAGTTGATAGAAGCCATTCAAGTGATTAAACAATGAATTGTCTACCACGAACAGATGAAGAGAATTGAAGTGGTCTTCGGACATAGACGTTCTACCAAAGGCAAAAGACCCAACTATCAACCAACTCATTCAAGAATAAGAAGTGCATCGAGTCTGTAACTCGTATCATATCAAAATAATAGAATAATTGTTTAGGTCCAAACATTGATTACTTAGGGAAAGATTGTTAGAATACAAGTATTCATGTGTTTATTATGATTTGTAAACCATAATGACCTAAAGTGACAAGTTAGGAAAGATATCCCTAACGTGTTCGCAGTTAGTATGAATAGGAGTTTAAATGTTCATTTTAGTGTGCAACTCATAACTAATCTCAATTTGTGTAATCATAACTTTCATTATCAATAAACACACACTTCTATATGCTCTTTCTAATTACACACACTTTGCATCTCAATTATATATTAGGACTAACAGCTATGCTTCCGATGCAACAATTTGATTGTTCTATTTAATTGTTAAAAAAAATAGAATTATAACCATGTTTTCCATTATTTATTGAGGTATTTGATGATATGCCTCATATATTCTAATTTTCATAGTTATAGATTGTTCTTAGTTGTTTACGTGTCATGATCATGCTAATAGTTGATATGTGCCAAGTGATATAGTCTTGGTTAGATTTAATAGAAGTTTCATGAGAAGTATGTGTTTAGTAGAAGCTAGTTAGTATGTGCTTATATATGTTTGTTGATTATGTGTTATTAATAGAGTATGAATGCATGTATGACATGTTTTTAGGTGTTCAATGTGCTCATGTCACAAGAGCTTTCTTTCATGTATCAAGGTGAGTAACAAATTAGTATAATACATTTAGAATATTATGATTAGTAATATAAGAAAGCAAAGCGAGGATGCCATAGAGATCATCATAGCGTATGATACGGGTGCCTAAGTGACACACCAAGAGTTTATGTATGCGTGCCTAAGTGATGCACAAGAGGAACTCCCATTAAAGCATATAGGTGCTCATATGAGATCGTAATAGACATCTCTCATATCGAGCATGTAAAAAATAATAGTATAGCACGCATACATAAACTAGTTATGTCGCCTTATAACAATTCAAAAGCTCACAGGGTGATCCTATGTAGCGTTGTAAACCAGGGAATGCATCCGTGCATGAGGGTGAAGTCAATGTATGAGTACTCGCATCCTGTAGAGAAATTTTCTATAGTTCATAAACCGATTATATATCTGATAGTTGGTTCAAAAACTGATTAGATTTCGGAGATCTAGTTCAAAACCGATTAGATATCAGATAGCTAGTTCAGTATAACTTAGTTATCAAATGAGTTTCAGTTTATTATAACATCATTTTACCCACTAAGCCTTGTGCTTACGTTGCTACATTTATATTTTTATGTAGGTAATTGATGAAGCCAAGTAATGTGATGATGTGGGGCATGTAGCGGGTCAAATGGTGTAGCTCGCAGGTTAAAGTAACAAGCTTCTCATCACCATCTTATTTATTATTATTATTATTATTATTATTATTATTATTATTATTATTTTGATCATATCACCATCTCATGTTTATTAATTTGGAATGACTCAAAAAAAGTGTAATCATATATTTACCAAGTGTTTTATATTCGATACTCATGTATACATCAAAGTTTATAGTAAAAAATGGAGTGTTCAGGTTAACAACTGCACTTTATAAAATTATTTTCTGCACATTGTATAATGAAATATGTATTATGTTTATGATAAATAAAGTATGCTTCAAGATTTGATGGTTTAGCGAACCATAGAAGCTCGGTTTTCGGAATATGTAAAAGTGCAGGTAAGGAGCTCTATACGGCATAGAGAATTTTATCATGTACGCCGTATACAAAATCTGAACAAAATAAATAAATAAATAATAGAAAACGTTTCAAGTTAAGTCCATAAGTTAGTTTTAACATTAGCTTCTTTTTAAAAGTTTAATGTTTTATTGTAAATTCTATTAACTGATGTTTTAAAACTTGGGTTGACCCGACCGATTGAACTTGTTGAACCATGAATCGGTCGAGTGACCGAAAGCCGGTTTTGAGAAAAAAACTCAGTTGAACCATCTGTTAAACTGATTGAGCCGTGAACCGGAAGCTCGGCCAAGTCAATTAGAAACTCGGTGACATTACTATTAATCAATAAAAATATAACATTAATTTACACTAAAATCAGAAATTTATTTAAAAAAAAAAAAAAAAAAAAAAAAAAAAAAAAAAAAAAGCTCAGAAGGCCAGCGTATTTTTTTCCTCCACCAAATTTCTCAAATGAAATTATCAAATTAATTCAATTTTGATTTTTATTAACTAACAGAAGGATTTGATTTTGTAATTGAGCTCACCTATTGATCAATAAAAAGATGAATTATCACAAATTAATATTCCAGCATAATTATGTACTACTAGGTACCCACGCGTTGTTGCGGCGGGTACCTTCAAATAATATTTTCTAGTGAATCATGTATTTTAGTTTACTAGCAGGGTCCCCGCGCGATACAGCTGCGGGCACCCTGTAATTTAATTTTTTCGATTAATAATTTATTTTATTTGTACGGTTTTTGGCTATAGTATTACTGATTAGTTTTTATGACAAAAGTTTGATAAAATTTTGCTTTGTTTGTATTATTTTATTTATTATTTATTTTATGTTTTTGTTTAGTAGTTTGCTTGGTTTGTACAATATGTGAACATATTTTAGTTTATTATATATATATTTTTTTTTGACAATAAATTTACGGATATCAAAAATTTCGTTTAGCTCGTGTCCGTTCGGGCTCGAGCCTGTTTGACCCGTGCCCGTTCGAGCTCGAGCCCATTTGGCCCATTGCTCGTTCGGGCTTAAAAATTTGTATAATATGCTTTATTATTTGTATTAGTGACATTTAATTCAGGAATTGTGTTTAAGTTGGTTGTACAATATGCTTGATAATTTGTATTTTTTATGTAAGGGGTGTTTTAATAAGTGTATTAATTGTATTTGTTGACTATTTAATTAATTGTTTAATAATAACGAGCATTGCAAAACCCGTGCTAAGCACGGACTGAGAATCTAATTGTTAATCGTGTATTCTTTCTGTATATTGGCGAGTGTATACTTAACTATTGTTTAGTATGTTGTATGAAATGTTTTAACTTTGTTGTATAAAATTTTAAAAATGTTTGATGTTGTTTTTGTTTTGTGGTATTGTATTTTATATATGGGTTTTTAGTTATTAAGTTGTGATGGCTTTGTTTCTTTTGGCCTATTACCTAATTCAATGATAAAAAATATGCCTTTGTTTCTTTTGGTTTATTACATTGCCCTACGATACTTGTCTATTAAACGGTTTTTGCTTGGTAATATGAAGCACATAGCGTCTATCTAATTGGTCATAGTTTAATATGCATTTAATTTTGTCTCTCAATAAACACACTTGCACTTCGCAAGTAATTGATCAATAAATTGAGAGTAGCTTAATTACAAAGATGATTGCTATTCTTTTTTCATACTTTATTGAATGGTTATGATTCATTGTATTAGAAGTTTCTCTTAATTGTTAAAATCACTTTAAAAGCACCCTCCAAATCAGTATAAACACAAATGACATTGTCCTTTAATGATTCCAAAAACAAATAACAAAACTAATACTTTTTGTTCGACTTTTTAATTTTCTTGAAAAAGTGATTGAGTATAAAAAATTATTGTCTAACAATGACATGGCGTATATGCTTATAACGTGGAAGTTTATTATATGACGAACATTCATTCATACTTTTTTATTTAATAGAGTTTGAATTTTATATTTTAGCATGATCATGATGATAAAAAGGTTAAAAAATATAACTTTCACATCATGAGATTACAAAATTAAAGCCCAGTTTAATTAATCCTCCAACAATTCAATATATACATATATGGATATCAAAGAGTCAAAAAGATTAAACACAAACAAAATATTAACATTCAAATCCATCCAACTATTGAGTGTCGCAATGGAATCATCAATAAAATTTATGATAATGAGACTGTTTAGAGGATGATTCAGCTTCATATATTGTAGACAACGGAAACCTAAAGGACCGAACAGCCAACTGAGTTTGCCTCGATGAATATCTTTGCATTCCATTGGTTGAGCATGTTTTCGACACTCCTAAGCTTGAAGACGATTGTTGTTGGCATGTTTCTTGTGAGGAAAGCTTTGCATGAACATAATTGTTTCTCGGTAGTGATCGGTCTCTTGTTTAATCTTTTCTTCTTTCTCCAAGTGGACTTTAAGTTTCTCTTCGTCATATTTTTGTTGTTGCAACTCGAGTTGAGTTAGTTGTTTTGCTTTCTTCCTCTTCTTTTTATTCTAATTCTTTTTTTTTTCCTTCATCCATTCCCTGACATTTGAAAAATCGATAATACATATAACAATAGAACTTAACTTTATCCCCCACGAATACTTTTTTTAAGAAAATGAAATGATTGAATCATTAACAACACATATATTTTGTATAAAATCAAATACATTTTACGTGTATAAATATATTTTGTAAAGGGGAAAAAAAAGACATACGGTTGTTGGTGAAGATATCATCTCCTATAGCATCTTCTTGCCCAAACCTATCATGCAAAAACAACACATATAAGATTAATAAAAATCAATCATTAACAATAAAATCACAAACAAATACCCATATGTCAGCATGTTTGCCAACGTTATTAATCATTTTGGAGTTGTTCATTACACACGACAACAACCAAAACTAAACAAAGTATCATATCACATTACCAAAAGAAACAATTCAAATAAATAAATATACATCACAACCATTTTTCAATAACTTTCTTCATCAACGACTCATGCACGCCACGATGACTAAAATGAGTTTGGTTGAACATGGTGTCGGCGGCGGAAACAGTTGATGTTGGTCGGTTCCTGTGGATGTGGCGGTGGAATAATTTGTTGTGGGTTGCTAAATTTTGCTATTTATACTCAAAAGAAGTAGTTGAAAAAGATACCCAATTAATTTTCCTATTAAAGATCAAGTAATGCATACTCTAATAATTAAAATAGACTCTCCAAATGTCTTATTCATGTAACCTCTACAATCATAAGTGCCTCAATGAATACATGAACACTTCGCATGCCCCTCATAAACATGGACGTTTGACATGGACGTGGCATTAATCTTGATTCTCGCATGGCTACATTTTTCACTTCTAAAAACTATGTCATCAATGCTCCTCAAAAAATTGGTGTCATTAATACTCCCCCTTAAATTTTAGGACTCAATCTTATATGTTTATAGATAGATGATCAATTTTAAGTAATTAATTTTCAATTATAAGTCATTAATTTTAAACTTGAATGGCAAAAACAAAGTGGTGTGTACTTTAAGCTTCTAAATTTGTAAATGTCTAATTATATTTCATTTATGGTATTAATTGTCTAATTGTGTTTGAATCACTTGTACTTTAAACTTCTAAACTTGTAAAGCTTAATTTTAAGTATTCTAATTATAGTAGTCCTTTATGCATTATAAGATATTTAGATTATATTATTTTTGACAATAAATTTATGGATATCAAGAATTTCATGTGACGTATTTCAACTCCTTAACTAATGAATTTATTTCGTATTTTTTGGTCTTTTTTAAATTCACTCGTATAACATGAGCCCGTTTGGTCTATGCCCGTTCGGGCTCGATCCCATTCGGCATGTTGCCCGTTGGGGCTTGAATATTTGTATAATGTGCATTGTTATTTGTATTAGTAACATTTAATACAGGAATTGTGTTTAAGTTGATTGTACAATATGCTTGTTAATTTGTATTTTTTATGTAAGAGGTATTTTAATAACTGCATTAATTGTATTTATTGACTAGTTAATTAATTGATTATATTAAATATCTTGATGACATTAATAGTATTTTGTAGTGTATTTAATGTTAGTAAATATGTTTTAATTAGTTGTACTTTTAGTTTATTAACTTGTAATGCTGAATTTTAAGTATTTCTATTTAAATATTGTATTTAATGTTAGAAAATGTATTTTAATTGGTTGTATTTTTAGCTTAAAAACTTGTAATTGTATTTAATGTTAGAAAATGTGTTTTAATTAGTTGTACTTTTAGCTTAATAATTTATAATGCTGAATTTTAAGTAATTATATATATAGAAGGCTATCACGCTTTATTAGATAGTAAGGTAAATTCATAAATTCCTGAATTAACTCGTCCATCGAACGGTTTAGCATAGGGGTGAGCAAACGGACCAGATGGACCGGACCGACCGACAAAATCGACCGGACTAGACCGGACCAACCACATTCGGTCCGGTCTTCGGTCTAGGCTTTTTAGCTAATTCGGTCTTCGGTCCAGTCGGTCCGGTCAGACCAAAAAACCGAAAAAACTTGTCAAATCTGGCTTATTTGGACCGGACCGGACCGACCATATTCAGTCTCGGTCTCGGTCCCGGTTTTTACCTTAATTCGGTCTTCGGTCTTGTCGGTCCGATCCGGTTCCAGACCGATGCTCAGCCTTAATTTAGCATCTAGCAAAAATATACGGAGTATTAGGGTGTGCCTTAATTGAATCTTTATTTATTTTTATATATTTTTTGAAATAGTCGCTCCAAGTTATTTTATGAGAGAACTGCAAAATACATCCCTGTGGTTTACAGGTTTTGCCATCCTACATCCCTGTCAGAAACTTTTGGCAAGATACATCCCCCGTTAGGCAAACGTTTGCCACTATACATCCCTCGTTAGGAATAAGGACTAACGGTGCGAATTTTTCCACCGTTATCTCTTAACGAGACAGAAAATGTTACACCGTTAGCCCTCGTTAGCCAAACGTTTGCACCGTTAGTCCTCTTTTCTAGAAAAAAAAAAAAAAAAAAAAAAAAAAAAAAAAAAAAAAACTTAAAAAAGTTTAAAAAAATTTAAAATTAAAAAAAAAATTAAATTAAAAAAAAAGGAAAAAAATCTTAAATTTTTTTTTTAAGTTAACATTTAAAAAAAATCAATTTTTTTTTAAAAAAATAATATTTTCGAAAAAAAAAATTATAAATACGCATTTTTTAAAAAGCGAAAAAATTTTTTTTTTTAAGTTTATATTTAAAAAAAATCAAATATTTTTTAAAAAACTAATATTTGCGAAAAAAAATTAATTTTTTTTTATAAATACGCATTTAAAAAAAATAAAAAAAAGGAAAAACATTTAAAAAATTAAATTTTTTAAAGTTAATATTTAAAAAAAAATCAAATTTTAAAAAAAAAATAATATTTGCGAAAAAAAAATTAATTTTTTTTTTATAAAAACATTTATTTTTTTAAAAAAATTAATTTTTATAAAAAAAATTATTTTTTTTAAAAATACGCATTTTTTAAAAAAATACGCATTTTTTTTTATAAAAATTAATTTTTTAAAAAATACGTATTTTAAAAAAAATTAATTATTATTTATAATTTTTTTAGCTAATATTATTTTTTTTTTAAATTTTGATTTTTTTTAAATATTAACTTTGAAAAAAAATAATTTTTATAAAAAAAAATTATTTTTTTTTAAAAATACGCATTTTAAAAAAAATTAATTATTATTTATAATTTTTTTTAAAATACACATTTTTTTTATAAAAATTAATTTTTAAAAAAATACGCATTTTAAAAAAAAATTAATTATTATTTATAATTTTTTTTTCGCAAATATTATTTTTTTTAAATTTTGATTTTTTTTTTAAATATTAACTTTAAAAAAAATTAATTTTTGAAATTTTTTTCCTTTTTTTTTTAATTTTAACTTTTTTTTTTTTTTTTTTTTTTAAATTTTTTAAAATTTTTTTAAGTTTTTTTTTTTTTTTTTTTTTTTTTTTTTTTTTTTTTTTTTTCTAGAAAAGAGGACTAACGGTGCAAACGTTTGGCTAACGAGGGCTAACGGTGTAACATTTTCTGTCTCGTTAAGAGATAACGGTGGAAAAATTCGCACCGTTAGTCCTTATTCCTAACGAGGGATGTATAGTGGCAAACGTTTGCCTAACGGAGGATGTATCTTGCCAAAAGTTTCTGACAGGGATGTAGGATGGCAAAACCTGTAAACCACAGGGATGTATTTTGCAGTTCTCTCTTATTTTATTTTTTAAATATTTTAAAACAAAGGGTCAAAACCCCAACGCCCCCACTATAAAACTAGAATAAACACTGGAAAAGTACACACACATTCAAACAACAAGCTCAAGTACACAATCCACACACACAGAGTTCGACAAACAAACCCTAAGGTAACGGCTTCTTTTATTAATCTTCAATCAATCGTTACATATAAATCTGCTATTCATTTATCACTTATTCGATTTGATTTTCAACTCTGCTAATTTTAATGTGTGCATAAATTAGATCTGTTTTAATGTGGTATTTAAGGCAATTGAATCTTAATTTATGTTTGATTTTGTTGCTTTGTTTAATAAAACTGGATTTCTGGGTATTTGTTTATTTTTTTAGTTGTATGTACCATCGTTAGAATCAGACTTTGTAAGAACTAATTTTTTGAATTTCGATTATCCTGTGTATTAATTCCCAAAAGTGCCTGATTTGATTTCTAAAAATAATTGATTCGATACCCAAAAATACGTTAATCGAAAGTTACTTATTAAATAGTCTGATCCTAACGAGGGTACATACAACTCAAAAAAGTGACGAGTAATATTTATTTATTTTGTTGGAATTTTAGGTTACTATTGCTAGTTTCATTAAAATATTTTTAATGCTTTTGTAAGTTTTTTTTCTGAGTTTGTTTATGGGTAATTAAAGTAAGTGCTAAAATCATGGATTTTAGATTGGATTATTTAAATATAATATTTATTTACTCAAATTGGAGCGTGTAATAACACCACATCACAAAGTTTTTATTTGTAGCCTAAACTATGTTGATTCTAGTTTGTCATTGTGCGTCTGTCTTGAGTGTTGTTTGGCCACCCGTTGGCCGCACAATAACTATTTTTTTTATGTCGATTGCACAAAATCGACAAAATCTAGGTTATTTTTTAGTTTTGTATTTACTAAATTTTGTGTGTTTCAATTTAAATCTAGGTCGTGCTTATGTAATTGCTAAACGGGTTGTGGGTCATTACTATTTGATCGATAAACACGAAGTAATATAATATTATGACATGGATTTTGATTGAAACACGCATTTAGAGTTATATATAAACGTATATGATTTCGGGTGGTAAACGGAGTAATATATAAACAGAGCTTTAAAGTTGCGAACCACAAGCTCAATGTTTTTGCTGCATTTTCAATCCTTCTGTAAATTTGTTTCAGTTTTTACCTATTTTGCTCGAATTGTGACTTTATTCGATTTGATTATGTCAGTCAAATCATTTGATATGGGCTAGCGGCACAACTTGTTGCTCGTTTGCCTTCCACCTCTATGTAAATCCAAATATAATTATAATTAATCTGATTCTTTAGATTGTTGGTTCTATTTGTATATGTATCTGATGCCAATATAAGTTTACTAACTATAACCCGAAAAGTATTTTAATTTTTAAGTAGATTTAAAGTTAATTTTGATAATTTTTTTGTTATAAATCTGATTAGTACCTGTAAAATTTGGTGGTCTTTATTGCAATTAGATGAAATATATGCATTATGATGGATTTGTTGGATTTTTAGGTCACTATTACTGATTTTGAATTATTTTGTGCTGGTTTGACAGCATCTAAATATTCTGTAGGTAGTTTGTTTACATGTGGGATATTTTTATGAGAGCTAAGATCATGGATTTTTTACTGGATTATTTATAATAACTTTATTCATTGAAATCGAACTTAATATAGCTCAGTTAGATACTACTGGTAGCTTAATAAAAGGACTTCTCATAACAACGGGTTTGCGTAGCTAAAAGTGGATCCTGGTATCCTTTTTGATGTTTGATGTACTCGTGCTATTTCAAAACCTTTTGTCTAAGGTATTTATATGACTTATTGTTAGTAGGATACAAAACCAAGTTGATTTTGCTACTTATAGGTGAAAATAAAGACTTTATGAACATTTTTTTTTTTGGTTTTCGGATTGCCAGTTATCATGGATTGTTAGTCTTTTTTGGTGTACCTGTATGTTTTGAATTTGGTAAAGGAATTGAGATTAAGTTTATGTAATTTTTTCCTTCAGTACGAGTTTGTTTTGTGACACTAAATTGAAGGTGCTAATTACATGGCAAATAGGTTGTTATATGCGCTAATTTCTTTTTGTAATTTCTGTGATTTTCACAAGGATATAGACTCTCAGAATGTAGTGTCACAGCAATTGTCTGATATGCTAATTTAGTGCACGGTAACTAGCTTATCTAAGCTTTACACCTAGAATACCTAGGATCCTTGGGATTTAAACCTATTAGGAATCTAATGCTTTAGAGATTAGACAAAAAGAATAACGCAGTTTTTAATTTTCAATATATAGATCATAAAATGTCAGCAACATAAGATCTTAAGGGTAAGTTTTTTACATGGAAAACAAGATCATCGAATATAGTCTTAAAGTAGATAAATTTTAAGAATACTTGGAAAGTTTAAGATACCGTTAATTTCAAGTATATTTACGTACTACTCTATGGATGCTGCATAAGGGAACACAGTATTGCTTCTAGATAACAGGTGTAGAAGATACTTTTTCTACTATTAGCCTATTGGTATGGAAACTGTGGTTAAGGGCTTAAGGCGGATAGTTTTTCCCTAGAAGTCAAATGAAATTTAGCTAATGAAAAAGCAGATATATGGCACGTATTTATGGGAGTTATAATCTTTGTTAGACTCTGTTATGCATGCTAATTTTCCGTCCTGTTATATCTTATTTCTTGACTTAGGACATCAATAAATGTCTAAAATCTCTTGACTGTGTGAGGTACTTACCTTGTTACTTGTTAGTGTATCTATGTGTTTTGTGCCTAATGGTTAACCCGTGTTTTGATTCACATGTAAATATTTTATATGTCTTGTTTGAATGACTTTGGATTTCCCATTTCCTTTCCTTCCCTTTTTTATTTATTTATTTATTTTATTATTATTTTTTTAATCCCTTACAATCTTATAGCTTCTGTAACTGTGACAGTCATTTGTGTGTGTCCGTGTGTGTGTTTCCATCACACTCATCTAAATATTATTGCAGGAATAGTGATCTAGATGTGTTAATGTTACAGGAAATATGAGTGAAGCACCTGGATTTACATCGGTGGTATCAAAGACACCAGTTAGTTTCAGTGGTACAGCTAAGGATGCGAAAGTCGGGCCACCACTTGGTCTTGCTGATATAGGTGAAAGCCAGCGTGCTTATCTTGTTCAGGTTTCCTTACCCGGTAAATGTAAGTACTGTCATCACTTGTTGTAGTTCTTTTCCATAGTCTTCGTTTTATTTTCTTCCAAATATCTATGAATTAATTGGTCGGAAATTGGGTGTTTTCCTATAATCTATCTTTCTTCCACCTTTTCCTTTTTGGGTTGTCAATCTGAGATTCTGTGCATTAACCTTGAAAAGCATTTTATCAACAACCTAACCAGTCTCATCCAGAGCTCTTATATGACATCATAGTTTTGTTACAGTCTGAATTCTGAAACCAATAATATACTTATTACATAATTACACGTCATATGTTTAGTACAATCATTGGGGTGTCTGCGAACTTCTGAAGGACTACCCAGATTTTTCAAAACAGTCCAACAACTAGTTATTATCAATCTAAACAACACAAATATATCCAGATGCTTTTCATAAGTATTAAAGAACCCAAAGAAGTGAGAACTGACTTAAAATAACTATTACTATGCCATGGCAGGTAAAGTGAAGCTTGATGTAAGTAATGATGGAAAGGTTACGATTCAGGGACTAGTCCAAGACAGTGAATTTTTTCTCACCAATCAATGCAGCAACAATTACAAGGCCAAAGTGCAGCAACTAGCCCCATCTGGAAACTTCAACATCTCATTCTACTTACCTGGTCGAGTTGACCCCAGGTTGGTCACACCCACTATCCGGAACACTGGCATACTGGAAGTCATGGTGATGAAAAACAAAACACTTCCCAATCAACCCAATAATGCCGGTACTCCTGTCCCTACTCCTGTCTAGTTTGTTGCTTCTGTTTTTGGGCTCCATTCTGGGTCAACCATGCATTGGAGAGCCTGGTTATTTTTAGACGTAAGCGTATGTTATTGGTTGTTATTATTATGGCTGCTATGGCTATGTTGTAACTTAAATGATAAACTTTGCTTCAATCATCAGGTGCATGCGCACAAATTTTTTACTTAGGTTTGTTTTTAGTTGGTGTTTCTTTTATTATTGTGGTAGAAATGGTAAGTTTTCATTTTATGGAACAGGTGATAGAATGAGTGGGTTGGCTGGTCGGGTAACATGTTTTTTGGGTTAAAATCTTTTTTTTTTTTTTTTTTTTTTTTTTTTTTTTTTTTTTTTTTTTTTGGTATAGTTGAACACAGGTTAGGCAGGCTGACCCAAACAGACTTTGGTCATTTTTTTTTAAATTTATTCAATATTGTTAAGGACTTAAGGTGCTAATTGTGATTATAAAGCAACAGTGGTATTACAGTACCTCTAAATAAATATAAAGTGACTGAGTGTTATTTAGGAGTTGTATGCATTGAAATTCTACTTAGGTGACTTTCAACGTGTTTGTGGTGTTTGACACCCTTGTTTTGAGTCGACTCATTCGAGATAAACACAATTAAATTGATCAATTTGTCAGTAGGTGGGTTTGAAATTGTTCTCTTTGTATTAGGGAGTTTTAGTCATCCCATAAGGTACATAAGAGCGTAGATACGCCCACCGAAAGAACTTGTAAACAAACAAATGGAAACATTACAAATACATGTGACGGGTTGGGTCCAAACTATCAAATGTTGGGACCATTTGGCAAAGATCTAGGAAGGTTTTCACTTTTCTTTTGTAGGGTAAGAAGCCATCATGTAAAGGCCACACATCCCATTTAGCTTCCCTGTCTTCCTCCTCATCCTTATGTACCCTTTCTCGCCCCATTTTGGTCCCCAGGAGTTCCTTACTATGACGTAGTCTAGTCCCTTGGTTGTTCCATATCCAACAGCTGCCACTCCATGATCCAAATCGGTCCCACAATGCCCGTCAAACACACCCTAATCAACATTCACATTTATAAATTTAGAAATTATAAGAAAAAAGTGACGTTTTTTACTTTTTACTTTAAAGCCATTCCTGTAGACTTACCCCACTGTAAAACTGGAAGTCACGACCCGAAGCTTCAATAGCAACACTAATGGGTTGGTTTGCTAGTGCCTTTAAGAAGCTATCTTCATTGTTACGAGGTACATCATGGTATCCACTGATTGTCACCTTATCTGATATGTCCTATTAAAGATACAAATACTTTTAGAATCTTTGGATCCTGATAGGTTTTAGTAAAAAAGATTATAGTATATACCTTCTTGTCATCACATGTGCCTTCACTCATGATGTATGGATACTCTTCTTCTTTATGTAGTCCACCAGTCTTCATGATGTATGCAAATGCATAATCCATAAGACCTCCATTGCAGCCATTATTGAAGGTTGTGTCACAGTCGATTAGTTCTTGTTCCGACAACTCTGTTAGATTTCCTGTCACAATTTGGTTTATACCCTCCACTGCAGCCACCGTCGAGAATGCCCAACAACTACCTGTAACGTTTTTAAATATTCAAATCTTGTTTTAATCAACTAGAATGATAAGAGGATATCTAGGCTTGCTTATAGTAGTACTAAGTTTGTTTTGAATGTTTAGGTAAAACGGCTAGTCTACTTAGTTACTACTTGTGTAGTTGTACTTACCACATTGTCCTTGGTTCTTTACTGGAGCAACGGCTCCTTTCTTTCTCCAATCGACTGACTTTGGTAGATCCACAAAATCTCTATAGGTAAATTCTTCATCGGACGTTTCTTTCCTCTCAGGCAACTCTCCTTTGAGCCCCAAGAAGTTGCTTTTGAACTCTTCATGGCTCATATCAGCAAACTCGTTAAGTCCAAGCCAGTAGTTGCTAACTTTCTTATTGGTGTCATCGATATGCTTCAAGTTGTCCATAAAGATTTCGAACCGATGTAGTTTTTCATCTAGACTCTCATATAATTTGCTATGTTTAGCAACCCATGATTCGAAAAGGTGGACAACTTTATGAATGGTGGTTAGATCTTCGGGGGCGTATCCTAGGATTGAAAACTCATGGGCTAAAGCCGAACATGCCAAAACCGATACGAATAGGAAAAAGATTGATGTTGTTTTGGATGAAATGATGAATGCCATGTTTGTGTTGTGGAAAACATATGAATCAAGTAGAGTTTATATAGTGTTGTGTTTGAATATTGTAAGGCATAGTTTATGTTGCTTTGAAGTCAAGATATTTGAAAAGCTGTTTGTTTCTTAAAAGATTGGTTCTTTTGGCAATCTTTTGATCCACTCATGTCTTTAGGAACACTTAGAAGCATGAAGTTGGTGAAAGCAAATTCATTTATCATGAGGTGTGTAACACAATAAGGAACATTCGTTTAACAGCTTGGCGATGGCGAAATGTAGCTAATCAGACTGTGATCATTTTCATTGTCGAGAATAGCACTGTTGTTCTATTTAGGTGTTCACAAAGTGTGTTTTTGAGTTTGAAGAAAAAAGAAGTTATTCAGAACATAAATATTTACATTTACTCACTTAAAGGCGCCACCACGTCATTTTACCTTAATTATAACATTCTTATAACATAAAACTAAAAACACCCTCCCAATAACATTCTTATAACACACTACCAAAAAACCCCGCCTTTTTTTTTTTTTTTTTTAAAGAGCATTTCAATAGGAAGCCACCTATATAACACAAAGGAGCGGTAGTATAACTATAATAATGGCATCATTGGGTGCAAAACTGCAAATTGACACTTATAACATGCAATAGGTTATTTCACCGTGCTGTCTTACAACTAATATTGCATTGTAGTATATGTTGCAATAGGTTATTTCACCGTGCTGTCTTACAACTAATATTGCATTGTAGTATATGTTTTAATTGAGACTTCAATTTATAACCTTTTGACTAACATTGTGTGAGTGAGTTTTAGGGTAAGGAAATTGAAAGTAACCATTTTCGGCTAATTTTGAGAGGAAACATTTTACTTCTAAGATCAATCAAATCATTCTACCTTTTCATTCATTTTTCTTGATATTTAAGAACACAACATTTTTTGTCACTTCATTTCCTTTAGTTTCATTCCTTAAGTGATACTCGAGAACACAATATAAGATTCTGTGTATGTAGATAATAAAAAACTAGATGATTACCCGTCCATAGTGGCGATAAGGTATAAAAGCGTCAATTTGTTTGTGTTTTTTTTATTGTATATAAAAGTGTAAGTGAGAGTAAAGAAAGTTTGTTGATTAAATTGTAATTAAATATTTAAATAATTAATAGATTGTATTGTCTTTTATAAATAAGCATATTTTAGTCAAACAACATTAATTACTAGTATTTTATAACTTTTTAAGTTTTTGAGTAAAGCTCAACATTTTTTTTAAAGAGAATTTCATTTATATCCTTACAAAACAGCATTATTACATTAATATCCTTACAAAAATCAAATTTACGCCAATATCCTTGTTAAACTTGAAAATACTCATGTATATCCAAATAAATAAGTTAAATATAGGAAAATGATTTTTATCTTTAAAACTTTTATTATGATATTATCAATAAGTCAAATTACATTTTTGCCCCTATCTTCAAAATCAAACTAACACACAAGCAGGCCTTTCTTTTTCCCAGTCCATCTCGTCGTCCCACACATTTCCAACACCATTTATGTTATTATTTTTCTAGTAAATAAGAAGCTTAGGTGTGTTTAGTTGGAGATAAATTCTTCATTTTTCCAAAAAATTTTCTATAAGAAAATGAAAAAACTGAAAACACGTTTAGTCGCATTTTTTTCCAACAATTTTCAAAAAAAAAAAAAAATGAAATTCTTATTTTCTAAATTTTAACTAAGAAATTTAAAAACACATTCTACCATTCTTACTTCTTTCTCATTTTTTTTTCTCAACTAAAAAAAAAAAAACACATACATCATTCTACCCCTAATCTCTTGTGTCATCCTCCACCGCCGACCGTCGCCGTCACCGTCGCAATTTGAGGTAATCTTCTTATCATTTTTAAAAAAAGAAAAATATAACTCCAACTAAACGCGTTTTCAAAATTCTCAACTCTTCTCTAGAGAAGAAAAACCATCCCATTCTCAAGGAATTTTGAGATGGAAAAATTGAGAAATTTTTCACCAACTAAACGGCCCCTTAGGTCTGTCTAAAAAGGCACCTACACCCGCTGTAATGGCGATACAAAGTGGTAGGATCACCAAGAAGAAACCCAACAAACCGCAACATGCGAATAACAAGGGTAAAGGCACTGGGAATGGAAAAGGCAAACAAGTTGCGACTCACCAACAGAAGCCTAAGAAGCAAAATCCTCCTCCTAAGAAGAAGGAAGCTCCCAATAAGGATTTGGCTTCTTGTCACTATTGCAACACTCCTGGACATTGGAAGCGGAACTGTCCATTGTTACTAGAGGAGTTACGCCTCAACAAGAGTAAAATGCCTGGTAACGTCGCAAGCACTTCAGGTATATTTATGATTGAATTATTTTCTTTTCCTCGTAAGAATAATTCCTGGATATATGATACAGGATGTGGTACTCACATTTGTAATACGTCGCAGGGACTTAGAGGAGCAATGAAGCTGGCCTATGGAGAAAGATACTTGTACGTAGGAAATGGCATACGTGCAGCAGTTGAAGCCATAGGGACTTTCAATTTAGTTTTACCTTCGGGTTTGATACTAGTATTGAATAATTGTCATTATGCACCCTCTATTGTTAGGGGTGTTGTTTCAGTTTCTTTGTTATTGGATAATGGTTTTGTTCACACATTTATTAATAATGAAATTTCTGTTTCTTAAATAATGTTTTTTACTTTAATGCAATTCCAATAAATGATGTGTTTGAAATTGATATGAAAAATCGTGTGTCCAATAGAAATAATTCTATGTATAGCATTAGCAATAAGAGAATCAAGTCTAACTTGGATTCGTCTTATCTTTGGCACTGTCGTCTTGCCCATATAGGCAAGGATCGTATGGAAAAGCTGCAACATGATGGGCTTTTGCAAAAGATCAATGATGAATCATTTGATAAATGTGAATCCTGCATATCTGGAAAGATGACAAAGAAACCTTTTTCACATCAAGTGGAAAGGGCTACAGAACTACTTGGATTAATACACACTGATGTATGTGGTCCACTTAGACATGTGTGAAAACGCGGTGCTAGCTACTTCATAACCTTCACGGATGATTATAGTCGTCATGGTTATGTTTATTTACTTAAACATAAACATGAAGTCTTTAACACATTCAAGATTTTCAAAAGTGAAGTAGAATTACAACTCGGTAAGAAGATTAAGGCTCTTCGATCCGATAGAGGCGGTGAATATATAAGCCAAGAGTTTAAAGATTTCTTAACTGAGTGTGGTATACTCCAGCATCTCACAGCTCCTTATACTCCACAGCAAAATGGTGTATCTGAAAGGAGAAATCGTACTTTGCTTGACATGGTACGACCAATGTTTAATCTTACAACTCTACCCTTATCCTTTTGGGATTATGCCCTTGAAACTGCAATTCGCATAGAATATGGTTCCAACTAAGAAGGTTGATAAGACTCCATATGAATTATGGACAGTAAAAGCTCCCAACTTTTCTTACTTAAAGGTATGGGGTTGTGACGCGTTTGTTAAACATGATTCACCAGATAAACTCCAACAGAGATCTGTTAAGTGTATCTTCGTAGGATATCCAAAGGAAACGATGGGTTACTACTTTTACTTTCCACTAGAGAATAAAGTCATTGTGGCTAGGTATGGAGATTTCTTTGAAAAGACTCTCATATCTCAAGAATTCAGTGGGAGAGTTTATGATCTAGAAGATGAAGATACATCACTTTCTGAAAACACTAGCTCACTTCTTGTGGAACCTAAAAGTTTAGGTCCTCCACCTGAAGTTGAAGTGGTACCCATTCACAGATCTTCAAGACCTGTGAAAGCACTTGAACGTCTATGTCTTAACGTAGAGTGTGAGCAAACTATACTAGGGGATCTTGATGAACCTACTAGTTATAAGGCTGATATGAATGGTCCTGAAAATGAAAAATGGCGGAGTGCTATGAATGGGAAATGCAATCCATAAGAGACAACGAAGTCTGGATAGAAGTAGACCTTCCTCCAAATGCCAAGGTAGTTGGAAGTAAATGGCTGTACAAGAAGAAAACAGACATGGATGGCATTGTACACACCTATAAGGCTCGTTTGGTAGCTAAAGGCTTTACTCAAACATATGGTGTTGACTATGAGGAGACCTTTTCTCCTGTAGTTGACATTAGAGCTATTAGGATTCTCTTAGCTATAGCTGCTTACTATGACTATGAGATATGGCAAATGGATGTCAAAACCGCCTTCTTAAATGGTCGCCTAGATGAAGACATCTATATGGCGCAGCCTGAGGGGTTTGTGAATCCAGAATTTCCGTATGCAAACTTCAAAGATCCATTTATGGATTGAAGCAAGTATCACGTCAATGGAATAAAAGATTTGATGCTGAAATCAAAGGTTTTGGATTTACTCAAAATCTTGATGAGCCATGTGTATACCAGAAAGCTAGTGAGAGTAATGTTACTTTCCTTATCCTATATGTCGATGACATATTAATCTTAGGAAACCACATACCAAGTTTAAAGGAAGTTAAAGCCTATCTTGGTAAATGTTTTTCTATGAAGGATTTAGGAGAAGCAGTATACATCCTTGGAATCAAAATCTACAGAGATAGATCAAAGTGGTTGATTGGATTAAGTCAAAGTGCTTACATTGATAAAGTATTGAAGAGATTTAATATGAAAAATTCCAAGAAAGGATATTTGCCAATGCAAGTAGAAAATGGCTTAAGTAGCAAACTATGTGCCTCAACACCTGAAGAGGTTGCACTCATGAAGAAAGTTCCATATGCTTCAGCAGTAGGATCTATCATGTATGCAGTAAGATGCACAAGACATGATGTGGCATTTGCACAAAATATGACCAGTCGTTATCAACAGAATCTAGGTGGAAAGCACTGGCACGCTGTTAAAAGCATTCTTAAGTATTTGAGGAATACCAAAGATATGTTTCTAGTGTATGGGGGAAATCCAGATGCAGAACTTGATGTTACAGGTTACTGTGATGCATCCTTTGAAACTGATAAAGATGATACGAAGTCTCAGACGGGTTATGTCTTTGTTATTAATAGAGGAGTAGTTGACTGGAAGAGCAAGAAGCAGACAACAATTGCGATGTCTATTACAGAAGCTGAGTATATTGTTGCATCGGAAGCTGCGATGGAAGCTGTTTGGATTAGGAAATTCATTTTGGGACTTGGTATTATGCCGTCAATTGAATTACCTATTAATATATATTGTGACAATTCAGCCGCAGTTACATTCGCCAATGAACTTGGAGTTATGAAGGACGCCAGACATTTTCCTAGAAGATATCATTATGTTCGTGAATAAGTCGATATATGTGAAATCAATTTACTCAGAATTCACACAGATAACAATCTAGCTGATCCATTTACGAAGGCTTTATCTAAGGAAAAGCTTACTCAACATGCTAATAGCATTGGACTTCGTTTAGCTAGTAGTTTCATGTAGACCTGTGGGGTTATCCCCTAAGGAGAGGCTCGCAGTTGGTATCTCTGCCCGAGGATGCGACACTAACTCGAGCCAACAACTAACATCTAACAACTAACCCACCGTTCAAAAAAAAAAAAATCATGTAGACCTGTGGTTAGTATTTGGATAAAGGATATTGTAAACAATAATTGTTCAAATGAAATGAAATATTTTGTTATGTTTATTTCCATTTATAAATATTGTATCCTATATTTGCATATTTAATCCACTAATAACTTAAGTTATTCTAAATAGTCCGTTGTCAATTAATGATATGGGAGTATCATTGAACTAAGACAAATCTGAGTTTTGGTATAATATACTTAAAGTATATTGATGCGTAGACATGCCAAATTCACATGATATTCAATAAATGAAAAATTGAATATAGGACAAAATCTCAATTACATGATTATACTTATGGATGTTGTCATTATAGTAAATCATGAATATTTATCCTTAGACTTGAGATACCAGGTAACTACTGTGGATGTAGCTCATTTTCTGTGAGATAGTCTAACGCTATCCGTAACTGGTAGTTATAAGGATTATTTTCAGAGGTGATGCGAAATTCATAGGTTATGCTTGTAGTCAATACAGGATTTGGTTCTTTCAAATTTGTTTTGAAGTTTAATACTGTTTGGCCACTCGTAGGATTAACAAGATGTTTGCATTGCCATGCCCAAGGTCTATCTGGAATACGTTCAGATGAATTGGGAATCTTGCTTGATCATAAATAACGAGAAACAATAGTTAATTATGGAATGGCTTCGATCCATATCCATATTAACATAGTATTAGAATCAAAGGGATAAGTATGATGATGAATCATCAAATGTGGTTTTTTCCAGGAAACCATACTCGTGATCGTTCTGGGGACATTGGCGTGTTATGCTAGACTAACTAATGTCATTATTACATTAATGTATATCCGAGTGGGAGCTGTTAGAATTAACGGATAAAAATTAACGAATATGTCCGGACTCAAACTCGAGACTTCGGGATTGCACAATTTAAGTATGAGTTTCAGTTAATTGATAATTATTATTTTAGTTACGAATAATTATTAAATTCACGAAATAAGCACTTAACGGTAACTAACGACCGTTAGACGAGAGTTAAAGGACTAAGATTGAAATAGTGGCCAAGAAGGATCTAGAAGACCCCCTTGGGCTTGTGATCGGCCGACCCTCATCCTAAAGGGATAGGGATTGATTTCTTTTGCTCCAATTTTGTGATAGTATAAATACATGGCCTCATGGATTCATTCTATTCATTCCTTGGTTCATTAGCAAACCAATTTCTCTTCTTCCTCTCTTTTCTTGAGCTATAGGCGATCCACAAGGATTAACTAAGGCTCAACTAGTAGTGCTTGCTCGTGAATTAAGAACCTAGCTTTTCTTATTGAAACGCTAATAGTACGTGTGTTTGAGAATGAAGTGTTGGCATACTTTTGCTAACATTGTGATTTCCCTTTCGACTACACCATAGTCGATCCATATTAAACCCTAATTAGGATTTATAAGTTCTTGTTCAATTGATTTCTTGTTCTTGCTAGAAATCACAAAAGAGATACGCATTTATTTTATATTCGGTTAATTTCAATTACATGTATTTGATCCTATTCCGCTGCGTGCTTGATGTGTTTTATGTTTATATACTCTGTTATGATTTACACATTCCAACAAATATCATCAACATACACTATCAGATCAATAAGCACATAACCATAAGACTTGGTGTAAAGAGAATAACATATTTACTCCGTTTAAAACCATTTTCGAGTAAAGCATGAGACAACTTTACATTCCACTGTCTTGGAGCTTTGTATAAGCCTATACAGTGACTTATTTAACTTGTAAACCTCAGTCTCATTTTTGTTATCTAAACCAAGTAGCAAAGTCATATAGACATACTACGGTAAATCTCCATATAAAAATGTATTATTGACATAATGTTGAAACAAAAACCAACCATTACACACAACAAGAGATATGAGACATCTCACGGTAGTCATTTTGACTACAGGACTACATGTCTCCTCATAATCTAAACCCTCTATTTGATTATAACCTTTAGCAACAAGCCTAGCCTTATATCTTTCTATTTCACACATAAGCTTTATACTTAATTTTATAGATCCAATTACATCCTATAGCTTTTCTACCAACTATCAGTTAAGGTCCGAGTGTTATTTCTATGTAATGCTTCTAGCTCATTATTCATGGCCAGTTTCTATCCCTCCTCTTATTTTTATTTATTTATTTTATTTATTTATAGAGGGTTTTGTTAGAGTTTGACAATCAAATAACACATATTGCGGAAGCTAGGATCAAGTATAACACATAATTATTAACTAAAACATAAATAGTAAACGTACCCGATGCACTTCAAATAAACCTTGATTCTTGGACAATTAGATCAATGATAAACCCCTTACCGTTTTGTTTATCGATCTCTTGATAATTACTAAAGTAAGTAATTACCTCGTTCTTGTATACACAAACTACCAACGAATAAAGGTTTGTTGCAAGTAAACGAAACACTTAAGTTTTAGACATGACAAAATCGACCCACAACCCTTGGGAGGTGATGAACCGATCGGCCAAGCAAAGAAAGAGAGAAACAAGGATTTTAGGGTTAGAATGTGTGCACAAAAGATTGTGAAAGTCTTACCCTTGGCCTTGTATTTATACTAGGTGATTTCTTGGTGATCAAGCAAGGCTTGGGTCGACCCTTGTGTGGGCTTCGACCGGCCATAGCACCCCAAAGGGGTTTCTAGATCCTTCTTGACTCCCAAGTTTCACTCTAGTCCTTATCTTTCGTCCCTAACGATAATTAGTCCATACGGTTATTAACTAACGACCGTTTAGTCCGTTAAGTGTTATAAATATATATATTCGATACATTTAATATATATATATATATATATATATATATATATATATATATATATATATATATATATATATATATATATATATATATATATTTATTTTACATTATTCTTGTTTGTAAAGTGTGCAATCCCGAGGTCTCGGGTTCGATCCTAGACATTTACTTATTAATGTTTATACGTAACATTTACCAGCTCCCACTCGTATATCCATTAATAGTAAAATGACACTGGTTAGCGTCTTGCAACACTCCAATGCCCCTAGTTCAATCCGAGCTAGGTTTCCTGGAAAAACCTTTAATGATTCATCATTATAATTATCCTTTCATTACTAATACCACATTAATAAAGATGTGAGTTCCTTTATTAAATTTCTGTTTCTCGTTTCTTTATGATTGAACAAAATTACCAAAACATCTGAACGTATTCCAGATAGACTTTGGGCATGGCCATGCTGTCACACCCCCAAAATCGGGTCCAAGACCACACCCTTTAACCATGTGCATTAATGTATTCATTTTATACTAATAAACTCTTATAACATACTTTACCAAATTTCACAAAATCATAACATACCTTTTTAGTAAGATCAAAACTCATCTTTCTCTTCATCCTCTCCAAACCCACGACCAAACCACCATCCCTAGCTCAAGTGATCATTTTCCATAAAGTAAAACACAAAACTTGTTCATTTTACAAGCCTAATCAAGAATCAAGCAACAAAAACACAAGAACATCAAGCATAATCATCCTATAATCATCTCATTTTATCAAGTAAGTTTTCATCTTTATTTTTTCATGGATCATCCTATTTTTACATGTATTACATAAGTATCATGCTAAAAACCATGTACAAGTAGCTATACCACACTTTATTTTGGCTAAAAAGAAACATACAAACCCTAACTTTTTAGTTATGAATCCCCTTGCTCTAATAACTTGGTTAGGAGTCCATGGCACCCTAAGAAGGTGTATGGTAAGATTAGATTAGCCATGTGGTGATTACAAGAGGTTTGGTGATGGTAGAAATTAGTTTTTAACCTTGGAAACTTGATTTGGAACCTATTTTAGACATGCTGTCTCGTTTTGTAAAAATCTGGAAAATCAGTAAACACCAAGGAAACTTTGGCAAAATTTTTAGAAAATACTTTCAAAAACGAATCCGTAGGCGAAAGAACGGATTAAAAAGAGTCTATAACGAAGGAGTTATGATTTTTCCAAGATTGTAGACGAAAAGTATTTTTCTGAAAATGTATGCTGTTGGACGTTTTTCATTGGACAAAAAGAGACTTTAGACGTAACCCGGAGGAGCCGAGCTTTCCAAAATATATTACTGCATACTAAGACGTAACCGTGGACATAAAGAACAAGTAAAACGGACAAGTAACGACAAAGATATACTCGTTTGAATATCGGCTAAAACCATTTTATAATTGACAGCTTTTATTAAATTTGGCGCAAAAACTACGAAGTACATTTTTGAGCTAGAAGTAATATCAAGTACCGAGCTTTATAACTAATGTAGTATTAGTTATTACGAGTATGTTTTCATCATTTTAAGGATTACAACCCGAGTATTTCAACGCTTACATGGAAACTTACGTTATATATATATATATATATATATAAGTATATATATATTATAACTAGCTATTTATATTTTCTAATAGCAATATTTTCCAAATTTTTGGATTATATATTTTTGATAATACAAGTGTTTTTCAAAGAGTAGAGTGGTATAGAAACATGTGCATGGACATTCATAACATCATTTCATGATCTAAAGTAGATCGTTCATCATTCATATTAGGTTGCGGCTAGTGTGCGCGCCTTGTTTTTCAACTCATTACATGTTCATGGTACCATCATTGCATCATTACTTCAGGTGAGTCATAGCCCCACTTTTACTTGTTAAATTTCTTTATAAACTCTTTGGGGGAGATACATGCTTCAATACTTGTTCTATGCTTTTATACGATTTGAATTACTTCTGGGGGAGAATACACTGCTTTAATTATTTTTGTACAATGCCAAAGTATTACAAATTCCATACATTGCTTAAGTTGCCTTATTACTACCACGTCATGACAAGTCCCCTTTATTTCATGGACCGTTAATTAAGATTCAAGCGAGAGTGAGTGAATAGATCTATTGAGGGTGACTCCTCCATTCGTGTTTGGGTTGCTCCAACGGAATTACGAATGCATTTCATTTCTAATTTATTGAGTGTCTGGTAAACACTCATTTGGGGCAGGATTTAGTACGTCTAGCTTCGGGGTCATGAGCTTAAGAGACAATGTAGCACTTTTGACATTTATGTCGGTTCACTTTATACTTGTGGCTATTGTACATACAAAATTACTTATAAATTCCCGATACTTTTTCATCATTATTACTACTGAATTACGATGCCTTTGCATCAAGTCTTATTACTGAAATACGATGCCTTTGCATCAGCCTTATTACTGAATTACAATGCTTTTGTATCAAACTTATTACATTTGGCAGTGGGTTGTAAACACACAGGTTACAAGTCTCTTATGGCGGGACTTGGAACTGAGTGGATTTACGATGCCTTTGCTGGGAAATCTTCATTTATGTGCATTACATTCTTTTTCACAAGACTCTATGAACTCACCAACCATTGTGTTGACACTTTAGCATGTATTTTCAGGTATTAACCAATGGCACGCTACAGGAGGTTTTGGCAGGGCATGACATGGTCATAGAAGACTCTGATTATTCATTTGGGGACCGTTTTTAACTATTTTAATGGCCTACTTCCGCATTACTTTTAACAATGTAAAATCAACATTTTGATTTAACTATTTTATTCTAAATGATCCAAGTGCAAACCATTTTTGAACTAGTGTTGTGATATCAATTGAGTTACACCCCAGCTACATGTATGCTTCCGCTGGACCCGATTTTGGGGGTGTGACAGATTGGCATCAGAGCTTTGGCTATAGCGAACTAAGTGTTTTAAAACCTAGACTATAGCTACTTTCAAGAAAACTTAACCCTATGACCGTCACGTGCCTGCCTGCCAAGCTGAAGCCTCATTTGTGGTTAGTTGCTGACATAGGTGATGAGACTTGTGTCTCATTATCTGATATATTATATTCATTTATTATAGTTGATTACTATAATTGTCTTTCATATAAGCATGCTCATGTATCATATATGTCACCGCATTATTTTTTTTTTCCTTGCATAGTTTCATCATTTGACCTCGAGCTTGGTCACTTGCTTTTGTCTTTCAGAACGTCTTGGTATTTGTGAAGGACATAGTATTAGTATGACTGAGCTGAGTATTTCAAAATTCATGGAACCTCGGTGGAATATAGACTAGTCACCTATATTCAACCCGGGATAGTGGGACATAGGCTGATTACCTATGTCCGACTCAGAAATGAATTTTGCAACACTGAGAATGGTTATAATAAAATTCTGTCTGGATTGAATCCTTTACTCATTTTCCAAATGTTTCATGCATGTGTGTATACCCTCATTGTCAGAACATTCATACTTTTCATCACCTTTTCACCAATATGTTTTCAGAGACCAACATAAACTGAACTTCGGGACGAAGTTCCTTTTAGAGGGGAAGACTGTCACAACTCATCATTTCACGTCATTTACCATTTCAGGTCATTTTCCAAAACTTCGACTTTTTACTATTCATAAATCACTATTCATCAAAACACTATTCATCGTTTTACTATTCATCGTTTTCGAGGTCCGTTTGATATTCTGAGAAACTTTTTGGAAATTTACTATTCACCGAACACTATTCATTTCCGGAAAAGTTTTCATCATTCACTTGCATTACTCATTTCATCGTAAATTTAGTTTACGGGTATTCAAATTCGCGTAACCGGATTGGTTTAGGTGCGAATTCATTTCATTAGTGTTAAGTACACTGCATACGGACTGGGGATAGTCTGCATATCATCATAACAGCATTTTCATGTTGTACCACTCTCAGGATTTTCAAAACTTCCATATTCAGTACATTTAACGTTTTTACGTATACGTAATTATAATAAACGTTAACACCCGGTTTATACACGACGAATATATCTAAATATTCCCACAATGGTCCCGACATATTTTTAAATCCATTTTAACATCATAAAAGTTATAACATTCAGTTACCCAGTATTTTGGAAATTTATTTTATTTATAACGTACGCGTATAAATATAACGACGGTTTTCGTTAAAACTAAACATTAATCACCCGATCACTCAGTAAATGTACCCAACATATTTTTAATATGTTTTTAACATTATTATAACTTTATTTCATCTCGGTTAACTTCGTGAACGTTTATTGCTATTAAACCCGGTACCCGATTTTAACGAATAACGCGTAATAACACTTAACGCTACACTATATTTTCTAAGTGATCAAAACCGTTTTGGCTACTCCTTTTCACACCCAAAAACCGGCCCAAGACCACACCCTTTAACCATGTGCATTAATGTATTCATTTTATACTAATAAACTCTTATAACATACTTTACCAAATTTCACAAAATCATAACATACCTTTTTAGTAAGATCAAAACTCATCTTTCTCTTCATCCTCTCCAAACCCACGACCAAACCACCATCCCTAGCTCAAGTGATCATTTTCCATAAAGTAAAACACAAAACTTGTTCATTTTACAAGCCTAATCAAGAATCAAGCAACAAAAACACAAGAACATCAAGCATAATCATCCTATAATCATCTCATTTTATCAAGTAAGTTTTCATCTTTATTTTTTCATGGATCATCCTATTTTTACATGTATTACATAAGTATCATGCTAAAAACCATGTACAAGTAGCTATACCACACTTTATTTTGGCTAAAAAGAAACATACAAACCCTAACTTTTTAGTTATGAATCCCCTTGCTCTAATAACTTGGTTAGGAGTCCATGGCACCCTAAGAAGGTGTATGGTAAGATTAGATTAGCCATGTGGTGATTACAAGAGGTTTGGTGATGGTAGAAATTAGTTTTTAACCTTGGAAACTTGATTTGGAACCTATTTTAGACATGCTGTCTCGTTTTGTAAAAATCTGGAAAATCAGTAAACACCAAGGAAACTTTGGCAAAATTTTTAGAAAATACTTTCAAAAACGAATCCGTAGGCGAAAGAACGGATTAAAAAGAGTCTATAACGAAGGAGTTATGATTTTTCCAAGATTGTAGACGAAAAGTATTTTTCTGAAAATGTATGCTGTTGGACGTTTTTCATTGGACAAAAAGAGACTTTAGACGTAACCCGGAGGAGCCGAGCTTTCCAAAATATATTACTACATACTAAGACGTAACCGTGGACATAAAGAACAAGTAAAACGGACAAGTAACGACAAAGATATACTCGTTTGAATATCGGCTAAAACCATTTTATAATTGACAGCTTTTATTAAATTTGGCGCAAAAACTACGAAGTACATTTTTGAGCTAGAAGTAATATCAAGTACCGAGCTTTATAACTAATGTAGTATTAGTTATTACGAGTATGTTTTCATCATTTCAAGGATTACAACCCGAGTATTTCAACGCTTACATGGAAACTTACGTTATATATATATATATATATATATATATATATATATATATATATATATATATATATATATATATATATATATATATATATATAAGTATATATATATTATAACTAGCTATTTATATTTTCTAATAGCAATATTTTCCAAATTCTTGGATTATATATTTTTGATAATACAAGTGTTTTTCAAAGAGTAGAGTGGTATAGAAACATGTGCATGGACATTCATAACATCATTTCATGATCTAAAGTAGATCGTTCATCATTCATATTAGGTTGCGGCTAGTGTGCGCGCCTTGTTTTTCAACTCATTACATGTTCATGGTACCATCATTGCATCATTACTTCAGGTGAGTCATAGCCCCACTTTTACTTGTTAAATTTCTTTATAAACTCTTTGGGGGAGATACATGCTTCAATACTTGTTTTATGCTTTTATACGATTTGAATTACTTCTGGGGGAGAATACACTGCTTTAATTATTTTTGTACAATGCCAAAGTATTACAAATTCCATACATTGCTTAAGTTGCCTTATTACTACCACGTCATGACAAGTCCCCTTTATTTCATGGACCGTTAATTAAGATTCAAGCGAGAGTGAGTGAATAGATCTATTGAGGGTGACTCCTCCATTCGTGTTTGGGTTGCTCCAACGGAATTACGAATGCATTTCATTTCTAATTTATTGAGTGTCTGGTAAACACTCATTTGGGGCAGGATTTAGTACGTCTAGCTTCGGGGTCATGAGCTTAAGAGACAATGTAGCACTTTTGACATTTATGTCGGTTCACTTTATACTTGTGGCTATTGTACATACAAAATTACTTATAAATTCCCGATACTTTTTCATCATTATTACTACTGAATTACGATGCCTTTGCATCAAGTCTTATTACTGAAATACGATGCCTTTGCATCAGCCTTATTACTGAATTACAATGCTTTTGTATCAAACTTATTACATTTGGCAGTGGGTTGTAAACACACAGGTTACAAGTCTCTTATGGCGGGACTTGGAACTGAGTGGATTTACGATGCCTTTGCTGGGAAATCTTCATTTATGTGCATTACATTCTTTTTCACAAGACTCTATGAACTCACCAACCATTGTGTTGACACTTTAGCATGTATTTTCAGGTATTAACCAATGGCACGCTACAGGAGGTTTTGGCAGGGCATGGCATGGTCATAGAAGACTCTGATTATTCATTTGGGGACCGTTTTTAACTATTTTAATGGCCTACTTCCGCATTACTTTTAACAATGTAAAATCAACATTTTGATTTAACTATTTTATTCTAAATGATCCAAGTGCAAACCATTTTTGAACTAGTGTTGTGATATCAATTGAGTTACACCCCAGCTACATGTATGCTTCCGCTGGACCCGATTTTGGGGGTGTGACACATGCAAACATTTTGTCAACCCTACGAGGGGCCCAGCAGTATTAAACTTCTAAACAAATCAGAAGGAATAAATTCTTTCTTGACTACAAGAATAACCCATGAACTTTGCAACACTTCTGAAAACAACCCTTATAACTCCCTGTTACGGTGAGCGGTAGATTGCTTCACAAAAATGCACTACATCCATGACACTTATCTGGTATCTCAAGTCTGATGATAAATTTAAATATGATTCTCACATTAAATTTTAAATCATATTGTTTGGGATAAGTTCAATATTCAATTCATCGAATATCATGTGAAATTGGTATGACTACGCATCAATATACTTTCAAGTATATCCTAAACCAATACTCAAATTTGTCTTAGTTTAATGATATTCCCATATCATTAATCGACAATGGACATTTAGAATAATAAATTTATTCATGGATCTTAAACATGCAAATATAGGATATATTATTAAGACAATGATAAATAAACATAAAACTTATTTTATTCCATTAAAATAATAATTGTACATTACATCCTTTATCCAAACACTAATCACAAATGGGCATGAAACTTTCAGCTAATCTAAGTCCTACACCTTCAGCATGCTTGTAAAGCTTAGTGCCAGGTAGAGGCTTTGTTAATTGATCTGCCAAGTTATCATCTGTGTGAACTTTGAGCATTTCGATTTCGCCTATTTCGACTTGTTCTCGAACATAGTGATGCTTAATCGGGAAATGTCTGGTGCCTTTCATGATTCCAGGCTCATTGGCAAATGTAATTGCAGCTGAATTGTCACAATACATTTTAATAGGTCTTTGAATCGAAGGCATAACTCCAAGCCCTGAAACAAATTTCCTAATCCAAACAGCTTCCATTGCAGCTTCTGAAGCAGCTATATACTCACTTTCTGTAGCAGACATCGCTAGTACACTCTGCTTTCTGCTCCTCCAATCCACAGCTCCTCCATTAATGACAAAGACATAACCCGTCTGAGACTTCGTATCATCCTTATCACCTTTCCAAGAAGCATCGCAGTAACCTGTAACATCAAGTTCTGCCGATGGATTTCCCCCATAAACCAAGAACATCTCTTTAGTAGCCCTAAGGTACTTAAGAATATTCTTAACAGCAGTCCAGTGAGCTACACCTGGATTTTGCTGATATCGACTGGTTAAATTCTGAGCAAATGCTACATCAGGTCTTGTACTTTTTACCGCATACATTATAGATCCCACAGCTGAAGCATAAGGGACTCTTTTCATGCGTTGCACCTCTGCAGGTGTTGAAGCACAAACCTTGTTGCTCAAGCCATGTTGTTCTTGCATTGGCAAATATCCTTTCTTGGAATTTTGCATACTAAATCTCTTTAGTATTTTATCAATGTAAGCACTTTGGCTTAATCCAATTAATCGCTGAGATCTATCTCTATATATCTTGATTCCCAGAATAAATGCAGCTTCCCCTAAATCTTTCATAGAAAAACACTTTCCAAGATATGCCTTAACCTTTTGCAAACCTGGAATGTTGTTTCCCATGATCAATATGTCATCAACATATAATATAAGGAAAATTACATTACTCCCACTAACTTTGTGATATACACACGGCTCATCAAGATTTTGAGTGAATCCATACTTTTTAATTTCACCATCAAATCTCTTATTCCATTGTTGTGATGCTTGCTTTAATCCATAAATGGATCTTTTAAGCTTGCATACACGATTTGGGAATTCTGGATTTACATACCCCTCAGGCTGCGCCATATAGATGTCTTCATCTAGGCGACCATTTAAGAAGGCGGTTTTTACATCCATTTGCCAAATCTCATAGTCATAGTAAGCGGCTATGGCTATAAGAATCCTAATTGCCCTTATGTCAGCTACAGGAGAAAAGGTCTCCTCATAGTCAACACCAAAAGTTTGTGTATAGCCTTTAGCTACACAACGGGCCTTATAGGTGTGTACAACGCCATCCATGTCAGTCTTTTTCTTGTAGAGCCATTTACTACCAACTAGTTTGGCACCCGGAGGTAGGTCTACTTCTTCCCAGACATCATTGTCTTCCATGGATTGCATTTCCCCATCCATAGCTTCTTTCCATTTGGCCTTTTCAGGTCCATTCATGGCAGCTTTATAACTTGTAGGCTCATCAAGATCACCCAGTATATTCTCATCACTCTCTACATTAAGACATAGACGAGTAGGAGCTTTTACTGGTCTTGTTGACCTACGAATGGGAATCACTTCAACTTCAGGTGGAGGACCTAAACTTTCAGGTTCTACCGGAAGTTGGTTAGTGTTTTCAGAAGGTTCTACATCTTCTTGACCGTCTTCCAGATCATATACTCTCCCACTGAATTCTTGAGATATGAGCTCCCTTTCAAGGAAGTCTCCATACCTTGCAACAAATACTTTGTTTTCAGGTGGGTAATAAAAGTAGTATCCCATAGTTTCCTTAGGGTATCCTACGAAGATGCACTTCACAGATCTTTGTTGGAGTTTGTCTGCTGAGTCACGTTTAACATACGCCTCACAACCCCAGACCTTAAGATAAGACAGGTTAGGAGCTTTTCCAGTCCATACCTCATATGGTGTCTTATCAACCTTCTTTGTTGGAACCATATTTAGAATGCGAACCGCAGATTCTAAGGCATAATCCCAAAACGAGAAAGGAAGAGTTGTTAGATTATACATAGATCGTATCATGTCTTGCAATGTACGATTCCTTCTTTCAGATACACCATTTTGTTGTGGAGTATATGGAGAAGTAAGGTGCTGGACAATTCCCTCCTTTGCTAGATAATCTATGAACTCCTGACTCAGGTATTCACCACCTCTATCGGATCGAAGAGCTTTAATCTTCTTTCCTAGTTGCAACTCTACTTCTGCTTTAAACACTTTGAATGTTTCAAATACCTCATGTTTATGTTTAAGTAAATAAACATAACCATAACGGCTGTAATCATCCGTGAATGTTAAGAAGTAGCTAGCACCTCTCCTTGACACATGTCTAAGTGGTCCACACACATCTGTGTGAATAAGACCAAGTAGATCATTAGCCCTTTCAATCCTATTTTTAAAGGGTTTCTTAGTCATCTTCCCAGCAATGCAAGATTCGCATTTATCAAATGATTCATCATTGATCTTATTTAAAAGCCCATCATGTTGCAGCTTTTTCATGCGATCTTTGCCAATGTGAGCAAGTCGACAATGCCAAAGATAAGATGAATCCAGACCTTTCTTGATTCTCTTATTGTTGATGCTATACATTGAATTATTTTTAACAAAAGCATTATCATTATCATTCATATCAATTTCAAATACACCATTCACAGCAATAGCATTAAAATAAAAAACATTATTTAAAGAAACTGAAATTCCATTGCTTGAAATAGTATGATGAAAACCAAGGTTTAACAAACATGAAAATGAAATTACACCTCTAACAATTGACGGTGCATAATGACAATTATTTAAAGATAGTACTAGGCCCGAAGGCAACACTAAATTAAAAACTCCTATAGCTTCAACTCCTGCATGCGCTCCGTTACCAACGTGCAAGAATTGTTGTCCATAGGCCAGCTTTCTCTCAACTCTAAACCCCTGCAAGGTATTGCAAATATGAATGCCACATCCCGTATCATATACCCATGAATTCAATTTAGGAGTAAGAGTGAATAATTCAATCATAAAGAACGCACCTGATGTGCTGGGGTTACCAGCATCATTCCCTTGCTTCTTGAGTCGCAAGTCATGAATGTAGAGAGGGCAATTGCGCTTCCAATGGCCCTTTTCATGACAATGGTGACAAGCCTGATCCTTCTTGTTTGGCGGATTCACCTTGTTCTGCTTAGGCTGATGTTGCTTCATCTTGGGTTGAGGTTGATAGGCCATGACCTGCTTGCCTTTATCACCTTTACCTTTGCCTTTGTTCACATGCGATTTCTTCTGGATTCTCCCCCCATGAATTGCCAACACTTGTGGGGTAGGAGTCTTGACCTTGGCTGGTAGACTTTTCTCATAATCAACAAGCAATGCGAGTAATTCTGAGACTGTCTTCCCCGAGCAATGCATGTTGAAGTTCTGCACAAAACCAGCAAAATCCCTGTTGAGGGATCTGTTGATTAAGTGCACTTGCACATTCTCGGGGTAACCAAAACCAATTCTGTGAAGTTGATCAAAGGAATCTTTCATCTCATCCACATAATCGGCTACTGGTTTACCATCACCATGCTTGCAGTTGTGTAGCTTGTCAAGTTCATCATACAATTCAACTGCAGGTGACTTCTCATAAGATTGCCTGAGGTTATCAAGCATATTCTTAGGAGACGAGTACTCATACTTCTTTTGTAATTGAGCACTCATGCTAGTGAGCATTAAACAAGCAATCTCATTATACTTAGCATTAGTCACCTTCCATTCTGCCTTTGCCTCTGGTGTTGCAGTAGCAGCAGGTTCAGCAGGGCATTCCTCGGTCACATAATCAACCTTACTAGACGCCCTCAAGACAATTCTGAGCGAACGGTACCAATCATTGAAATTCTTTCCAGTCAGTTTTTCTCTCTCAAGATGACTCTTGAAAGCAGAAATCACAGTTTGGTTATCGGGTTGAGCCATATCTACAGATAAAGTTCAAATATTAGTATTTTCGATAATCAATATCTTCAAGAAAAATAAAATACCCAAGGCTATATTCATATAACCAACTAATCTTCTTGAAAATCTAGGATCCAACTTTACATAGATTCCACCACATCAGTTGATCTGCTAGTGGTGAAAGTACAAAAGTTGGTAATCTGTCGAACAATAATTGGCAAACAAGATTTCCAATTCCTAGATCATTATGGGATTTACTACAAATTGATTCATCAATTTGCCTTGTAAGCATGTTTCATCCCATCTCATGCCTTAAGTTCTAGGTCTCACGCACAACTTAATTAAGTCGTCTACCTTAGAAACTGTAAAATTACAATTATGGTCTCACGCGTTAAAAGAATTTTACCTTGTTATAGTAATTTAGCCTAGGTCTCACGTTTACTAAATTAAAATTCCAAGTGTTTCTTTTAGGTAGATGGCACGTAACTTAAATTATTAAGGGTATTAATTTTTGATATGTCAATAAAAAATATGTACAAAGATGCATGCACTCATCTTTATAACATAAGTTTTCATAAAAACTTTTTATATCCAATTCGTGAAATTAATACACAAAGTTTTACTTGAGGTTTATGCCAAAACCCTAAGATGACTTTCTACAATATATGATTTTAAAAGTAATTCGTTTAAGACATATTCAAGATTGTGATAACCAAGGCAGACTCTAAGGCTCTTTTCTAAGCCTTCAAATCACGGTTATGAATATCATCTTAAAAGACTTAATTTTAAAAGCATATTTGCACAAAACATCATTCAAGTAAAAGTTTATGGATTCAATCTCAAAATAGTAACAAAGTTTGAATTTTGCTAGTCTCGCCTGGGAGCTGATTACCGTGCGAATCGGACCACGATTGGCAATAAGACCTTGCAAGATTCTTACTTTATCACTTTAGGGTTTCACAATTATTAGTCCGTATTAATTTTCTTTATAAAAACAACCATTTTATTGCTTACAACAAGTCCAACTAAAACAATAAACAAGTATCAAAGAAAATTAAAACAACCAATAATAAATAAGTGAAACAATTAGCCACATGCAATCCGTATTAGAAAAGATCCTAATAAAATCAATTCTAGGTATAATAATGCATGCAATCAACTAAGGCCTTCTCCTCTTAATGGAAGAGAGCCACATACATTGACGAATCAATTGCGTAGGCCAAAGCTAATTAACACACCACATAACATATAAAATTGATTTTAATATGTATTGGAGTCTTCCCCAATTTAAGATCTATATTAACATGTGATAAAAAAAACAAGATTCATGACGAACATGCATGTAAGTCACGGATTAAAACCTAACAATTAGCAATTAGGTCACAAGCTACGTTCAATTAACCGGTTAATGACCTAGGGTTTCTAGTGATTACACATAATCTTAGAAAACCACAAAACCCTAATTAGGGTTTCATGGAAAAATCGACCCCCCCCCCCCAAAATTAGGGTTAGGGTTTCGAAATTTTTAGAAAAATAAATAGGAAAAACCCTAGATAAAAAAAACATGTATCTAAAACAATTAAAGATCCGGTTTTTATTACGTTTTAGTAATCAATTACATGTTATACATGGCTCGTGATGCCACTGTTACAGTTTGACAATCAAATAACACATATTGCGGAAGCTAGGATCAAGTATAACACATAATTATTAACTAAAACATAAATAGTAAACGTACCCGATGCACTTCAAATAAACTTTGATTCTTGGACAATTAGATCAATGATAAACCCCTTACCGTTTTGTTTATCAATCTCTTGATAATTACTAAAGTAAGTAATTACCTCGTTCTTGTACACACAAACTACCAACGAATAAAGGTTTGTTGCAAGTAAACGAAACACTTAAGTTTTAGACTTGACAAAATCGACCCACAACCCTTGGGAGGTGATGAACCGATCGGCCAAGCAAAGAAAGAGAGAAACAAGGATTTTAGGGTTAGAGTGTGTGCACAAAAGATTGTGAAAGTCTTACCCTTGGCCTTGTATTTATACTAGGTGATTTCTTGGTGATCAAGCAAGGCTTGGGTCGACCCTTGTGTGGGCTTCGACCGGCCATAGCACCCCAAAGGGGTTTCTAGATCCTTCTTGACTCCCAAGTTTCACTCTAGTCCTTATCTTTCGTCCCTAACGATAATTAGTCCATACGGTTATTAACTAACGACCGTTTAGTCCGTTAAGTGTTATAAATATATATATTCGATACATTTAATATATATATATATATATATATATATATATATATATATATATATATATATATATATATATATATATTTATTTTACATTATTCTTGTTTGTAAAGTGTGCAATCCCGAGGTCTCGGGTTCGATCCTAGACATTTACTTATTAATGTTTATACGTAACATTTAACAGGTTTAACATATTTTTCAAAGTTGTAACAAAACAATGATTGCACATACTCAACGTAGAGTAGTTAACATATTTTTCCAACCCATATTTCAAATTATTATCCACAACATAATCATTAAACTTAGCAGGCATTTTTGTAGATCTTTAAGATTTCCTGATAACAGTTTGTTGCTGCTGCACAACAAATATGTCCTCATCTGAACTCCCATAATTAAAGTTTAAGTCAATATTAATAGACTCAGGAATTTCATTGTTACCAACATTTCCCTCAAAGTAAGTTTTTTCACCCATAGAAGTTGCAGAGTTACGTTCACTTTCAGGTGAAGGATGAGAACTACCATAAACTATAGGGGTAACTCTCCCTTCTATCATTGGGACTTGCAGATGTTAATTGGTATCTTGTTCATCAAAGAAATTTAAGTGAGCAACTTGACTATTTTCCAAAACATCATTAGTTTTTTCTTTTAACAAGTGAATATTCATTTTGAAACAAACATACATGTGACGGGATGGGTCCAAACTATCGAATGTTGGGACCATTCGGTAAAGATTTAGGAACAATTTCAGTTTTCTTTTGTAGGGTAAGAAGCCATCATGTAGAGGCCACACATCCCATTTGGCTTCCCTGTCTTCCTCCTCATCCTTATGTACCCTTTCTCGCCCCATTTTGGTCCCCAGGAGTTCCTTACTATGACGTAGTCTAGTCCCTTGGTTGTTCCATATCCAACGGCTGCCACTCCATGATCCAAATCGGTCCCACAATGCCCGTCAAACACACCCTAATCAACATTCACGTTTATAAATTTAGAAAGTATAAGAAAAGTTATGTTTTTTACTTTTTACTTTTTACTTTAAACCCATTCCAGTAGACTCACCCCACTGTAAAACTGGAAGTCACGACCAGAAGCTTCAATAGCAACGCTAATGGGTTGGTTTGCTAGTGCCTTTAAGAAGCTATCTTCATTGTTACGAGGTACATCATGGTATCCACTGATTGTCACCTTATCTGATATGTCCTATTAAAGATACAAATACTTTTAGAATCTTTGGATCCTGATAGGTTTTAGTAAAAAAGATTATAGTATATACCTTCTTGTCATCACAAGTGCCTTCACTCATGATGTATGGATATTCTTCTTCTTTATGTAGTCCACCAGTCTTCATGATGTATGCAAATGCATAATCCATAAGACCTCCATTGCAGCCACTATTGACGGTTGTGTCACAGTCGATTAGTTCTTGTTCCGACAACTCTGTTAGATTTCCCGTCACAATTTGGTTTATACCCTCCACTGCAGCCACCGTCGAGAATGCCCAACAACTACCTGTAACGTTTTTAAATATTCAAATCTTGTTTTAATCAACTAGAATGATAAGAGGATATCAAGGCTTGCTTATACTATGTTTTGAATGTTTAGGTAAAACGGTTAGTCTGCTTAGTTACTACTTGTGCAGTTATACTTACCACATTGTCCTTGGTTCTTTACCGGAGCAACAGCTCCTTTCTTTCTCCAATCGACCGACTTTGGTAGTTCCACGAAATCTTTATAGCTAAATTCTTCATTAGAAGTTTCTTTCCTCTCAGGCAACTCTCCTTTGAGCCCCAAGAAGTTGCTCTTGAACTCTTCATGGCTCATATCAGCAAACTCGTTAAGTCCAAGCCAGTAGTTGCTAACTTTCTTATTGGTGTCATCGATATGCTTCAAGTTGTCCATAAAGATTTCGAACCTATGTAGTTTTTCATCTAGACTCTCATAGAATTTGCTATGTTTAGCAACCCATGATTCGAAAAGGTGGACGACTTTATGAATGGAGGTTAGATCTTCAGGGGCGTATCCTAGGATTGAAAACTCATGGGCTAAAGCCGAACATGCCAAAACCGACACGAATAGGAAAAAGAGTGATGTTTTTTTGGATGAAATGATGAATACCATGTTTGTATTGTGGAAAACATATGAATCAAGTAGAGTTTATATAGTGTTGTGTTTGAATATTGTAAGGCATAGTTTATGTTGCTTTGAAGTTAAGATATTTGAAAAGCAGTTGTTTCTTAAAAGATTGGTTCTTTTGGCAATCTTTTGATCCACGCATGTCTTTGGGAACACTTAATTAGAAGCATGAACTAGGTGAAAACAAACTTATTTATCAATAAGTGTGTAAGTAACACAATAAGGAAGTTTAACAGCTTGGCGATAGCCAAATGTAGTTAATCAGACTGTGATCATTTTCATTGTCGAGAGTAGCATTGTTGTTCTATGTAGGAGTGTTCACAAAGTGTGTTTTCGAGTTTGAAGAAAAAGAAGTTTAAGATTTTGAACATAAATATTTACATTTACACACTTAGAGAGCCAGCTACGGTTATAACTGTTAAAGGTGCAGTCACGTTAGCTTTTAACTTATAACATTCCTGTAACACCAAAAAAAACATGTTCAATTCCCAATAGCACTTATATATAACACGCACAAAAATAACTCCACACACTTGTATATATCATGGACACATATAGTTTTCATTTGACAATTATAGGGTTACCCTTCTAACACCTTTCGTGAACTAATTGGGACTTATATATATCATGGCCAACGTAATTCACGGCACAGTATTATTTACACTCAAGGACTTCATTGAGTGGAATTGGTCGACAAGCAATTAAGAAAAATGATATGTCATCTAAAGTTGAAAGCTTATCTCCCGGTTGAACAATATGCGCGTGACATTATAGTTGTAGCATGTTGTTTAAGATTGTTCATTAACACCTACATGGGTCCAAGAAATAATGTATAACAGATTTCGAGCAACACGCAATTCATCGATGATTAAGATTTAGTGATAAATGAGAATGAAACTTGTTTGACTCAATATAAAAAAAGTATGTAAAGTATATCAGCTCCATCAGCTTATAATCACAAGAACCCTTTAGTTTATGCACGGTACAGCTAGCAGGTACCGTCGTTATTATACGACACGAACAAAACACCAACTGAGAGTTTCGCACCGGAAAAGTTCCATGTCCTTAAAAGATGTTTGCATGCTCGATTTTCGTTGCAAGCCTCGTACGTAACGTCCCCAAGATTGATGGCGTTGCATATTACCAGCGAACAATTTCAACGCAATGTAAATTGCAGAGAAGAAAAGCAAATGGCAAAAAGAAAACGTATCAGGTTCAAACTTTTATCTATGACTAATTATTAGCCCGTTGTGTAGATCATGTTGATCACCCATTAACACACTATTAGCTCAAAACTAGAAAATGCAAGCTATTGTTTCGACTTAAACCGGGTGTAATGATTGTGATGCTGGCCACCTTTACATCATCGTCACACTATCCCCTTTTCATCACCATCCCGCTGCCATTTAACTATACATCATCAGTTACACACAAAAATACCTTGGGCGACACACGCTCACACACAAAGAAATAAGACCCTCACCACTTCCATTTCATCCGCTGGCCGGTCACCACCAATCCACCCGTCTTTTTACCCGACCACTAGTGTTCGCTCCCCCATGTAATGAGGGCTTCACGCGTGATAGCGCCAAAATCATATCAGACCACACCTTGCCATTGGCCTTATTACGACCAACCTTACACATGTTGCTAAAATGTCACCCCGTTAACTAGAATACCAAGTCAATTAGTCGTGCAAACACAATGCAGAAAGTTTATAGTTTTTCCTACTTGCAAGTTGCAACCCAATCTATAATTGTTGTACAAGTTGTGATTGCATTTACAGCTTGCCTATCATGATTTAGTGTTCGCACATAAACGTTTTTCTTCCTATAAACTTTTGTTTATCTCTTCTTTATATTTGTGTTATGTTTTTCTTCCTACATACACATAAACGTTTGTTTATCTCTTCTCTATAAACTTTTGTTTATCTCTTCTTTATAAATTTGATGCTTAATTAGAAATAAAGTGCATAAACTTCACATCACCTTCATAGCACCATAGACATGTTCTATGGACCTTCTTTGAAGATGCTCTTACACCGCAACCATCAACATGCGTGGTGATTGAGTAGTCTATAAGTATATGTGCTAATTTTTGAAAAAGGTGGAAGTCATTTGCAATTTTTATCACTTTTTGATAAGTTTAGTTTCCCCTTTTATGTTTCTACTTATAAATAAATACTTTTAAGCTCGACGCATCTAAGTTGGCAGAGCCCAACATAGATTCTTACCTAGAAAAAATACCAGTGAGGCTCGAACTTGAAACCACATGAGAACAACCTCCCCTAAAGCTCATTAGAGACCTCAGGTGGCCAACTGAGCTAAACCCACTTGGTTAATACTCGTAATACATAAGAACAATTCTAATTAAATCTATTAAGAAAATGTTTTAAATTAAAAGAAAAATGTCATCAAAACATCTTCAATGTTAGCACCGCATTTTTTGCACTTAAATATTGAGATAGTTATTTAAAGTGTAACTATTTATTTGAAGTGTTCTCTAGCAACTTTAACTAGTACAATACCCGTGCGTTGCCCGGTATAGCGATTCAATAATAATAATAATAATAATAATAATAATAATAATAATAATAACATTTAAAAAAATACATAAAAAACACACAAATTAACACAATTGGAAACAAAATACCTAAAAGTTCAATACCTGTGCGTACAATACTCGTGAGTTGCTCCAATATAACAATTCAATAATTTTTTAAAAAAATATTTAGTGTTGTGATTTGTGAACGCATTTTATAAAATACATACTTTACAAACAATTAAATAATTTATTGACAATATTGTCCGATAATAAAACCCCACACACTACATATAATAGATAAAAAGTAGAAAGTTCCACATCTAAGTTATATTCGGTTAAAGGGTAACAAATCCATACATTATTTGAAAAACTAATACTCCGTAATATGATTACTTTTGTGCTTAAATTAATGTGCTAATAGTTTATTAGTTTATTAAAAAATGACTTTTCTCATAACAATTGGGCATGTCAATCATCAATAGTTTTAAAGTATTATTAAGTGATCAAAACTTCAAATCGTATAATTTCCATGTTACAAAGTTTTGTTCTCTTTTCCTTTTCTTACATGTGTGATTCACTTCATCAAGCAACGAAAAAACGGGTATCTAAATCGAAAAGTGAAACCGAAACACAATAAAATATAATTAAATGTTAGCTTATGAAATTACTCATAAATGCCTAGTTCGACATTCCCGATTTTCTATCCAAAGGAGAAAGAAAATGTTAGTTATTCGTCAGTATATATATATATATATATATATATATATATATATATATATATATATATATATATATATATATATATATATATATATATATATAGTAAGATGTTAAAGTAGGCATAAACTTAATCTTGGTTGCTATGTTAGAGAATGCATTGTTTGATTTGCTCATTTGTGTAAATGAAATAAATCAAATATTAAAATTATCACTTTCGACATATCATGAATCCTCTGCATTTTATGATGAAATGAAACTGTTTCATTAGTGTACTGACGTGCAAGGTTTCGTTTACCTCCAAAACCAACTAAATCAAAATTAAAGTTACTATATATGAATATAAAAGTGGAAGGTTGTTATAGATATTTTAGTTTACAATTATCCATATTCAAAGAAGTCACACTTGTCCTTTTATATTTATCTTGCACATGTTGTTATAATACCAATTTTACCTCTTAGTTTGTTAATATGGATAATTAATGAATTAGGATGGTCATGATTGAAAGTAGTTTTAATCCAATGGATGTGAGAAAGGTTCGCATGAGTGCTTCGGCAACAATAGAATAGTAATTTTTTGATATTATAAAACACAAAGTTTTGAATTCAGATCTTTGTGTATTTGTGATCACTTACCTCTACTTTATTTTTATCACCATATCAACAACGAATGGGAAAATTAATGATCAATGTATACGAACAAAATATACACAAAAGTTCGAATTCAAAACTTTAATACACACAAAAGTTCAAATTCAAAACTTTTATGTTATGATAGCAAAAATAAAAAATAGTTACATGCAACTGATAAAAGTGTTAAGTTAGAAACATTTTTAAGTAAGTGCCCCTAATATTGAACGCATAAAAGGCATTAAAAATATTACATTACTATTCATTACATAAAACACTATTTATTCAATTAAAACCATTCTTATTTTTATTCATTTGATATTTAACTCAAATAACAAAAACTAATTTATATTTATTTATAAAGTATTTATGTAAGTTTCATATTAATTTTATCAAAATGTGTTCAGTATTGATATACGTTACTTCTATTTATTGATATATTTTATTATATACTATAATAATTGTTGGAAAAATGGTTTACAAAATGAGTTTTTGTAAAACTTTGGACATAATTTAATGTATGTATATGTTATATATATTTATGTTTCTTGGTGGCGTTTTGTTCTCCTCCAAGAGAGCTTCGTAACAAGCTAAAGTATGTCCAAAATAGAGCTAAGATGAATGAGATATCGTGTCTCAAAGTGAGGCACGTGAAACACAAAATTGGAAAAGTCCCACATCGCCCAAAACAAGAAGTGAATGCTTGTTTATAAGGAATAGTTGGTATTTGCTTCCAAATTCCTTTAGGTGAGCTATGCTCCCACTCCTACGTGCGCGTGCGCAGGGGGGGGTGCAGATTGTGGGATTTCTGGACCAAAATGAGTTCGAAGCTACTGAACTCATGCGAGCCCGCGCGACCTGCGGACACGAATGCAGCTCCGAAGCCTCGCATACGTGCGTATCTTTTTGCTGCCGGTTCGGGTTAATCTTTTCCAGTAATTCTGCAAATCTATTTTAGGAATGGATTTGAAACTTTTAGACAAAGTTTTACAGAATATTGTTGTGTAAATATAATATATGCAAATCGTGTTTTAAGTTAACAGATTTGTTATTTAGGGCGTTTTATTTAGTCTTGGAGGACAAGACAGCTTTTTAGTATAAATAAAGCCATACCTCATTCGGTTTTGACAGACAGAAGACGAAGCTCTTTACCAGACGAATTCCAGCAGCTCTTCGATCAGAATCACACAGGTTTTCGAGATCTTTCAGGCAAGTTGTTAAGTCCGGCTGTACAACAGCTTTGAACGTTGTACCCTGGGAAACAGACGGCGAATCTGTTTTAAGGGAATCGTGTTTACACGAGTCTCGTTCCGTTACCATTACTGCTTTCTTTTATTTAATCGTTATTAGAGTCTGTCTTCTGCTTCTACTCCATTCTGTCTGTATTTATTTTTCTGTTAATTATATTATTTATCTTAATCTGATTTTATAAATAAAGTGTACACCGTTTCCCACAGTTTTAAAACAGATTCGGTTTAACCGAATTTAAACACTTTGTTAAAATCGGATTAATTATTTTAACAGATTTATAAACTGTTTTCTATCGAGACCTTGTTGAGTTTCTTTGGAAATCAGTTTTATTTAAACAGATTTTATTTACAGATTTGGTGTACAGATCTATAACATTTTTTTTAAGCAGTTGTTCTAATCAGTTTATTGAAACCAAGATTGAGTTTCTATTAACTGATTTATCGAAACCAAGTTAGAGTTTCGTACAGTCAGATCTGGTACAAGTAGATACCGATTTGCAACAGTTTGTTTAACTGTTTGTGTTTATCTTTCAGGATGACAAACACTACTCCTCCTGGGACGACTATTGTGCATGGATCTGGTGCGCCAGTTACCAACGCAGTTGTTAATCATGCTGAGAAACCAGAGAAATTCAATGGGCAGAATTTTAAGAGGTGGCAACAGAAGATGTTCTTTTATCTCACTACTTTGAACCTTGCGCGGTTCTTAAAAGAGAACGCACCTCAAGTGGAACCTCCTGCTGAAGGTCAATCCTCTAATCAACAGGCTGTGCAAGCCTTGGAAGCATGGAAACATTCAGACTTTTTGTGTCACAACTATGTTCTGAATGGTTTGGTCGACTCTTTGTACAACGTGTACTGCAAGACCAAGACTGCCAAAGAATTATGGGAGTCATTGGAGCGCAAGTACAAAACTGAGGATGCTGGTACAAAGAAGTTCGTGGTAGCACGCTTTTTGGATTACAAGATGGATGATTCAAAGAAAGTGATGAGTCAGGTTCAAGATCTGCAGATTTTGCTACACGACATTCATGCTGAAGGAATGACTTTGAGTGAAACTTTTCAAGTTGCTGCTATTATTGAAAAGTTACCTCCAAGCTGGGTAGAATTCAAGAACTACCTGAAGCATAAGCGAAAGGAGATGAGTGTTGAAGACTTGGTTGTTCGTCTTCGTATTGAAGAGGACAACAAGCTGGCTCAGAAAAACACTTATACGCCTGATTCTGCCAAGGCAAATTTGGTTGAGCATGCTTCGTCATCTTCAAAGTCTCATGTCAAGGGAAAAGGCAAGGGCAAAGGAAAGAATGACAAGAAGGGCAAAGGGAAGTCTGAGTACCTTGCTCCTAAAGCTGCAATTGTGAAACAACAGTTCCAAGGGGTGTGTTTCAATTGTGACCAGCCAGGTCACCGTGTTGCTAACTGTAAGATGCCGAAGCGGGTGACTCCACGCGAGGCAAATATGGTGAATGATATGGACATGATTGCTATGGTTTCTGACGTCATTGCCATGATCTCTGAAGTTAACCTGGTAGGTTCAAACAACAGGGAATGGTGGGTTGATACTGGGGCTACCCGTCATGTGTGTGCTGATAAGAGTATGTTTCACTCTTTCAGAGCGGTTGACAATGGAGACAAGTTGTACATGGGCAACTCTGCAACTGCTGATATCAAGGGCGAAGGAGATGTAATCCTGAAGATGACATCCGAGAAAGAGCTCAAGTTGACTAATGTCTTGTATGTTCCAGAGATACGCAAGAATCTTGTGTCTGGATGGCTGTTGAACAAGTTTGGTTTTCGTCTTGTTTTTGAGTCTGATAAGTTTGTTCTTTCTAAGAATCAAATGTATGTTGGTAGGGGATATGCCCTGAATGGTATGTTTAAACTCAATATAATGGTTGTTAAGAATGATATCAATAAAATGAATTCTTCTGCTTACTTGATTGAGTCTTCTAATGTGTGGCATGGTCGTCTTGGACATGTAAATTTTAATTCAATGCGTCGTTTGATTAAATTTAACTGCATACCTAATTTCCATATTGACTCAAAATATAAATGTGAAACTTGTGTTGAAGCCAAACTTACAAGAGCATCTTTCAAATCGGTTGAACGAAAAACCGAACCACTTGATATGATACACACTGACATATGTGATTTGAAATCACTACCCACAAAAGGTGGCAATAAGTACTTTATCACGTTTATTGATGATTGTACAAAGTATTGCTACGTTTACTTGTTAAAAAGTAAAGATGAAGCTATAGACAAGTTTGTTCTATACAAAAACGAAGTTGAGAATCAACTTAGTAAGAAAATCAAGGTGGTACGAAGTGATAGAGGAGGTGAATACGTGTCTCCATTCGCTGATCTATGTGCGAAACATGGAATCAGACATGAGTTCACTGCTCCTTACTCACCTCAACAGAACGGTATTGCCGAAAGGAAGAACCGTACCTTGAAGGAAATGGTTAATGCCATGTTGATAAGTTCTAGTTTAAACCAGGACATGTGGGGGGAAGCCATTCTAACGGCTACTTATCTTTTAAATAAGATACCTCGTAAGGAAAAAGAAGAGACCCCTTATGAACTATGGATGGGAAGAAAACCATCATATCAGTACTTACGAGTGTGGGGGTGTCTAGCAAAGGTAGCTATACCGACTCCCAAGGCCCAAAAGATTGGACCTAAATCTGTGGATTGTATATTCATCGGATATGCTAGGAATAGCAGTGCTTATCGTTTCATTGTACATGATTCGAAAAATCCGGATATACAAAAGGGTTCTGTAATGGAATCAAGGAATGCTTCCTTCTTTGAAGATATATTTCCTTGTTTAACGAAGGAAACTGGAAGTTCATCTAGAATAGATGACAATGTTGTCCAAGATAAGAGACAACGAGATGATAATGATCTCCAAGATGAGAGACAAGATCAAATCGAGGAAGAAGAGGTAGAACCTAGAAGAAGCAAAAGGGCAAGAACCGAGAAATCGTTTGGACCCGATTTTGTTTCTTTTATGGTTGAACATGAACCTACTTCTTATCGAGAAGCGGTAACTTCCTCAGAAGGGCCTCAATGGAAAGAAGCCATTAAAAGTGAAATAGATTCTATTTTACAAAATCATACTTGGGAGCTCGTGGATTTACCTCCTGGTTGTAAACCACTAGGCTATAAATGGATCTTCAAGAAGAAGATGAAAGCCGATGGCACCATTGACAAGTACAAAGCAAGATTGGTAATCAAAGGATTTAGACAACGTGAAGGTCTAGATTACTTTGATACATATTCTCCTGTTACACGAATAACGTCGATCAGGATGATACTTGCTATTGCCGCTTTAAGAAATTTGGAAATTCACCAAATGGATGTGAAAACGGCTTTTCTAAACGGGGATTTAGAAGAAGAGATCTACATGAACCAACCTGAGGGTTTCATAGCTCCTGGACAAGAGAACTGCAGGCTTGTTAAGTCATTATATGGCTTAAAGCAAGCTCCCAAACAGTGGCATCAAAAATTTGACCACACCATGCTAGAGAGTGGATTCAAAATTAATGAATGCGACAAGTGTGTTTATGTAAAAGACACAAGTAGTGGATATGTAATCTTGTGTTTATATGTTGATGATATGCTTATCGTTGGCAGTAATGACAAGATGATCAAATCTACTAAAGACATGTTGAAATCAAAGTTTGACATGAAGGATATGGGTTTGGCTGATGTGATCCTTGGAATAAAGATCATACGAACTCAAAATGGACTTGTGTTGAGTCAAGCACATTACGTTGACAAAATTCTGAATACTCATAATGCGGGGGATTCCGGCCTAGCTAGAACTCCAATTGACACCAGCAAGCATCTATCTAAAAATAGAGGCGCAGGTGTTGCCCAATTAGAGTATTCAAGAATTATTGGCATGTTAATGTACTTAATGACAGGTACCCGACCTGACTTAGCATATGCTGTTAGTAGGCTAAGTAGGTATACTAGTAATCCAAGTTATGCACATTGGGGAGCTATGACTAGGGTACTTCATTATTTGAGATACAGTCGCGATTATGGACTGCATTATGAAAGATATCCAGCTGTTATCGAAGGATACAGTGATGCAAATTGGATATCTGACATAAAGGATTCTAGATCGACTAGTGGATATGTGTTTACACTAGGAGGGGCAGCTATATCTTGGAAGTCTTCCAAGCAAACTGTTATAGCTAAGTCCACGATGGAATCAGAATTTATCGCGTTAGATAAATGCGGACAAGAGGCGGAATGGCTACGACAATTCGTAGAGGACATACTAAGGTGGCCTAAACCGGTAACGGCCATTAGTATACATTGTGATAGTCAATCGGCAATTGGCAGAGCTCATAGCATAATGTATAATAGAAAGTCCAGATATATCCGTCGTCGACATAATTCGATACGACAACTACTCTCAACAGGAGTTATCTCAATTGACTATGTGCCGTCAAAGGATAACATCGCGGATCCGCTTACGAAAGGCTTAAGCAGAGAGTTAGTTAGTAAGTCGTCTAAAGGAATGGGACTAAAGCCCTTAAAGGAATGAGTTTCTATGAAGGAAAACCTAACCCAGTTGACTGGAGGTCCCAAGATCTGGGTTCAATAGGACAACCTAATCATAGAAATGTGGGGGAAGTCACGTCAATGTGGGGGAGTTACTTAAATATTGTAACTTCCTAGTCCATTCCTATAACAAATGTGACTTGTTGAGAGGTTAAACATATGGCTTTTATGATTCAGGATGAAATCATAAAGCATAATGGTTCAAGATGAAATCACAAAACATGTGTTTTTAATGATTCAAGATGAAATCACCTATGTGAGAGAGAAGTGGGGTCGCTTCGAAGGGAATTGTGGGGGCGCAATTCCTAAGAGCTCTTGCAGAACCAGGCTAGTATTCATGACCATAACGAATACGACTATGAGGACTTGACAAGGTCAGGGAGAGTCTTGTGTGAGTGTGTATTGTCGTCTATGTAAACAGATGTTGAGTTCAAGGACATCGAGTCTACTCAAATCTAGGAGACTAAGTGCATCTCACAAGGGAAGGTTCAAAGGGTCACACCTACCTATCCTATGCAAGACTTAACCGCAGAAATTTCGCGGAAACTTTCGTGTGTTTTCGACCGATCTCCATTCATGTGGGGGATTGTTGGAAAAATGGTTTACAAAATGAGTTTTTGTAAAACTTTGGACATAATTTAATGTATGTATATGTTATATATATTTATGTTTCTTGGTGGCGTTTTGTTCTCCTCCAAGAGAGCTTCGTAACAAGCTAAAGTATGTCCAAAATAGAGCTAAGATGAATGAGATATCGTGTCTCAAAGTGAGGCACGTGAAACACAAAATTGGAAAAGTCCCACATCGCCCAAAACAAGAAGTGAATGCTTGTTTATAAGGAATAGTTGGTATTTGCTTCCAAATTCCTTTAGGTGAGCTATGCTCCCACTCCTACGTGCGCGTGCGCAGGGGGGGGTGCAGATTGTGGGATTTCTGGACCAAAATGAGTTCGAAGCTACTGAACTCATGCGAGCCCGCGCGACCTGCGGACACGAATGCAGCTCCGAAGCCTCGCATACGTGCGTATCTTTTTGCTGCCGGTTCGGGTTAATCTTTTCCAGTAATTCTGCAAATCTATTTTAGGAATGGATTTGAAACTTTTAGACAAAGTTTTACAGAATATTGTTGTGTAAATATAATATATGCAAATCGTGTTTTAAGTTAACAGATTTGTTATTTAGGGCGTTTTATTTAGTCTTGGAGGACAAGACAGCTTTTTAGTATAAATAAAGCCATACCTCATTCGGTTTTGACAGACAGAAGACGAAGCTCTTTACCAGACGAATTCCAGCAGCTCTTCGATCAGAATCACACAGGTTTTCGAGATCTTTCAGGCAAGTTGTTAAGTCCGGCTGTACAACAGCTTTGAACGTTGTACCCTGGGAAACAGACGGCGAATCTGTTTTAAGGGAATCGTGTTTACACGAGCCTCGTTCCGTTACCATTACTGCTTTCTTTTATTTAATCGTTATTAGAGTCTGTCTTCTGCTTCTACTCCATTCTGTCTGTATTTATTTTTCTGTTATTTACATTCTGTTAATTATATTATTTATCTTAATCTGATTTTATAAATAAAGTGTACACCGTTTCCCACAATAATTTTAAAGCACAATTAGCGCAAATAGATTGTGTATATATTTGAGCACATTTTATTTCGGTCAAGCATATTTTAATATGGTTCATTTTATTTTTTGCACTATTGTAGTGTCAATATTAAAGATGTTGTAATTGTAACCAAGTTGCATAAATGTTTCAGTTTAGTTACTCAAACTTTACATAAATTATCAAAGTTTCAAATTTGTTCAATTGTTGTGAAAATATGCAAAATGGCTATGTATAAAGTACTTATACATGCATTGTTGGGTTGTACTTTATTAATAAATTTTCAATCAACTTTGTGTACAACTAAATTATGCAACTCTTGAAAGAAAATAAGTCACAAAAAAATATTTGAGAAGTGTTCTAGATCATTCAAACACAAAATTTTCACAATAATAAAACACTAAACTTTGAGTGATTTTTATAATCAAGATAAAGTTATAGTAACTAAATTAAAACAAATCTTAAGCTTAGTTATATATATATATAGGTAAAAAAAAATCATAAATCAAATAAGCACCTTGAAATAACCAGTTTGTTACACACGTATCATAGTCAGTTTGAGACGTTGAATATATGCATGAAACAAGTTAACAAACTCCTTCTGCTTAAAAGTAAACAAAAACAAACAAGTGATTTCAATTTTCAAACACCCCTAGGATCCCATTTTCCTTAGTGGTTTGTGTCGTACACAAATAATAATCAAGTGTTCACAAGATATTATTCTATACTGGAGATAATTTAGGCTAGGTATAATAGGCGTTCGAAGGACTTGTTTTTGGCCACCAACGACGCGTCATCATTATAACGTGACCCACCCATGCACCTTTGAAGGAAAAAACTAGAAGATGGTTTTGTGATAGATCGACATGTAAAAGTCAATTGTCTGTATGTGTGAGTTGTTTAACCGTTGTTTATAAATGTGGGTATGTTTAAGTGATAAAGTTTGTTGTTTTATTACATATTATTGGTAGTTATCTTAGTGATGAAGTGAAAAAGTAATATAAGGTTGAGTTGGTGATGATGATATTAGTTAGGATTTTATAAAGTTATGTCTTATGTGCATAAGTTAAAAACAGCAAAATGTAACTAACAAAAAACAACTCAAACATATTTCTGTACCTTTGTGTGAGTCTCTGAATGTTTTTTTATGGATCCCTGAGTCATTTTAATGTGCTTACGACACAAGTTTTAGAAAACCCTGTTAGTTATTTCTATAACCAACCTTATATTTTGAAAGCTATGTCCCACTAGGATCTAGCATATACATTCGCATTTAGAAATTGTTAAAGTAGTTCCCAGTTTTTACTACTCTTACAGAAAACCTCATTTGTTTGAATAAACTTTTAAAGAATAAATTTAAAATAAATGCAAATAATTTGGCATAATTCAATTGACAAATAGTGCTTGTTTGTATTGGAGATGCATAGTTATTGTGGTTGCTATCTTTTACTTGAGTGAGTAAACAAAACAGACATAGACTAGCCTTGCCTTGCGTCACCTCCTATTTAATTACTCTCTGTATTATTATTTAATTAATTTCCCCCTGGTTTTCCCCAAATTGCCCGCACGTGTCTACTTTTTTTTCCGTGATAGAGTGACATTTATAACGGATAAATAAATAAAATATCAAATTTTAATTATGTCAACTTTTTTGAGTTGTTTATTTTTTGTTTTAACCATATATGTTTTATTAAGAAATCATCCAATTTACACATTCATGTGAAACTCTGACATAACTTATTGATCCAAGTGGCTTTTTCTTTTTTTCTTTATTATTATTATTATTATTATTATTTAGGAAGAACAAAAAAGTAAAAAGAATAAAAGAAAAAACGCCATAGTGCTCATGTTACGATCTAACGTAGGCCATGTATGAATTGGTTGATGTCTTGTACGTTTAGGTGTCTTCTACTCTTTTAAATTGACATTTTAGACTGAGCTTTACACCTAACTATAGCTTAACGCGGGCTTAGTATATGATGAGTTTGTATATGTTCATATTTAGAGCATTGGGCATGCATACATTCGTTGTTAATTATCAATGCACTTCCAAGGCAGTCAGAATGACGCAATTGTGGTTCTTATTCTATTTACTTCTATTATCAAATAACCAACTCGCTATCTCAGTTGGCTACCAATGATGACCTTTGGGAGGTTGTTATCACATGTGAGAGGTTTTAGGTTCGAGTCTCTTCTTGGGGTTTTCCTTCAAGGTCGAATCTGTGGGGTTTGCCCAATAGATGTGTCGATTCAAGGCTGACAATGATTACCTTCTGGGTATGTACTGTGGAATCGAATCACTAATAATTATTTGAGTTTGGCAAGGACTACCTTCTGAGTAAGTACTGTAAAATCGAATGACTAACTTAGTATTGTACTAACTCGCCGTTCAACCAGAAGAAGAAAAAAAAAAAAAAAAAAAAAAAAAAAAAAAAAACTATTGTCAAAGAGTATGTGTAATGTCGGTGTATTTTGGAGCAAAAAAGCAAGCAATGCTCGTGATAAAAACGTAATAACAAATATGCGATCATGTAATGATTAAAGAAAGAGTCTCCAAAATGTGTAAATCGGTGGGTGTAACACCCCCAATTCATGGATGCAGCGGAATTCAAACTGGGTGTTACTCGACGGCACAATAGTCACAATGATAGCAAACGAACTCTAATTGAGTCGTTTTAAAAGATTTATCATTCAAATTGTATAAATATCAGAGATTACAAAATAAGGTCCCAGATGGTTCCATGTTTACAATTTACATTAAATGAGTTTTTGAATGATAATAAAATTTATAGCCCTCTTGAATATCCGTGCCCCTTCCGTGCCATCCTTGTTCATTATGAACCTGAAAATACATGCTAAAGTGTCAACACGAGGTTGGTGAGTTCATAGAGTTTAGTGACAAAATGTAATATAAAACATTTGAATGATGATTTCCCAGCAAAGACATCGTAAATCCACTCAGTTCCAAGCCCCGCCCATACAAGACTTGTAACCTGTGTGTTTACAACCCACTGCCAAATATGATCTGGTTTATGTGAACAAAAGTAATACTTGTATCTAGATTCAAAGATAAATGTAGCAATACCGTTATATAAACAATTTTTACAATTATGCCATATAAATAATGATGATAATGAAGTATGTAACATGTAAACACATAAAGCGTTTGAGTAAACCATAAACATTGAGTAAGGCAATTGGTGTTTAAGTAAACAAGTAGCATGCTCAAGTAAAACAAGTATTACATTTATGTAAAAATGAGCATGTATTCTCCCCTAAAGAGTTGATAAAACAATTAAAAGAGCAGGGGCTATGACTCACCGTGAGTTGGATGATGTATAATGAGAATGATGGATATGCCGTAAAAACTTCTACGAGCAACCTAGAATAATTGTTGCAACTTAGGTTTGGAATAATGTCTAAGAATACGAAGAATTGTCTATATATGTCTTGCATTTAGTCCATGATGTGGTACTTAGTATAGTGTAAGTCTTTGCAAAGAAATGGTTCATGAAACATGTATATTTTATATATATCGTTTACTACCGTTCGGGCAGACATAATTCAGAAGTCATGTAGTAAACGTTTGAGGAGCCATGACACTTTAATTCGTAAATCCACAACTCTCTCGACGGCTTACTTAATGAACTCCTCATATGAGGCTCCCTACTATTGTAGTGTTTGATAAAAATATATAAGTTTGATCCGAAAAGTTACATGTCCAAGTACTTGAATAAACTTAGGAAAGTTTACTTTTACATGAAGATTGTTATTAGGATGAGTTTCTTAAATCTTGTATGACAATTACTTGTAAGATCTGATGGTTCTTTAGATGGAGTAGATCCAAATTGCATGTTTAAGTTATCGCTAACTCTTTAGCTCATGTTTTCGCCTAAGTAAGTTTATATGGTCATTTAGTCATGGCCTTGCCATGACCTTTGGTCATTGTTCCATGCTCTTGAGACTCAACCTTGGCTTTAGCCATGGTTGTGGTCTTGAATTTAGGTCATTAGACCTCTTGGTCTTATTAAACCACAACTATTATATAGTGACTTTGATATATAAAATAGCTGTTAAGAAACTGAGAAAAATCTCATTCGTTATTGGTTTTCTGGATACGTGCTCCTGAGTTTTTGAAGAAAATGTGATTCCGGACAACTTTCGTGTTTTAACTTTTTGATGGAACGGACCAGAAGGGTCTCTTTTTGCGTGTTTAAGGTTCTGTCACAGAAGGTATTTAGGCAGTTTTGCCGCAAAGTTTTGGTAACTTCAAATGGTCATAACTTTTGACTCGGGTACTCGTTTTGGGTGATTCAAATTGCTATGTTTTCCTTGTTAAGTCCTCTTTAATAGTAAGTAAGTGTCCAATATCATAGTTGTACTATTTTGGTCGTGGTTCTCCAAGAAAGTTACTAGTTTACTTGTTTACTTATCATAAGTTAACATATATATATCATAGCTTGTTTTAGCCATTTTTATACATCATGGACATGATCACAAGACAAAATATAGCATGAATGATATATAAATAGCATGAATATGATATTTAACAAGTAGTATGTTAGGGTTTTGCTTACAATTTTTGGCTTTCAAAAAGGGAAACATGAACTAGGACAAGAACTATACCCTTCAACAATATCCTTAGCTTCCAATATTTAACCACCCTTGCTAATCTTTATTAGACTTGATCTATTCCTTGTAAGATTCTTATATACTCAGCCCATAATCACCTTGATCATCTTTAAGAAAACCCTAGGATTGATGATGAGATTATGGTGTTGTTTATGATGATTTATAGTATAAATGAAACTTGGAATCAACAAGGAACTTAAGGTTTAATTTATGATGGATGAAATTAGCAAATACAAGATCAAAATGGTAAAGAAAATGTGTGTTTGGTCGTTGCTTATGATGAGAGAACAAAGAGATAAGTTTGGTCTTATAGCAAGGTGAGGAGGTTACTTTATTAGGATATTTTGCTAACTTAGGCTAGTCATAAAACACATGTAACCATCTTAGGGCTCCTAGCATGAGATTAAGCCACATGTGTGGTGACTCCCCCCCCCCCTAATAGGTGGTTTGCAATGGGTAGGAAGGATGACTTGGTCCTTGTTGATATTATCCTAGTTATGTGGCTAGTTTTGACTCCGTAAAATGCTAACCGTAAATTGTTAAGCCACGAAACGTAAAACCGGGTATCGTAAAAATGTGAAACTTGAAAGAATGACTAAACTTGTCAAAATACTCCATAATAAAATATAAAATGAGTGGTAGGTTCTATTGGGGTGCTAAAACTCTGCTAAAACTGGAAACACGGGTCTAAAACGCGTAATACGTAAAACGTACGAATATTGTGTAAAATTGAGAAAAGTAAAATGTTATTTTTCTAATGTGATAATAATGATTTAAAAAGACTTATAATGTCTAGACTGAGCTCAGTCTAGTGTCGGTTGGTATTTAATGTCATTTAGACATAAAACCGTAAGTCTAAAAATCAATGAATGATTTTTGGTCAAATGAGGAGGGAAAAATATGTTGACTTTTTTCAAAAATGTGAAAACTCAAATCGTCTTAGAAACGCGGTGCAGGTATAGACTAAGGTTACGACTAAATAAAAACGCTTAAAAACGAAAATTCCTGTTTCTCACGGCCGAGATTTATTTGGTCACATTTTTCTCAGTCATGATTAATTCTCAAATAAATCATGAGTGTATCAAACATTTTTCTGATGTGGGGAAAATTAACGCGGTCGAGTTTCGTTGTGCGTAGGATTTTTGAATGACGTTTTACCCTAAAACGTGTATTTCGTTAATAACTTTCGCGAAAATGATCTGATGTGTGTCAAACTTTTATTTTGTCATGAAAATGATTTATCATACGAGAATATGAAATAAAAATCAAATTCCGGAAAATGAATAGTAAAAATGAATAGTAAATTTTTCAGGAATAGTAATTAACCTGAAATTGCAAATTGTTACAGTGGGAACACCTTGATCCTATGCATCTTTTGATGTCAACCGGACTCTTCTTCAAGGACCCGACCTCATGCGATGAGCACCTGTTCTCATTTACCTAATTAGTCGGGAGTTGGGATCTAACCCTAGGCCATTTTCTCCAATAAGCCATCCTTAGACCGGTCGGCTGAGCGTTTGCGATGGAGGAGTGGTATCATAGGACTTTAGTGTTAAGGAAGAGACTTGAACTTGGGTCTATTGACCCAAGCACAATCACCCTTACCATTGGACTAAAGCTCCAATGATAATGATTAAAGAAAAAGTGACGTAACGCTGATGAGAGATACAAAATGATTTAACTTGATACTTTATTTTAAGCATCGTATATAAGTTCTACCTCGTTCAAATTAGATATTCACTACTAGAAATAGATTTAAAAAAAAATGATATAATTATTACAAATTTTAAAAACTAGTAATTAATTAGTTAAAAATAAAGATTTCATTTTGTAAAAATTAAGGGAGAAAGAACTGGAATAATTATATTTTTTTAAACTGTATGTTTTTTATCAAAAACTATTTATTTTAGAACAGAGCGACTAATTGACATAAAATACAAATAACATATGTGATTTTTTGGTATTTTTATTCATTTTTGATTCTGTGCAAAAAAAGAGATACTTATTACCAATAGGCTTGTGGTCCACTGGGCATGTCTTATTCAGTTAAGCGTGTCTACTGGAGAGTAGTACCGGTTTGGGTGACCAAACCGGGAAGTCTTCTCTTATGGACCACTGCCCTGTCGGTACGATTTCAAAGTCCTTCAATGAAGGTTTCAACCCACCAGGATTCGAATCTGGAGAAGGCAGGGTTTACTTCAATTTAAGTGTCGTGCCTTCGGGCGGCTTAAGTTGAAAGGTTTCCTCCCATCAAGTTTCAAATTGAACATGAATTTTCCTTCAAAGAAAGTAACCGTTCAAAAAAAAAAAAAAAAAATTACTCAAAGAATAATATTAAAGAAAACAAATAGATTTTCTTTTCTTTTTTTTAATTGACTTTCATTTGGGAAATCCAAGTCCAATTTGAAACTCGATGAGGGGAAAACTTTCAACTTAAGCCGCCTGAAGGCACGACACTTAAATTGAAGTAAACCCTGCCTTCTCCAGATTCGAACCCTTGTGGGTTGAAACCTTCATTGAAGGACTTTAAAATCGTACCGACAGGGCAGTGGTCCACAAGGGAGGACTTCCCGGTTTAGTCACTCAAACCGGTACTACTCTCCACTAGACACGCTTAACTTAATAAGACATGCCCAGTGGACCACAAGCCCACTGGTAAAGAAAACAAATAGATGGGCATGCAGAATAGGTGTATAGTATAGCCGCAGCCCCACAAAGTAAAAGCCTAAAACCTACTTTCTGAAACACCTATAACACCTACTTCTGACTCTTTTCTTTCTCCCACACGCACGCATAACTTACATAATTTCTGTACCCCCTTCATCTTTCTCATTCATTACACTTGATACCCCCATCCCTCTATCGCTTTCTTAGTCACATTTTTAATCATTCATAACAACAATAAAAACAAAAACATCACTCTCTTTTTTAATCACACAATATCTCACTTTAGCGCCCAACACGCAAAACATTACTGTAGTATCTAACTTTAATAAACACTGTCAAAATAATGAGTATTGATCTTTATATGGATTCTAGTTTGTATCAAGTGTTCATCGACATTTTGGTTAAAGATGCTTCATTTGAAATGTGATGCATGTTATAGTCAATTAGAAATTTAAAAATTCTAAGTTGTGTTTTACTTGGCACATTGTTTTATTAAAAAAAAAAATGCTGAGGATGTGTATAGTAAGAAACACATCCTAAAATTTAAAGACTCTAAAATTAATGACTATAAAATTTAAAAATTCGGCGTACGTTGTTCGTACGAAGGATGTTTGGAGGCTGGAAACTACGTACTAGTTCCTAGCTTTGTTTCGTTTTAGTTTGTTGTTGGACGCTGTGATGTTGTTTGTTCATCACATGAGACTATTAGTCTCTCTAATGGTTCTTGAACTTCATTGTCTTGTTTTTATTAATATTTAATAATAATTCATTGGAGTAACCCCTTTACCCAAAAAAAGAAAAAACAAAAAACTTGTTCAAAATAAATATTTTTTGAAATTTCTATATTGAAAACAGAAAACATGTTTTATGTTATTATAACTATGATTTAGAGAACTTGAATTCAAAGTTATCCAGTTTTTAAAAAATTCTCTGAAAAAAAAAGAATTACTTCGTTCATAAGAAAACTAAAGAAAGACAATTAAGAAAACTTTCATGCAACTAAACGCACACTAAATTCTCCTACCAAAACCACCTATATATACATAATTGTGACACGTATTCATCTACTAATTCTCTATATTTGCATCATCTAATAAACTTTACAAGTGTTACTATTTTGTGGGTAGGAGGATGAGTAGGAAGTTTGGTAGGAGGATTTAACATTTATCTAAAAACCTAAGTTAAACTTAGGTGGTGTTATTTGTATTATTAAGATGTTCAAGTATGCATATGATTAACAATCTCATTGTTAATAGATTGCTAGAAAGTTTGAATTTGAATCAAATAATGTTGTTTGCTTTTATTAAATTATCTGAATTTTTAATTAGCAAAATTTATATATAATGTTATTGCATTGTGATAAATAAGTAACTTCTATAAACATAAAATGAAATATTTTTATCAAACATTTATCATAGACAATAAATGGTTAAATGAATTATCTTAATACATAATTTATTTTAATACTTATAAATTTATGATAATAAAACACTATTGCACATCATAAAAGAAAATAAGAGGCAATAAGACAATTCCTCGTCTCTTATAATGTAAAAGATGATAACGAACAACCCAATATTTGAATGCGTCTCCGTAAATAAAAGGTAAGCAGCTAGGCGCTAGTAAGGATGGTGGCAATGATGTGATATGGAGCTCGGTTTGCAAACATGCCGAGAGGCAACACCGCCGCCACTGCCGCGGCATGGCTGCGATTTGATCTGATGCGGTGATTTTTGCCGAAACGATTTGGAGAGAATCAAGAATAAAAGTATACGTTGGGCATTAATGTGGGTTGGCGTATAGCCGTTTGGAGGAGCGTGTTTCCAAAAAAAAAAAAAAAAAAAAAAAAAAAAATCCTTCTATAAATACTAGACAAAAGAAACATACAAAATCACTTCCAATCAAACTTTTACTACACCTTCTATATAACATATTTTTTTAAAAAAATTTGTAGCATGGATCATAGGAAAGCAAAAGGAGTTTCGACATCAACAAGAGGTTGTGGACGGGGTTCTCGATCACAACCCGTTCGTCCATCGATGAATCGACAATACCATCCACACCAAATGACTCCTCAATCGGCCTACTATCCCCAACCTCCACCAAATGACTCCTCAAGTGAGTTCGACCCGTTCACCGACTACCGTGAAGGTCCTTCGCATCGTGAACCAAGTGTTGAACGACAACTACCACTATATGATGACGAAGATGATGATGTTGAGTTTGTTCCCAAAACGCAACTACAAACTCAACTCGGTATTAATTTATATTTTATTCGATATACTTGTCTATAATTTATATGTTATAATTTTTTTGTTATATTATTATTTGTTACAAGATGATGAAGAAGTTCAAGAAGTTGAAGAAGTTGAAGAAGTTCAAGGGAAAAAGAAAACTAAAGCGGATAAAAAACCTTGGACGGCGGCAGAAGAGGTGGCTTTGGCAAAAGCGTGGGTTTATGTCTCGACATGTCGAAAAGTCAGGAATGAACACAATAGAGATAGTTTTTGGGGTAGAATTCTAGAGCATTTCAAGAATACCATCAGAGATATAAAACGAACTCGTCATAGCTTGAACACAAAATGGTCAAATATGAATACCGCCATGGGTGTCTTTAACGGGCTTTTCATCCAACAAGTAATTTAAACTATATGATTGCGTTTATTTATATGATTACATTTATTTATATGATTACATTATTTATATACTCTTACTTTTATAATTGTAGAATTGTATTCGTGAGACTGGGTGTGGCGATGTTAACGTCATGACTAATGCCATGGCCGATTATGATAAGAAAAATAAGGGCAAGGCTTTTGCTTATATTGAAGAATAGGAGGTTGTTAGGGGAGAAGCCAAATGGTTGGAACAACCATGTTTTGTTCAAGCATCTTCGGTATCACATTCCGACAAACGAAGAAAGTCGTCGGAATCTAGCTACTACGAGTCGGGAAGCAATGACAATGTCGTCTGAACTGTTATTCTCGATCTAAATGACAACACGTAAAAGAAAAGGAAAAAAAGACCGATAGTGAGGCGTCGACAAAGAATAGTGTTGTTGAGAACTTCGAGAGCTACACGGCAAAGAAAGCACATATGTTGGAGGAGGCGATGGAAAAAAAACGTGCAAATGATGAATTGGTCGAAAAGTTGATGGCGGCACAACTCGCTAATGCTGAAGAAAAGGCTATGATTCGGGCGATGAAGTTCTACAACGAGCCGCACGAGCACCTAACCAATCCGGTTATGCGAGATATCGCTATCAAGAAAAAACGTGACTACGCGGCGAAATATGGATGGCCTATCGATTTTTAGAAATAATTATGTTTTTTTTTCAAGTATTATGTAATGTTCTTTTAAATATTAATGAAATATTTATGTTTTATTAAATTGTTTATTTTATAATTTATGAAAATTAAAAAAAAAAAAAAAAAAAAAAAAAATAGTTGAAGTATGGTGAATTATGGTTGTCACTAAAAAGTATGGTGAGGTATGATTGAAGTATGAGATGAGGTGAAATGATATTATTAGTGGGTGGTGAGACATAGGGTTTTGGTTGAATCATGATTGCCACCACCGTAAAACATTTTATGTAAAAACAAAGACCTTAACGTGTTGACTACTCGTACATTACAAGTGATAAATATATTCAACGTCATTAAAACATTAAATGTGGAGTATAGTAGTAGACATTTATAGTTTTCCATTAGACACCCAAGTTTAAATTTTAGATTCATGGAGCAACTAGTTGCATTAGAGTTATCTCCATCAACAAAGCCAACAAATAGGTTAATTCAGATTTTGCTTTGTGTATACACGATTGCATGTTCTTCTTGCAATGGTAACGTGGAATCCTTCGCTTATATTTTCTTTGAATGTGCTTTCGCTAGGGAGGTTTGGAGGCTTATTCGTAATTGGTGTGAGAATCCTTTTCCTCCATTTACGTCTCATGAGCAATGAAAAGATTGGTTTAGTACGTGGCATGCTCAAAAAGAGAAATTTCGCCGGTTATACGTTATTTTTGTATCTTCTTTTTTGTGGATATGGAGGTGCCACAACAGCATCACTTTTTGTGCGCAACCGAAGAAAAAGAGTGATAGTTTAGTTTTGACAACATATGTTCATCTTCTTATTATTGGCTATATCACAGGTACTACATGTCGTGTAATTGGTTAAAATGGTTAAAGAATCCTTTGCTGCTTACGAGTTCCTGTTGATTGTTGTCGGGAGTATTGAGCATCTCGAGATTGTATGGTTCTTTTATTTAAATTTCTTGTGTGTTTATTTTCCCCGGGGCTTGTTTTGGTCTACATAAAAAACACTCTGGAGTGAAAACCGGTGGCTCGGCCTCCGTAACTGGAATTTTTCTCTTGTCTCGTTTTATTTTAATTGGCAAGAATCTTTTCATCTCTTTTGTAGTCCTCACAGTTAAAGTCTAGGGTAGATTCTAGAATATGTAGTTTCTGCTTATTTCTAGTCTTGTTTTATTTAATCTTTGGCTTCTAGTGCCTTGCTAGTAGCTTTATATATATATATATATATATATATATATATATATATATATATATATATATATATATGTGTGTGTGTGTGTGTGTGTGTGTGTGTGTGTGTGTGTGTGTGTAGTTAAAAAAAAAGAGGTAGAAGGAGTTGCTTCAAATTCAATCTATTGGTTTCAAGCCTCAACCATATATCAAATGGGTTTTTGGTGATGTCATTTGAATGCAAAAGTTGTTGATGAGATTAGTTAATGTCAAGTAATACCTTTTAAGCTATTAAAGATGTAGTTTTTAATGTGTCTTTTTGTAAAGGGAGATTGAGAGAGAAGTAGTTTTGAGGGGAAAAACTGTTATGAATTTCATTAGCTGAAAATGAAGTAGTACAAGGTTATTTATACAAGAAATAAGAAAGCACTAAACTACTAAACTGGAAAGCTAACAGATGCAATAACTAACTACTTCTAGAATCTATTACAATGGACAAGAAGGGATTGAAGCAACTTGAAATTTTGACTCTTTGATAGTCTTAAAGTAGCCTTCAAAGTGTTAACTTGATGAGTTGTTGTTGCAGTGTGTTATTCTTAGCATCTGCATTTATTCCTTTAATCCCAAGTTGTCAGTGTATATGGATCACATATGCCAAACTTGGATAAGCATTTGAAATGTAGCACTTTGTACAATTCTTTGGTTAAGACATATGCAACTTGTAGTTTAGAGGGGATAAATTTACATAAAACTGGACATTCTTTGATTTCCTCTCTTTCAAATGACAATCCAATTCAATGTTTTTTGTCCTTGCATGATGAATAGGGTTAGAAGCAAGAGCAATGGTAGAAGCATTATCATAGTAAAAAGTGACAAGTTTATAAAGAGAGAGTTATAGGCCTTTGAACAAGCATTTGAACCAAGTGATCTCACATTTGCAATATGCCAATGCTCTATATTCAGCCTATGTGAAGATCTAGACACCACATATTGTTTCTTTTAAATCCATAATATGAGACATTTGCCTAGAAATATTGCATACCTTGACACCGATCTTTTAGTGATAAGACAAGCAAGCCAATCACTGACACAATAAGCTTGAATGTCGAGTTGATATGTGGGTGAAGAATAAAGGTCTTGACAAGGTGAAAGCTTAATGTATCTCAAAACTCTTGTTAAAGTTTTCAGTGAGTAGTTCTAGGAGCATGAGACAACTGACTTAAAAGTTGTGATGCAAATGATATGTTTGGCCTGGTGATGGTGAGGTATATGAGCTTACCTACCAAAGTTCTGTAGTGAGAAGGGTCTGTTAGAGGATCACCATCTGTATTGTTGAGAGTGATTTGAGGATCAATTGGTGTGATTACAAGCTTCTCATTAAGCAAATTTCCACCTTGAAGCAATTCAAGGGCATATTTCCTCTGAGACATTGTAAGACCAGTTGAGTTCCTTAAGATTTCAATCCCAAGACAATAATGTAGAAGTCCTAAGTCCTTGATACTGATAGTTTGATGAAGTTGTTGGTTGATGAGGTGAGGAAAGGTTTGTTGTTGCCTACTAGAAGAATGTCATCCACATAAACCAATAGAATGATGAAGTTGTTTTGATTATGTAAGTCGAAGAGTGCAATGTCTGCATAGCTTTAGGTGAAGCCCAGTGATAAGAGAAAGTTAGTTTTCTAAACCACTGTCTATTTGCCTGTTTTAGACCAAAAAAGGACTTATTTTAGCTTGCAAACTGTGTTGGGAGGAAGAGAATTGGTGTAGTATCGTAGAACTGCCATGTATACCTCTTCAAGAAGGTCTTTATGAAGAAATGCATTATTGAGGTCCAGTTGCTCAAGAAACTAGTTTTGTTGGACAACTGTGGCTAAAAGGGCTCTAACACTCACCATTTTAGCTACTTGGGCAAAGGTCATTATGTAGTCCACTCCTTCTTTTTGTGTGAAGCCTTTAGCAACCAACCTATCCTTAACTCTCTCTATAGAGCCATATGCAATGTACTTGACTCTAGGGTTGTAAATGAACCGGAAGAATATGAACATAGCCTTGTTCATGTTCGTTCGTAAAATTTTAACCGGACAAATAAACGGGCGCGAACATTTAAACGAACGAATTTTATTGTTCATGTTCGTTTATTAAGAAAATGAGTTGTTCATAATCGTTTATTAAGAAACTAAACGAACCCTAAACGAACATAAACGATCAAACATAAATGAATGTAGAAAACCAAACATAAATTCTATTAAATTATGCATAATAATTTGTCTTATAAGTGTTGTTTTATTTAAACAAACCAATTTTAAAAGTATACAATCATAATATATGATATACGGAAATAAACAAATAAATGAACATAAATGAACACAATAAACGCATAATTGGACGTTCACGAACATAAATGAACGGACGCGACTTTTATTCATGTTTTTTCATTTAACTAAACAAAAGTAAAATATTGTTCATGTTCATTTACTTAATAAATAAACGAATTTCTTACCGAACGGTTCATTAAACGTTCAGTTCATTTATAGCCCTACTTGAATCTAAACAACCACTTACAACCAATGGGTGACTCATGGGAAAGGAGTTTTGTGAGTTTCCAAGTATTGTTTAATTCGAAGGCTTGAACTTCCTTAGTCATTGCCTCTACCCATCTAGGATCCTTAGCAGGCTGTTTATAAGTGTGTGGTTCTTCTATGTGAATGATAACATTAATGAAATAATGTTTGGGAGTTGTGATGTTATTATAATTAATGAAGTGAGAATAGTGATGTTTGGATACTTTGTTGACATATGATTTTGGAAGGTTGTAGTAGACTAGTAGTAATCATTAAGTTTAGTTGGAATGGTTTTATTCTAGTTGAGGTTCTCTTAGGTAGTGGAGGTGGTGGTATAAGTGGTGGTAAGAGTGATGGATTAGTCATATCAGTGGAAGTGTTTGGATTTTGAGAGTTGACAGTTGGAGAGGAAGAAAGAGATGAACTATTTGTCGTCTGATAGTGTGGTTATGGTGTATTGTTTTACTCTGTGGTTGGTGTTGTAGTGAAGTTTGTGGTTGATGTTTTAGGGATAGAGGTAGAAGCATGGGAATTTATGATTGTTGAGGGAGTGTTTGGCTGTGGCGGTATATATATTGGTGAGAGTTGTGTTGGTCATGGAGGGTGTTCAGTTATGAGTTGAGTTGGTATATGGAATGGAAATGATGTCTCATCAAAGGTTATATGCATGCTTGTTGTGATTTTATGCGTTTTAGGATCATACATAATATATCCTTTTTGGTGGTTTGAATGTCCAACTAACACAACTAGAATTGCCCTTGGATCAATTTTGTTACTTGTGTTTTGGTGAACAAGATCCTTACAAGTTACAACCAATGATTTCGAGGTGTTTTAGCGATAGAGTTTTGTTATAAAGTATCTCAATTGGTGATTTGTTATTTATGGCTCTTGATGAGAGTCTGTTGATGATGTAGGTGGCTACCAAAATGCAATGTTCCCATAAATGAATAGGAAAACTGGCTTGTATTTTGAGTGCTCTGGCAACTTCAAGGAACTATATATGCTTCCTTTCAACCATTGGATTTTGTTGTTTGGTATAAGGGCATGTTGTTTCATGAAATATTCCATGTTGTAAGGAGAAATTAGATAATGAGGAGTTAAGAAATTTTATCCTATTGTCACTCCTTATGGTCTTTATAGTGGTTTTGAAATGGTTTGAGATGTATGTGTAGAAGGTTTTGATTTTGGTGGTGGCATGTTGTTTGGATGGCATTAGATAATTCCAAATGGCTCTTGAGTAGTCATCAACAATGGTTAAAAAGCATCTACAATTGTTTATCGTGGTGTGTTTGTATTCTCCCCAAACATCAATATGCACAAGTTCAAAAATTTTATGCATAAGATGTACTATCATTAAAAGGTAAAGCATGATGTTTTGCCAGTGGGTATACAGAACAATTGAAGTCAACATTACAATGTAAACTGAGACACTTTATTCATTTGAGGACAGTTGGTAATGACTGGCCAAGCCTTGAATGCCACATGTGTTGCTTGCTTGATATGGTGAATGCAACATGGTTTAGTGTTAATTGGGTTGGTTCTTTAGGCATAAGATATAGACCACTAAAAGGTTGATATGAGCGATCCTTGGGGCCTGGTCCAGAAATATGCACATTCTTGCAGTTAAAAGTAAAAAATTTGTGTCTTTTAGAAGTTAACTAACTCATATCAAGTTGTATGAGAAGTGGTATGTAGAAAACATTGTGTAGTGTAATGTGAGCATTGATTATGACTGATCCATATTGAGTGACTTTTGTGTGTTGTCCATATGGTAATGTTGCAAATATTGAATTTGTGAAATATCTAATGTTTATCATGAATTCTAGTGATGTGGATATGTGGTTAGTTGCACAATTGTCTATACTTCAGGCTGCTATTAGATCAGAGATAAAAGACGATACCTCCAACCCTTCCAATTCCCAGTATACTTATTGTAACAGTTTCCTACTAATTCACCCCCACCATTACCTTCCCTATTAACACCATCAATTATCCCACAATCAGTATCACCCACTGATGCGTGGGAATCGCACCTTGCTTTACCTCTCGAGGGATCTCGAGAAGCTTACAACCCCCACCAGGCAGTGTACCTGATCGTTGTAGTATAGTATAGTGACAAGTACCGGGGGATTGATCGTTCAGCTTAGGAATAGTGTCGCTAGGATTAGAAAACCCAATTAATAGTTCTAGAGGTGAGAGATGATTATTTTTGTATTTTTATATTTTTATGAAAGCAAGTAAAATCTCGGGTTTTGAAGGAGTGGGCGGAATTAGTTGCTATTCAACTAACCCAAAGCTATTAAAATAATGAAAATGAAATTAAACTAAACTATACTAAAGTTGTGAGCAGTAATTGGAGAAATTGTGTTTACTTAGACTTCACTACTCCCTAGATATCTTTTACATGTTAATTACTTGTTACACTTGTATGAATGACGGATTGTATTCCTTAATACCATTCGTGGGGTGGCATACATAACTCCCCAACTCTATGAGCTCTTATCTCCTCCTACACCATGACCCATCACAACTATAGGGATTGTAAACAGTGGCTCATACATTAAATACAACCAATAAAGACCTAGTACGCCTCGGTTCATGTTTCTTAAGACGTTCAAGCATGTTACCATTTGGAGATCTGCCAGTTTTCTTAAGCCTAACATATAAATCATTCATTCAAAACAAGAATAGACAAGTAATCAACACATAATCAACATCTAGGTTTCATTAGATCTAAGCAAACACAAGAGAGATCTAGCCTAGCATAGTAGAATTGAGACAAGAACAAGAGATAAACAACCAACACATAGACATATTGATTGAATTGAAAGTACACTTATCTCAATTACAATGCAAGGTCTCAAGGGTTTGGAACCCTTGAAAAACCTATAAAAGAGGCACCAAAATCGTCTTTAGGGTTTCACCAAAACTTCTCTCTCTTTAATGAAAAAACTAGAAAACTATATATAGGAAAAACAGTCTGACGGCGTCAAGAGTAACTTCTGACGCCGTCACCTCGCCGCCATATACTTCCTCGGACGGCCTTGATCCACTTATGACGGCCTATGTGACGCCGTCACCACCCACGGTATATTAATTTTGCCACTTTGACGCCGTCACGAGTCCTTCTGACGCCGTCACCACCTTCGGAGTTTAATTCTTCATTTCTGACGCCGTCAAGATGTTGGTCTTGACGCCGTCCCCTTGTATTTTCAGCATGCAAATTTGGTACTTAGCCGTTTTCTTCACTTTTATGCTCCAAAAACGTCCAAAATAGCTTCTTTTCCAGAATTCACTCTCCAAACACCTAAAATCACAAAAGGAACGATTTAGGGCAATATTTGATCAAATAAAGTCGGATTCGGGCTTAAATGACCCCCTAAAAACGGATCATTTTTCGCCTCATCACCCACCCAATTAAAACCAAGTTTATTACCTAGAGTTCGAACCTTGATGCTTTCGTGTGAATCAGAGACGTTGGAAATGAAATAGAGATGTTGGATCATTGTTTCTTAAGATGTAACCGGGTTGTTGAGGGTTGGAAAAAAGTGTTTAAATGGTGGAAATTGGGGTCGTTCGATGTGCAAGATGTTGAAGATATTTTATGCCATAAAGGTCGTGTGAATTTTCATAAAAAGCAAAGAACTATTTGGCAAGCGGTTTGTTGGTCAATGCTATATCTCATATGGTCATCTCGTAACAAGAGGGTATTTGAAAACAAAGTATCTAACCTTATGACAATTTGCGATGATCTACAAGTTCTTTCCTATTATTGGATTACTATTAGAGCTAAAGGATCAATTTCTTCATGGTTCGAGTGGTGTTCAGATCCAGTAAAAGCGTGCAAATTCTAAGGGTCCTCTGTGGTATCAGCAGATCCTGTGTTTCAGATTACATTTCTGCAGGTTCGAGCTCCAGGTTTTTGTTGTTTGGTTCTGCATCAATTTGTGTTTTTTTTTTTTTTTTGCAAAAGAGTTTGAGTGTGGTCTGCAATAGTGTTTGGCAAAAAAGTTTCATGGTCTGATGAGTGGTTCTGAAAAAAAGTGTGTTTGGCTATAAGCTTCAGGGTGGTCTGCAAGTTGTTCCGCAAGGGTTGCTGTCTGGTTTTGCAATATGTCTGGGTGTCCATATAGGTTGCTTTTGCTAGTTTCTTTTGTTGTTCGACAATGTGTTTGTAATTCGTTTGGTTGTTTTTCTTTTTGGGTCCTCTATCCTTAAGCCTCTTGTTTAAGATAGTGGGTGCCTTTGGTTGTACCCATTGCTCTTTTGGTTTTGTTTTAATGAAATTTTCTGCCTTAAAAAAAAAAAAAAAAAAAAAAAAAAAAAAAAAAAAAAAAAAAAGATCAGAGATAAGAGATGAAGTGAACTTAGGAATTGTAGTAAATGAGAGTAGATTTTACCAGTGTAGGTTTCCTTGTTGGTTTGTAGCTTAATGAGCACTTGGTTGTGCTGGTTTTGAAGTTGATCCATCATTGCAAACACATGTGGATCAGATGTTGAAGGAGAAGTACTCCCTTGTGGTTGAGTTGCTGGTGCTTCCACTTGTTCAGATTGCCCAACCACCATATTCACAGTCTTAAAATTCCTTGAGTCAGGTGACTGTTTTGGAGGCTACTTGGATAGGAATTGTCCATATAGTGGATGTCCCATAGGGTAGCCAACCAGTTTGTAGCACTAAACTTTTATGTGTCCTCTTTACCACGGTTCCCATAATACACTCCTTTCTTGAATACTGATCTTCTTTCTGCTGATGAGGATGACTCACCTCTTGTATACCTTGGTGCATTTGTGAAATTCCTTTGATTGTTTAAAAATGTTAAGAATATTACGGGTGTTTGGTTTTGTCAAAATATCATCTGTTTGCTTTTCTTCATGCCTAACCATTCCATAAGCTTTTACCACCATTGGTAATGGTTTCATCAATAAAATTTTCCATCTAATGTTAGAATAGCTTTCATCAAGTCCCATCAAAAACTGAATTAGTCTTTTCCTTTTATCTCTCTCAAAATTTTCTTTACCATTTTCACAGTGACATGGACAAATACACAAATGCGGTGCCTCAAATGCATCAAGTTCACCCAAAAAAAACCCTTTAACTTAATTTTGGTAATACACTTCAACAACACAATTAAGTTATTTCAATTAAATCAAATCATGAGTAAGCTGGTAAATCCTATGTCCATAAATTTGTGAGTAATGTTGTTGCAATTCAAACCACAACTTTGATGCAGAATTCAAAAAGTTCAAATTGTTATTGATTTTTTCCACAACAACATTCAAAATCCGATATATTATCATATCATTATTTCTCTCCCATGTAGCTATGATGTTAGAAGTTATACCTGGTTTAGCATATTCTCCGGTGATAATTTTTAGCTTGTTCTTAGCATTCAAAGCTTTCATCATGGACCTCTTCCATGATCCATAATTATATGACCCAGTCAACTTCTTTGATATCAAGATTAACCCTGGATAATCTGTTTGATGCAAGTAAAGTGGATGATCTGGTGAGATAGTTGATTCTTCACATTGGAAGTACTCATTTAGTTGATTGTTTGATTGTTTTGATGATTTTGAGTGAATTCTGGTATTCAAAAACAAAATTATTATCAAGAAATTGATTGTTTAATTAATAGAGTTAATGGTGGTTGGTTATGGTAGTCGCCGTGGTTATGTAGTTCTAACTAACTTTCTATTTGAATGATTGTTGTTTGTGATGAATTTGACCTGATTAATGGTTTAGATTCATTGAGTTGAAAACGATTTGATGTGAACAAGCTCCTGATACCATATTGTAAATGGAGATCGAGAGAAAAATAGTTTTTGCAAGAAAAAATGTTATGAATTTCATTTACTAAAAATGAAGTAGTACAAGACTATTTATACAAGAAATAAGAGAGCACTAAACTACTAAATTGGAAAGCTAACACCTATACTAACAAACTACTTCTAAAATCATCTAGAAACTATTACAATGGACCAAAATGGGTTGATACAACAAAATGAGCCTAATGTAGTATTTTACAAGCAACACTTTCTAAATGTGGATCATTTTTTACAAGATTGGTGAAAAGGTAACATTTTCAAAATAAGTGTTTCATATAATATCAAAAACAACACTTTACTTTAAAGTGTTTCAGTGTGTTGTGTGTTGTGTGTTGTTCTCGGCATCTACTCTTGTTCCTTTATGTCTATACAAATTGAGTTTTTTAGAACGATGTTATTCCAATGTTGTATTATACTTCTTCTATATCTTTGCAAGTTCACAATATATATAACATTTATCTTTATTTTAAAGTGACTTACAGGTAACTTTTGGTTTTGGAGCAATGGACGAAGGCTTTGTAAGAAAATTGTCACGTTTTTAAAAGTAAAGCAACTTTTTGCTTCTTCTTCAAGTTAATTTCACATGTATACGAATGTTTTCATGCTTCAAAGCTCTACATTATAATGGTTGCACAGTGTCTCCAAAATTAATGGGACGTCCCTGAAAGTAAATGAATACTTTCTTGACTAGATTATCGAATTAGTTTGAACAGTGTCTTTCGTGTATAATTGTCAAGATAAGTTGTATAAATTAATCGTTAATATTCTCTATTATCAATATTTTGCGAGAAAATAAACTTTTAGATGAATGACGAGGTTAACAAAATATAATGCACGACGGAGTGTCATAATAGGTAATCTTACGATGCAAAAATATTACTCAGATTCATAAGAGCATGTGGTACCATCACCAAATGAGGAGGTGAAACCTTCACCTTTGCTCGTTAAATGCGAGTTAACCACACCCCCTAGGTTAATGACTCGTTAACGTGGCAGGTTAAACCTTTAACCTTATGTTAAAGGCAAAGTGGAAAAAAAATAATAAAAAATCATCTACCCCTATTAAATGGGGTTGAATTTGAAAATAGTTTAAAGTTAAAGTTCAGTTAACGTTGAGTTATAATAAGGGTTTTTTTATTTTTTATTTTTTTTAGTTAAAAGTGAAAAAGTTAAATCAGATGTGGCGCTGATGTGCCAATAGATGAAAGTTTCACCTAAGGTTATTGTACCCTTTCCTCTAAGAAGAAAACGTTCTAGATATATTTCATAAACACAAAAAATCATTAAAAAATAAAATTTTGCATAAAAGAAAACTATTCCATTTCACCCTATTCTATGGATCACATACACACCCATGCCATTTTGTTTTGTATTTTGTCCTTGTGCCCATTATGGGACCCTTTTTCAGGTGTTGTCTATTAGCTCTATACTAGCCTTTATTATCCAAAATTCCCTTTAAAAATCAGTGATTGCTTTAGTCCCTTCATATCCAACACAAGAAACACACACACACTACGTTACACACTACTCTTGTCACCCATGATGCTTGGTATAGAAGAGATACTATGTGAACTTGGTGGCGCTGATGGTGGTGGTTGTGGTAGAGAGTCAGAAAACAATGGTGGTTTGCCACCAGGGTTTAGGTTTCATCCAACTGATGAAGAGCTTATCACTTTTTATCTTGCTTCTAAAGTGTTTAGTTCTACTACTTTTTGTGGTGTGGATATTGCTGAAGTTGATCTTAATAGATGTGAACCTTGGGAGCTACCAGGTACATTTTTCACCTTAAAACACACACACACACACACACAAACACACACACACACACACACATACTTTAGGGATAATTACATTCATGTGCATGACTTCATATTAACTCAAAAAAACACTCTATAGACATTTTCATTTTTCACCTTCTAACATATACTTTGACCATTAAACACACACTTGTGGATGTTTTAAAAAACACACACAGAAGCACATTTTCAACTTCAAACACCTACTATAAGGATACTTTCGCCATGTAACATAGTATTAATATAAGGACACTTACATATACTGTATCTTTAAACACTTACATGCACACATTGCATCACTTTTAGACATACATGTTTTGCACTCTAAAGAGTATACTAAGACGTACTAACATTCCTATTTTGGAAGTTAAAGTGGTTTTTGGGTTGGTTATTAAAATTGCTTATCTACTTGCTACTAGTTGCTTCAAAATTTGTACTTAATAGAACTTATGTTACTTCTAGGTACGTTTAGATAAACCTCAAACATCATGAAAAGTTGAAAACAGTTTATATGGGGCATATCAAAATGCAATAAATTACAAGAATAGTTAGAAAATCCCAAACTTCACCCAAGTTTCTAGTTTCTCACCATTTGTCTTCAAGAACGAACGGTTGTTACATGAGTTGTGGGGTACTAGCAGTTAATGCATATACCCATCAAACTAAGTAACAAATGGCCACCTGACATCTTTTTAGGCCCATAATGTTTCTAGCTAGCCATGTTTATTTAATTCTCGTACACATTTATATTTTCACGTGACAATGTGACATATATATTTTATAAAAATATAAATGCTACTATATGTGTTAACCAACCAAATACTATACTTTCTTACAATTTTAGAAATTTTTGATTGAATCTAATTTTTAAGTAAAACTCTTATTTTGAGAATGGAGGCAGTATTTTTTATGAAATAAGAATCGATGCCTAGACTTATGTCTGATTTTGTCTTAAAATTAGATGTTCATAGCTCATTAACCAATAAGACACTTGCACATATGTTTAGTCACAAATATACACCTTAGTTTAGCCCTTCCAGGACTTTTTTTTTTTTTTTTTTTTTTTTTTTTTTTTTTTTTTTTTTAAATCATATGAAAAACAAATTCTTACAACATACATGTCACATATGTCTCTAATAAGCTGAGAACATATGTCTCTAATATGCTGAGAACCATGGACAGAACCGAAACACAAAGTCATTTTGCGAAAAATTAAATAATACTACATGCACAACTTTTGAAATCAGGTGCATTTATATATTTTTTTCTTTCAAAATTAACACTATGAGACATAAATGATAAAAGAATGGGTGTCCCAGGACACCCTATCCCCTGGTTCCATCCACAAACTCTTGGTTAATAAGTCACTCACGTCTGCGAGGCCAAAATGTCTTCGGTCTTCCTAATGGCTTGTATATTTATTTTTTATTTTTTTTCTCTAGAAATGTTTATATTTTAGAAGAAATTATTTTCTGGCCCAGAAAATCTAAGCTAAATTCATTTTCTGACAATGGCACATCTAAGTTGCAATATTTTCTGAAAACTTGCACCAAAAGGGGTTCTGTCGTACTGTTCTGAACTCCTTTGCTATATGAGTTGTACAATACGAAAATAGTGTACCATACATTCATGACATTTCTTTATTAGCCATTAAAAACGAAAAGTGCATTAATGGAAAAATAATTGTAGTACGGTATAAACCAATAATTCAAACTGAATCAAGACTAATTCACGTTTATTTCGTCTATGCATTATATGTTCAACAACTTTAATGGGTTTCTAGGAAATCCAATCCCTTTTGGAACTAAATGAAAATACAATAATAGTCTATCATTGCATGCATTTTAGAAAGAAAAAAAAAATGATAGAAATAATTGAAAAGAAAAGATGGATTGTCCTTTTATCCCTCGGACAATGGTTGTATAAATATGCATATAAATTTGTGCTTAAACTTTTTTATTGCACCTATTTCAAAATAAGATATTATAAACACATGTAGTTTTAGAAGTAAATTTTGTGGGTTGTGTATCATTTCTAACTAAGTAACTAGCTAATCTAATTATCAAAGGTTACTTAAAACAAACATGTATTTTGACACTTCACTAATCAAGATATGATATATTTGGGGTTACATAGTAAAATAATACTAATAAACATATTTTTAAGATTGTGCAAGACTTTTTTCACAAATGTTGGTATGAATAGTAACACATGCTATATCGGGAAATTTTGAAAAACGCGTATGTAAAAGTATAAAAATCACATTTTTATTACAATATTAACAAGTCACTATAAAAATTACAATATTTTCAATATTGTATAAGACTCGTTTTAACCCGTTACCCAATATCCGCACACTTATTAACAAGTCACTATAACCAAGTTTGTATGGTTTATGCAGAAGTAGCAAAAATGGGCGAAAGAGAATGGTATTTCTATAGCTTAAGAGATCGAAAATACCCAACCGGGTTAAGAACGAACCGGGCCACCGGTGCGGGTTATTGGAAGGCAACGGGTAAGGATCGTGAGGTATACACTTCTGGGTCGGGTCGGACCTTGTTGGGCATGAAAAAGACACTGGTTTTTTATAAGGGTCGGGCCCCACATGGTGAAAAAACCAAATGGGTCATGCACGAGTATAGACTTGATGGAGAGTTTTCTTACAGGCAGACGTGTAAGGTACAACTACTATATGCTCTGCCAAGTTGAAATAGTACAAAATATTTATGCATGTGTGATGTTTTGTCGTTTTGTTGGTGTTGACTTTGATGAGTTTTCAATATGTTTCATTTTGATTTGATTGACTTTTGGATTAGACTGTCTTCTCACTGTTTTTATCCTTTTGGGCTTTCGAATGAATTTTGAGTCACCATTGTTTATCTAGTAAAAGTAAATAGTGGTAGTGAATAGCAATATGTTTCTGTTTGGAATTTAATGAAAGTCTAGCTAGACTTAAAAGTTAACTATTCAACATTGATTTTTTTTGGTAAATGTAGCTCAAAATTTTGTAAATGAAGTAAAGGTCATGTGTGTGTAAATTTATTTGGGTTTAACTTGTTATATCTCTTTGAGGGTTGCGAAAATCGCAAATTTATGATTAAGTGGAGAAATGTTGAATTTGAATATGTGTTCCAAGTGTTTACAACATTGTAAATGATTGTGTTAAAAGGAATTGGATGACTAGTTTCTACATATTGTCATTTCATATTGCACCTATACCATAAATGTTACTAGTACATTTTTTTTCATAGTTTTCAGTTCATACTGGTACAAGTTTTGATGTATGTAGTAATTTCTTCTGCAGGATGAGTGGGTAATTTGTAGAATATTTCACAAACTAGGGGAAAAGAAATCAAGTGGTGGACAAAGTTACTTTAAAGTCCACCAATCAACACTAGAACAATCACCCTCAACTCCTACCCACAATGAGATTTCCAAAAAGCCCTTCAATACAACACCCTTGATGCACCATCCTAATAACCCCCCACCTCTCCAAAATCCCTTTTTATTTGGTGACAAGTATCAAGAAATCAATGATCAAGACCTTAAATCACTACTAAACCTACCAACATTTCCAAACATCCCAACAACCCCTAACTCTTCCCTTGTTAAACCCCTACTCCTCCCAATCCAACCCACTACCCCTACACCTATTACTAAACAATGCAAAATCGAGGAGCATTTTAGCATCCCACAAATCTCGGATGCTAATTTGCTCCACCGGTGGGGAACAGAGTACGTCCCCCCTACTCCATTGTTTACATTTGAGCAACAAGATCTCGGCGGATTGGACTATTTCTTAAACACAAGTGGTGGTGCAAGAGTAGTAGCCGAGGGCACTAGTGATCGTAGCAATGAGATGGTGTCGTTTGATAGAGTCGCATTTAATAATTTGTTGCTACCAATTATTTGATCATAAGAATAATTTGTTAAGCATGAATATGCAGTCAGTATGTAGAATTATTGTTACTAGTATTTTGTGAATTTGTGACCATGATTATTATCAACTTTTAAGTTTGTAAATAAATGGTACAATTTATAATGTGACGTACTGTCATAGACAATAATTTGATGCAAATTTAAGATGGGTATGTTCCATGTTTATTTGTGAGAAAAAATGAGATGGGGGAATATAAATGTGTCCAATCCTAAGGCCAAAAGTTGCAAAAAATGGAACCAAAAGTGGAAGTGGAAAAAAAATGTATTTGCATGAAAAAAAAAATGTATTTAATGAGAGGAATGGGAAGATGTATCGGATTTGAAATTTGATTTGATTGAAGATTGGGAGCTTTTGACGTCAATTCACCATCAATAGTGATGCATGTCACAGATTTTCACCTAATAGTACATCAAAATATATATATATATATATATATATATATATATATATATATATATATATATATATATATATATATATATATATATATATAAAGTTATATATATATATATATATATATATATATATATATATATATATATATATATATATATATATATATATATAAAGTTGCATGTAACGGCTCCAAAATACAATAAATATGTGACTTTAGAGTCTCGTAATGTTTGAAATATGTTAAGCATCGTGATTATTAGATAAAAATTGTTTTATACCAGTACCATATGTTTTGAAAATGTGAGAATGTGAATTTTACGTCTTAAACAAATAGTTGAATATTGAAGAGGCTAAATAAAGAATTTTTCTCATGCAAATATGATATCATTATACTCTTTGGTTTAAGTTGCTTAGAATCGGCAATTTGCATAATTGATTTAATTTAGGGTCCAATTATATCTATATTTTTACTAAAGTTTAATATTACATTAATGTCATATTTTCACTTTTATAATTACGTCAATGGGTTGCGATCCCTTACAAAGAAGGTGCAAATTAAAAAGTCTAAAAAGGCTTTCCTACCGTCCGATCATCTAATTATTCAATTGTACGGTCTGATTTAAATTGGGGAAAAAAAGGATGCTCCGTTCTATTAAAAGGATAAAAAAGTCATTTAACAAATAAAAGCGGTCATATCTATCTTCATTCCATCTTCTCACTCACATTCATTTCACTCTTTATTCTCTCTCAATTCTCTCACTAAAAAATTGGGGGAATAATTAGGGTTTTGATTCTCATATTTCCTATCAAAAGCTCCGATAATCTACTCGAAAAGATGAATCCTAATTGTAAGTTTATCAATTATTCAAATTCATACATATAATTTCATTATCCAGGTTTTTAATTTCTCTAATTTTTCTAATTTAATTTTCCCCCAAATTTTACTATTTTGTAAAATTTTGTGAGAATATTTTTTTATATGGGTTTTTTGAGTTATGCGGATGATGTTATAAACTAAGGTTTTTTTTTTTAGGATTATAAAGTTGCTTGCTTGTATTTAAAATTGTTTTTTATTATTTTTTTTTTTTTTTTTTTTTTTTTTTTTTTTTTTTTAGTTGATGTTTGATTCAACTTCTATAGTTGTTTTTATATGTTCATCAGTTGGTGTTTGTTTTAGCTACTATAGCTGTCGTTGTGATTTGGTTTCAGTTATTGTTTGTGCATTTTTGTTTATATTGATTTCAGTTATTGTGTAAGTAGGTTCATCAGTTATTGCTAGTGCGTTTGTGTTTCTTGAAAGTAATCAGTTATTTGAAAATTAGGTTCATCAGTTATTTGAAAATTAGGTTCATCAGTTATTGTGCAAGTAGGTTCATCAGTTATTGCTGGATTTGTAAATTAGGTTCATCAGTTATTTGAAAATTAGGTTCATCAGTTATTGCTGGATTTGTAAATTAGGTTCATCAATTACTGAAAGTAGGTTCATCAGTTATTTGAAAATTAGGTTCATCGGTTATTGCTAGTGTTTTTGATTATCAGTTATTGTGCAAGTAGGTTCATCAGTTATTGCTGCATTTGTAAATTAGGTTCATCGGTTATTTGAAAATTAGGTTCATCAGTTATTGCTAGTGCGTTTGTGTTTCTTGAAAGTAGGTTCATCAGTTATTTGAAAATTAGGTTCATCAGTTATTGTGCAAGTAGGTTCATTAGTTATTGCTAGATTTGTAAATTAGGTTCATCAGTTATTTGAAAATTAGGTTCATCAGTTATTGCTGGATTTGTAAATTAGGTTCATCAGTTACTGAAAGTAGGTTCATCAGTTATTTGAAAATTAGGTTCATCGGTTATTGCTAGTGTTTTTGATTATCAGTTATTGTGCAAGTAGGTTCATCGGTTATTGCTGCATTTGTAAATTAGGTTCATCAGTTATTTGAAAATTAGGTTCATCAGCTATTGCTGGATTTGTAAATTAGGTTCATCAGTTACTGAAAGTAGGTTCATCAGTTATTTGAAAATTAGGTTCATCAGTTATTGCTAGTGTTTTTGATTATCAATTATTTGCTAGTGTTTTTTAAAAGTAGGTTCATCAGTTGTTGTGCAAGTAGGATCATCAGTTATTGCTAGTGCGTTTGTGTTTATTTTGGTTTGGCTTCATCTTTTATTTTGATTTTTTGTTTATTTTGGTTTCAGTAGGTTCATCAGTTTCACAATTATTTGTTTTGTTGGATAGGTAAAAAAGCTAAAAAAAAGGAAAGAAACCTATGGTTTAGTGATTCGATGCTGGATTTGTAAGAGAAAGAAAAGAACAAGGGAAAGGAACAAGACAAACAAATGGAAGACTTGAGAAAGAAGTACATAGCAAAGATTCTATTGTCTGTGTCCAATGAGAACAGAAAAATAGTGGAGAGCGAGGTTCATAAATATCAAAGTTTAAGTCTGAAGGAAAAGAGAATGCTCTAAAAGATGTCAAAGAAGTCTATTTGCGAACGTAGCAGCGCTTATTTCAAAGAAGCTAGCGCTCTTCTTCGAAAGTGAACACAATGGTCAAGTGAAAACAATCTGATATAATTGATGAATGTTTGGAATATTTGTTTGCTTGGTATGGTTAAATAGTTTCTGGAACAATCTGATGTAATTGATGAATTGTATAAATATTAGATTTTTTTGTTCATCAGTTGTCAGTTGGTATGGAAAAGTGATTTTGGTTGGTTGGTATCGACAAGTTATTTCAGTTTAATAGAACTTAGTTTTTTTTAGTTTTTTTTGTTCATCAGTTACCGGTTGGTATCGACAAGTGATTTTGGTTGGTTGGTATCGACAAGTGATTTTTGTTCATCAGTTTATTTTACTTTTTTAATCTTATATTAATAAAACGATTAGTGATGCGTTGTGGTACAAAAATTAATGCATTTAACGCAATTTTAACACAAAAAATCTAAGCTAGACATTTCATCAAACACGTGGTGTGCAACAAAAATGACTAAAACGTCATCTTTAACATTCGATATCTCACTCATATCATATCGAATTTGAGTGATTCAAATTTCTTGATAAAGAGTGAACCAAAATCTACGACTTTCGTGTTTTAAGTTTATCATGATTTGATATATTTAAAGGTAAAAAATATGGTTAAAAATACAAAAAACATCAAGAAAAAAAAAAAAAAACCATTGAATATGTAAAAAAAAAAGTTTGAAATAATTAACAAGATTTATACCATATTAAAGAGGATTAAATTTTAAAAATTATGGTGAAATCGGTTTTTTCTAAAAGTTTGTCGTTTAAAAGATATGTGCGTTTGAAATTTGAGGTGAAAAAAGAAAAAACGTGTAAGTTTACGATTTTACCCCTATGCAGATTTTTTAAATAAATTGGGTGGGGGACACTTGTCAGCCCAGGAACACTTTTTAGACTTTTTATTTTTTTCTACTTTCTAAATGATCGGGAGTCTTACGTCAATATTTTTCTCAAATCTTTGTAATTACATAAATATCATTCTCAAACTTTTAAATTCTCGTATATATCCCAAAACTATGCCCATTGCGGGTTTATAATATCTTGATTTTATAAACAAGAACATGTTAAAACCATACTATTTTATAACATCCTATGTGTACTTGACTACGTATCCACCATAACTATGCGCATTGCGGGTTTATACATGGCGTTACTAGTGGTATATAGAAGAAGATTAATAACACAGAGAGACATTGTCGTCTCCATTGGTTTATGACTTTAACGGCTTAAACCAATATGTGAAGCTTATGATGTCACGAGCCAAGTAAAGTGAAAGACAATAATCTACAAGCATGCATATTTGTAAATTCGTAGCCAACGATCTAAAATGATGAGAATATAAATATGAATATTCTATAGTAAAGGAGAGTATAAAAAAGACTATTTTGCACGCCCTTTTAAAAAAAACAATGGTGAAATTTAAAAGTCTTTATATCGGTCATTTTGCATAATTTTTTTTAGAAATACACTAATTAAGGAAATTAGAAGACTAATATTTGTAAGTTACAAAGCTTATTGTGAAAGCACCATTTTCGGCCCACACCTATTTGAAAGTTACAAGAACACCAATATTTTCGGCCATCATCATTAGAAAATACACAATATTTTTGTTTCCCATCTTCTTCTGCAAAGTTAGTATGACATCAATTCATGTTTCGAAAACACAAACTATGTATCTCCGTCATCTTGCGTGAGGTAATTACTTCTGCTTCTTCATCTATTTCACCTCAACAATTTACATATCTATTTTGTGTTAAATTTTATGTTGAATCTATGTTATTAAACCTGATAATCAAGTATTTATTCAAAAATTATGAATTTTTTGTTGCAAGATGAATAAGATCTAACGACCAGAATTGATGTGAAATTCTAAGTTGGATTTGTCACTAAATGATGATAAATTTTATGCAAACCATGTATTGGATGAAATGTATGTGAAGCTAAATTCATAATCAGTTCAAATTCTTTAATACTTTAAGTTGTCGAGTTCACTGTTTGAACCTGATTAGAAGTGGAATTCTTATGAAGCAAAGTTATAATTCAAAATTTAAATTGTTGTTGCATTTTTTATGTGTTTCAGGAGACAACGCTGAGAGCCTGAGTTTGAGGAGACAAACAATTGGTTTACCTATGAACCGCATGAAATTTTACGTCATCTATAAGCATGTTGTGGAACTGCAAGCTTATGACCCTCACTATGTCACTAACATTGAAATCTTGAAGTTGCAAAACTTGGTGAAGAATCTTGAATCCGCTAGAGGAATTTGCAATTGGCTTTTATCGGTGCTCATAAATCCAAATGAGGATCTTTCTCAAGTAAATGAGCTTCTTAATACTGAACTTGAAAAAGTTGCTGATCCTTTGGAAAAAGACGGTCTACATGGTGTCTCCGAGGCTTTCTGTTCGTACTAGATGGTGCCCAAGCCAAACAATGGCTTAGTCATATTCGCAGGAGGGGTATTCGATGAGGATAGGGAAATTAAACCATAAGTTAAGGGTAACTCTGTTCAAACATTTAAACAAGTAATCTATTACATGGGTTGAAAAATATCGTCATGAAGCTCTTGAGCATCATATACATGATGACAAAGTGTATGGTTTCGTTGTGATTAGCCAGAATGCAGCTTTGATAAGAAGTTTATTAGGAAATGATCTGCAGGTTTAACACAAATTAGCGAGAAAGTTATCAGAACAATTTGCTCAAGAGTTTGAGCATATGCGTGCTGAAAAATTGGACGATTATATTTGTACAACAGTACAAGTTCTCAATAAACATTTTCTTGATGGTGTTACAAAGAGACCGACTGTGAATGTTGGCAGGGTCCAAAGACGTCCACAAGCATGTTTATAAATCTGGACTACTTAATGAGGGGCTCAAGGCCATAGTGAAGATTGAAGAAGGTGGTTGATGTCGAGTAGGAGGATTGATAGGTTTAGAGACAGCCAAAGAAAAAGCTGGTGAAATTTAGCTGATATTAGGTACTTGAAAGATAAAAGAGTCGTATCAAGACTCTTGGAAGTTATACAATTGGATAGAGGCCTAGAGGGTATGATTTTGTTAGAGTAACGCAAAGGGAGTAACACAGAGTCCGAGAGCAATTGAAAAACCTAATATTAAAATATTAATGTTTTCAAAATGAGTGACTATGATTTATCACTCAATATGCAAGAAAAATACTCAGTATTCTTTAACTGGACTTCTCAATAATACAATTCATATATTTGTCAAATTTTCTTTTGTCGTTCCATGTAGATTTGAGTTTTGTAAATGACTCGTATTGTTAAAAGTAGTTGATACATAATATTAGCTATTTTAATAATATACGTGAGTGTTACATGAGAATTTTTTTTATCTTTATAACTACATTTTCATGTAGTAGAGAACGCAAGCTTTTGCTACATGAGAGAAGCAATTATATGAATACGGGATGCTTTGGCAGAATGCACCCTTCCTTCATTCCTTGTTATACAGGTCACTAACTCTTTAATAGATGGTCAAGGTTAATCTAAGCTTGTGACTAAAATTCTAAAGTAAAAATATATTGTAGATATCTACATAGGATTCTTACTAACTTATACCCTTAGAATATAATAGTTGTTTAAAGATCTTTCAACAATCCTCCCCCATGAATGATTTTGGTAAATGTTTAATATACTTGATCTGTGTCCATGCATAGCGACTTTCGACCTCATTAGAGAGGATATTTCCAACCAACCAGCGAGGACTTGTCTTCGCCAATTACTAAATTGTGACGTCATCTTCTCGCTAGATTGTTCTCGCCAATGCCTCACCGCTAAGGTCTTTGGCGAGGTCATTTTCAACTATTTTGCGAGGACAAAGTGGGTCCCACTTTCCTCTTGGTCAAGGTTGTAAGTTCCACGCTAGCAACACTTTTGCGTCGACTTTGCAACGCCTTTGCGTCGTCGCTAAAGGCTTAACTAAAAAGGATTAATTAATTAATTAATTGTATTTATATTTAAATAATCATTGTTTAACGGTTCTGGACACATGACGTTTTTTGGTTTGGCGAGGACAATTGGAGAGGCTGTTGTATATGCAGGTTTTTTAGATTTTTTCCGAAAATTTTTCAGAAAAAATCTATCTTTTTCTCTTGGCTGTTACATAATAAGGAAATTATATGATTGTTAGAATATTTACATAATATAAATAAGAAATGTATGATTGTTCACCTTCGAAATAAGACATGCATAATATTCCCATCCAAATGTATCTTTTTATGTGATTTTCTTAGTTTTATATTTCCTGCTCCACAAGAACACATAAAAGGATTATATCGATGTATCTCAGGTTTTGAAATTAGTATGAAGATAAGAGGTTGTGAGGTTGAGGATAGGATTTTGTGAGTTTTAATGTATGTGAGCAAAATAAATTATGAGGTTGTTTTTATAGTAAAAACTGAGAGTGGGAAATATTGGAGCCAAAAGATTAGTGGGAAATTTAAGAGCCAAAAATGATAAACAAAAAGGTAGAATATTGACTTTTTTGTTGACTTTAGCCTTTGGAGAAGACATGTCCTCGCCAATGACTCAACAAATAATGACAACAAATCTATCACCAAAGTGATTAAAGTCATAATTATGGTCAACTTGATTGCGAGGACATGTCTTCGCCAAACACTTGCCCAGGAAAATTTCGCGCCCATTAAAAACATTGTCAAAACACGTGGTAAGGTCAAAGAGTGAGGAACCTATGTTGGCGAGGACATGTCCTCACCAAAGAGTATGGACAGTAAAAGCATACGAAAAGCTAGTCACGGTCAACTTTTGTTAGTGAATTTTTTGTCATGTAGCGTGTCTTTGGCGAGATCTTTCTTGTCCTCGCTAAAAATGGTAGTCAGTTCTACCCATCCTTGTTGTGATGGCTTAAAAATGCTAATTAAGATGACCGTTGTGAAAGAATTCGTAAGCTTGACGAGCCGTAAAACGTATTACTTTTACTAAACACTTGCAAGTTACAACTCACAGCTCAAGCTAATTTTAGTAAAGTTACCTATAAATATGGTAAGATATTCAGAATTCTTGATCTTCATCGGTCTTAGAAGAATTGTCCAATGTCAATTTATGTTTTGATAACAAGATAATAATGTTGAATGAAAAAAAACGACATTTTCTTCTTAAATTTTCTGTTAGATTTTGACACATTGATCCGCTTATATATGGAATATAAGAGCACTAGGTGTAACTTACCGTTGTTGCTCGCCGTTCTTACGTGGAGGGGGCTTAGGCTCGTCGTTCCTCGCCGCCACACCGTGCCACCCTCGCCGTTGGGCTCCTCTTCGTGGGCACGGTGAATTTAAAAATCTGACAAAAGCTAAGGAAAGTGTACATTGGGGACAAATAAATGGATATATTACCGTTTATTTAATAACGATCGACATTTTTTTTTGTCTCTTTTGTTTTTAAATTAAGTAAACACATACAAACCCTATAAATACTAACTCATTTTTACTTCTCCTCACTACAATTCAACCAACTAATCTCCTAACGTCAAACCAACCTTAATACGGGGGATCGTCAAACTCTTCTACTCCCCCATCAAAAAATTCAAACCCTTCATCGCCATATGGTTCCCAACAATTCAATCCGAATGAAATTTATCGTAACCAATAATATGCGTTTCAACAAAGGATTCGCAAATCAAGCCCAATTCAATCCGACACCACAATTTTATAACCCGAATCAACCATCCACGTTTCCTACTCCTCCATCACAACCACCAATCGAATCACAACCATTTCAACAAACGTTTAAAGTACCTAAGGCACGATCACTGGCCAAAGGTAAAGGAAAAAAAACCAAAGCCCAAAAAGCAAAAAGCGTCGTAAATTTAGACGCTAACGATGACTTGAAAGAAGCAGGTCAAACGCTGCTCGAACGTTATGGTCAAAGGAAGAAGAAAAGATTTTTGCGGAAACATGGATAGAAATTTCCCAAGACAAAGATATGGAAAATGACAAAGAGAATGAGTTCTTTTGGAACGAAATTCATGAAGCGTTCAACGAGCGGACTACCGGTGACCGTCGTACCAAAAACATGCTAACCGGTAAATGGTCAAGACTTAATAGCGAATGCCAAAAATTCCACGCTATTTATCGCCATATAGAACGTCGTAGTGGTGAAAATGAGCATGATCATATCGAGAATGCGAAAATGAGCTTCGAAGAACGCTTTGGTTCGAGGGGTTGCACTTATGTTCACGTTTGGGAGGTCTTGAAACACTACTCGAAATGAGATGCTGAAGAACCTCTAGACATTACATGTCTTGAGGATATATTCGGGCCGGACAAACGACCTCGTCCTGAAAGAAATAATAAACGAGCTGGAAAGAAACAAAAGTCGACGGAAACTTCGAGTGCGGCGAGCTTCGGTGGGAGTCAATCGAGTACTTTTTCGAGACAATTATCCGAAAAGTATACGCAAGCAAAAGACGCTCAACGGCTTGTTACGAGGCGCGGAGGAAGAGGGAAGAAAAGGCGTTGGAGAAAGAAGCAAGGGCGTTGGAGTGGCAGGATATGCAGATGCTCATGCTCGAGCCCAACTTGGTTTCTGACTCGGGAAGAGCCGACATCATTCGCAGGAGACAAGCATTGATAACCAAGAAATACCAAAGTCTCCCTCAACCTAACGACAACGATGACGATGCCGAATAAAATGTTTAATCTTAATATTAGTAGTATGTGTTGTATTTTTTTTTAATTTTCGTATCGTATTTTTTTCGTATTGTAACTTTTTTATGTGATGAAATAAAATTAGTATGTTGTGTTATTATTACTATTTGCATTATTTGAATTATTTGAATGAAATGAATATATTTTATTTAATGAAATGAATAAAAAAATAAAGTTGTAAGGGGGGTGGCAATATTGTCTAACCATGCCTAAAACATAATTGTAATTAGCCAATAGAATTAAGCTAACTAATTTCATGCCTAATGATACCTAAGTACATATTTTTAGTAGCAATGTTGCCTAACCATGCCTAAACTTTATTTTTTTTATTTTCAAAATTTATAATTATATTTAACAGTTTAATTAAAAACATCAAATTTCATTAATAATTCAAATAAAAGTTACATAATACTTAGGAAAATAAAAACAAAACAAAAATTAAAAATAGGAAATCACTAGTCATCGAGGTATGGTAAGTCTTGCGCCGCTACGTGCTCCGTAAGATCATATTGAAGACAGTTATGAATATATTCGTCGAGTAACTCTTCTAGCACACTATCGTCATAAACTGGCGTGACCGGCTGATCCATTATATGAACCGGTGATATTGCCACACCATCGTCTTTTAAAATCATATTGCCCAATATAATACACGTATAAACAATTTGTCGAATCTTTGCGACGGTCATAGGTCGTAGAGGAAGACTGAGAATAAACCATTTTCCCTTCAAACGACTAAAAGCTCGCTCGACATCCTTTCTTGCAGACTCTTGTAGTTTCTTGAACTTCTTTTCCTTCGGGTCAGTGGGATATGGATATGCTTTAACAAGAGTTGAATATTTAGGATAGATTCCATCGGCAAGATAATATCCACGTTTGTAGAGACGTCCACGTAAATAAAAAGAAATGTTTTGCGCCGTACCATTTCGCTCGGTAATGATGAGTGTCTAAATACTCATCATTTCGTTCACATTTAAGCTACAAAAACATCTGAAAACATACAGATATGCTTCATAATACAAGAAATATCATTAAATTGTGTTTTTATGTGTTACAAGTGCAAAAGGATTGAAAACTGATGAAAAACAACAAAGTTCACATAATTTACAATTTCGATCCTCAAACTTTCATAAATTGGCAAATCTAGTCTCTGGTAATTTAAAACATGTTAAAAATCATCAAAGGTCCTTAGGGATTCATAAGTTGTCAAAACTAATCCTTTAAAGTTAAAATTTGCTAAATGACAACTTTAGTCCCTCAAGTTTGAAAAATGTCAAAAATAGTCCTTAAGGTTTTAAAAAATGGAAAAATATCAAAAATAAACCTTGTACTATTCTTAAATGGCATAATTGGTCCTTGTGATAACTATGGAGAAATTACATGTTCAACCCTTCAACTTTCAGAAAATATTACATAAATGGTCCCTGGGGTTTAAAATATTGGAAAAATACAACTTTGGTCCTTGTGTTAATGTTTATTGGCAGGTTAAGTCCTTGGACGTAAGTTTGGAAATTTGGCAATCCAGGTCCCTCAAGAAATCACACCCTTGGGCTTATTACACTTAAAACCAAATCGGACCCTATGTTTATTATAAACCCAAATAAAACCCAATCCAACCACCCCTGATCCATCCCATTCCCTGGCCCAACACCACAAGCCCAACTCCCTTTAATATTTATAAAACGGGGTTTGACCCCGTTGACCTTCCCTCCCAAACCACCCTTACTGTGCTTCTCCCTCACCCCCAGCCTTCAATCCCAATACCACCATGGTTTTACCACCTCACCCTTCCATCAAATACTATCATGATGCATTTAATGCATCCCCACCACAACACTCCAACCTTTTTCCTCCTCCACTGAGAAAACTCACATCCCTGTTTTTCAGCTGCCAAATCACTCCCTAGCTCCATATCTACTTCCCAACTTGTCCCCTCCACCTCCACATCCAACCAAACTTCCTTAATTGAACTAAAACAACCCCTAGCCACCTGTGGAAAATTTGGCGCCAAAAGTGCCATTTGTATGGCTAGGATGAATTACAGGAAATCAATGGCCAATTTCAAGTGGGAAATGCTCAGAGCATGTGGGGAGTCTCAAAAGTTTATAAAGAAGAGAAGGAGGCAGAAGAAAAAGATATTTAGTTTAATTATTAATTAATGTATGTCGACTAGTTAATTTCCTAATTTCCATTGTATCTTTAAGCTTTTCAAGTTGTATTTCTTGAATTTCAGTGTATCTTAAACCTTTTGCAATAATCAATTTCAAGTTTCTTTATGATTCTCAATTATGCATTTTACCTTTTCACTCAAAATTATCAATAAGCTTAGTTGTTGTTTGTAGTTGATTATAAGGACTCAATTAGCTCATATAAGCTCTGACAAAGCTTCTGTAAGCTTTAGAAACCTTAAAATCCAGTTTAGTGTTTAAATTCAAAAATTACTCAAAATTCTAAATAAATAGAAAATAAAATAAAAAATCAGTGTGTGAAGTGATTGAAGCTTGGAGCATGGTGAATTTTGGATTTCCATGGTGTTAGTACCTCAGGGGAGGTGTTAGGGTGGTTATTTGATCCTTGGTTCTTCAGTTAGCTTGGATTCCACTTTTGTAAGCTATTTTCTTAATTTTGGTACTTTACTGTTCTTGTAACTTATATGCTTTGATCTTTGTGTTTTCCTGGTTAGTTGTAATTGTTATTAAGTATTATTATAGTTTAATATTCCTTGATTGTTCATTAGATTAGGTGTTGCTTAAAATTGAATTATCACAGCTTAAAATACATATTTGACAAACTTGTGTTTCATGCTTGTGGTGTGGATGATTTATGCTCATTTGATCTTATATAATCATAATATAGTCTTTGGAATCAGTATTAAGTATTAATTCAGTGGTTTGCTTTGAAAACCTTGATTTAAATTTTTAAAAGGAGTGTTTGGATCATGTGAGTTACCTGAGCTTCAGGTGGTTTCTGTTGTTGTTGTTGGTTTAGAAATACTCTAATAGGTTCATACAGGTCATTTAAGGCATACAAACTTAGTCTCTTTTAAGAAAAAGTCAAAATAATCTTGAAATCCATCTCATTTTTTATCTGCTGAAACAGTTGGTACCATAATCTCCACATTAGCTTGAAACTTGATTATCTTGCTTGTTTTCATCATTTACTAGCTTAATATAACCTAATCAGTAAGTAGTGTTAGATCAAAATTCACCATAGTCAAACTAGGCATAATATAAAAAAAGTCAAAATTGCATTCTCTCAGATTTTCCAAAAATGGCATGATTTTTAGAGATTTGTGTATTAAGAGTTAGGATTTGAAATTTTCACATGTTAATGAGTCTCAGCTAGTCTCTTGAATCCAACCTTTACCTTATTTTTGCAATTTTTTCTGTGCATCTCACTACTACTCAAACTAACCTGCAGGGGAAGTACCTCCCCTGTGTACAGATCAGTCCACCACCACCACCACCTTTGGTGGTTGTTTCTGGCCACCACAATGGGTCCCACAGGCCCCAATTGGGTTCCTTCAACCCCCCTCCTAGCCATCTTCCATTTCTGAGCAAGCTATTAAGCTTAAGCTCCCGCGGACCCACCTTAATTCACCCATAATCTCTGTCCCATTTTTCTGTGTGCAAAAAGAAATCAAGTGCTTAAATATTGCTTATGGGCTTATCCTATGAGCTTATCTGGTAGATTCTTGCTTAATCAAGTCCAACCAACTAATTTGAACCAGAATCCACCCTTGTGGACCCCACTTAAGCTCATTTGAGCTTAATTCCTAGTTTGGTCAACTAAAGTCAACTATCAAGCTAATAAGCACTCACAGTGCTTATTTTTGAGTTCTAAACTAGTTGTTTTTACAAAAGTCTCTTAATTTTAGTTATTAAATAGTTTAGAAAAAGGAAAAACACAAAAAACCAAATTTAATTATAGTGATAGCTTCTATTTAATAGAAATTATCTTTTTAATTTTCTTTTCAGCTTATTTATAAGCATTCTTGCATTTTTATATTTTTATTAAATTTCTTTTATATTAAAGTACTTTTAGAATTTTTTCCAGATTTTTCCTTTGTCATTTAGTGATATTTAGAATTAATATTAGTTTAATTAATTATTAATTAATATTAAAGAATTAAATAGAAAAATTAGATTTTATTAAGTAACACATAGTTTTTATAATTTTCCTAGCTTTTATATAAGTTAAAACATTTTTAAGAATTTTTCTAGAATTTCTACTGTTCATTTTCTATTTTTATAATATAATTAGTTTAATTGATAATTAATTAATAATTAGAATAGTAATTAATAAAATAGTTTAAAAATACATAAAACCAAATTTTTATAATTTATTAGATTCATGTGATGGTTAATTAGATTTATAAAAATCTTCTTAATTATCTAAGACTTTTTAGTATTTTTTAAATAATTTAAATCAATATAATTAATTAATTAATAATTAAATAATAATTAATTAATAATAATTAGATAAATAGTGTGAAAAATATAATTTTAGTTCTAAAATAAGTTTTATAATATTTTAGATTTTTCTAAGTCATTATTTTATTTTTCTAGGCTTATTTCACATTTTCTTATTTATTCGTGTATTATTAAATAATTAAAAATAGTTATTAAATAATAATAATCAATTAAATAGTAATAAAAATAATTTTAAATTTCCAATAAATTTTCTTTACTTTTAGGATTCCAAAAATATAATTTTCACATTTGTGGGAGTTATATTTGACAGAATTCACGTTTTGTTTCATACGTTTACGCTTATTTAAATTTAAATACATTTTTACTTCTTTTTACATTTTTAGGTTTTCTTAACTTTTAAATAAGTTAGTAATTATAAAGTAAATATTTTAAGTCTGTTTAATTTGCATTTAAGCCCATAAGGCATGCAAATTTGAAGCGTGGGAATCGCAACAGGCTTTACCTCTCGAGGGATCTCGAGAAGCTTACAACCCCCACCAGGCAGTGTACCTGATCGTTGTAGTATAGTATAGTGACAAGTATCGGGGGATTGATCGTTCAACTTAGGAATAGTGTCGCTAGGATTAGAAAGCCTAAATACTAGTTCTAAAGGTGAGGGATGATTATTTTTGTGTTTTTATATTTTTTTAGAATGCAAATTAAAATCTCGGGTTTTGGAAGAGTGGGCGGAATTAGTTGCTATTCAACTAACCCAATACTAAGATGCAATCAAAATAAAATACTAGAAATGAAAGTAAACTAATTTATACTAAAGTTGTGAGCAGTAATTGGAGAAAATGTGTTTACTTAGATTTCACTACTCCCTAGATATCTTTTACACGTTAATTACTTGTTATAATTGCATGGATGACGGATCGTATTCCTTAATACCATTTATGGGGTGGCACACATAACTCCCCAATTTTATGAGCTCTTATCTCCTCCTACACCATGCCCAGCACAACTATAGGGATTGTAAACAGTGGCTCATGCATTAAATACAACCAATAAAGACCTAGTGCGCGTTGGTTCATGTTTCTTAAGACGTTCAAGCATGTTACCAATTGGAGATTTGCCAGTTTTTTTAAACCTAACATATAAATCATTCATCCAAGACAAGAATAAACAAGTAATCAACACATAATCAATATCTAGGTTTCATTAGATCTAAGCAAACACAAGATAGATCTAGCCTAGCATGATAGAATTAAGACAAGAACATGATATAGACAACCAACACATAGACATATTGATTGAATTAGAAGAACACTTATCTTGATTAATCATGCAAGGTATCAAGGGGTTGGAACCTTTGAAAAACCTGCAAAGTTACACCAAAATTGTACTTAGGGTATCTCCCAAAACTTCTCTCCTTAAATGTGAAAAATTAGAAAACTATATATAGGAAAAGGAGTCTGACGGCGTCAAGACCAAATAGGTGACGCCGTCACCTCGCCGCCAAAACAATCCTCGGACTGCCTAGATCTACATTTGACGCCGTCAAGAACTATACATTTCCAGGCCGTCACGACTTTAACTCTTGACGCCCTACCTTCATGACGCCGTCAAAACTCTTCTGGGTCGTCATGGACTTTTACTCTTGACGCCGTCAGGAAACTCCTCTTGACGCCGTCATGCACTGTTCTCAGCATGGAAAATTAAGACTTTGGCGTTTTCTTCACTTTTATGCTCCAAAAACGTCCGAATAGCTTCCTTTTCCAGATTTCACTCCCAAAGTACCTAAAATCACAAAAAGAACGATTTAGGGCAATATTTGATCAAATAAATTCGGATTCGGGCTTAAATGACCCCCTAAAAACGGATCATTTTTCGCCTCATCAAAATTCCTACTTTAGTTAAAATCGTTTTGTTTCGTATGTTTACGTTTAAATATTAAACATACGCGTTTTCCAGTTCCTTTGAATTTGTGATTATCTGATTTCACGTACTAGTTGACATAGCTTATCAAAGCTATTTTCACTTATATTTCAGTAGTAAAATCACTTGAGCCCTTTTCCTATTCAAATCACCTGATCTCAAAGTCGTCTTATTTCAGATTTCACGCATCGTTGGGATCTAACGACCTGGGGAGACACTACACTCCACAGAGTATTGGTTTAAGCTGTTTGACTTTGATGAGTGCTTATCCACACATCATTTTTAGACCTTAAATCAGACCAAATACACCAAATACTAACCAAAAATGCCAAGAGAATGTATGTTTTTGTATTTGTGTATGTGCAGGTACGAATATGTGAAAAATGAACAAAAACAAAGCCAAAACCGACAAAAACGAGCACGAGATTGGAAAAAGGTAAAAAGCCGAAGCCGATGAAAAAATTTAACGAAGAAAAGCGCAAAATGACAAAAGTAATCCTTAGAGATTCAGAGAAAAACAAAAGAGACTCTTAGTTGAAATATGAAGACCTTTACAATAATGGCCCTCCAAGTTTCAGCAAGTTGTCAACTTTGGTCCTTTGAAGAACTTTGGAAGAAAAGTCAACTCAATTCCTCCAAGTTACAAGATCGTTACGTGTAGTATTTAGTTGCATTTATAGCGTTTTAATATGTTTCAAGTAGTTTTTTTCATGTTTTGTAAAAGTCTAGGGGCTAAATATGCAACTATGTCAAAGATTAGAGAAGCCCTAGCCCCTAGCCTATAAATACCCCTTAAACATCAACTTTAAGAGGTTGGTTGTTGAGGGTTGGTCCTCTTAGTATAGGAGTAGTGTAACGAATTAATGTTAAGTTTTATTTTACTTTCTCTCTCTAAAAAGCTTTATCTTTCTTAAAAATCTTTAATTTTTAGTTGTTAAATTCGTGTTTTTATTGGTGAGATTTAAAGTTTATGGTTAAACTAGGTTGTTTAGTAATAAATTTGGTGAAAAACATTAGTTTTTAGGCTTTATTTTGGATCAAAATGGTGTTTTGTTATGTATTTTATCGAGTTATATTTTATTTTACCGAGTTAGATTTTTTTTAAAAAACCATCGAGTTTGATTCAGTTACTATCGACTTAGAAAAAAGAAATCATTCATATCGAGTTAGAAATAAAAAACATTTCATATCGAGTTTAAAAAAAAAAAAAAAAAAATTCATATCGAGTTTGGCAAAAAAAATATATATAGTAATAGATATCGAGTTAGGATAGGGACTCATTTGCAAAATTTAGTTTTCTAGTTTGATATTTTTGGTACTTTCGAGTTTGGGGTTAAAGGTTATCGAGTTTGAGATTCTTTTTCATCGAGTTAGAGTTTTTAGGTGTTTTCGAGTTAGAGGTTTTTATAAATTTTGAGTTAGGATTTTTGGTACTTTCGAGTTTGGTAAAAAAGGGTTATCGAGTTTGAGATTTTTGGTTTACCGAGTTTGAATTTTTTTTTTACTTTTTATTTTTTTTTTATTTATTTTTTTTTTATCTTACCAAGTTTCATTTCTTTTGGCGAGTTAGCCAAGATTATCAAGTACGATAATCATTGCCTCATCGTTTATCGAGTGAGGTTCTTTTATGCTTTATGCTAAGGCGAAACTCTGCCGAATTTTATTTTGGCTTATCAAGTTTGTTTCTTTTATCGAGTCTTTTTATTTTTATTTTTTTTTTCAAGTAACTTTATTTTATTAATATGAGTTTTGAGTAGTTTATTAGTGTTTGCTTGGTGGCACGAGTTTGTGAGTTAAGTGTGGCCATAAAAGAGGATCGTGATTAATAATTGTTCTGATTATTTAGACTTGTGATTTTATTATTTGAAGGGCAAAAGCCGGAGAATAATCAAATTACAAATCTAGTAATTATTTTCTTTTTAAAGGATTATTTTCAAAATAAACCAACGTTGTGAGAAAATAGTCTTGTTTAAGGAAAATAATTCGTCGTCAATCCTTGGCCCACACTTGATGAACTTATTCACGTCACTTAGCAAACATATTGTTTTTAAATTCATTTCCCGTCTTAATTTCTTTTCGCGTTTTAAATCTCGTTTTTCTTTAGTCATTTTATCTTACACTTGTTTTATTTGTTTGTTTCATTTGCGTCGTTTTATCGTTTTTTTTACCTTTACTGCGTTTTAAAACCTTTTAGTAGTGTAATCTAAAACCAACCAAAATATTTCTTTTAAAACCCCATTCACTTCATAATCACGCGACTCAAGCTGACTCAATCGCCGTCTTACCTTCGTTGGGACATAACGACCCGGGGAACATACTTTCACGAGTATTTCTTCGGAAAAATAAATATATACTACAAAAAGATTAAAATCAAAATGGCGCCGCTGCCGGGGAAGGTTGAAGTGAATTTTTGGTTTTCGTTTTTCGAAATTGTGTTTTGAAAACCTTCCTTGTATATATTTTCTTTAAAAACCAAAAAAAAAAAAAAAATTGAAAAATCAAAAACACTTTTCCTAAAGTGTTTTCAAAAATACAAAAAAAAAAAAATAATAAAGTTACAGCCTCGTCTCGACCGAAAGGAAGAGCGTTGTAAACCAAATAAACTTCTCAATATAACAACGCGTGAAATTAATTGCTAATCGAATTACTTTGGATTCTACGACCGAATAAGCGGAAAATACGGAAGCTTTGACATTAAATTGCAAGCTGAAGAGAGATCCATTCTTCTCTCCCGTTCCGTCGCGAGTAGATTTGAGGGAAACGGTTTACGATTAACGTAACGTTTAAAAAAACAAAAGAAAATAAAAGTTTTAAGTTTTTAAATTTTGTTTTCCAAAAATACAAAAAGATTTTCCTTTTCTACTTTGATTTTCTTTTTCGATAATTAAAAACCAAAAATAATCTTTTTCTCCTCTTATCATTTGATTCTTCTTCTTTAACCCTCTAAAACGAAAATTCTTATGGATCCGACTTGTTTTAATTGTGGAAATTCCTCCGGAGAAGGAGTACTTTGTGAACGGTGTTTTTGCAAAGAATGTGGGTTTACTCGTGGATTTTGTATGTGTTATGCTTCGAAAGCTGAACCCACATTCACATCTGATTATGATCCGAACTTTTCCAATTATAATCACAACGATTTCAACTCATATGAGCAAGTTCCGTACTTCAATAATGAATCGTTTCAAAATGCACCGAATTCACAACAAAACGGTTGTGAGTATTGTGGAGGTCCACACTTTAGCACCGATTGTCAAACAAGGAAACCGTTTCCTAATGACAATAATTATCACGACCAACCTCCACAATATAACACAATTCTCACGGTTCAGAATGAGATCCTTAAAATGATGACTGCTCAAAATGACTTTAATGAGCAATGTCTAACTGCAATAAACCTTTTTAAAGAGGAAATTCGTAAAAGGGAACAAGTTAACACCATTAAGAGTGACGAACATGAGCTTTATAAAGAAGAAAATTTTACGATTAATCCCACTCCGTCTTGTGAACCTTTAACTGTTGAAGATTGTTCTATGACATCTCTCGACGACGATTTCTTTAAACGAAAGGTTTTTAAAATAAAAATGGAACAACTTTACGTCTCATCAAAAATTGCAAAAATTCGTGTTGATTATGATGGACCATCGGTTCCTACTCCTTCTCCGGTGAGGGAAATGGAACGAGAAACCAAGATGACAAAGGACTCGGTACTTTCCAATGGAAGTGCTAAATACGTCCAACCTACGGTTGTCCAAGAATCAATTTTTCCTAATCCGTCAAGATTTGATCCAAACCTTTCTCGATTTACGGTCAAGAGTTCGTCAAGCAAACGTGCTGGGCTTAAAACGGTGTTTAGAAGAAACGACTTACCTAATCTTCACGAACAAGAACCGGAGACCATAACGGAAGTGGTGGAAATTTCTAGCTCTGAGAGCACACCACTTGTCCCACCTCCAGATTCTTCAAGATGTTTTTCAAGACTTGAATCAATAACTCCCGATTCTTCTCATCCTTCTCTCACACCGGATAAGGGAAGACCCGTTTTGGAAAAAGACGATACTTTTCTTGATAACAATGATTCTATTTCGACTAAGATTGTTACGCCGTCAGATCCTTTGGAGCCCGAGCTCAAAGATTCTTTACCCGATTTTGAGAAATATGTTTTTGATACGGCTGAAGAAATTGAGTCATCTCCGATTGAAAATTCGATTGATCTTGATGAGATTTTCTCCGATTCTGACAATGACGATGCTATATCTTGTGGAGACATAGAATATGTTGATGAAATACCTTCTGAGCTCGTCAGCTTAGAAGAATAGAATGATGAAGAAGTTGAAACGGAAATCCAAGATGAAGCTCTTCGTGAAAAATTATTGAATATTAATCTCCTCATTTCTAAGATCGAGGCGTTGAAAGATCCTCCGACTTCTTTTAATGATTTCTTACCCGAGCTTGAAATTTTTCGATTTGAAGAGACGAGTAGTGGAAATCCCACTATTCATGCTGATATCTCTCTTCCGGATTATGAGCGTTTTGATTTTGAAATTGATGTTGAGCTTATTTCCGATAATCCGTCACGTGATCCTCTTTTAGAGGATGTTGATCAATTTCTTGCTGCAGATGACTCGATACCACTGGGTATTGAGAATGAAGAGAATGACGTTCAAAGAAATATTCTTTCCGATTTACCATCTTCTCGTCCACCTGCGAAACCACCGGATGTAGATTTTGAGTCAGATACGAATGACGATATTTTTGGAGTGGTGGACGAGATTTTTGATTATGATAATCCTGTGCTTGATATTGTAACCACCCAACTCACCCGTGATTCAGAAATCGACTTTGCTTTTACCATCTGGGTGTTTCAACCGTTCTTTACTTATCCCCTCATTTCTTCACTTTTCCACTCCACCGGGAGTGAGGACACCGTATTTGACCCTGGCATCTCTTTCTTTTGTGCCGGTTGTCCGTTCCATCTGCTCTCCCCAAGGACGAATTAATTCGGGGATAGAGTCAAGCTCATGTGACTCGGTTAACAAAAACAAGCGCTTCGTGGGAGGCACCCCATGCTTATCCATTTCATCTTCTTAATTTTATATTTTCTTTAATAACGTGACGTGAGGGGGGCGACCCTTTCCAAACTCGTGTTTTCGTGGTTGTTGTTTATGAATGTTCAGGAATTTCCCCGAAGTTTGAAGACTCTCGTGCTCGTGGTTTGTCGTTCTCTCCACTCGAGTCTCATCCTTCGCTGCTCTTTCAGAAATTCACCATATCCAAAATCTTATCGACTAACGTTTATCTCTTGGCATACTTAATAAACGGCCTTAGATTTTACGTAGGATTACCTTTACCCTTAAAACATTGAGGACAATGTTTCACTTTAGTCTGGGGGGGGGGGGGGGGGGTTGAATCTTCGATTCGATTTGACCTGTACCATCGTCTGAGCTGTTAACTTGCGCAACTCCGTTTTCCACCAAAAATTTTAATTTTTATCACCGCTTTATAAAAAAAAAAAAAAAAAAAAATGAGAAATATATATGATATGATTAATAAGTTTTGACACCTTGTTTTGACTTTCCTACCGGCGAGAGTAGAAATAAATGTTTCGACTTGACCGGGCGTATTGAGCCCTAGCTCGTCTCCCTTAACCAAAATAATCATAAGATTATGGCTAAGCATCCGCGGATCTCATTATTTGGGATTTTAAATTTGCGGAGATCGAGGAATGATAGAGTTTATTTAGAAGTTTCGTGCTATACACGGATCGCATTACTGGGATTTAAAAAACCCACGAGAGGTACTTGTGGCCTCCTTGTTCCCATCAGAAACGTCACCCATATATAATAGATGTTCTAGGTTAATTAGTGGTATTTCGGTTTGAATAATATTTAGTTCTTTGTTTTCTTAAGAGAGTTTTTGCTTTAGAAGTTGGGTACATATCAAGGAACATCAAAAATAAGAGCAAAAAGTGAAAAAATCAAAAGTCAAAAGTTGATTATCTATGTGGTTTTGGAGCTACCCAATAAGCTTCCATTGATGTTATGAGAGAAAAAATCAAGAAAGAAAGAAAAAAGTGAAAGAAAAATATGAAAAGAGTGAAAAAAGTAAGAAAAGTGAAAGTTGAAGTTGTATCGAATAAGAGCTATGTATGTATCAATAAGTTGTTGGCGCGTGAGGTGCATGTGATAAGTGATTAGTAATCAGTCACATGAGGTGCACGTGATTGTACTCCGCAACTTATATCTTTGATATTATATGTACCTCAAATTCCTTGATGTGGACCGAATTTTTATTGCAGTGATTTTTAAGAGAAAATGAATAACTACTTATCGTTTTAACTTAGGTATCACTATCGGACAAAAAAAATATCAAAACGAGGAAATATGAAGCAATTCATTTCTCACAATTAAAATCTTGAGATACAAAACTTAGGACTTGGGAACAAGAGGTAATACACAAGTAACTTTTGTGGGCAGTGTTAGCATCTAACTTCTGGATAAATAATGATTTCGATTTTACGCTTAGTTTGGGAGCTTGTGAAAAATCAAGGATGACGATTTTTATCCGTACGGTCTCTTCTCTGTGAGAAGTGTTTCTACTCGTTGACCCTGAAAGTTATCAACAGATTAGAATTGATAATGAAAGTCAAGGCAAACCGTCACCTATATAAAAATGAAAAAGAACAAAAAAAAAATAGTAGTTGTAGTTGTTATTCAAGAAAATCGAAAAACGGAGCGTTTTTGAGAATAAATGATTTTGATATCTCTCTTGAACATCATTGCTACTTTACAACGTCAGTAAAGAGAGGTTTTGAAATTATTTATCTCTTAAGCGTGATGTGATGACATTGCGTGAGGGCACGACAATACCTTAGTCTGGGGGATTTTGATGAGTGCTTATTCACACATTATTTTTAGACCTTAAATCAGACCAAATACATCAAATACTAACCAAAAATGCCAAGAGAATGTATGTTTTTGTATTTATGTATGTGCAGGTACGGATATGTGAAAAATGAACAAAAACAAAGTCAAAACCGACAAAAACGAGCACGAGATTGGAAAAAAGTAAAAAGCCGAAGCCGAGGAAGAAATTTAACGAAGAAAAGCGCAAAATGACAAAAGTAATCCTTAGAGATTCAGAGAAAAACAAAAGAGACTCTTAGTTGAAATATAAAGACCTTTACAATAATGGCCCTCCAAGTTTCAGCAAGTTGTCAACTTTGGTCATTTGAAGAACTTTGGAAGAAAAGTCAACTCAATTCCTCCAAGTTACAAGATCGTTACGTGTAGTATTTAGTTGCATTTATAGCGTTTTAATATGTTTCAAGTAGTTTTTTTCATGTTTTGTAAAAGTCTAGGGGCTAAATATGCAACTATGTCAAAGATTAGAGAAGCCCTAGCCCCTAGCCTATAAATACCCCTTAAACATCAACTTTAAGAGGTTGGTTGTTGAGGGTTGGTCCTCTTAGTATAGGAGTAGTGTAATGAATTAATGTTAAGTTTTATTTTACTTTCTCTCTCTAAAAAGCTTTATCTTTCTTAAAAATCTTTAATTTTTAGTTGTTAAATTCGTGTTTTTATTGGTGGGATTTAAAGTTTATGGTTAAACTAGGTTGTTTAGTAATAAATTTGGTGAAAAACATTAGTTTTTAGGCTTTATTTTGGATCAAAATAGTGTTTTGTTATGTATTTTATCGAGTTATATTTTATTTTACCGAGTTAGATTTTTTTAAAAAAACCATCGAGTTTGATTCAGTTACTATCGACTTAGAAAAAAGAAATCATTCATATCGAGTTAGAAATAAAAAACATTTCATATCGAGTTTAAAAAAAAAAAAAAAAAAAAAATTCATATCGAGTTTGGCAAAAAAAATATATATAGTAATAGATATCGAGTTAGGATAGGGACTCATTTGCAAAATTTAGTTTTCTAGTTTGATATTTTTGGTACTTTCGAGTTTGGGGTTAAAGGTTATCGAGTTTGAGATTCTTTTTCATCGAGTTAGAGTTTTTAGGTGTTTTCGAGTTAGAGGTTTTTATAAATTTTGAGTTAGGATTTTTGGTACTTTCGAGTTTGGTAAAAAAGGGTTATCGAGTTTGAGATTTTTGGTTTACCGAGTTTGAATTTTTTTTTTTACTTTTTATTTATTTTTTTATTTTTTTTTATTTTTATCTTACCAAGTTTCATTTCTTTTGGCGAGTTAGCCAAGATTATCAAGTACGATAATCATTGCCTCATCGTTTATCGAGTGAGGTTCTTTTATGCTTTATGCTAAGGCGAAACTCTGCCGAATTTTATTTTGGCTTATCAAGTTTGTTTCTTTTATCGAGTCTTTTTATTTTTATTTTTTTTTCAAGTAACTTTATTTTATTAATATGAGTTTTGAGTAGTTTATTAGTGTTTGCTTGGTGGCACGAGTTTGTGAGTTAAGTGTGGCCATAAAAGAGGATCGTGATTAATAATTGTTATGATTATTTAGACTTGTGATTTTATTATTTGAAGGGTAAAAGCCGGAGAATAATCAAATTACAAATCTAGTAATTATTTTCTTTTTAAAGGATTATTTTCAAAATAAACCAACGTTGTGAGAAAATAGTCTTGTTTAAGGAAAATAATTCGTCGTCAATCCTTGGCCCACACTTGATGAACTTATTCACGTCACTTAGCAAACATATTGTTTTTAAATTCATTTCCCGTCTTAATTTCTTTTCGCGTTTTAAATCTCGTTTTTCTTTAGTCATTTTATCTTACACTTGTTTTATTTGTTTGTTTCATTTGAGTCGTTTTATCGTTTCTTTTTACCTTTACTGCGTTTTAAAACCTTTTAGTAGTGTAATCTAAAACCAACCAAAATATTTCTTTTAAAACCCCATTCACTTCACAATCACGCGACTCAATCGCCGTCTTACCTTTGTAGGGACATAACGACCCGGGGAACATACTTTCACGAGTATTTCTTCGGAAAAATAAATATATACTACAAAAAGATTAAAATCAGACTTGTTGACCATTACTTGGTTGATAATTTCTGACTGTTTACCACCAATCAGTAACATATAATGGAGACTGATTCAAAACATTGATATCGTTGTTTGAGCCGGGCGGACCAAAAAAAGAATGTCAAATCCACAAATCATATGAAGCCGTCGCTTCAAGCATAATAGTTGGATATTGGTGATCACCTCTCTTAGATTGGCCTTTCAAATATTTAGGACAATTTCGCCAAGTGAAATGTGTACAATCAATGCTACCAAGCATTTCAGGAATGTGATGTTTTTCTTCAGGTACCTCGAATAACAGAGCAATGTCATGGGTTGTCGGCCTACGTAAGAACTCTCGGCCGTATAACTTTATAATCGCATCACAAAATTTATCAAAACATTCATCTAGAAAAAACGAAATATTATTTTATAAAAAATAACGAAAATAAATAACAAAATATTATTTTATAAAAAAAATATATTTAAAAAAAAAACATAATAATAACGAAATATTATTGTACAAAAAAAACATTTAAAAAAAATTAATAAAGAATAAAAAAATTAATAATAACCTGAAGTTCTTCGTGCCATGTTTAAATAGTCATCGAATTTATCTGGAGGTTCACCCGTTGCGAGTTGCCGTATTGCCAATGTGCATTTTTGTAACGGCGTGAAACTAATCTTTCCAAACGCGTCTTGACCCTCTTGAAACCATTCGAATTGCGCTTCAATGTCATTAACAATAATTAAAAACAATCTTTTACTCATACGAAAACGATCACGAAAAACATCTTCGTTAAACTTTGGTTGTTCAACGAAATAGTCATTCATTAAATTTTCTAAAGCTTTATCACGAAAACGTTTTACGTAACCACGGATGAAGGTAGAGCTTGCCGTGTCTTCAAGAGCTTCGTACGCGGCTAAAAAGGTTTCGATTGTACTACCGGATAACCATTCTGTGGATGAGTCGGGGGGAATAATTATCTCGTTTGAGGATGAACCCGATGATGACATGGTTATTAGAATGTAAATTGTATGTGTGATTTGATGTTAGTTTAGATGTGAAAATAAAAAGGAAAATGGTGAGTATTTAAAGATTTTTTTTTTTTTTTTTTTTTTTTTTTTTTTTTTTTTTTTTTTTTTTTTGAAAAAGTCTCAAACGGATAAAACATTGCAACGGTAACAAAATCAACACTTGCAACGGTCTAAAAATTAAAAGCAATGCTCCACACCGAATCGGTAAACCATGTCGGATTGCATGCCGATTTCATGATGCCGATCAACTGGCAATGTGTTGCCGATCCACACCGATCCACACCGACCCTTTGCCGATTACGTTGCCAGTCCCCTAAGTGGTGGGCCTGAATGAGTAAGTTGAGGTTAGTTGTTTGGTGAGGAGGGGGTTAATTGTGAAGAGGTGTTGGGGTGATGTGACACCCGTGGGCCTGGAATGAAAAGATTTGCTCTTCATCTACACCTAGTGCTCTAAATTAACATTACTCTTAATCTCATGTAACAATTTAGGGGGGAGGGAGTGGTTCACCCATTCTCTCTCCCATCACTCACTCCCAACCAATCCTCTTTTACCACATCATTTACACATTTTTTTCATCACTCACACATATTTTTGTTGGTAACACTTCACTCACCCTTAACTCACTTATTTTTTTTCCCTTTTCTTTTTTAAATTCCATTAAAATTATAAAAAAACTAAAATTTCATTAAAACTTAAAAAAAACATTACATAATAATTTTAAAAAACATAAAAACTAAAATTCCATTAAAACTAAACTTAAAAACAATAAATCCTACAAACTACACGGCCACCCGTATTTGGCGCATATCTCGCGTTTTCGTGTGATGACGAATTGCTTAAAAGCCGGGTCCGGGATATTGTCGTGCGGGTCCATAACGAACTTCATGTCACGATTGTAAACCTCCCAATTAATAAAGTTGAAATATTCTTCGTCTTTTTTCTTTTGCACCTCCAACTGCGCAAGCATTAAACTTTCCTTTTCGGCCGTGTAACTTGCAAGGGTATCACGCATCGAACTTCGGCTTGAATCTTCAGAATTCACCTTTTTTGCCTCTCGATTAACGTGATAGAGTTGGGTTCTCGTTAAGGTTCGGTAAGTCACACTCGAAATCTTCCACGTTTATTGGCGTCTCGTTTGTTGGCGTTTGAGCGCTACTTGACTCCGACGACTTTCTTTTTTTGCTCGATCCCGTGGATTCTTGAGTCTGACTAACCAACGGTTGTTCTTTCCACTTTGGTTGATCTTTGAGAATGTGCCACGCTTTAGAATGCGAGAAAGTTTTCCTAAATTGTTTTTCAAAATCGAGATTGGCTCTCTCATAAACTTGAAGATCGTCACACCCACTTTCTTTCAAGCGCACCTACATATTTATGATATATATATATATATATATATATATATATATATATATATATATATATATATATATATATATATATATATATATATATATATATATAATTGAGATCAAATGAGAACCAACCAAAATCTTACAAATGACACTCAACATAAAAAAAATAATAATAAAAAAAAAATAATTAATTACAACTAAAATTGTTAAAGATTTGATGGGTTTTCTTATGAAAATTGATGTAAACTAAGTGATACACTTTGATTCAACATATAATGTGTATCAAGGTTTAGTATTGTGTATCAAGTTTTTAGTGGTTGTTGTGTATTAGGTGTATCAATTTATTTATAAGAAATTAGTTTTTGAGATTTTAATATATATGTATCAAAAATTTAATTGTGTATCAGTCATCCGTTTCTCATGTATGAGTTGGTTATTAGTCGATTTAATGTTAACTTGTATTAATATATAATATTTTGCTGCATCTTTGCTAAAATGGTTATGTATCAATGTTTTAATGGTATTTTAAAATAGTTCTCATTTTTACAACTTTAAGAAAGTTCTCACATTAACCTCCCCCCCCCCCCCCCCACACACACACACACACACACACACACACACACACACACATATATATATATATATATATATATATATATATATATATATATATATATATATATATATATATATATATATAACATATTTAAAACTTCAAAACATAACTAATATAAAAAATATACCGCTTGTTGTTAGTAACCGTTGAACGCAACGATAGACGCGTGCATAGGAGTCCATTTCGAGTTCATTTGATCTTTATTGCGTTAGCTTCTCGGCATAAGGGTTTTAAAATGCTTTAAAACTCGCCTCCAAAATCCTTCTCTTGTTTGACGGTCGCCAACTTGTTTGTCCACTGAAATTTTAATCCAAGCCTTAGCTAACGCCTCCTCCTCATCGGGCGTCCAAATCGTATTGACTTTTTTTTAGGCCTCATTACCACCTCCTTTTCGACTTCTTCATTAATTGGTTGTGTTGGTTGTGTCTCAGGTACCATTTCAACATTGTCGAAATCTTCATCATCATCGGTATCATCACGAACGGGTAACGGTTCACTCACCCGTTCACGCCTTTTTTGTTGGGTATAGCGCGGCTCATACGGGTCGAAGTTAGGAGGCATTTGCGGTGGGGGTTGTTGGGTATAGTGCGAATCAAACGGGTCGAAGTTAGTAGGAATTTGTGGGAGGGGTTGTTGGATGTAGAAAAATGGTGGAGATTGAGGGTACATTTGTGGGTGGTAACCGGGTTGTGATTGAATTCGAGGACGAATTCCGCCTCTCGATCCACGACCACTTTTTCTAGGATCTCTATTTTTGTTGCCACACTCCATTTTTTATTCTCGGTATGAATTTTTTTTGCTCAAAAATGTAATTTGATTCTTGGTTTGTATGTTTTTTTGATTGTCTATGCATTCCATCTAGATCAATATATAAACTCAAAATAATAATAATAAATAAATAAATAAGTAAATAAATAAATAAATAAAATACAACCGTTGGCTCCTCCTTCAACGGTCAAAAATCATACACGGTCCCAAAATTAATATGCAACGTTTACTTTTCTTGCTGGGTGCCGTGCGTGAAACTTTCACCCACATAAAGCTTGCCGTGCGTGATCATGGGGGCGGCGGTTTTCCCGCGCCACATCAATCCCGTGCCGTGCCTTCTCGTGACCACTCCCTCCCCCCTTACTTATTTAAATTTTACTCAAATGATAATTTTCACAACAACAATAACTTGTTTGCATGTATAAGTGTATAACACAAAGGAAACGCACAATTAAAAAAGACATGATTTTTTTCCATGAACTCTCGAGGAAACCCACAATAACCATTTGGTGAATGTACGGATGCATTTACCAATCAAAGATCTTAAGAAACAAATATAATACAGGTCTGTGTTTACTTAAATATATCCAACATTTTTCAAATAAACATTTTGCCACTAACATAAAATGTTCTAAAGATAAAAATGTTGTCAACTGTTATGCACAAATAAATTACCCAAATATTAAATGACCAACCAGATCAAGTATTTGTTCATTGTAGCATTCTTTGATCACAACCAAATTAGTTATCATTTTTTCTTAACTATAACAATTGTTTTTGCTTTCTTCTTGCGTGTTTTCAGCTTTCACTTAGGGTTATTCTTTACGAAGTAATAATTTTATTTTTTGTCAAGTGCTACTTTGATATTTGACCCACCCGAAACCAAAATCCTGGCTTCGTTCCTGAGATAATGCTTGTGAAACATAAGCAGAAAACATATAAGCTTAAACTAACACCCCTTATATTTATTTTATATAAGCAGCTTAATACTTATATATCATATGTTCTTGATCACATACTAAGCGTATAGATAAGCTTATGTTTAAAAAGATAATACGCTCAATTAAACATCGTTAAATATTAAGAATTCATGATCTTTATGGGTCTTAGAAGAGTTGTCCAATGTCTATTTATGTTTTTGATAAAAACAGAATAATGTTAATGAAAAAAAAAAGGACAGTTTCTTATTTTTTCTGTTAGATTTTCAACACATTAATCCGCTTATATATGGAATATAAATTAACATTACTCTTAATCTCATGTAACAATTAGTTATTTAAATTAGTCGTTTAAACACAGAAACATCTCTCGTAACGTGTTCTATGATGAGTTTGTATAGAATCAAACCCATGGAAAAATTGAACGGACACACGGGGTAATAACACCAACTACATATACAGCTTCCATCAAATATGTTACACAACTAAAATATAACCGAGTCAGCTTCTATGAAATTACACACCAAAGTCCATCTTTTCAACCATATAACATTTTGCTTTGCTAACAGCAAGAAAAAGACAACCACGTAAAAGATTTGGAAACCGCCGCCTATGTCAGCACTTCTCCTATGTCATCGCTAGAAGTGTCAATTTTGAAGTATTTAGATGAATATGCGTCGATTTAGTTTCAACAGGTCCCATGAGTACCCTCAGAAACTTTGCTAATGAAACCGGGACAAATGGGTCAACAACGTCAAATGAAGGCTTAGAACGTTCATATTCACTCAATAAGAGAAGTCCATTTTTCTCGTAAATATTAGTTTTTTATTTTTATAAAAAGATCAAGAAAGAGAGGGACAAAAAAAGGCATTTGACACTTTAGCCTAATCTGAAGTTACCAATTTGACCTGTTAACCCAATAAGTGAATTTGCAGATAACGTAATTTGATCTTACACAACAGGTACAAGCATTGGCGTTGTATTAAACAAATTATGTTATGTGCAAATCACCTCCCTTTTGCCAACTCTACTTAGCACACGCATAATTCAATGACAAAAGGATAATAGCAGAAGAAGAAAGTCCTCATGACTTGGTTCAATTGGTCAATAACTGTAACACAGTCGATTAAGTACATGCTAAAACAGAAACAAATAGCACAAAATTACAAAACTATGTTTCCAAATGGCTATAACCGGAACACAGCTAACACACTGACCATTGGAGTTATTGCAATCCATTCTCCTGCCAAACATTTTCCAAGCAGTTTCTGCAACAATTTTATGGTTATTAGTCAAACTTTAGAATCCAAAAATTCACAAGATTTAATTACAGACGAGCAAAGATAAAACGAACTCTCCTACGGTCAGTGAACATCTTAATGATGTTAGCAATTATTTCTTTTAACCTTGCCAACTACTCGTAGTATATACAATTTTTCATATACATCACACAAAATGAATAGTTTATAAATTCGTAGTCAACTAGCAAAAATGATGAGGTCTCAAAGGCAACATTTTTCTCAAATCTGTAAAATTAGTCAATGAGCCATGACTGGAGAGTAGTTAAATAGAGACGGATCCTGATCAGACGACTCTAATTCCTAGAATGAAGACATAATTAAATAAGCATAAACCCATAATAGATAAAGTAATATACAAACGAAAAAATATATAGGCATAGCTTAGGCTGAAATCTGAATCACATCTTTTTTTTTAGAACGGCAATTTTTTTACAACGTACATCACCTATCTCACAAATTCAATCTCACATGTCTCCAATGAGACTTGAACCCACAACCTCTAGGTTGATGGGTCACTCACATACCGCTGGGCCAAGAGCCTTTGGTAGGCTGAATCACATCTAAATCCTAGGACTGATCCTAAATCGAATCCTAATTATTTTTTATTCGTTTCTGGCATCAGTTATAATATCCAGTCTCCTGCTTGAAAAGGCCTCAACCACGAGTTCACACGAGAGTATGTCCTGAGATAAACTCCGTAAGCTACGCTAGAGGTGAGATACAAAATAAACTAGCAAGTCAAATGTTCCTGAGGTAAGGTGAGCCTCGGTAGATGCATGAGCACAAATGTTTCTTACTTGTAAGAGATCAACTATTTCGAGGGTTGTTAACCGCAATCCTGATTACAAGACTATCTATCAGTGGACGTAGAAAGATGATCCTGAATCCTGATCATGTGAATCATGTATATCATACGTCTTTTTCCATTTCTTTTACTGCAAGTTACTTTTCGTTGATATCAATTCATGTGTGTTTGTTATGATTTGGTTATGTAACAGATAATCTAATGATTGTTTCATAACCTCGTGATAGGTATAAGCCCAATTTCTAGTTGGAACGAGTATTCTTCCTAGCGTATTCTCTAGCTCGTTAGACCGCATACAATCTCTAGCATGTAAGAGGTCAACTTTTTTCGAGGGTTGTTAAGTTTCTAACTTTCTAGGAAGAATGCTATAAATAAAGATAATAATTAGGGGCAAATCCAGAGGACTTAGGCTCAAGGTCCGATCTAAAACCATAAATTGTTTAGGCCCACAGCTGATTAGAATAACACTAATTACCATTGCTATATGAAAAACACACTTGTCATGATCTGTCATTTCTAAGACATGCGCCGAAGTAGGATTTGTTTGTGCTCGTGTTATTGGTGGATGGATCATGGACGTACGTTCAAAGACAAGTCAAATTACTTATACCTATTTGCTTAAAGCCTTGAAACCATTTTTTTAAAGTCTATTTAGGTATTTTTCCATTAGCTCCGCTGATTTCCCAAAAAGGATTTATGATCTCCAAGTTCAATCTCTATTTTGAAATTAACATTTAAAAACCTCGATATGATAAAAAAATGAGGTTTGTTTATAGATAGCCTAGTGAGAAAATAGAAAAGAATCAATGACCGTTAAAAAAGGTTCACAGTAATATGAAGAAAGAACAAACTCTGATAGCGAAAATAGCATTCATCACAAAAGATTGTCGAAAAAATCAAGGTAACAGTTCTAAAAACATATGAATTCCTTCAGAAAGCGTAACAAAAAGTAAATGATTAACAGGAGTTGCTTGTTGACTTGTTGTGAAGCATATACGAAAATCAACGATTTCTTGACAAAAGTGAAGTCGGCTTTTCATCACAATTAATTGCACACAAGTGACTCAACTTCAACTTTTGCCATGAAACCATTGACTTACATATGTGTCTCATAGCAAATAACACCGTGTCAATCCTTTACTTCGTATTGCTTCAAGTAATTCCTATGTTTTCCAGCTGTTGTACTTGTACCTTAATCTATTGAAGAGTTCCTCGTGATCACCATCATTTCTTAATCACTCTTTAGGAATTCATTCTATAAATTATTGAAAAGCTCCTTTGAACCATCTATATATCTATACTATCTATATACACTAGGCTAACATATATATCTATACTATCTATATAATGCATTTGAGATATAATGTATTTGGGACTATTCTATAATTAGAAAGGCTTAAAAATTCAGACTTTTACTTACTAATTATGGAAACAACCACCCCTAACAATCACCCCCAACAAGTTATAACCACTTCAATAACCACCCCCAACAATTTATAACCACCTCAACAACCACCCCAACAACCACTTTCCACCACCCCACCTCCCTCCTCTTCACCCCAATAATCCGCCCCCGCATCGCGCGGGCACCTTTCTAGTCTATATAATGCATTTGAGACTATTCTATAATTAGAAAGGCTTAAAATTCAGACTTTTTTCTTGCTTATTATAGAAAGATTTCAAAATTAAGTTGGTTAGAAAGTTTGTTAGGAAGCAGGTTGGTTGTTCAAACTAAAATTATTTGGCTTAACCATCTCTACTATCTCTCCTTATAAATCATAAAGACAACTAAATGTGTAACCGCCGCCGCATTGCGCGGGTACCGTTCTAGTATATAAATAAGTAATTCATTTCGTCTCTATTCTTCCGAGGACTTCCAAAATAGATAATAAGTAAAAGTGCCTCATTCAAATGAATCCTCCTCTGAAATAATCAGACATAAGAGACATCTTGTAACGGAATAATCGAAATAATCAAGTATTTTTGGGAATCACTCAAATAAACAGTATAATGCTTATTTGACCAAAAAATAAGCTGATAAGATAAGCAAAAACAATAAAAAGCCCAAATTTCAACACACATCACATAATAATCAAAACAAGCCCTAATAGAAAACGACTAACCGGTCATTGATCAGAAGAAGGTGATTTGTTCTTCCTGTTGTAAATGAAATCAGGCGGAGAGTAAATGAGTGACGTCACCATAGCTGCGGGAAGGACACCGAAGATGGATACAGCAGCTAGTTTCTTAACCAGTGGCTCACCGTCACGTGTTATCACTGAGAATAGCCCCTTTGTGTACCCCATTTTTGATTTGATTTATTTGATTGATCTGTGTGTTTTTGTGATGGTTAGGTGTGGTGTTTGTTTGGGACTAGTAGAATGATTGGGGGGATTTGGGGGCGTTTGTTTAAGCTTATTTGTTTTTGGACTTATTGGGTGTTTGTTTAAGCTTATATAGCGGGCTTATGGCTTATTTGGTTCTGGGCTTATGTTTCATAAGCTTATTTTTTGTTGCTTATTTTGAAACTTTTTGGCTTATGTAGGCTTATCATGTCATGATAAGCTCTTATAGGGTGGAAAATATCAAATAAGCCTCAAAAAGTGAGCTTACGAAACATAAGCCCAAAACCAAATAAGCCATAAGCCCGCTATATAAGCTTAAACAAACACCCTTACAAGCTTATTTCGGTTGGCTTATCTAGGGGTCTAGAAACAGTAGTGAACCTCAGCGATGTTAATTTTTCCGCTACATCTTTCTTTCGCTTACGATCTACAAGACCTTTTAAGTACAGTAAGGCTACACAAAACATACCTCACAAAAAACATTTTAAAAAACACGTACATACAAACACACTACCTAGGTCGAGGTAACGACCCTCATCTCCAAAATAGCAATCAACGACCGTCAGCGACCTTTACCCACAACAAGGACGACCCTCATCGCCCCACAATAACCCTCACTCGACCGAACTTATTGTGGGTAGCCTTACGTGAGCTTACAACTTTATGTTTCGGCTTATAATTTTTTGGCTTATATTGAAAGTATGTGGACTTTATATGAATTTGTTATGTTATAAAAAGGTTTATAAATAAGTTGAAAATTTTAAGCCTATGAAATATAAACTAAAATTATGGTATGGGATGTTTGGGAGTAGGTTAGTTTTCATGATTAAGGCGTGTTTGTTTAATCTTATTTTCGGAGTTACAAGCTTATTTCGGTTGGCTTATCTTCTGGTGGGAAGTTAGTTTAAGCTTATTTGTTGGTCCATAGGATTATTTGATTTTGATTTATATTTCATAGGCTTAAATTTTTCGGCTTATTATGAAATATGTGAACTTAAGCTTATCGTGATGTAATAAACTTATATACGTCTGTAAGACTAAAAATTTGAGTTTATAAATAAAAGTAGAAATTAAATAAGCTTATTTGTTTAAGTCATGGTTAGTTGTTGCCTTTTGTAACACAAAATACAATAGAGGCCTTATGTTTGTCGACGTGTGTAAATATGGAGGTATGGGTGTTCGGTGTCACCACACCTTGAAGTGTCGAATGAAGAGAGGTGAGAGCGGGGGTGCTCACACTGAATGGAAACAAGTAAATCACTTCTTTCTTTGGAAAAAAAATGTACCTTTTGTGATATATTTTTTGCAAAATAGTTATTGAGATAAAAGTGATGAAACGTTGACGTGACAACAATGTAAAAGTAAATTTTTGAACTTCAACTCTCATGTTATCATCTTTTTTTATCATATTTTAAATGTGACAACTATGATAAAAATAAAATCTTAGAACTTAAAACTCTTATGTTATCAATTTATTATTATTATTATTATTATTATTGTTATTATTATTATTATTATTTATCAAGTTCTAACATTAACTAAATTTTATACACTTCTTTATAACCAAAAAGAGAAGAAGGAAAAAAGCGTGTTAATGTGTAAGCAATTAGCCTATTTATAAAGTGATGTGTTTACTTTTATGGGAGTGATGTAGCCAACACACAAGTTTTAAACAAGCTTCAAACATAAAACATTCACAAATGACAAATTTAATCAAAACCAAAGGTATAGCCTTACAGGGTTTGTGTGAAAGACTACAAATGATTTACATTCAACCTCTTATATCCCAGAATATGCTACTGTACAGTGACAATGAAACTACCTCGAGGCCAACACATTAAGGTTAACCTACATTTCATCGAAGAATAGATAAGCACGTTTCATCAGAAGTTGATTCCAACTCTACGTATGTAACAGAATTTTGCAAAAAGTATTTATAAAGACGAGTTAGGCACAGATTTATTATCGACCAACTTCATGAAACGTTACTGCATTAGCATGTGATTAGCTCGAGTTATAGGTGATAGAAATTATGAATATCGCCTAACATTACAAAACTACTCTAATACAAATACCATTAATTGCACTATGTTGCGTGATTAACACAAATGTATGTGCCTCCCATATAACCCGTATACAAGCCCATTGTAATCGAGTTGACATGAGATGGAACCCTGAACAACTTTACAACGATCCTAGCCTACATACTTTCTTATGAGCCGCATGCCTCGTGCATACTAAACCCGGGCTGAACTAAACTTAAATACACTCTAAATATGAATAATTTACCTGCATAGCAATGATACAAATTTTCCAAATCTAAATGTTCCTTTTTCTCACTCATTTTTGGCTGAAGCTGTTTGCCTTGCGCCTACAGCGAAAAATTCTGTAATCACCTCCAACGGCATCCCTTTTGTTTCTGGAACCTTCAAAAACACGAAAATCCATGAAATGACACACACGATGGCGTAAATTCCAAAAACACCCGCCAAACCAATAGAAGAAAGCATCACTGGCAATGTATATGTGACAATGATGTCACATATCCAAAAGACTAATGCACATATGGCAATGTAGACACCACGAACACGTGTTGGAAAGATTTCTGCGCATAGGATGTTTGGGATGGGGCCGTAGGCCATGACAAAGCAGCAGAAGTACACGACCACACAGACGGTTGAGATGATTGCGTGGATTACGGAACCCATGTTGACCGTGTTACCAATGACGAGGATAACGAGAGATACTATTAGTATCGGGATTGTAGTCAGCAACAGAGTCCTGTAAAAAAAACAGGTTACAATTAGAGGCGTGTTCGTCTTTCACAGTGAGCTAAGTCCTAAACTCCTGATGTCGTAGGCTCGTTTTCATTCAGTTGACCACATTAGTACCTAAACCGCAAAACGTGGCAACTTTAACCCGTTTACCTTTTAATGGAACGAACTTCACCTAGTTGCAAAAGGGTTATATTCATCCAAAGTGTTGTCTACATAAACCTTCCAAATCACTTTCAATAAATTAGACTGTTTTTGTAATCGTGTTTAGCGAATTATTTGTTTATATTATATATTGATAATAATACAAGTGGACAAAAATATGTCTGTTGGTCGGTCCAAGCTGACCCTTTTGACCTACAACCAACCTGCCCATTTTGCCACCTCTAGTAGTACCCTAGCGTAAAAGCAAGGTGAAGTTACCTTCGACCTGCTATATCCATGAAACGCATGGCGACACCAATACTTGGAAGCATTAGAAGAGTTGTAAAGGCACTAATAAGAAAAGAAGCAGAATCTGAACCAAGGCCAAGGCTCGATAGAAGAACACTCACACCCGCCTGCTCAAGGATTTGAGGGGTGTAGTACATAACCCCATTTATACCTGAGAACTGCATAAGAAACGAGACCTTTCATTAATTTCCAAAAAAAAATAAGAACCAAACTTTAATTACCAAACTAGCTAACTACCAACCTGTTGAAGCATTTGGATTGCAACCCCAACAAATAATGCACGTGAAACACCTGGATCACGAAACGCGGTCCACACAGTTGTTTTCGAAGCGGTCTCAGACGGATGAACCATTGCAGGTCCCACCGGAACTTGACTCATGAGTTCTTTTGAGTACAAAGCAGGTTGGCTAACTAAAGCCGAAGCTTGAACATTCACGCCACTTACTGTAATGGAATTTATCGACCCCCGACGAGACCCACCGGTGGGTCCTGATGGCGGTTCTTGATGCAAATATATTCTTTTGAAGCTTCCTTCATTCTTGCCATCCTCACCTTTTTCAGACCATTTCCACGCCAACTGCCACCCTCCACCAATCCCCGTCCAATGGTCAGTCCCACTCCCCACACTCGTAGTCTGCCTTGAAATCAACGGGCTATTTAAATGCAAATAATCATCATCGGACACATCTCCAAAGTCCGATTTGTAACCTTCACCTTCATGTTGTAAAATTTCTTCATCCCACTGATCATCTGCTTTCATCGGTGTTGCCCCCGCGGTACTAAACATACTGCCAAAATTCGGGAAAAGCATACTTCCTCCTGTATTGGGTTGCTTTTCATGAACACTACCAAAGAGTGTAACAAGTGGGTCCATTAATGGGATACTTGAGTTGACCATTGTTGTTCCTTGACGGGAAACTAGACTACGCATGCTTTGACCATTCACCGGTTTTGCAGTCCATGAGAGATCCGCTTGTGATCCGTATAACTTGATCTTGTCCTTATGAGCCGTTGAATCGTGATCTTTTGTGTTTTCGTTGTCTAAATCAATCATGTACTCTTCTATTGATGTGTCATCCCCAACTGCCAAACCTTCTACAAGCAATGACATTTCGCCTGGAATTCAAAGTGTCATACTCTACTTAGTACTTACTATAACTGGAAAGTATAACCTAAGGTATCTATTCTCTGCAAAGGTGGCAATTTTGACCCGTTACTTATAAATGGGTCAATTTGGGCTATGTTTTTATCTTTGATGCCTCAAAAAAGTAAAATTACAAAAAGAAAACGTAAAACAAGCTAAAAACACAATGGGTCAAAAAGCTCGAACCTTGAATTCTGCTCACGTGTACTTTTATGCATACAACCTCGTAATAATAAGATTATTATCGAATTAATATCATTTTGAAATCATATTTAACTTTATTTGACAGACTAAATTTCAGACAAAAAGTGTTTTGCTTCCGACCCATTTTGCCATCTCTAATATTAAGACAAAAAAAAGTACCTGAAACATCCTCTACGCCACGTAATCTTTGCAGCACACGTTTCGCCCCCCTCATTTTTCCTTTACTCACAAGCCAGCGAGGGGATTCAGGCAAATACAATACAGTCAAAACAAAATAAACAAGGGATGGAACTGAAAGAACCCCCAACATCAACCTCCATCTTGTTCCCTCCATCAACGACAATCCAAACACCATACAATACGCCAAAAACATTCCAACCGAACCAGTAAACTGTGGAAGCGTATTTAACGAACCTCTTATTTCAGGGGGAGCGGTTTCGGAAATATAAATTGGAGTTAATGTGACGGCTAAACCAACTCCAAATCCATCTATTAGCCTTGCCAAAAGAAGAATGTAGACGTTTGGTGACCATAACATTATTAAGCCACCAATGAAGTAAAAGAAAGATGATAGTATTAACATAGGTCGCCGTCCAACTGAATCAGATATGGGTCCGGAGCAAGTTGTGATAAGGGTCGCCCCAATTAGTGACATGGCGACTACAAGACCTTCCATTGTGCTTCCGAGAGTTAGCTCCTTTTTTATGTAAAGAACGGCTCCTATGCACATTAAGAAACAAGTTATGGATATAGAACACATACAAACATAATAGAAGCAAAATTCATCTGTATTCATAACGAAAAGACAATATAACAAGAACTAAGGGTGCTTTTGGCAATGCGTCTTAAAAGTGTTTATATGATGTTGTGATATTAATCAACTATTTGGAAGTTTGGCAAATCTTGTTATTTAAGGATTGAACAAGTAAACTAGTCACTTTCATAGCACTCAAATACCGACAACTGATCATCCATGACATAGAAACGTGATAATTAGATAATAACTTTCAAAACGCACCCTAAGCGAAAGAGCTTGAGTACCTGCAATTGTAGCATTATCCCACCCTTGCAAAAGATTGCCAATTGTGGCAATAATAGCAACCAAGGCAGCTCCATTCATCTTGTTAAACAAGTTATACAGTCCCAAATTCTTTTGCTATAAGAGAACCTACAGCAAAATTCGAACAAAAAATACCAAGTACAAAATTAGCACTCTGCTAGCAATAAATTTTCTTCATTTTTTTGAATTGCACCTATCTTAAATTTACAACTTTAGGTTATGTAACACTAAAAACCCCAAAATTATTGCTAAATTATAATGGAACACACTTCAGTGTCACTTCAATAGTCACAAAATCGAATCATTAAAAGCTACTTTTAAGGCTGGGCACAGTGGTGACCCTGAATGACCCATCTTTCCGGCTGCCACGTCAGCTTTCTCTCCGACGACCAGACATGACCCAAGTGCCACAGGGCACAGGATTTACTTTTGGAAGCTTTTGGTAGTTTTAAAATCGGTCACAACCACAACTGATTGTGGTTTCTTTTGGACACAACCGATTGTTCGACCATATGCCCACATTGGACACAACCAATTTGACAATCGGTCGAGTCTCACTCTCAACCGATAATATCCGGTCCATTGTACATAGCCTAACAAACTAAACCCATTTGATTTAGAAAAAGATTTCAATAGGGTTCCAACAAGAGTTAAAGTGCAAACTTTTTAAGCATAATCACAAAAGGGTTTGCTTGTTTAGCTTACTACATAATCACTCAAAGATACATTTTTCTTCTTTTTTTTAGAACGGCAACTATTTATCTCACATAATATATACCACAATCTATCTCACATATCATGAGCAGAACTTGAACCCACAACTATTTGATTGCGGAGCTTGAGGTACCAGGACACAAGCCCTTTGGTATCATTCACACATACTTAGTACTTATACTTTTTTTTTTTCTCCTTATTTTTTGACAAGCACACACACTATATCTATACATTAGAAAATTTAACTCAAAGACAAACTTTTAAGCAAAATCAGAAAACATCTGAATTATATATTACTCACACACACTGAATTATATATTAAAAAATACCATATTAGAAAAACAGAAAATACCTGAGAGCAGAGAAAATGACCAAGAATTTTGGGTGGAATGCTTAAAAGTTATGATGTGTCATTATTTATATAGGCAAAGTTAGGAAAATGTTAATCAATCACACATTCACACCAACTCTTTACTGCCCACAAAAAAATATTCAGAGTCTTAACAGATTATCAACTCTTTTTTAGTTTCCTTTTAAAATTTTTTGCATGAAGTTTCAAGAAAGAAGTAATGGGGTTTTCTAGCTAGGAGAATAGTCAAGTGATAATTTTCATGACAATGATTGAGGGGTGTGTGTCATAGGACTATAGGAGTGATTTGTCACCTGAAAAAAATTAATTTATATATTGCAAATCTTTTAACTTTAGCATATATTAATGTACTTTTATAAAGTTTGATCATGTCACACCTTTGGAATGGTAAAAAATTTATAAGAGAGTGACATGTTTACTTCATGTCGATTTGAACAGAGTTTATATGTTACACCTCATAGCTCAAGGAATGGAACACACGCAGAATGCAATTATTGCATTAGCTTTACATTACTCTTTCTTTTGCCATTGTCGAATAGTATTTATCTATGGTATATGATATATACTTTTGCAAAATATTTTGTATATAGAAATCACACACCCGCAAACACTATCAGCATCCTTTTATCGCATTCTCAACTCTTTTTACTCCGGCTCAAAAAGGGGCGCGGCACACCTAGAGCTGTAAATAAACCGAACGTTCACTGAACATTTCATAAATCATGTGGTAAAATGTTGTTTATGTGCGCTCATTTATTAAATGAACGAACAAGAACACGATTTATGTCCGTTCGATTATACGCTTGTTAATGTTTGTGCATGTTTGTTGATTTGTTTATGTTCATATATCGTATATTTTTAATAATGTACTTTAAAAATTGGTATATTCAACCAAATAAACACACATAAAACACAATATTTTTTATATCTTTTTGTTTGTCTTCATACGTTCATTTATGTTCATTCATTTAGGTTCGTCTAATCAATAAATGAACGAACATAAACAAACACAAACAACCTTATCTCTTAATGAACGAACATGAACAAGTAAATTTATTCGTTCAAGCTTTCATGTCCATTCATTGTCCGATTAAAATTAAACGAGCGTATATAAACAACACTTTGTGTATGTTCGGCTAGCTCGTTTACAACCCCAAGGCACACCTTTGCACTTCAAAAGGGGTTATGCCACACTTTTCCACTAAACAGCCAAATACCCACACCAAACCCAATCTTTCCCTCATCCTGGCTCTAAGAGAACGGTGTCCGTTCAGTTCACATCTCATGTTAGCTATATGTAGTGCTTTTTTTTATTTTATAAAGAAATTTACATCAATATTCTAGCATAATTTCAAAATTACATTAATATTTTTTAAATTTCATAATCTTCAATATCCTTATAAAACTTTAAAATACACAGAACTATCAAAAACATATTTCTTTCATATTTTAAAGGATTTAATACTAAATACTTTTTAATCAATATTATCTAACACGTTAAATTACCTTTTCACACCTTTTCAATTAGCTAGAAAAAAATTAACCCGTCAACTTCACGAATGCTTTATTGAAAATTGAGATTGAAAAGTTGAAATTTTCTACTACTATCGAAAGAAAATATCTATTTTCGTTATGGTTTGTTGTTAATATCTTATTTGATTCTTTCTTTTCTATATGAATATCATCATTAAACACAAAAAATATCTATTTGAAACGTTGATTGCACATTAATAAAAGTTGTAAGCAATGTTTTAATGAAGAGAGGTGTAAAAAAGGTAATTTACAAGCTAAAAAACTATTTATATAAAAACCTTTAATATTAAATCTATTTAAATACGATAAAAATGTGTTTTTGAATATACATGTGTAATTTAATGTTTCAGACGAATATTAAAGTAATTATAAAATTTATAAAATTTGAAATGATATTGATGTAATTTTAAAGTTTTGTAAAGATATAAATATTAACATGTGTCAGTTACTATAAAAATGTTGTTTATAAATTAAAATCGGCATATAACTATTATGTGGACGTTAATATATCGCTTTAAAAAGTTATAGAATACTCATGTGTGCTCAATTTTATTGTTCTTTTTTTTTTTTATTCTTCTCATAATAATTGTCTACTAATAAAAATAATTAAAATTGTTTCAGTTTATCATATTACGCATAATCAAATTTATTATTTGCAAAACTAAATTACAGCATTATTAATTTTCAAAGGGTAAAACTATATTTTTATAACTTCTAACAAAGTAAAAGTTATAACCCATTTATTATTTTTCTTAAAATGCTTGTTTTTGTCTACTAAACAATACTCTGAAACAAAGAGATACAAAACTAATATGTAAAACTTGAAAAATGCATCAATGTTACAATTAACACGTAATTTCGAGCACCCTATAATCAATGTCAAGAAGGATTCCACGACAAGGATTGATAGTCACTTAGTTAAAACATAAATAAGCCATAAATACATATACGTTTAGAAAAGGCAAGCCTATTATTGTTATTTTGATATTTTAATTTTGATTGAGACGAATTTCTAATGGCAATGAATACAAAAGAGATTGAGTATATATACAACTCAAGTGGTCCAGTTAGGTCCACACATGAGGACATTTTTTTGTCAATTGTTGTATCATCATTCAAGTCATCGTCATATGATTCAATTATTTTAGGTACGAGTATGATTATTTATGTTGTTACATCTTCTACCGTCCTAGTTCTAACAAGGTTAACATGCATTTTGTCCATTTCCCATTTCATAATATAATTAAGTATCATGTGAAGATTCACATGTCGAATCAACTACACACTTAAGTGTGCGATCTATGAGTGTCGGGCATGGTGTCGACCTCCTACAAACAGTGGCGAAGCTAGAAAATTTTCAGTGGAGGGTCGGGATCTAAATTTTTTTTTCTAACGCTATTTTTCGGGTAATACCGAAATTTTGGGGGGTCGAAACCGAATATACCGAAATTTTTCTACACGAAAACTATATACCCCTACATCGCAAAAAAAATTTCGGGGGGTTGGGCGCCTCTCCCCGCCCCTATGTAGCTGCGCCCCTGCCTACAAATAGAAGGGTGTGAGCGAGTCAAGTAAGTAAGTGCATATTCCATGTGTTATGCTATATATGTTAGGGTTATGTAAAGTGTTTACATGATGAGAGTAATATCCAATGTTTCAAAAACCGAGCCGATCAGCCAGTTTAACCGATGAACTAGACCAGAACAAGTTCAACCGCCAAAAACCGGACAAACCAGGAACCGAAAAAAATGGTTCGATATCTGGTCCGGTTTTCAAAACATTGCCACGTAACTTATCAATAATAAATTATAAATTTTGGTCCACACTTTTCAAGGGTTTCGCTAACTATAGTATGATTACAAAAGCGATAATTAATTAAGGGTTAGTTAAATTGGTGCCCATAAAACACTGATAAGATGTTTTTTTGGTTTAATAAACTCGATGTTTCTTTATTTATTCATCTAAAACTTGCCATATGGGCAACCGTTAAACAAATCCATTAATGAATACTAGTTTAACAACCAATAGTTTTGTACAAATGCGAAGTGAAATTATGAGTTTATTTAGCGATATTAATGATAATAAATTTTAATAATGCATTCGGGGTGTTTATAAAGTTTATAATCATAATCAATGCTTTCAGGGCACTTGCTAGGCAAACCACGCATACATTTACACTTGCAGAAAGAATCGTTCAATCTCATCGAGTCATTGTATAGTAACACTAACGAGTATTAGGAACGATTTTGACCTAACCTATAAATAATCTTTTTGAGATAGGCCGCTTATGAGACGAGAAGGGCCCTTTTTTTTCTATAAGCTTATTGATCACGTATATGGCGGATACCGCCCTACACTAATAGCTAGTCGTGGATAACCAATAGTCACGACTAGTAAACTACAAGTCTGTTGAAGTCAATTGGTCCGGCCTTTGGCTATTACAATTATCACAAGGGTTTGGTTGAAACCCAAAGTGGTACGAACAAAGTAAAACGTGTATCCATCCGGCATCTGGGGATTACGAGCAGACTCCAAGGAAGCCAACGCTCTGACTTCCAAGCCTAAGAGTCTGGAGTGGAATCTGAGTCAATAACTACGTGACTCACCCAAAGAAGTAGGAAATCCTTCATAGGAAAGATGCGTTGGCTAAATCTTACTCTAAATGGGCACAACTTGGGGAGCATGTAGTGGCATGGATCCCAAGGATGACATAAGTCAACCTAAAGGGCAACAGGGCTCAGATATCGATGCCTCACATCCCTATCTCCGACAGAGATACGCTATTACCCGCTGGATAATAGAATGTATCACCACCCCGTGATACACAAGTAAACGCCAAAGATTCTCACCTATAAATACCAATGTATTTTGCATTGAAGGACACGTCAACTCACACACTTACTCCTATCAACTCTCAAATTTGTACTTACTTACTTACCTCCCCACACAAATACTTATCCTTACGTCCGAGGTTGATCGTGGGAGCCCCTCCCACGGTAAGACTAACGGTATACTTTTCTTAACAGGTTCAAGTCATTGAATCACGCCTAAACCAAGATTAGAAGACGAACCCTCATTAATTAAAGTGAGCTAGAATTACCCGCTAAATTCTGGTTCATCATTTATCATACATAAAATTTTGCTAGGCCTTTATATTATAAATCTAGAGGAAAGCACTTATGTTAAGGATGTCATATATGAAAAGTGGAGTACTACATACAGGGACGGAGCCAGGGGTTCCAGCGGGTGCACGGGCACCCCATGGATTTTTTCGATATAGTGTTAATTTTTGAAAAAAAACATTAATTTTTTCTAAAGTTATCTTAAATGCACCTGGTCCATCGAAATGTGTTTCTAGTATTACGGTTTAAATTTTTTTTGTGCACCCGGTCATATTTGATCCTGGCTCCGTCCCTGACTACATACCCATTAAAATAGGTATACTAGCTTAGGTGGCTAGTTATGGAAATGTTCTTCTTTTCTATTTAACGGACATATGTGAAATAGTCGTACAAAAGTTGTGAGCATCATCTTACTCATATTTAAATCATTGCATTCATTAATTAGTTTGAGTTGAGCTTGAAACTTAGAGCATCTACTATGGTGATTTTTAAATATGTCTAAAACATGTTGAAAGGATTTACAAATTTGTGAACCATAGTGAGAAATCATTTTAATCCTAAGTGAAATAAAAAGGTCTAAGATCTTGAAGATGTCTAAACTATTTTCTAATTTCTTTTTGAAAATGTTAGTTGTGTTTTATGATATGAAAAGCGTTATGAATATGTTTATCCATAGTAGAAATACGTTATGATATGAAAAAGTTTATAAATTAATGATGTATTAATTTTATAAACCTTTTTAGAGGTTTATCATAGCGGATGTCCTTATTTTATCTAGATGAAAGAAACGTCAAACAAGCTCATAACTATGGTCTACGATCGGCTACTTATAAAGGCGGTTGTTCAACTCAACTTCTTACTCCTACCACCAAAATGGAAAATTTGAATGCATGATTCGTACCATAAATAATCTTATTCGTACTTTGTTGTTTCAAGCACACCTACCACCAAACTATTGGACCGAGGCTCTTAATATGGCTGTTTATTTATTGAATATATTACCTTCTCGTGCCATTAATAATGAGATCCCCTTTACCCGACTTTTTGGTGCTACACCTGATTATAGTGTTCTTCGTGTTTTTGGATGCCTTTGTTACCCACATATCGATACCAATCATAAATTAGGACCCCGTGCCACACCTGCAATCTTTCTGGGACACGCAGCCAATCATTTTGGCTATCGTTGTCTTGATCTTAACACCAACAAAATTATCATCTCTCGTCATGTTACATTTTATGAAACGGTTTTTCCGTTTCAATCCCATCCTTCCAAACCCACCCCCTCATATGATTTTTTGGAAGATTCTTCCAATCTCATTTCCACCATTATCTGCACCACCCCAATTGCTCCTGAACCAACACCAATTGCTCCTGAACCCACACTAATTGCTCCTGAACCAATACCAACAGATATCCCTGCACCACCTACACCTCCACCAAATGATCTTGTTCCTGCACCAACACCTCCTTTGCCTACACCTGTTGTATCTACTCATCCCATGGTCACACATTCTCGTGCAGGGATTACTCGTCCCAATCCTAAGTATGCTGGTCATGTGCCTACTGTTTCTCCTTTGCTTCGGTCATATAAAGATGCGTTTAATGATCCCAATTGGCGAAATGCTATGTATGATGAGTATAATGCACTTCTTAAGAATAAAACTTGGACTCGTGTACCTAGACCTGAGGGTGTTAATGTTTTTAGTTGTATGTGGTTATTTCGTCATAAATATTTGGCTGATGGTACTCTTAGTCGGTATAAGGCACGTCTTGTTGCCAATGGTAGCACACAGATTGAGGGGGTTGATGTTGATGAGACCTTTAGTCCGGTTGTTAAGCTGGGCACCATTCGGACTGTTCTTAGCCTCGCTATTTCTCGACATGGCCTGTTCATCAGCTTGATGTCAAGAATGCTTCTTTACATGGTGATTTAGCTGAAACTGTTTATATGCATCAACCTCCTAGTTTTCGGGATCCAGAGAATCCGGATTATGTGTGTTTATTACAGAGTTCCTTTATGGTCTTAAGCAGGCACCTTAGGCATGGTTTTCAGCGGTTTGTTGCTTAAATTACTACTGTTGGGTTTACTCCTAGTCGCTGTGACTCTTCTTTGTTTATTTACAGACAGGGTGCAAATATTGCTTTTCTGTTACTATATGTGGATGATATTGTGCTCACTGCTTCCCCTGATAGTTTATTACAGAGGATTATTGCTTCTTTGCATACGGAGTTCTCTATGACTGATTTGGGTGCTCTTAACTATTTTTTGGGTTTGTCGGTTACGCGTGAATCTTCTGGGATGTTTTTGTCATAGCGTAAGTATGTTATGGAGATTTTGGAGCATGCACATATGGTTGGTTGTAACCCTTCTCGGACTCCTGTTGACACTGAGTCTAAATTAGGTGATGATGGTGATCCGGTTTCTGATCCTAAGTTATATGGGAGTCTTGCAGGTTCTCTTCAGTATCTCACTTTCACTAGACCTGATATTACATATGTTGTGCAGCAGGTTTGTTTATATATGCATGATCCTCGAGAGCCTCATTTCAATGCTCTCAAGCGGATTTTACGGTATGTTCAGGGGACTCTGGCTTATGGTTTACAGATATTTTCTTCTACTACTGAGTCCTTAGTTGCTTATTCGGATGCTGACTGGGCTGGTTGCCTTACTACTCGACGTTCTACATCAGGTTATTGTGTTTTTCTTGGCAATAACTTACTATCATGGTCCTCTAAGCGTCAGCCAACGCTTTCTCGTTCAAGTGCTGAGGCTGAGTATCGTGGTGTTGCCAACACTGTAGCTGAGACATGTTGGCTTTGGAATTTACTACGTGAGCTTCATACACCTTTGTCCTCTGCTACTATTGTTTATTGTGATTATATGAGTGTAGTGTACTTGTCCTCTAATCATATTCAGCATCAACGGACAAAGCACATTGAGATTGATATTCATTTTGTTCGTGATTTGGTTGCTACTGGTCAAGTTCGGGTTCTACATGTTCTTTCTCGGTTTCAGTATGCTGATATTTTTACTAAAGGGTTGCCGTATGTCTTGTTTGCTGAGTTTCGTGACAGCTTGAGTGTTCGGTCTCCTCCCGCTCAAACTACGAGGAAGTGTTAGACGTTGTGTTTAGGCCCGTAGTGTTTAGGCCTGTAATTGGCCCATTGTATCTTATATATACCATTATGTACAGAACTTGGGAATCAATCGACTTTCATAAACTTACATAATCATCTTTAAAATATTAGTGAAGACCTTTTAAAAAAAGAATGCCAATTATAACACTAGAAAAATATTATTGCGAGACATTTTATTTTAGTAATGAAAGATAATTTTCAATCCGAATTTATTATCTAAAATAATAAATAAATAAAAACAGGTGTGCGTAAGATTTTTTAATTTTAATTCAACAAGTAAAACAATATTTTGAACACAATAAATTGTTTGTTATTTAATCGATCAGTAAAGTTATATTAAATACCAAACTTTTCTTACAAGGTACTCATCCCCACTATTCATCTAAAAAGAAATCAATGGTTGAAATTAAAAGTATTTTAATATTTCACATATTTTTTTATACTTAAATATCTCTTAAACCGTTAATCGTTAAGCGAAAATAATTGCACCATCGCGACGAGCATTTAATTATCATTCTATAGATAGGCTATTTGATATATTTTCGACAATTTTTTTTTTCACGTTTTTTTTCATGGAAAAAAAATCATATATGATATATCATATATGATATTACATATTATACATGATATATCATATATGATATTACATATTATATATGATATGTAATATCATATATGATATGATATGTAATATCATATATGATTTGTCGAAAATATATCAAATAGCCTATCTATAGAAAGATAATTAGTTGCTCGTCGTAACAGTTTTTTTTTTTTTTTTTTTTTTTTTTTTTTTTTTTTTTTTTTCTTAACGATTAACGGTTTGAAAGATATTAATATTTGGAAAAAAAAAAAGATTAAAGTGAGTTTTTTAAATTGTTGGGATTAATTTCATCCATTAGATCAAATAAAGATGGAGGGAAGATGGAGAGTGGAGATTAGTTGCTTGGTATGTAAAAAAAGTTTCATCCTCAAATCATCTTATATCTTAATCGATAATAATTACATAATTAAAAATTTTACTAGGAGAACAATATTATAGCAATAAAGTAAAATAAATTATTTGAAATCATTCTAAACAAAGATACGTATCTTGAAATCATGTTGGTCACTAAGATATATACAATCTAAATATTCTATTCGAATACAAAGAGTATGCTAGAAAATCGAAATTTGTAGATGCCATCAAGTAAAAATTCTACAGATTAATACTCACATAGTCACATGATTATCAAAATTTATTAACCAAAAATGTTATTAATTAATTCATAGAAATTAATATATCTATAAAGTAATAAATCAGGACCTGCAAAAAGTATTATTTTAAAAAGTTTATTAATTAGTCGAGCATTAATTTATCGATTTTTTTTTTTTTTTTTTTTTTTTTTTTTTTTTTATTATTAATTAATTGCGTTTATCATTCTTTAGATGAATTTTATACAGTTTATACTTTCTACTTTTCTAGTTGTAACAACCATTGTTCTTGTAAAAAACTTTTATAGACTAGCTAGCTAGCTTACTATTATTACGAGCTTATTACGTAAAAAGAGATCTAGATTATACCAACGAAAAATAGAAAAAGGCTAGAAGCACAACATAAAGCTAAAAAGCAATTAAAAAGCTAAAGTAAACGAACATGAATCTTTATCAACGAGCTATAACAACCAACCAATATTCTTTACTTCATCTAAAACACAAACATTGCTCAAAATCACACCAAAAATCACAATCTTAACATAACAAATCTTAAATTTGCAAAAAAATGCATTGTCCTATAGCTAATTCCTTTAACTACACGTCAACTTTATGTGCATGCAAACCTGGTTTCTTGTACAACACCACAAGGAACATATGCTCACCGTTCGTTGATTATGGCGAGATCTTGGTTGGTACCGGAGTAGATTATTCGATAAACTTGCCGGAGTCCATATTGTCGTTTGATTCTATAAAGAAGTACACACGATCTCAAAGTGCGTTTCTTGGTGCAACACTTGTGATGATTGTCACTTGGTTTATGTTTTGTTTTCTTGTGAGGTTTGGAAGTGTTGGTGATGGAAGAACATATTGGTTTAAGGTTAGATGGATGATTAGTAGGTTGGATATATGTTTTGCTACAAGACATTGGTTGGTAAGTTTTTTTTATATGTAGTTTTTTAAGGTTGTTTTGGTTGTTGATGTATGATTTGAGGTAATTATGTGGTTTTAAAGTTCTTGCTTAAAGGTTTTGGTTCTTTTCTTGGTGAAAAGTTTGTTTCCTATGAAGGTACTTATTTGATTCGCTAATAAGCATATGCGGTTTAGATAAGCAATCCCAAACACTTGTGCCAAGAATCCATATTAGAAGCACATCCAAACATTACAACCAGTTTTGCCATGACTAATTTCCGCCTGCTGATAATTCTATATGGCCTAATAAGTGTCAGAACGTAACGCTAAAATACCTCCTGAGCTGGCTATTGTGCCTTTAATATTCTTGTTTGATGGTTGTTTAGATTTCCTGTTCCAAAAAGTTTTAATCGATTATTTTATATAATACTCCTGTTTGTGCAGGCCGATCAAAAGTATGTCAAGAAACGGAAAACAGAACTTGGTGGAACTTTCTCAATTGCAAGTGTCATTCTTTTTATTGGTTTGTTTGCTGCGTGAGTTATTGATTTTACTTACATCTATGTTATGAAATCTCATCAAGTTTTTAGGAAACTTCTTTTGGTTCCGTTAAATTGTAACTTTTAACCGAGTCCATAGTTTAACCAAAGTGCTGAACTATTCACAAAATGGGTCAACTTGGGTTACGTTTTATTTCAAGCATTTCAAGGACAAACAATGTTGGTGTGTCATAAATTTTACATTTTGACCCAAACCCACGTTGCCCCGTTACCTGACCCGCTCTTTTGCCAAATATAACTACTAATAACTTAATTTTGTTACCGACACAGGTTACTGTACCAAGTCTTATCAAAACGAACCGTAGAGGTGCATAGTGTTAGAGCAGCAAATGCACCCGATTTGAATTCATTCACCAACGATATGGAGTTCAACATAACCACAATTTCCACCATGACTTGTTCCAATCTTCGAGGTCTCGGGACTTTACTCACTGGAAAACCTGGTTTTTTGGACTTTAGAACCATCCCATTATCCACTTTTGCCAACTTTTCTTGTCAAAACACCACAAACGGGCCAACGGTGTCACTTAAATGCGACAATTGTCAGCTCCTTCGTGACAATCTGTACACTTCGTGGCAATTCATTGATCTTCCAAATATGCCTGCTAGTGCTGTTGGTTTTGAGTTCAATTTAACCGCAAGAGACCGAAGACATAGAAAGCATAAAAGTTTTGTAAGTGGAGTTTTGAAAAATGATGCAAAGTTTGTGACTTTTCGAGGGAATGATCCAAATATATTGGAGTTTAATTTAATTCCTAGAATTTACCGAAATAAACATGATTTAAAACTTATCCAGCCTTTGTTTCATGAGTTTCTTCCGGGGTCTTATTTTGATGAGACAAATAGGTTGCGATCCTCTTTGCAAAGTTCAAGCAGTGGAGTTGTGAACATTACGTTACATGTTAGTTTCCTTTCGTCTTACATTATTGAGGTCGACAATCAGAATGTTATGGGCCCAGGTGAGTCAATTTACCTGAGACTATATTTTCTTTTCCCTATGTAAAATTTTCATCTGTTACGTTCTATATTACTAAAGGTGTCAAAGTCGCTGGCCGGGTGGGTTGGATAATGGGCCAAAGTGAGGAAATTTTTAGTACGGGTCGGGTTAGGTTGACCTGAAGCAATTTTTGTCTCGTGTTTTCTTAAAATATACTAGTATTAATTTAAAATTATCAATAGTAGTCTAGTTTGTTGAACACAACATTTTACAGGTTTATGCATTGAAAAAACATTTTAGGCGATCTTTGACCCGTTTCATGGTATGCTATCTTTTTTTGCTATAAAAGGTTGTCAAAAGCAGAAATGTTGCAACTTGTGTGGAACAAATGCAATTTGGATTATTAGTCTTGATGAAGGATTTTACTTATAACTAACATCATTTTTATCATAATCGTAATATGTTTTATCTTTTTTCCATGCTACAGTGGGTTTCCTTGCTGATTTGGGTGGCTTATATTGTGTTAGTATCGGCATTTTCTTCTACTTATTGGTCCAAGTATGCATCTTGTCCATTTTTCTTATTCCAAAAGATTACCTATGAAACCTAAATGTCTATGTAAAGAATATTAGATCAACTATAATCATACCTAAATTGTACTAATTTAAAATTTTTGTAGTTTGAATACAGATTTAAGAAGTTCCGTCGTGAGGATAAAGTAATGAGACGGATTAGAATTCGCAGGAAAGCACAAGATCGCTGGGACAAGGTAAAATTTAACAAATTTGAAGATTAAAGGTGGCCAAACTTACGAATCTGCGGATTTGGGTTGTGTTTTATCTCAATCGGGTCATATGAACCGAATTTAAGCTAAAAGGGGAATGGGTTGAACATGTTGAAAGTCACCCAAAGTGATAATTCACACCACCACCTAAATCGTTCTAGTCAAAGATTTTGATTATTGATATGATCAAAATGAATACATCGATAATTTATAAAAAGGTATAAAAGTGTTATGTGCCAACACTAACTGACCCGGCTCATCCACATCCTACTTAAAGTGACCCGTTTTGACCCATTATTCAACCCGCGCATCTTGCCACCTCTAAACGTTTCCCTAGGTTAATGATTTATGCTAAACATGTTTATGGTTTGCTTGATGTTTCAACTAGTTGAGGAAATACGTATTTTTTACATGGGGCCGTCGTTCATTGTCTCCTCAAGATGAAACCTTTGTGGAAACAGCATGCTGCTCAAGTATAATTATCAAGTCACTAAGAAATGAAGGATCTTCAAGATCTAAAAGAAGACAGGATACCATTAGTTTGAACACAAAACTTAGCAGACCCAATGATAAGGTAAATAATGTATTTAATTTATTTTCTCATGGCCATAATGCTTATTTTAAACTTTTTAGTTTCTTGATTTTATGTTTTTTCCTCCCTTTTTTCTACTGACAGAAGTTCGGTTTAGAGCAAGTACAAACCCAAGGGGAGGCATGTTGTTTTGGTCAATTATCGTCTATCCCTGAGGAAAGGTTCTCTCGCCAAGTAAGTTTCAATAAATCATGTATAGTGTATCTCATAATGTACTTTTTCATTTGTTGAGTATGAATCGTCAGATTACTTACAAAAATCCGGATTTACCAGAAGATGCCTTTGTTTATAGAATGATTTAATATATAAATTTTTTTATGTAAAACTTGTAAGATTTATATCTCATGTTAAGGTCTTTTAAGAATTGTAAAGAATACGGGTTACTAAATGACCCAAATGGGACACAAAACCATCTTTTAATATGTACATAAAAGGTACAAAAGCTAAAACAATAAAATGAAATAGCAGTCAGAATTTTATGAAAAAAAAAAACAACTTATCTCGGAAAAGTTTTGCACATCTGTTAGACAATAGCAATTTCTGCTTCTTGGTAAAACCAGTTCCAAGTTAGTTCCAAATCTGACTATTTAGACACCTATTATCAAGTTTATTTATTTCATCTCTTGGTGCTACAAAAGGAGGAGCCGGGTGATGCGAATAACAGAGATGCACATAGGCAACAACCATTGAGTTTTGATGCTAACGACATACCCATGCCACCTTTATCAGGTAACCAACTTATTGCAAACCTGATAATGTTTTGGGATCACAGTTCGTAATTGCAAACATTGGGGGAACTATGTAGGGGCAGGGGAGGGTCCCGGCCCCCCCAAAATTTGCGGCACCTAGTGTAAATATTATAGGTTTTAGGGGTAATTTAGTTGAGGTTACAAACAAATCTCCTATTCGGCCCCTCCAAAATAAATTCAGCCTCCCCAAAAAAAATGTTCTAGTTCCGCCACTTATTGCAAACTTCAATCTATTGACCTATTTTCGAGCAAAAAGTCATCTTTTTACCGCTTGGCCACACTAGTTTTTATGTACATTACTTTTCGCTTCTTAAAGGGAATGGGTACATTACTTTTATGTACATTACTTTTCCCCATATCCCGCTCAGGCGGGATTGGGTATTGTTGGTGTTATTGTACTTTTCGTTTCTTAAAGTTAAACGAAATTATCCTGCGATTCAAGGTTTTGGTTAGGCGACTAGTTGCATTTCTAATACTCTATTTGCGCATTACCCTTAATCCATTATCCCCACCACTAACCACCTTTTTGGATGCATTTACCTGTTGTCTTTTCACAGTAACCAAACCGGGTTCAGAAATGAATGCTTCGGAAATCCAGAAAAATCTAAAAGACTTATACGATTACAATGTAATGCTTCGTGAGGAGTTGATTCATGCCCAATCTATGTTCCATACTTTAACTTCAAAAGCTGGTGCATCAAACCAACAATAGTGCGCAAATGATCAAATGACATATAAAGCCACGTTACTGACTCGGTCACAACGGAAAGAAGATATTTTCAGTTTTCACCGTCTTGTGACTTTGTTTAGGCATGATAGGATACTGGCAATTATTGTAGCAATTCACTTGTACATGGCTTGTTTCTTTCTCTTTTGGGTCTAGAATGTAAGGTAGGTGAATACATACATGTTGCAACTCATACTAGTTGTGTGAGCAAATGATCCTTTCGTGTAGTTCGATTTAAAACTACTGATAATGTGACGTTTGTGGTAGTTGGTAAGGTTCGAAACGTCTATGCAAACACTCAAGACTTTGGTCACACATGCTTACATGCATTTCGAGTCTTTTCACTGATTAACTTTAGAGTTTATTATATATGCCGCTAGAAAATCTCATTGCTATGCATGGGTATTTGTCTAATACTATTTAAATCGTGTAATTTTAAGGGCGGAAGTTTTTTTATTTAAAGATGTATTTTTCATCCTCAAACAAGTTTTAAATGAAGCATAATCAAATGTTGTTGATCTTAATAATTTGCGTTCAGTATTTACATTAATAAAGTTTACTAATTTCTCTAGGTGGTGTTTGTTTGTTAAGAGGGTCTGAATCTAAACCGCGAATCTGATGCGTAAATGTCTGAATCTGACCGCATCTGAACGGGAAAAAAAACTCATGTTTGAACCGCACATTTGCTTGCTCGTACTAATTTTTTTTTTGTTTGTTTTTATTTGTGTGAGCAAGAGGCAACAAGACGCATTCAGACACCCCTCTCAAGTCATTTAATAACTTCGCTTGAAACCTTGAACTAAGATTAGGTGTAGCGCTTTATTTCTGGTTAAGTTTTCAACGAAATTGAATATGGTATCCAATAAACAAAAAACACAAACACCAACTCGTTGAATTGTTTCAACAAGTTACCGCTTGATCTTGTTTAATACCTCAATGGTGTTACTTATAAATTCATCATGTATTTGTTCACTCACCTATGTGGGATATATAAAACTGTGACATTTCTATCCTCAAACTTTTATTTCAAATGCCTCAATTCTCCTTCACATTAGCTCCATACCAGAACACATATTACTGTATTAGCTCCTTAAAGGTTATATTTTGAAGTTGTTGAAAATCCGGGGATCGATTAGAACGGTTTTAACCATTTAATAGCAATAAACGAAACGGCAGCATAAAATCAAATTAACAATTTAAAGATCGATTTTCAAAGAGGATCCTTATGTATCACAATGGTCAATCAATAAACTTTGAGTACAAAGTAAACATATTAAACAAACTATGTTTGGGGGTGCAATCTCCTAAGATACAAAACATACAAAGTGTAGTTTGTTCTAATTAAACGAGTGTTGTTCTCCTCCAGTCCTCCACGCTTCGCTGCGGATTTTTGTTATAAGACTTAAACTCTTGGTCATTCACATATGCATTTTGATAATGTCGAGCGTTGTGATAAGACTTAAGATTCTATCCGTATGAAAATAACAATCAAACTAACCTGTATGCACCACTTTGTGAAAGATCATTTCGACTACTAATAAATTTTTTAGGTTAAAATAAACATAGTTGTGTTGTAAGTTAATCATCTGTACTCATATTATTACTCAAACAATCTATTATACTAGCTTGGAGGATTTGCATAAATATCCCTCCAAAGATGGAAAATTGTGATACATCCAAAACATGCATAAAAATCACTATAAGTAATTCACATTCTTATTAAGAAATTCTGTATGAATCAAATGGATCTCGTTTATGTGGAACTTACAAGTAAAATCTGAACTTTTTTTTCTTCCAATATAAGGCCACAAATTCAGTCACTAGGTGAAAAAACATGTTAGCGTCAAAAGAATCAGATTTGTGATTTCCCGGCAACCAAGATAATGCGAACACACATCTGTACCATTATTGTATGTTCAGTTTATATCTTGTGTTCTTGCTTTTGTGTGTTGATGCTTGGAAACGAGACGCCCAGAAGAGACAGGTCTTGCTGCAGTGAATCTGCATTCTTGAACTGAATACCGTTGATGCCAGCTTCTTTTGCGGCCTCTACATTCTTCATTCTGTAAAACATAGACGAGGGACCCGTTAGATGTATGTCAAATGGTTTTACGTTCAATCTGGTCATTTCATAATCCCTATTCTTATACTAACATTATACTAGTACATAAACAGAATATTTGTATACAGAAAATTCTAAATTTTCATACTCTGAAATATATCATTTTTGAAAGCCGACTTTAAGGTTTTCTTTCTGTTACAAAATCACCCAAACGCGAAGCAAAACAATCTTGTAATGACTTGGATGTACAAAAGGAAGTCCAATTACTAAAGTGAGACAACTGAATAAATACATTGTTATTTTATGAAATAACCCTATATATTATGTCAAATAGGTCAAACGGGTTAAATCGGTCGCAATTCACCTAAGGTGTATTTTTAAATGAATACAACCTCCTGGTCCTGGATCGTTTTATTAACAAAAAGTTAAATATAATATAACTTATTTTTCTAAGCAAAAACCACCACCAAGGTGGCCTCATGGTAAGGCGTCCTAATGTCCTCATGATAGGTCTCACGTTCGAACCTCACTGAGTTAACATCTTGGGGGTGGCGAGGGAAAGGGTTCGGAAACCGTCACGGGGATACCCCTGTTAGGCCACACACGAGTCAAAGACATGTCCTCCCCAAGTAACTTGAATGGGGAAAACTTCAACCATTTACCCATTTTACCTGTTTATTTCTAAAAAAAATTGTAAGCTTACAAAAAAGTGGCTGTAGGTCAAAAAGTTGTCTTTCACGGCCTGATTTACCCCTTACTCGATTTAAAGTCAACACAATAGAAAGTTGCAAGATAAACCAATTTTTAACATTTGTGGTTCAGTTAAGAGGATAAGTGAAGTATTAGAAAACTAGCATACGTGTCATCAATGAAGACGCAATTTTGTGGCTCGGTATCAAGGTGCTTCAAAACTTCTTCATAGATAAGAGGATCTGGCTTTCTTTTTCCTGCACTTACAGAATAATGCTTGTCAGATGGTGTACTTTTAATTTGCCGGTTTTTTAAGAAAGCATTTGTGTACGGAATACCAATAATCGTGTTCTTTACGAAATACTTGGATACATGGTGATTTTGGTTTCTTTTAGATAAATTAGGCTAACAAATTATATGGAATAGATGAAATAACGATATACCTATTAGTGAGATAACATTTAAGATATGGATTCACAAGATACTATTGATTTGATTAATTTCATAGCTATCAGAATGCATGATCTGAGAGTATGTATTACCAAGTATACATGAACAAAATGTCCAAGATAAGTAAGAGGAGAGCTTCAGTTTCTCTTCAATCATTCTGTACCTACAAAACAGTAAGTAGAGTGAACCATCATCATTCATAATTCACAAACAAGGAATTGGTCAAACAGCTTTAAACGGGTTGTCCGGGATGAAACAGGTTAATTTTGGTCTGGGTCAGACCTTGTTGACCCAAGACCCTTTTAATATTTTCTATAAAAATGATTTACAAGGTTTTTTAACTACACATTCATTTTAGGCGACTTTCCATCCGTTTATTGGTATAGCCTTATCTAATAATTTGACCCGTCTAACTCATAAAGATAAAACATGATCTAACCATACTTTCGAGAAATTTAGGATCATAGGACAAGCTCTTGTTCTTTTTTACTATAAAATAAGATAAGGTTTTATTTATTTGACAAATAAGTATGTGACAAACCTTGAGTTCAGCCATACCATATTGGGTAATTTGTGAAAGCATGCATTTCATAGCCGTTATCTTTCAATGTAGAAAGAAGCTCTTCGACACCTTCTATATATGAGTATCCATCACGAACACAACTTTTGAGGCCTAAAAAACGAATTAACTATCACCACTACAAAATTAGAAGCTCGAGAAGAATCAATAGTTTTTGAATAGCCGATATAAAAAACTGAATTGGATCACAAATAGAAGAATAAAGAAGAATTACTCAGATAATGATATAAATTGGCATCAATTTTAGTCCATGAGATTCTTATATTATGTCATTAACGACGGTACTTGAGATATTTGAATGCAGGTATTAGTAAACACACGCCAAATGAGGTGACATTGTTTTCTTAAAAAGCAACTATCATAATATTTATGTGGCCATTTCGACCCATTTACCCATGAAATGAGCATATTGTAGAAATATATATTTTCTAATAGCTCAACATGGTAAAAAAAAAAAAAAAAAAAAAAGAGAGGGGGTCGAACGGGTCAAAAGTCGCCCAAAAGTGTATTTTAGATCATAAAAGATATAACCTCTCAAATCAGTTGATTAATAAAATAAATTAGTATTTGAAATATATTATATTAGAAATTATATTTGATTCACTAACAAATTAGAAAGAAACGTAAATTTTATTAACGAAAAGTAGTTTTGGCCAATCTGAACCATTTTTGACACCCATTACTCCCAACCACCCGAATAACCCATTTTTCCACCTCTAACCATGATTTTTGCCAAATGATAGACATTCATAATTCATCATTCTGTCCGCAATCGGTGATCCAACATTTAGGAGCAGGGGAAATGATTTCAATACCAATAAGTAGCTAGTAACATACCTTCGAAGTCAAATTTTCGTCCGTCTTTGAAAAATATCCGTTCTAGTTCCGCCTGAATATAACAATTTCATAATGTAAGCCAAAGTGTCAAGAAAGCTATATGATCCGTGAAATATACTATTAAGTACATGGTGTTAAAGGGTTATTTCGAATGAGGAAAGTTCTACACACAATAGTATGAAGTATGCCCATCATATTACCTCGTCAATAAGACCCTTTTCAAACTCAATCCATGCTGTAGGATGTTTGCAGTCTAATAGTTCCTTCATCGACATTCTGAGGGAAGCATCCAAATTCATTAAAGTGTGTGACAAAGATTAGTTTAACACAAAGAATTAAAGGTTGCAATTAGTCTTTATACACATCACTTACCTCTTCTTACATGCTCAAAGGGCCTAATTATATATAATTTGGCAACTAAACATTAGTTTTCAAGTTTTTTAGCTACTCTAATGACCACCACCAAGATGGCCTATATGGTCGGTGTCCTTATGTCCTCACAAGAGGTCTCAGGTTCGGACCTCACTAGGTAAACACATCTTGGAGATGGCCAGGAAAAGAGACATGGTCACTGGGATACCCTGATTAGGGCGTGTAGATCTTAGTCAAAAACTCGTCCTCCCCAAGTAACCTAAACAAGAAAAACCTCATCCATTTACCCTTTTAGTATCAACATCAATTTAACATGATTGTATCCAAGTTTTCAACGTTGCAAAAATCAGGAAATGCTGAAAGCCTGAAACTATTCTTTACATAAAGCCAGCAAGTTAACTTCCATAAACTCTAATTACATTAAACTATTTTTCTTGAAGAATAATTGCTAAAGGGTGTTTGGCATTTCCGAAAAGAACAAATCAAATGGTAAATCAGCGCATTGGCTCTATTGTGGATGTTCCTGTGGGAAAGGCAAGAAGGCGAAGGCATGGAATATTGCATTTTCAAGTTGCTAAATAGTAAGTTTCTAGTATATGGATAAACTGAAACTGAATCTCATTATCCGATTATTTAAAGGTCAAATAATCCATTTAGGAGTAGCTGCAACATAACTGATTCCGCCTATCAGTCATTTTACATGTAACTCCTTAAGAAAATGCCAACTTGTAAACAAGTTGCTTATCAGAAATGATCGTCTAACCAACTCCAAACTATGAGTCACAATACCACTTATTTCACCGGATCGGTGATCGGTGCGGGAGTGCGTAGATTTATTATTAAAAGATGCTTTCTCATTGTAACCACTTATTCCAAAAATAATACTAATGAAATAAACAACTTAAACAAACAATCTCAAAACAGTTTCAAAGGATAACTGCACTTTTTCCATTTTTCGCTAATTTTTTTTTTTTTTTTTTTTTTTTTTTTTTTTTTCTCTTGCCTTTATATAATCATACTTTTGAAGTCCGTCTATTGTGCGTATTTTCTACCATTTTACCCATCCTGTTAATAGGAGGGTAAAATGGTCACAAAATACACATGATAGACGATATTCAAAAAAAAAATGTTTGTATAAAAAATAAAAAGTAAAAAAGATAACTAGGTACTCTAAATTCTAAAAAGTAATGAGTTACCTACATTTTCAGGTAATTATCCCGTTTCAAAACTATAAGTATACAATATAGGTGCCATTTGGTTTATTATTAGGAATGGGTTTGGGTATGGGTTTCCCATACCTCGCCTTCGCGGGATTGGGTATGTTGTTGTTGGTTTGGGTATGGGTTTGATTATAAAATGGATTGGGAATAGGTATAAGCTTATATCATATCTAATAATGTTTGGTTTATTGGTTGGGTTTAAAAAAAAGAATCCAGATATCTCCGAGAAACTACACTAAAGGGAACTGTTAAGTACAGACGATGCCTAGAAATGATAGTAACACCTGGGGCCTTCGAAATACCAAATCCCAGCTTAAGTCCAAAAGGCCTACACTTTAACTAGGAACAGAAAGGTCCGCGAAATAACCGCGTTGCTCGATCAGTGAAACCAGATAAAGTTGTTTGGTTTGAGGGTATGGCTATAAGGGAATGGGTTTCATTCCTATTTTAGTTGTTTGGTTAGTGGGTTTAGTGATTGAAAATGGGAATCAAACCCATAAAACTAAGCATTTTGCAAACCCACCAAAGATGGTGGGTTTCAAATCCTAATATAAACCAAACACCCCAAATTCTAAACCCAGCATGTAAGGTGGGTATCGGAATACCCTTGTTTTGCGGTATCATTCCAACGTTTAAAACCCATATCAACTAACCAAACACCCTCAATCAATCCTATTTCCATTCCCCATTCCCGAAAACCCTCAATCCAAACACACCCATAATGATATATCAAAACCCCAATAACCAAATAAAACAGCTCAATTAATCAATCTTAAAACACCCTTAACAGTTAATCAACCCAATTATATAAAAGTCAACTTAGTAAAAAAAAAAAAAAAAAAGTACCCAAAAAAAGCAGGAATGTCATGATAAAAAGGGTCTCTAACAATGGTATCCATTACATCAAAAAGCAACACCGGCATCTTTCTATTACTCATCGCTGCCGCCCTGCTGACGTGGCACGCCCTTTTAGTTATTTTCTGGGTTGATGATGCTGATGGTATTCTGTAGATTTTATTAATGAATGGTTGATAAGGTTTCAATGGAAATGCCATTGTTCTTGTGGCTTGTTTTTCTTGTCTTTAGTTATACATATTATGGTTTTGTTCTAAATGTGCTTATTGTGGTGACTATTTTGCTAAGAGGTGTGCTACACCCCACTCACAATTTACAAAAAAAAACCCACTCGTTGACGTGTCAGCGAACTGATTGGTTGGTTTTTTGTGGCCCACAAAAAACCAACCAATCAGCTCGCTGACACGGCAGCAAGTGGGTTTTTTTCCTAAACATGAAATGGATCTAGAAATATTCTTTTCCTAAACATGAAATGGATACAAATATAAAGAGAATATTTTTAACTTATTAGTCAACTAATTTTATCCACAGTCACCTAATTTGGATAATATATTGGGTTTAATATACATTTAGGGGTGTTAATCGGGTCGGGTTGATCGGGTGTCAGTCAACCGGTCGACTCGAATCTGAGTTAGTCAAGCATATTTAATATTTTAACCTAACATCCGACCTTATTTAGCATTCGGGTTGACCCAAATAAGATTATTGACTCGAGTAAGTTGACTTGAATAGACTTAATCGGGTCTTGGACGGGTCGGCTTTTTGACACCTCCTAATTTCGGGTGTGTTATGTATGTTTTATGGATATGGGTTTGATTAGGAAGTGGAATGGTAATGGGTATGTATGAGTTGGGTAATCATTCTTGATATTATTTTTCGGTTTTGTGGTTGGTTTTTGGGTTTGCGTATAAAAGATGTATACATAACAAATCAGAAAAATGAGCTAAGTTACTTCTTTGTCAATATAATTGTTAAGTTACTTCTATATGAACGCTCTATAGTATGGCTCTATTAGAGTGGACGGTGTGGCCTCGCCGTGGCTCGTCATGACATCGCCCCAACTCGCCGTGGCTAGTCATGACATCGCCCCAACTCGCCGTGGCTCGCCATCCATGGGTTACTCGTCTACACGGCGAGCTGAATTTTGTACTTGTGTGTCAGATATAAACGTTACTAAACGTTTTTTATTTGAAGATGTGTGAAAAAAAAATGGTGGGACGCATATGAGTAAGTTGTTGTTAGTTATGATAAGGAGGTTTGTGATAGTGATGTGGCAACTCGTGGAACCCAAATGAGTAGTTTTAGGTTGTCATGATACACATTGCTCTTAGTATCATTCCAAGATTGTATGAACGAAGCATTAATTGTATCTCACTCTTTTCATTCTCACGACCTAACATATGATAGGGTGAAAACTTCATTGAGAAGAGAATAGTTTAGTTGGTGAAAAATTTTACTGTTTTTCCGTTTTAAATTCATTGAGAAGAGAATAGTTTTTCCTCTAATGTAGAGTTGAGAATTTTGAAAACCCGTTTAATAAATTATATTTTTCTTTTTTAAAAACTGAAAAGATTGGTCGGGTGGCGGTGACAGTGGGCGGCGAGAATAGACGGTGGAGGATGACACGAGATATTAAGTTTAGAATGGTGTATCTCTCATGTTTTGTTGATACCGCTCTTTTTATTGAGAAAAAAAATTGAGGAGCAAAATGGGCTTTTCAATCTTTTTGTTAAAATTTTGAAAATGAGAATTTCAATTTTTTTTTAAATTGTTGAAAAAAATGTGAATAAACAGATTTTCAATTTTTATTTTTATTTTCATATGAAAATTTTTTTGTAGTGGAATATTTTTCCTTAACTAAATGCACCCTCAATTATTTATTTTCGTTATGGTCATATAATACATTAGTATTTTGTTTCTCAGGTATAGAGAGAACTAATTTCTCACAAAAGAGCAAAAAGAGCGTTCATATAGTAGAACTTTTAGTGATCATGAACACCCATTTTCAAATGAGTTTATTGAAGAATAAAAATACCTTATTTTATGATTTCAAGTTGCTAATTAATTTAGAATAAGAATAATAATTTTTTTTTAAAGATGATATCTTTATTAAAATTGCAATGCTAAATACCCATAAAACAGAAAACCTACAACAAACAATGAATAAAAAGAGAAAAAGGTTCAAGAAGGCTCCAACAGACAACCTAAACAACAACCCAAAGAACGACACTCAAACCATCTGCCAAACAATCAATGGAACTGATCGAGATACACTTTCTTTAGCCAACTTATCAGCATCATTGTTACGCTCTCGCTTAATATGTGTAACCAATCTATTAGAACTCAAAGATAGGAAAGCATCAATCTCGTGAAAAGTGATGAAGCAACCTCCATGGCCTTTCAGCTCGAGCTTGACAAGGCTTGAACTCAGCTCGGAAAAAAACAAACAAACAAACTAGGCTCAAGCTCGGCTCGTTAGCTCGTCAAGGTTTAACCATCCAGGCTTGAGGTCGGCTCGATTCAGTTTCGAGCAAAGCTCGAGCTTTGCTTGAAAAGCTAGAATATATGCATATGAATACATGATTACACATTTACACCCCTATCCCAACTTCTAAACAAGTTGATTAAGGAGTTGAGACCCAGTGAAGAAAACCATAAAAGGGCCCTACAAAAGGGACATACACAACCATTGAATCATAACTAACTTAGGGAGTTAGTACATAGTAGTTGAATAATTAAAAAGAGAATACCTGATGGAGTGATGGGCCTGATGGCTAATGAACACGAAGTGATGGCCAAAAAGTGTGCACTATTTACATTGTAGAATACAAAACATTACATGGGAATAATTAAGGTTTAAAGGGTATATAGTTGATTAATTTTTTATGCAGTAAGTCCTTCTAGTTAGGTTAATATTCAAATTAACCCTCATTTAGTTAAAGCTCAAAAAAGCTCGAGCCTAGCTATCAAAAGCTCGAGCTCGGCTCATTTTATGTTTCGAGCCAATATAGTTGGCTTGAGCTCGCTAAAAGCTCGAATCGATCAAGCCAAGCTCGAGCTCTAGTTGCTTGATAAAAGCTCAGCTTGTTTGCACCCCTATTCTCATCTGAATGATTAACCCAAGACACCATATTTAGATAATCACTTTCAATATTTATACTAACGGACCTCAACTCCTCCTTTTCTTTAATCATGTTACATGCTTTTTTTAATGGCCAACACCTAATCAACATTCGAATCCAAAAAACCCAATATTGGAAAAAAAAAAAAAAAAAAAAAAAAAAACCAAAACAACTCGATTGGTGTTATGTAACAAACCACTAATGCCTGCTAAACCCGACTTAGCCATAGCTGACCCAAGCTAAGTAAGTTTTCTTACTTGAGAATAACTAATTAAAATTAAGAACATATCTACATGGAAATCTAATAATGAAGACAAGCATGATGGAAAGAAAGCTTTAATCCAACAATAGGTCTTGAATTTCACAAGGTCTAAAATATGATAGGGTGATGTTTCCTTATTCGAAAAGACATTTGTTTATAGCCTCCTAAATATGCCATAAAATCGAGAAAAATGACATTCCTCGTACTTCTTTACACTTCGAAAAATTTGCAATGTCCATCCACCAAACAAAAGGTCTACCAACGTCCGAGGAATTGCCCACTTAAAATCAAATCCATCTACTAACGACCACCAAATAAAAAGAGAGGTCTTATAATGAACAAATAGACGGTCTATAGACTCTGGATTAGAGTTAGATAATGGGCAGCTACGTGATTTTCTGAGATGCATTCGAATTTGAAGAGTAAATCTCGAGTTGGGAGTTTACCGAGTAGAATTTGCCAACAAATAATACGGGCCTTAGGCAGAGCTTTGAACTTCCATATCATGGAGAGATGATATCATCCTTCCAAAGACCATGTGACTTTGGGTGTATTTGGTAAAAGTAGCAGTGAGCAGTAGCAGTGAGCTATGAGTAGTAGCCACAGCTCACTACTCACAACTTCTTAAAAAAGTATTGGAAAAATGAGCTTTTTTAAATAATAGCAAAGATCACTTCTTCTTTACCAAACAACTATTAAAAATTAAAATGTTCATTACTCACCGTTTATTGCTTCAAAAATCTTCGCATCATCCTTTGAAGTGGTCATCACGATTGGGTTTAAACCAAACATATAGTCATCTAATTGCTAATTAATTTAGATAGCTAAAAATCAAATAATATCTCAATGTTTTAAGCAATCAAATCCTTTCATATATCTTTTAGTCCATAAATAATATGTTTGTCTGTTGTTGTATAAATAATTTATTTTAAAATCTCTGATTCTTTCGACTACATTTATTACAATGTTTTATCATAAATTTTTTAATAATTAAAAAAATAAGCATGATAAATAAAGATATTTGCTAATAGATGATTATCGGGCATCTTTTAAGTGTAAACATATGATTTTTTTATTAAATTATAAATCATATTTAATTATAGTTAATAATATGTCTAACTAATGTTTATTTAATGCATTTTTGGTTAAAATAATTTAGTGTACGAAGGGCCGGTTTGGTTAAGGGTTATAAAGTGTAAGCAATGAGTAAGATAATGATTGATGGAGCTTGGTTAAAAGGAATATAATGCACCATTATCTATTATTGGGTAATACCCTGTTTCTCAACAAATTGAGAGAAATGCTCATTATATTGCATTCCTTTTATCATTGCTTTTTCATTTCCCCTCTTTGAACAAAGTGGGCTCCAAGTACAAAATAATGCATTTATTACACATTGAAAGATGTATGTTAGCAAATCTCATAAACTTAATTCAACGTAAATGATTAGACTTATAAGGTTAGCCACAGTGGTGACCTATGTCATCTACTGTCACGTCAGCTTTCTCTCTCCGACGACCAAACATGACCAAAGTGCCACAGTGGTGACCGATAATTTTTTTTAACACAAACTTAAATTTCATTAATAATTGAAACCTTAAATTTCATTAATAATTAAAACAGTACATAGATTAAAAAAAATACATAAACATAAACTTAAATTTCAGTAATCCGAGTCATCCCAAGTTTGAGAGTTGTCTGAGCGGTAATCGTCGTTGTACGCAGAGTAGTTCGCAAACTTTCTCTCTGCGTACTCTGCTTTCAATCTGCTCAGCTCCCGCTCCATACTCTCGTTTCAACCTGCATCTTCTTCATAACTTAGCCCAAATTGAGTCAGCTGAGGTTGATATTCTTGTTGCTCAACAATCTGGGTGCATCAGATGAAGTTTATGCACCTTGGCCAAATTGTTGGTTCTGTTGTGGTACAGAACCAACAATTTTTTTTCTCAAAACTCCAACGATCTTGTTGGTGATTTTGGCATGAATCTGTGAAACATAACCCTACAACGTCTCACTAATGGCGCCATCTTTGCGAGCTCTTTCTGCAGAACTGTCTTTGCACTCCGCGTATCGTTGTCTCAATCGTTGTTTCAGTGCCTTCACGACTCGCGAGCTCAAACTGCTTGATAACTTCGATAAGGGCCTGTTGTCGAGTCATGTCGTCTTTATCACATTGTTTTTTAATATACTTTTGCATTTGTTCGACGATGTGAGGGAGACGACAAGCCATAATTTTATATTTGAATTGTTGGTTGAATTGTGTTTGAAATTGTGTGTTTAGAAGTGTGTTTGAGATTGATATTTATAGGGATGTAAAATAATAAAGTTTTTTTTTTTTTTTTTTTTTTTTCAAACAGTAAGGTTTTAAAGTTTTTGGAATGTTGTGTGCAAAACATCGATTGGAAATTTGACCGATTCCTTGGATTTTCCTTCGGTGACCGATATTTGCCCACTAAGCCGCAAAGGCCATGACCGATATTGAAATCGGTCGGCAAAGCCACTCGACCGATTAAAATCAGTCAACTGCGTCTAGCCTAAGGTTAGTGTTATTTATCTTTTAAAATTGTCATATTTTGGGGATCAATCATGTTATGGTCAATCCACATGTATGCATTTACTCCCTTCGTCTTATAATAAATGTCCAGTTTGTCTTTTTGAAGTCTTTTTTTCTCAATTTTTATCTTAATTATTTTTATTTGTGTTATATAATATTTGATGCAAAATATATGAATGGATTAAGTTTTAAACGTATTTTCAGTGAGTATAATTTTTATCAAATAATATATAGCACAAGCAAAAATATTTAAGGTCAAAGTTGAGAAAAAAATACTTAAAAAGTCAAAAATGGACATTTAATATAAAGACATAATTGTAACGCTTTTTCTTTTTATTTATCATTATTTGTGTTCACTAATAACTTTGCTCAATCATCTTGAACTGATGTATACTTTTCCTATATGTGAATACATTGGGAGGGACAATTCATGCTGCATTAAGGAATCTTTGATCACCATTTTCATGACTTATTGAAACAAAAATGCTAGAATACTACATACACTTAATTTTTTATATCACACACTTAACTATTAGCATTTTTTTTATCATTTAAAAATGTCTTAACTTTTATAAAAGGATATACAAAACACTTGATAACTTATATTTTAATATGCAACATTATGTTGTCGTCACGATTAATAACGAAATATATTTGAAAATTTTGAGAACAAATTTTAAATTTATAACTTTTTAGACACATAATACTTTGGCTATTTACTGTATATTAAAGGATAAATAGGTCCGGCCCGGCTTATGGGTTCAGTTTAATTGGATGATATTGATTGGTGATATACTTTGTTTATTAGCACAAACACCGGATGGATACATGGAAAAAATTAAAAAAATAAAATAAAAATAGTTATTTAATTGTTTGTTTTTATTTTAAGTCGAATTTAGGGTATTAATTTCAGAGACAACTTTTGTTGGTGTCGAATCTGGGGTTCTTATTCCCGAGACGACTTTGTTGGTGTCGAATCGAGGGTTTTTATTCCCGAGACGTCTGTTTGGGATACTTTGGTTTATCCTTCAGATACTTTGGTTATCCGTAAACTTAAATTAGAATAGGGGATACTTTGGGTTATACCGTTTTATTTTGGTTTGTTGTTTTATTTTGCTTTCTTAATTTTCTTCTTCAGTCCGAGCTTTGACAATTTTGCCTCTCGGACTGCGGGGGAGTATTAGAGGATAAATAGGCCCGGCCCGGCTTGTGGGCTCAGTGTTCATTAGGTTTCATTATGCTATGTACTCTATAAATATCGTATAAATAAAAAATATCTCCTATGGGTTTTATGTAGTCTAACACCGTAGACCATACAGGAGGTGGGAATTAATCTTTAAGAAATGAACTTTTGCATAAATTCGCTAAGGTTATCTAAAAACTAAGGTATGGTTTAGTTATAGAAATTTTTTCTTATTTTTTCGTTGTCAGGCTTTTTGAAAAGTGAATATTTCTAGAGAATAGTTAAGAATTTAAAAAACCCGTTTCGATTGAATTATATTTTTCCTTTTCAAAACGATGAAAATATTGCCTCGAATTGCAACGGTGAGCGGCGACGACGAGGATGAAAGGGGGGAGATGTTACTAATGGTGATTGATGTTAGAATGAGATACTTGAATAGTTAGATTGAGTTTTTCATTTTTTTAATAAAAATTTGAAAAGTGAAAATTTTATTTTATTTTATTTTATTTTTTTAAGGAAGAATTTTATTTTATTTGAAAAATATTGGAAAAATATTCATTAAACGGATTTTCAATTTCTTTTCATTTTTTTATAAAAATTTATTTGATTAAACGAGATATCTTTCACTAACTAAACACACTTTTAAGTAAACGAGAGTACACAATAATTGTTGCATAGGTGGGTGGGCTTAATTGTTAGAAAATTAGGTTTTACATTTGATGTTAATTTTGGACAATTGATTCAATCGTGCAGCTATGACTGTAAACGAACTTAATGTTGAGTAAATATTTCGTGAATAGTTTGGTAAAATTCGTTTATGTTTGTTTATTAATTAAATGAACGAACATGAAAAATATTTTACAGTTAAATGAACGAACATGAACACAAGTCGCGCCCGTTCATATAAGTTCGTCAATATCCGATTATATGTCTATTAACGTTCGTTTATGTTCATTAATCTGTTAATGTCCGTATATCATATATTATAATTGTATACTTTTAAAGTTGGTTTGTTTAAACAAAACAACATTGATAAAACTAAATATTATGCATAGTTTAATAAAGATTATGTTTGTTTTTCTACGTTCATTTATCTTTGATCATTTATGTTCGTTTAAGGTACGTTTAATGTTTTAATGAACAAAAATGAACAATTCATTTTCTTAATAAACGAACATGAACAAGAAAATTCGTTCATCTAAGCGTTCGTGTCGTTTATTTGTTCGGTTAAAATCAACGAACGAACATGAACAAGGCTCCTTCATATTCGTCTAGTTCATTTACGGCCCTACATGTAACTAAACTTTAGAAACAATATAGTAAAATATTTACAAATTATTTAGCCTTTACGTGAAATGAGAAATGATCTTTTTTCTTCAATTGAGCAACAAAATGACTCTTTTTTTTTTGTCACATTAACATAATATAGAGTATAACCAACCGGGGAAATGATGCCTACTTCACAAAGTAGGCAATTGCCTCTTCAAGATACGAAAAATACACTATCATAACGAGAATTAAATTGTCTTTCTATAGATATGCACTTCTAAATACTTTCGATGATTTTTTTTTTCAAAATTTTCACCCAAAAAAATCATATGTGATTTGTAAAATCACTTGTGATTCGGAGTTTTTCTAGTTTGTAAAATTTTTGCCCAGAAAATCACTTGTGATTTGTTATTTTTCTGATTTGTAAAATCGTTTGTGATTTGTTATTTTTCACAAGTCAAAGTGATTTTTAAAGTAATAAATCACATGTGATTTTTCTTGGGCGAGAAAATTTTGAACAAAAGAGTTTATTGAAAGTATATAAAAGTGCATATCTATAGAAAGATAATTTAATTCTCATCGCGATAGTATAATTAATTTCGCGTAACGATTGACAGTTCGGTTCAGTTCGATCCGATTTCAGTCAGTTTGTTGGTTTGGGTCGGTTTTCGGGTGGATTCTAGTATGAATATTCTTCAATTGGCGATCATCATCCACAATCGTAAACCTAAAAGTAATAAAAAAATAATATAATTAAACCAACATACCTTTTTTTTTTTAAAATCAAAACATAGAAGGAGAAAACAATTGTGTTTATGACTGCTAAGTGCTACGTATAATCTTCTCTAATAGGAAACCAACTAAATTCCTCATCTGTAATTTGAGTGGATTTCTGATTTCAGAAAAATAAAGGATTGACTCTATTTTTTCTTAAAGATAAATTTTATTAAGAAAAAAGGCCTAAAAAAGCAAGAACAAACAAGCATAAAGCAATCACAACTGTTAGGACACATCCCTAACTAGCATGCTTAGGCTTAAAGGCATATGGCCATGGACAATTCCCAAGCTCAATGCATAAACTGTAAATACTATCCAAAATACAAACAAAATAGATAACAAAGAACAAATGACTGGAAAGATGACTTCTAAGAGCTCAAACCAACTGAGGAAGACAACATACCTTGAATCATTAAGACAAACTGGGACCAACCAGAATATCTTAAACCATCACCATACACTGAAAACCAACAGCAGTTTAAGATGCTCAAAGTAAACCTACCATAAATCTAATAATTCTATCCATCCAAGGCCATAAGCAGCATCAAAGAGTAGAAATGCAGACGAACCAAAAGACAGCCAACCATGACTACATCAATTCCAGTTAACAACAATCATTGAGGAGTGCCAAAGTAACGTGTTTAAGAGAGAATGCCTCCTTAAAAACCTACCCTAAGTAAAACCCAATGGGAAAAACCTTTGGGCAGGAAAAGAGTGCATCTCTCCCTTAAACCCCCCCCAAACATTTGTAATTAATTTGGTTATTTTTGTATTTAATACAGGTAGAGTAAAAGTGACATTCAATGTCTTTGATCATGAGGTAATTATTACAGGAACAATCACTTTGTTTGCAATATTTGGAGATGGTTGTAACATCGGAACCAAAAGACACATGGTCGAGCTATGCCCGACTGAACCCTAGGCTATTTCCTTCCAATTTCCAGAGCCCGTAGATTGGAATATGCGTAGGCTCTCATATGCTTCAGAAACTGTGTTGGAAATTAGAGTTGAGAAACTAAGTAGCTCTTTAGCTAGACAAGCAGCTCTTGTGGAAGGAACTCTTACTTCTACCAGAGCTGCTTGTCTAGCTGAAGAGCTACTTATTTTCTCAACTGTAATTTCTAACACGGTTTCTATAACATGTGAGAGCCTACATGTATTCCAATCTATGGGCTCTAGAAATTGGAAGGAAATGGCCCAGAGTTCAGTCGGGAATAGCTCGACCATGTGTCTTTTGGTTCCGATGTTACGACCATCTTCAAATACTATAAACCAAGTCACTGGGCCTGCAGATGTTACGACCATCTTCAAATACTATAAACCAAGTGATTGGGCTTGCAATAGTTACCTCGTGATCGAAGACATTAAATGCCACTTTGACTCTACCTATATTAAATATAAAAATGACCCAATTAATTACCAAGGTGAAAATCAATAAATACTACTAACCTTGTTCAAACATTTTTCTATTTAAGAAATGTTGGTAACAAGTGTTTCATATCAATACTACTTGCCAAAAAAATTGAATGCATATTGACATGTGGGATCGGAAGAGCTCGTGTTACCTTCTCTAGAGACTTTCTGGGCCTGAGCAGTACTTTCAGCAAGTATCTTACTTTGGGTTTTGTATTTAGATCTAGTTATGATCCTCAACATCTATAATAAAAAACATCATCCTACCCATCAAGCATGTATCACTTACAATGAGGTTAAAGTGAAAATATTTTCTTTAGAATCGAGATTAAGGAGACCAAGTCGATTGAGAATGATTAAGTAGGTAAAAGAGTGATACAATAATGATGGCTACAAGAATTAAAAATGTCTATGGGTGTACGACCTTAGGTTAATGACTCAACATATATAATGTTCTAAGTTTTGATCGTTAGCCAACGGTCATATTATAAGCTTGAACAAAAAAAACTTTTAAATAATGATATTAAGCTCAAAAGGATTTGAAATGACAAAATGATATAGCCGTTAGAAAAATAAAAGTATCTTTTGCAGATAGTGATGTATTAAGTATAATTTGCCAATTTTTAAATGAATACTTAATATACTTAATGTTTTAAGTAGAACAATATCTATAATATTTGATTTGTTGACTGTTAGCCAACGGTCATATTTTAAACATGGAAATACTTTTGACTGATACCATGATTAGAGAACGACCTTGGTGATATATGTCTTTTACATATATTGCATGATGTCTTAAACCGAGTCTTAAATTTATAATAGACGACTTAACCTAATAAACTAACACTTACAGTCAGTGTACTTGGTCACTCCTAACTATTTAGGTAAGTACGGGTCGTTCGCAAGGAGTAGTTAAACTTTATAGCTAACCTTATGGACTTTCTACAGTTTAAAAGCGGGTTTTCAATCTGAGAGATTGACACAATTTTAATCAATTAAACTAATAAAAATAATAAAGTAAATTAAACTAATTAACTGTGGTTGTGATCAAATAAAGAAGAAAGTGTTAACCATATTAATCCTACCATATTTTATTAAAACATTTATAAGTGTAAAAAAATGAAGAAAAAGTAAAAAAGATAACTTCGTACTCTAAAAGGTAACGAGTTACCTACATTTTCAGGTAATTATCTCGTTTCAAAACTAATCTTTATACTATTTATAAAGAGTGTATCTCTTTTCTTGAAACTTAAATTAGCGTAGTTTGGCTAAATTACCCTTAAGTACCCCTTAAACCTGACAACTTAAATTACTCCGCTTTGTATTCAAAAAATACACGCTTTGCATCAAAGGTCAAACCATAACCACGATTTCATAAGTATAATCATTTGCCGCTATACACCGTCGCTTCGCGCGGTTGGACGTTGAGTGATGTGTGTTGTGTCACGTTCTAGTATAGGGGTGTTTATGCCTTATCAAGTTTTAAATTTATATTTTGCTGACTTATCGTACAACATACACACTAACGAGCAGTGTACCCAATCAATATGTAGATAGTGGTAAACAGAGTGTCAATCACTAAGAGTGAAACGTAATATCTAGTTAGTCTAATCAGTATTTTAATTCCTAAGTTAGTTTTACAATCTAATCTAACGCAAAGGGGGGTTTAGTCTGAGAGACTAGCACGATTTGGTTAAATTAACTAAAACTATAAAATACAACTAATGAGATAGAATTACAATGAATGGTGAACACGTACAAAAATAGACAATAGATACAGATAAGAAAGTTTGACTAATGATTAAGTAGCTTGTCACTTGTTTTATTGCTAGTTTTATATGATGAGTATCACAATCTTATCTGTCTCGTTGGATCTTAAGTATAGGCGAGTAAACCATTAATAATTACTTATACTTAAGAATTAATTTACTAACTAATTAGGCTAGTGAACTAATCGTGGGAGGAGGTATGGCAGCCCCGAACAAGCCACTGATAGGAACAGAGGTTATCAATGCACATATAAAAAGAACCAAAAAAACATCATGTAAACTTTAATCGATGGGAAAGCAATTTTAAGGGGAAAAATATGGCGGTCACAAGCCCATCAATCCTAATAGATTAAAGCTTACTATTACAATAAACAAACTACTTAATTGAGTTAAATTACAAGCATAACCTTCTTACTACTCTAAGATCTTCAATGTGGTGTGTCTTGTGTTGCCTTTTTGTTATTCTTCTTCTCCCTAGGGTTTATGTTGCAGCTTCTCTAGGTTTTGGTACACGAAATTCGGCTGTATCTTTGGGTATTTATAGTTTCTGTCTTAGAGATCGATGCGGCACATTTACTAAGTAGATGCGGCGCATTGATTTAACTTCGGGTGAGGTCCGAGATTAATATATTCTGGAATATTCGTACACCGTTTTCAGATGCAGCATATCTTGAATCCTTATGCGGCACATGTCCTTCAGTATCTTGGATAGTCTTTGGTGAAGTCTTGATAGTGATACGTTGTGTGTCAAAAGTGTAATGCAGCGTATCTGAGCTAGAACAAGTAGGTTCTTCTTCGTTGGCCAAAGTTTCATATGCGGCACATTCTTCAAAGTCAGGCAATGGTCTTCGAATTCATCTAAGTATGATGATACAGTGTATCTGTCTATAATGATACGGCGCATCTCCTTGATTTTAGTAGACTTTTCAATTTTGATCATTTAGCTTCATAATTTGTCCAAAATCATTAAGTTTCACCAATTGCTTGTTTTTACCTCAGAATTACTAAAGTAAATGATTAGGTATCAATTCTCATACATAATATAATAAAACAAGTCAAATAAATAGAATAAATAATGACAATATAATGTACATATCAATCCACGCTGTAGGATGTTTGCAGTCTAATAGTTCCTTTATTGACATTCTGAGGGAAGCATCCAAATTCATTAAAGTATGACAAAGATAAATTTAGCACAAAGAATTAAAGGTTGCAATTAGTCATGCTACACATCACTTACCTCTTCTTACATGATCAAAGGGCCCAATCATATTTAATTTGGCAACTAAACATTAGTTTTCAAGTTTTTTAGCTACTCAAATAACCACCACCAAGATGGCCTATGGTCGGTGTCCTCATGTCCTCACAAGAGGTCTTAGGTTCGAACCTCACTAGGTAAACATCTTGGAGATGGCCACGAAAAGGGACATGGTCACTGGGATACCTCGATTAGCGCGTCTAGATCTTAGTCAAAAACTTGCCCTCCCCAAGTAACCTGTGGAAAACTAGAAGGGGGGTTGAATAGTTTTACGTCTTTTTAATTCGTTATAAAAGATAGTTTTAGTGTTTTCTTAGCTTTTAAAAACTTAGATTCGATAAAATGTGATCTCAAGTCTTGCACAATATAAACAACTATCAATAAACAATATATAACAATGATAAGTAATGAAATAAGTAAGAGATGGAAAGATCGAACCGCGAGACAAGAGATTTATAGTGGTTCGGCTACAAGGACACCTTCCTTGCCCTACTCTACTCCCCGAGCACCTAACTCGAGAGTTTTCTTCACTATATCAACAAGCTCCATTATGGCGGAGAAAACCTTACACACCAATTTTCACACCACAACTTCTTCACACCTAAGTCACAACTTCTACACAACTTCTTCAAATCAATATACTTCACAACTAACTACTCCACACCTATCTTCTTCACACCAATCTAGTTCCTAAATTTTCTTCTTCACACCAAGCTACTAACTAATCACACAATCTATATATCTAGCACAACTATCTACAATCAAATATTCACAAAGAATAATGTAAATGATCTTTGATGATGCACCAACAACTTGGATGTGGAGATCACAACAAGTTGTAATACTTCTTGTCTTGGGGGATAGAAGTATTCTTCTCTTGCACTTGAGAGGATGAAGTTTGGATCACTTTGAAACAAAGAATTATACACTTATGATCAAAGGATAAGAGAATAGAAATATGGATCTAGATCAGAAAGTTTAGAAGTGTAAAAGGTAAGAAAATTCTGAGGGATGAACCAGTATTTATAGGGGAGAAAAATACTGTTCTGGAGCGTGGCCGGTCCCCTTAATTAATGGCCGGTCCCCTTAATGATTAAGGGGGCCGCCTAAGGAATTAAGGGGGCCGCCCCTTTCAGAACGGTGGTTTTTCTTGTATTTTAGTGGGGAATATTTTTCTGGATAAAATTTGCCATTTTTGGTTGGAAATTTGAAATCATATATTTATAATGAATTAAACATATTCTTTTAATTCCAAAAGTAATTTTATAAAAGATATAAGATGTTTAATGCATTTTATAAAAATTCTAGTGATTAGAGAAATTTCCTTTGATCATGAAATGTAATAAACCCTTTGTTTATTCATACCTTAAGTGATATGGAAGCAAAGACAAATATTAAGCACTAAAAACTTGTTTACGTCATAAGTTTTAGATTAATGAGTTTATGCTTTGTAATTATCAAAACATAGAGACATTGTTAATTTGCTAACAATGTTTTAAGACATTATTTATGTCAACAATCTCCCCCTTTTTGATGATTACAAAACCTTAAACTCATTAGGTCTAAAAAATAATTTTTAGACAAGTATTTAGAGTTTAACATTCTCTTCTCCCCCCTTTTTGTAAAATCAAAAAGGTTAATGCTCCCCCTTAATGTATGCTCCCCCTCATTTGAGAGCACCAAGGGAATGAGCTATGGAAATCTTGGCTACACAAAATATTAGAAGAGAACAAGGCACATATATTTGCAAAGCAATAATTATAAAAATAGATTCATTCAAGCATCATAGAAAGCATTACAATATTTAATATGCTTAAGGCATATTAATCATAATAAAACAAAAGAAAAGAAATAGTCCTATATTGCCTAAAAAGAGCACTTGGACTTGCTTGCAACTCATGGTTGATTGTTTTATTTGCTTGAAGGATAACATAAGCATAAAGCTTAGTTGTTAGATGGAGAGGGATATGAAGTGGGGTATGGAGCGGAAGAGGTGGATCTTACGATATTGTATCGTGTTAAGGGTGGAATGGGATGAGGTCGTGTGAGGAGATATTCAATCCAAGAGATATCTTCACTCAAGTAAAAAAGTTGTTTTTGAAGAAAGATGCAACAAGGGCAATAGTGAGTGTGGTTTGTAACTTGATCCAAGTTGAGAGAGTGAGGAAGGCAATTGTTGTAGGGTGATGATGGAGGTTGCCCTTTGTTGCGTTGTGCAAGATGCATGGCATTGAGATCACAAAGATCATGGATTTGTGATATTTCATCATGGAACTTTTGCTTTTCCGTGGTAATGCGGAGAAATTCATTGTGTTGATATGGATGAATTGGGTTTGTGTAGTTGGAGTTGTAGTGGGATGGTTGATCAAACTTGTATGGATCATTACAAGTGATTGGAGGATGAGATGAGTGGTTTGGCATGAAGGAAGATGTTTGGCCAATGTTGTATAGTTTGTAAATAGGATCAAATGAATGTCCTTGTGAATTTGGTGGAAAGTTTGGGAAGTAAGTGGTTGGTGATGTTGAGTGACTTCCAACTTCATTTGTTATGATGGATTTGTTTCGAGGGCTTTTTCTTCGCCAAACGGGTTTTTCCGTCATTCTTGCAAGCCTTGAGGCTTTTGATTTTGGTTTGTTTGGAGAAGCCATGAAGGAATGAGTGAAGAGTTTTGAGGATTGGGGGTATTTATAGTGTAAGATTTGTATGTTTATGGATGGATAAAGTTTGTTTGGGAGATTAGGACAAAATGTGTTGGTGAAAATTGGGAAATGTAGGTTGAAATGGGCTAAAAAGCAGAAAAGATTCTGTAAACCCGACCATCAGATGGCCGGTCCCCTTAATTAGGGGGCGGTCCCCTTAATGATTAAGGGGGCCGCCTTACAAAATTAAGGGGGCCGCCCATCTGGTGATTTCTAGGTTGCCAGAATTGAGTTTTTGGTAGAAAATTTGCAGAAAGGTTGTGTGTTTGGATTAAAATTCAAGCAAGTTCAATTCCTTTAGGCAATATAGAATCTAATCTAATCAAGATATAGCATGCATGCAATAACACATAGGCAAAAGAGCAAATAATCAACACATAATAAGCAAGAGAAGGTAAGTAAGGGGAAGATCACTTAAACTTCCTAAGGCACCTATCTTAGATTAAAGGTAAAGGCGATTAGTGAGTGAAAAACTTAAGATGACAACATTATTAGTGAATTTGTCCTAGTGTGTGTCTATATGCAACAAATGTGGAGTTGTGATTGTTTCGACTCCTAAATGCAAAAAGAAATAATGATCCTAAGAAACAATCCAAATGATCTCCTTGATTCAATTTTTGCTTGATCATGAATGTCAAAGACATATATTAGATTATATACCTTGACAATTTATGTGAGAGTTTATGCATGATTTTGAAAAACAATGTTTTTAGAATTAGTCAACAATGCAAGGAAAATGATCTTCATGTGATTCCTAGATTGTGAGAATAATTTTTAGAGAAAATTGATTGGGTTTTACAGAGGAGTTTATGCAAAGAAAATAAATTTTCCCAATCTTTAGTTTTGTGCGAAATAGATTCCTAGACTCAGAAAAGATGAAATGGAAGAAAAATAAATTTTATGCAAGTATAAATTTGTATTAATTCAATATAATTTAGTCAACTTGTTCCATCATTCCTAATCCTAAACGCAAGTGGTTGAATAATTCACGCTTAAGGGGTTTTGCGAATATATCCGCAATGTTGTCATTCGATGCAACCTTTTCTATAGATATATTTCCTTTTTGTACATTATCCCTAAGAAAATGGTGGCGTATTTCTATATGTTTAGTCCTAGAGTGTTGCACCGGATTTTTACTTAAATCTATCGCACCTTTGTTATCGCACATAATGGGGACATTTTCTAACCTAATGCCATAGTCTACGAGAGCTTGTTTCACCCATAGTGCTTGTTGACATGCCTTTCTAGCGCTTACATATTCGGCTTCGGTGGTAGAAATAGAAAGAGCGTTTTGCTTCTTCGAAAACCAAGATGTTAGACAACATCCCATAAACGTGCAAATACCGCTAGTGCTCTTTCTATCTACGTAGTCTCCCGCATGATCCGAATCCGCATAAACGATGGTTTCTATGCCGAATCTCTTAGGATACCATAATCCTAAGTGTATAGTGCCTTTAACGTATCGGAAGATACGCTTAACCGCTTCTAGGTGAGAGGTTTTGGGATCCTCTTGAAAACGGGCACAAAGGCAGAAACTAAACATGATATCGGGTCTACTTGCCATCAAGTATAGTAAACTAGCTATTATTCCTCTATACTTGGTGTTATCTACGGACTCACCTTCATCGTCCTTTGTGAGCTTTACTTCCGTAGACATGGGAGTTTTCATGGGTTTTGAGTCTTCTAGGCCAAATTTCTTTAGCATTTCCTTAATGTACTTAGATTGGTTAAAAAATATTCCATCTTCTAATTGTTTTATTTGTAATCCTAAGAAGAAGTTAAGTTCACCCATCATACTCATCTCAAACTCATCATGCATGATTTTGGCAAATTCATCACACATGTCTCGACAAGTCGATCCAAATATAATGTCATCAACATATATTTGGACGATGATGAGATTTGGGTCTTTCCTTTTAGTGAAAAGAGTGTTATCTACCATTCCCATGGAATAATCATGTTTAATAAGAAAAGCTTTTAATCGATCATACCAAGCTTTGGGAGCTTGTTTGAGTCCATACAAAGCTTTCTTTAATTTATAAACATAATCAGGTTTTGCGAAGTCAATGAATCCTGGAGGTTGTGCCACATATACCTCCTCATTGATAAAACCGTTAAGGAATGCACTTTTCACGTCCATTTGGAATAACTTAAAATCTAGGGCGCAAGCATACGCAAGTAATATCCTAATCGATTCTAGTCTAGCTACGGGGGCATAAGTTTCGTCATAATCAATTCCTTCTTGTTGATTATAACCTTGGGCAACTAACATAGCTTTATTCCTAGTAACTATTCCATTCTGATCTAACTTATTCCTATATACCCATTTGGTTCCTATGATGGTCATATTCTTTGGATTTGGGACTAATTCCCAAACATCATTTGCCTTAAATTGATTTAATTCTTCTTGCATAGCTATAACCCAACTTTCATCTTTTAAAGCCTCGCTAATATTCTTAGGTTCTATTCCTGAGAGGAAACAAAAGAAATTGTTTTTATCTTGGGCTTGTGACCTAAGTGTTCTTTGGTTAAGATGTCATATTATATTATCTAATGGATGTGATCTAGATTCTTTAATATTAACAGTTTCATTATTTTCTAAGTGAATGTCTTCATTATCATTTCTTATGGGTTTTGTTTTACTGACCTCAATAGCTTCATCTTCGACTAAGTCATCATCTTCTAAAGGTAATGTTTTAGGAGGATGTGGTGTTTCATCAAATGTTACATTTAGTGATTCCTCTACTTTCATGGAGTGTTTGTTAAGTATTATATATGCTTTGCTACTTTGTGAGTATCCTAAAAATATTCCTTCATATGATTTTGGGTCAAACTTAGTGAGGTAATCCTTAGTGTTTAGAATATAACATTTACTTCCAAATACCCTAAAGTAGCTTAAGTTTGGTTTTCTACCTCTTAATAACTCATAAGGAGTTTTTCCTAGAATTCTCCTAATTGATACTCTATTTAAAATATACGTAGATGTATCTACGGCGTGACACCAAAATTTTTGTGGGATGGATTGTTCATTTAACATAGTTCTACTCATTTCTTGTAGTGACCTATTTTTTCTTTCTACTATGCCATTTGATTGAGGAGTACGAGGAGTGGAGAAATTGTGAGATATTCCATTTAACTCACAATATTTTCCGAATTGTACTTCGTTATCAAATTCCTTACCATGGTCCGTCCTAATGGCAACTATTGAGCATCCTAATTTATTTTGAATCATTTTACTAAATATTTCGAATTTTTCAAAGGCTTGGGTTTTGTCACTTAAAAACCTAGTCCACATGTATCGTGAGTAGTCATCTACTATTACTAAGGTATATTTGTTTCCTCCATAGCTCCGCACAGCGGATGGACCGAAAAGATCCATATGTAATAATTCTAGGCACCTAGTAGTGGATACTATATTCTTAGCTTTGTGACTAGCATGAGCTTGTTTTCCAATTTTACATGCATCACAAAAATGCTTGTCATATTTTAGATTAGGCAAATTTCTAACTAATTCCTTAGAGGCCAAAGATTGTATTTGTTGCATGTTAGCATGTCCTATTCTCCTATGCCACAATGTAGAGTTTTCATCTAGGGTCGTTAGGCATATCCTATCCTCAGGCTTGTTTCCTAGTTTCATAACATATATGCCACCTTTCCTAATTCCTCTACCTATAATTTTTCCATTCTTAACTATTTCGCTATCCTCTTCGGCTAATGTGACTCTACATTTATTGTCACATATTTGTCCTACACTAAGCAAGTTATATGTTAAATTATCTACATGCTCTACATTTTCAATAGTATGAGAGTCTTGAGAAATCGTACCTTTGCCAATGATTTTTCCACGTAAGTCACTACCAAAAATAATGTTACCTCCATTGTATGCCTTGTATGTAGAGAATAGCTTGCGGTTCCCCGTCATGTGCCTCGAACATCCGCTATCTTTGATCCATTCGTCAGGTTCCAAGTCAATTCCTAAACATATTTCGTCGGTTTCTTTTGCCATGAAACACCTTTCGTCTCTTGGCTTTTCAACTTCTTCTTTGTCACTATCACTCAATGTTCCACTAACAAAGGCGCCTTGATTTTCATAACCCGGTGGCTTTAGACATTCGCCAATGAGATGATTTGGACTTCCACATCTAAAGCACTTTCTTTTGCCGAGTTGTCACTTCTATTTCTTTGGAATGCTTTTCTTTCGTCTCGTGATAATCTAGTGAATCTTCCTCGTCTCTTGAAGAACTTCTTGAATTCTTTTGCCGTAGTTGTCACTTCAATTTTGATCATTTAGCTTCATAATTCGTCCAAATTCATTAAGTTTCACCAATTGCTTGTTTTTACCTGAGAATTACTAAAGTAAATGATTAAGTATCAATTCTCATACATAATATAATAAAACAAGTCAAATAAATAGAATAAATAATGACAATATAATGTACATATCAATCCACGCTGTAGGATGTTTGCAGTCTAATAGTTCCTTTATTGACATTCTGAGGGAAGCATCCAAATTCATTAAAGTATGACAAAGATAAATTTAACACAAAGAATTAAAGGTTGCAATTAGTCATGCTACACATCACTTACCTCTTCTTACATGATCAAAGGGCCTAATCATATTTAATTTGGCAACTAAACATTAGTTTTCAAGTTTTTTAGCTACTCAAATAACCACCACCAAGATGGCCTATGGTCGGTGTCCTCATGTCCTCACAAGAGGTCTTAGGTTCGAACCTCACTAGGTAAACATCTTGGAGATGGCCACGAAAAGGGACATGGTCACTGGGATACCTCGATTAGCGCGTCTAGATCTTAGTCAAAAACTTGCCCTCCCCAAGTAACCTGTGGAAAACTAGAAGGGGGGTTGAATAGTTTTACATCTTTTTAATTCGTTATAAAAGATAGTTTTAGTGTTTTCTTAGCTTTTAAAAACTTAGATTCGATAATATGTGATCTCAAGTCTTGCACAATATAAACAACTATCAATAAACAATATATAACAATGATAAGTAATGAAATAAGTAAGAGATGGAAAGATCGAACCGCGAGACAAGAGATTTATAGTGGTTCGGCTACAAGGACACCTTCCTTGCCCTACTCCACTCCCCGAGCACCTAACTCGAGAGTTTTCTTCACTATATCAACAAGCTCCCTTATGGCGGAGAAAACCTTACACACCAATTTTCACACCACAACTTCTTCACACCTAAGTCCCAACTTCTACACAACTTCTTCAAATCAATCTACTTCACAACTAACTACTCCACACCTATCTTCTTCACACCAATCTAGTTCCTAACTTTTCTTCTTTACACCAAGCTACTAACTAATCACACAATCTATATATCTAGCACAACTATCTACAATCAAATATTCACAAAGAATAATGTAAATGATCTTTGATGATGCACCAACAACTTGGATGTGGAGATCACAACAAGTTGTAATACTTCTTGTCTTAGGGGATAGAAGTATTCTTATCTTGCACTTGAGAGGATGAAGTTTGGATCACTTTGAAACAAAGAATTATACACTTATTATCAAAGGATAAGAGAATAGAAATATGGATCTAGATCAGAAAGTTTAGAAGTGCAAAAGGTAAGAAAATTCTGAGGGATGAACCAGTATTTATAGGGGAGAAAAATACTGTTCTGGAGCGTGGCCGGTCCCTTAATTAATGGCCGGTCCCCTTAATGATTAAGGGGGCCGCCCCTTTCAGAACGTTGGTTTTTCTTGTCTTTTAGTGGGGAATATTTTTCTGGATAAAATTTGCCATTTTTTGTTGGAAATTTGAAATCATATATTTATAATGAATTAAACATATTCTTTTAATTCCAAAAGTAATTTTTTAAAATATATAAGATGTTTAATGCATTTTATAAAAATTCTAGTGATTAGAGAAATTTTCTTTGATCATGAAATGTAATAAACACTTTGTTTATTCATACCTTAAGTGATATGGAAGCAAAGACAAATATTAAGCACTAAAAACTTGTTTACGTCATAAGTTTTAGATTAATGAGTTTATGCTTTGTAATTATCAAAACATAGAGACATTGTTAATATGCTAACAATGTTTTAAGACATTATTTATGTCAACATAACCTAAACAAGAAAGACCTCATTCATTTACCCTTTTAGTATCAATATCAATTTAACATGATTGTATTCAATTTTTCAACATTGCAAAAATCACGAAATGCTAAAACTATTATTTACATAAAGCCAGCAAGTTAACTTCCATAAACTCTAATTACATTAAACTATTTTTCTTGAAGAATAATGGCTAAGAAGGTGTTTGGCATTTCCAAAAAGAACAAATCAAATGGTTGATCAGCGCACAGGCTCTATTGTGGATGTTCCTACGGGAAAGGCAAGAAGGCGAAGGCATGGAATACACCCCCAAGGGGGAGCACTGCTTCTTAAAATCAAGTATCTTATTATTGCATTTTCAAGTTGCTAAATAGACAAATAGTACGAGTAAGTTTCTAGTATATGGATAAACTGAAACTGAATCTCACTATCCGATTACCTAATGGTCAAACAATCCATTTAGGAGTAGCTGCAACATAACTGATTTTGCCTATCAGTCATTTTACATGTAACTCCTTACGAAAACGCCAACTTGCTTATTAGAACTGATCGTCTAACCAACTCCAAACTACGAGTTACAACCACTTATTTCACCAATCGGTGACTGGTGCAAGGCCGCCAGTGCGTAGATTTCTTATTAAAACAGCTTATTAACTTATTTCACTAAAAGATGCTTTCCCATTGTACTTTTATATAAAACCACTTATTCCACTAATAATACTAATGAAATCAACAACTTAAAGTCTTAAACAAACAATCTCAAAACAGTTTCAAAAGGATAACTGTCCAGATATATACTTTAACTTGTCACTTTTTCGCTATCATTTTTTTCTTTTCGTTTTTTCTGCCTTTATATAATAGTACTTTTGAATTCCGTCTATTGTGCGTATTTTCTACCATTTTACAACCCAACCCCTCCCCCCCCCCCCCCCCCAATAATAGAAGGATGGTAAAATGGTCACAAAATACACACGATAAACGATATTAAAAAAAATGTTTATATAAATAATAAAAAGTAAAAAAATAAAAAATAAAAATAAAATAAAAAACCAACAATCAAATATAACAGCTTAAATAATCAATCTTAAAACACCCTTAACAGTTAATCAAACCAATTATATAAAAGTCAACTTGGTAAAAAAAAAAAAAAAAAAAAAAAAAAAAGCAGGAATGTCATGATAAAAAGGGTCTCTAACAATGGTATCCATTACATCAAAAAGCAACATCGACATCTTTCTATTACTCATTCGAGCGCCCTGCTGATGTGGCACACCCTTTTAGTTATTTTCTGGGTTGATGTTGATGATGTTCTGAAGATTTTATTAGTTATAATGAATGGTTGATAAGGTTTCAATGGTAACATAAATGCCATTGTTCTTGTGGTTTGGTTTTGTTGTTTTTAGTTATATTATGGTTTTGTTTTAAATGTCTATTTTGCTAAACATGAAATGGATACAAATATAAAGAGAATATTTTTAACTTATTAGTCAACTGATTTAATCCACATAGTCACCTAATTTGGATAATATATTGGGTTTAATATACATTTAGGGCTGTTAATTGGGTCGGGGTGATCGGGTGTCAGTCAACCGGTCAATTTGAACCTGAGTTAGTCAAGAAGCATATTTAATATTTTAACCTAACATCCGACCTTATTTAGCATTCGGGTTGACCCAAATAAGATTATTGACTCGAGTAAGTTGACTTGATTAGACTTAATCGGATCTGTGACGAGTCGGCTTTTTGACACCCCTTAATTTCGGGTGTGTTACGTATGTTTTATGGATATGGGTTTGATTAGGAAGTGGAATGGTAATGGGTATGTATAAGTTGGGTAATCATTTTTGATATTATTTTTCGGTTTTGTGGTTGGTTTTGGGTTTGAGTATAAAAGATACGTAAACATAACAAATCAGAAAAATGAGCTAAATTACTATGTCAATATAATTGTTAAGTTACTTCTATATGAACGCTCTATAGTATGGCTCTATTAGTGTGGACGGTGTGGCCTCGCCGTGGCTCGCCATGACACCGCCCCAACTCGCCGTGGCTCACCATCCATGGGTTACTCGTCTGCACGGCGAGGTGAATTTTGTACTTGTGTGTCAGATATAAACGTTACTAAACGTTTTTGTATTTGAAGATGTGTGAATAAAAATTGTGGGACTCATATGAGTAAGTTGTGGTTAGTTATGATAAGGGGGTTTGTCATAGTGATGTGGCACCCCGTGGGACTCAAATGAGTAGTTTTGGGTTGTCATGATACCTATTGCTCTTAGTATCATTCCAAGATTTTCATTGTATGAACGAAGCATTAATTGTATCTTACTCTTTTCATTCTCACGACCTAACATATGGTAGGGTGAAAACTTCATTCAGAAGAGAATAGTTTAGTTGGTGCAAAATTTTACTGTTTTTTCGTTTTAAATTCATTGAGAAGGGAATAGTTTTTCTTCTCTAAAGAAGAGTTGAGAATTTTGAAATCCCGTTTAATGAAATTATATTTTTCTTTTTTAAAAAGCTAAAAAGATTGGTCGGGTGGCGGTGACAGGGGGTGGCGAGAATAGACGGTGGAGGATGATACGAGAGATTAGGTTTAAAATGGTGTATCTCTCATGTTTTGTAGATCCCGCTCTTTTTATTGAGAAAAAAATGAGAAACAAAAAATTGAGGAGCAAAATAGGCTTTTCAATCTTTTTGTTAAATTTTTGAAAATGAGAATTTCAGTTTTGAAAATTGTTGAAAAAAATGTGAATAAATGGATTTTTATTTTTTTTTTTTAATTTTCATATGAAATTTTTTTCTAGTGGATATTCCTTAACTAAATGCACCCTCAATTTTTTATTTTCGTTATGGTCATATAATACAATAGTATTTTGTTTCTCAGGTATAGAGAGAACTAATTTCTCACAAAAGAGCAAAAAGAGCGTTCATATAGTACTTTTAGCGATCATGAACACCCATTTTCAAATGAGTTTATTGAAGAATAAAAATACCTTATTTTATGATTTCAAGTTGCTAATTAATTTAGAATAAGAATAATAATTTTTATTTTTTTAAAGATGATATCTTTATTAAAATTGCAATGCTAAATACCCACAAAATAGAAAACCTACAACAAACAATGAATAAAAAGAGAAAAAAAGTTCAAAAAGGCTCCAAGAGACAACCTAAACAACAAACCAAAGAACGACATTTAAACCATCTGCCAAACAATCAATGGAACGACACTTTCTTTAGCCAACTTATCAGCATCACTATTACGCTCTCGCTTAATATGTGTAACCAATCTATTAGAACTCAAAGATAGGAAAGCATCAATCTCGTGAAAAGTGATGAAGCAATCTCGTGAAAACTGATCGAGATACACTTTCTTGACAAGGCTTGAACTCGGCTCTCGAAAAAAAAAAAAAAACAAAAACTAGGCTCAAGCTCGGCTCGATAGCTCGTCATGCTTTAACCATCCAGGCTTGAGCTCGGCTCGATTCAGTTTCGAGCAAAGCTCGAGCTTTGCTCGAAAAGCTCGAATATATGCATATGAATACATGATTACACATTTACACCCCTATCCCAACTTCTAAACAAGTTAGTTAAAGAGTTGAGACCCAATGAAGAAAACCATAAAAGGACCCTACAAAAGGGACATACACAACCATTGAATCATAACTAACTTAAGGAGTTAATACATAGTAGTTGAATAATCAAAAAGAGAATACCTGATGGAGTGATGGGCCTGATGGCTGATGAACATGAAGTGATGACCAAGAAGTGTGCACTGTTTAGATTGTAGAATACAAAACGTTATATGGGAATAATTAAGGTTTGAAGGGTATATAGTTATTTAATTTTTAATGGAGTAAGTCCTTCTAATTAGGTTAATATTCAAATTAACCCTCATTTACTTAAAGCTCGAAAAAGCTCGATAAAAGCTCAAGCTGAGCTATCAAAAGCTCGAGCTCGACTCATTTTATGTTTCGAGCCAATATAGTTGGCTTGAGCTCGACTCGATCGAGCCAAGCTCGAGCTCAAGTTGCTTGATAAAAGTTCGGCTTATTTGCACCCCTCTTTTCATCTGAATGATTAACCCAAGACACCATATTTAGATAATCACTTTCAATAGTTATATTAACGGACCTCAACTCCTCTTTTTCATTAATCATGTTACATGCTTTTTTTAATGGCCAACACCTAAGCAAAATTCGAATCCAAAACACCCAATATTGAAAAAAATAGCCAAAACAACCCGATTGGTGTTTTGTAACAAACAACTAATACCTGCTAAACCCAACTTAGCCATAGCTGACGCAAGCTAAGAAAGTTTTCTTACTTGAGAATAACTAACTAAAATTAAGAACATATCTACATGGAAATCTAATAATGAAGACAAGCATGATGGAAAGAAAGCTTTAATCCAACAATAAGTCTTGAATTTCACAAGGTCTAAAATATGATAGGGTGATGTTTCCTTATTCGAAAAGACAGATCTATTGATAGGGTGATGTTTCTACAAATCCCTTCTTATTGAAAAAAAAATTAGACCAATAGGAGAGCTCGATTTTGCAATGTAGGCGAAATCGAGCAATATGATTGGTCAATAAAAAGTCAAAATTAAATTTATTTTGGTCAAACTTAATCAATTTGGTGGAGAAATTTGGTTAAGAAAAAAAAATGCATAAAAATATAGGTGTCAAATTTATGAAAACAAAAACTTAAAAAAAGAGAAAGTAATTAATAAAACTTTGGTGTTTGAATTTTAAATAAATTATATAGAGCTAAGTGTAAAATTACAAGTTTTCATATTTTTTAATAACTTTACAAGAAAAACAAATAACCCCTTACACTTCATACCCCATATACTTTATAATATTAACTTTGTTTAAAATTACATGATTATTCGTATTAGTTTTTAAACTTTCATCATTAAAATTACAAAATTTGGTAAATATGCGAATTAGTTTTAATACATGTTAAATATTTTTTAAACTAAGGTTAGTTTTAGACTTTTCTAGAATATTTTTTTAAATAAGGATTCATGTTATTTTATTTAAAAGTTTAATTTATGCGTACAGGGGTTTGAATATTAAATATGGCTAAATTATTAGTAACGGGAATATAAATATCAAATGGTAAGCACGAACTAGTGTGATATGAAAATAAATATACGCGATTCAACTTATAACAACGATTCATGAAATTGTTATTTGAAATTTATATATGGATATCTATATAAATATTTTAAAAACTTTATGGAGCATAAGTTAACTTATCAACGCTCATTATGTGGTACTAAACTCGCACATTTTTTAAAAATTATATCAATAGTTAAAGTTAAATAACAACATCAACCTCAACCTCAACATGCCTGTCAGTTAAAAATGTTATACAAGGATAATTAAAAAAAACATGAGTTAGATAGTCATTGTTTAATGAAGGTGTTCTCCTTAAATAAAAAAAAAAATGCACGCATCATAATTCTTATTTGATAACAATCTCCTCCTAAATCAAAAAAAGGAAAAACTACGTGGGTGATAACCTAACTTTATTCATTGACGTAATATTTCATCAGAAGAAAAACGTAATAGTTGGCTATTGTAAAGGAATTAAAAGTATGTACATAAGAATTATTAAGCAAGTATATATAGTTTTTAATCAGGTAATCACAGATGTAAGATACAACAATTCTTCTATAATTATGATTTATGTGTTAAACTCTTTTTGCTTCTGAATAGAATCCGAAAGAGACTTCAACAGAACTTTAACTTATGCTTATCTAGCTGATAGTTTTTAGTAACAATTTTTATGGTTTAACTTTTTTTTATACACACCAACTTTTAGTAACTTTTTTTTAATGTTTTATTGAAAACTTCTACACCTAATATTTGTGTTTTTATTATAAACACGCTAAGCCATGATAGAATTAGTTGTGAGTTCATGAGTTTTTTTTATTAAGTTTCTCAAAAAAGCTTAAAGTTTTATCAAAAACTTATTGTGTTATAGTAATTGAATAAGTCAATAAGCACCTTTAATAAGCATAACCAAACACCCATTTATTTCTAATATGAAATTTTCTTATTTGATGTTAGGACTAACTTTGTTGTTATCCTCACTATAATGTAACATGTTAGTGGTGTTTGCAGTTTTATTATCTTATCGCACACACTAAAATGCAAAGCAATTTGTTGTGTGCGTTTTTTAGAGGAGGATTAAGTATCAACACATGATTGTCGTGGAAGGATTATCTACCCCTGCTCAAGGTATGAATATATAATTAAGTTGAGTTGCTAATTTAGATAATACATGAATGTATTTTAATGTACCAAGGATGTGTTTTAGTGGCTATACGAGGAATTTTATGGTAGGAATTCTTAGCAGGTATCTTTGAATGAGTTAATGAAACTTAGGAGGTGTTTGTTGTCATTGATAACATTATATGTGTCAATCAACGGTCTAAAATATGGGTGTCTTTTACCTTGTTGATTTAGTCTAATTGTGAAGAAAGTTGCACTAAAGTGAAAGGTTTGTAACGATTCAAACAATCCTAAAAGACTTGAGAATATACTCTTTGCCCTTTTTTTCATGCATTTATAATTTACTTATGCAAGTAATAATAATTTTCTTATATAGTCTGATCTAACAGAAAAATTATTCTTATACCTTATACATAAATGTATTCTACCATTACATCTTTTTTTGTTTCTCTTTATGTAATAAAGAAGCTATAGTATAAGCATTTATGTTAATTTGGTAATTTTATGATCAAATATGAGAAGTAAATATCACAAACTTATGAAAATTCAATTTTCGAACAAAAAAGTACATTGGTAAACATGGTATGATGTTTATTCATAATCAAGAAAATGAATTAATCTTCAAAGCTATCTAAATATGCTACATACTTTAACGAAAATATAAATAAAAGAAATACCAAAATTACAAAACACATCGTAAATTGATATCATGGGTTAGCAAAACTAAAAGCATATATCACTAACATTTTATAACAGTCAAGTATCATCATGTGATTTTGCTTGAATAATAAAATATTATTTTTAATCCAAAAAAATTCTGCCAAAATAATAAGTAGATTATAACATATATATAAGTGGTTTTCTATTTTTAGTCCATAAAATAAAACCATTTTAAACATGTTAAATGATTCATTTCTTAATCGACAATAATATATAATCAAAAAGAAATTTTAAAAACCCTGTGCGTGCACAAGTATTATAATTAGTAAAATACTATCACAATTTACACGACATTCGTGAAGTTCAAGTTGCTAATTAATTTAGATAGCTAAAAATCAAATAATATCTCAAAATTTTAAGCAATCAAATCCTTTCATATATCTTTTAGTCCATAAATAATATGTTTGTCTGTTGTTGTATAAATAATTTATTTTAAAACCTCTGATTCTTTCGACTAAATTTATTACAATGTTTTATCATAATTTTTTTAATAATTAAAAAAATAAGCATGATAAATAAAGAGATTTGCTAATAGATGATTATTGGGCATCTTTTAAGTGTAAACATATGATTTTTTTTATTAAATTATAAATCATATTTAATTATAGTTAATAATATGTCTAACTAATGTTTATTTAATGATTTTTTGGTTAAAATAATTTCAGTGTACTAAGGGCCGGTTTGGTTAAGGGTTATAAGGTGTAAGCAATGGGTAAGATAATGATTGATGGAGCTTAGTTAAAAGGAATATAATGCACCATTATCTATTATTGGGTATACTCTATTCCTTAACCAATTTAGGAGAATACTCATTATATTGCATTGTATTCCTTTTATCATTGCTTTTTGTTTTCCCCTCTTTGAACCAAGTGGGCTCTAAGTACAAAATAAATGCATTTATTACACAGATGCCTGTTAGCAAATCTCATAAACTTAATTCAGCGTAAATGATTAGACTTATAAGGCTAGCCACAGTGGTGACCCAGGTCATCCACTGCCACGTCAGCTTTCTCTCTCCGGCGATCAGACATGACTGAAGTGCCACAATGGTGACCGACCATTTTTTTAACACAAACTTAAATTTATTAATAATTGAAACCTTAAATTTCATTAATAATTAAAAAAGTACATAGATTAAAAAATATTACATGAACATAAACTTATATTTCAGTGATCCGAGTGATTTCAAGTTTGAGAGTTGTCTGAGCGGTAACTGTCGTCGTACGCAGAGTAGTTCGCAAACTTTCTCTCTTCGTACTCTGCTTTCAATCTGCTCAGCTCCCGCTCCTTACTCTCGTTCCAACCCGCGTCTTCTTCATAACCTAGCCCGAATTGAGTCAGCTGAGGTTGATATTCTTGTTGCTCAACAAATCTAGGTGCATCAGATGAAGTTTATGCACCTTGGCCAAATTGTTGGTTTTGTTGTGGTACAGAACCAACAATTTTGCTTTCCTCAAAACTCCAACGGATCTTGTTGGTAATTTTGGCCTGAATCTGTGAAATACAACCCCACAACGTCTCACTAATGGCGCCGTCTTTGCGAGCTCCATCGTTCAAAAACTGGTCGATCACAGCCTTTCTTTCTGCAGAGATGTCTTTGCACTCCGTGTATCGTTGTCTCAATCATTGTTTCAGTGCCTTCGCGAATCGCGAGCTCAAACTGCTTGATAACTTCGATAAGAGCCAGTTGTCGAGCCGTGTCGTCTTTGTCACATTGTTTTTTAATATACTTTTGCATTTGTTTAACGGTATGGGAGTGACGAAAAAGCATAATTTTGTATTTGAATTGTGTTTGAAATTGTGTGTTTAGAAGTGTGTTTGAGGTTAGTATTTATAGGGATGTAAAATGGTAAAGTTTTTTGTTTTTTGTTTTTTTTTTCAAACGGTAAGGTTTTAAAGTTTTTGGAATGTTGTGTGCAAAACATCAATTGGAAATTCGACCGATTCCTTGGATTTTCCTCCGGTGACTGATATTTGCCCACTAAGCCACAAAGGCCATGACCGATATTGAAATCGGTCGGCAAGCCACTCGACCGATTAAAATCAGTCCACTGCGTCTAGCCTAATTTTTGTGTTATTTATCTTTTAAAATTGTCATATTTTGGGGATCTATCATGTTATGGTCAATCCACATGTATGCATTTACTCCCTTCGTCTCGTAATAAATGTTCAGTTTGACTTTTTGAAGTCTTTTTTTCTCAATTTTTAACTTAATTATTTTTATTTGTGTTATATAATATTTGATGCAAAATATATGAATGGATTGAGTTTTATATGTATTTTTAGTGAGTATAATTTTTATCAAATAATATATAGCACGAGTAAAAATATTTAAGGTCAAAGTTAAAAAAAAATACTTAAAAAATCAAAAATAAACATTTAATATGATGATGTAGTATTTAATAAAGACATAATTGTAACGCTTTTTCTTTTTATTTATGATTATTTTTGTTCACTAATAACTTTGCTCAATCTTCTTGAACTGACGTATACTTTTCGTATATATGAATACGTTGGGAGGGACAATTCATGCTGCATTAAGGAATCTTTGATCGCCATTTTCATGACTTATTGAAACAAAAATGCTAGAATACTACATACACTTAATTTTGTATATCACACACTTAACTATTAGCATGATTTTTTTTTATTATATTTTTTATTTTATCATTTAAAAATGTCTTAACTTTTATAAAAGGATATACAAAAATCTTGATAACTTATATTTTAATATGCAACATTATGTTGTCGTCACGATTAATAAAGAAATATATTTGAATATTTTGAGAACAAACTTTAAATTTATAACTTTTTAGACACATAACACTTCGGCTATTTACAGTATATTAGAGGATAAATAGGTCCGGCCCAGCTTGTGGGCTCATTTTAATTGGATGATATTGATTGGTAATATACTTTGTTTATTAGCACAAACAGCGGATGGATACATGAAAAAAAAAGTGTAGTTATATAATTGTTTGTTTTTATTTATGTCGAATCTAGGGTATTAATTCTCGAGACGACTTTTGTTGGTGTCGAATCTAGGGTTCTTATTTGTTGAGGCGAAAAGTGTACCGGTTTTAAGGGGCCATTTAAGCCCGAATTCGAAATTATTTCATCAAATATTGTCCTAAATCGTTTCTATTGTCATTTTAGGTACTTTTGGAGAGAAATCTGGAAAAGGAAGCATTTTGGACGTTTTTGGAGCATAAAAGTGAAGAAAACGGCAAAGTCTCAAATTCCTTGCTGGGAACAGTACCTGACGACGTCAAACTACAACACATGACGACGTCAAGAGTGACAAAAGAGGTGGATATGGAACTTATAACGTGACGGCCCAGAACATTTTCTTTGTTAATTGCCTGACGACGTCACCAAGGCCGTCAGGGTCCAAATACACGTGACGGCCTAGAGAAGATTTACACATGAAGGCGTCAAGACTGGATCTAGGCAATACGAATTTCACTTTAGCGGCGAGTTGACGGCGTCTGAGGCTAACACATGACGCCGTCACGATGTTATGTCTATATATATTTTTCCAATTTTTCATTGTGGAACTTTTGTGGAACAAGTTGTGCACAAACCCTAGGTCGAATTTCCTGCATATTGAAGGGGTTTCAAACCCTTCTTTCTTCCATGTTTTAATAAAGATAAGTGCTCCAATAATCATTCAATATGTCTATGTATTGTTTGATTCTATCTTATGTTTATCTTTCTTTTAACATGTTAGGCTAGGCTTTTATTGTGTTTGCTTAGATGTAGTGAAACCTAGATGTTGATTATGGGTTGATTGTTTGTTTATAATCGTTACGGATGATTGTATTCGATGTTAGGCTTAAGAAAACTGGCAAACTTCCATTGGTAACTTGCTTGAACATCTTAAGAAACATGATCGGAGGTGTACTATGATTTTTGGTTGTATTTAATGCATAAGTGAATTCTAATGATCCCATGTTAGGAGCTTTTAACGGCTCGACATAGGAGTGAAGTAGGATCTTATAGAGTTAGGGAATATTGTACACGGCCCTGCGACTGGTATTAAGGAATATAACCCGTCATCCATGCAATTGTAACAAGCTAATCAACCGGTAAAAGATATCTAGGGAGTAATGAAATCTAAGTAAACACAACTTTTCTCATTATTGTTTCCACCACATTAGTATATTAGTTTGATTTTCATTTCTTTTATTTTTATTTTGATTGCATCTTAGTTAATTGGGTTAGTTGGCTAGCAACTAATTCCGCCCACTCCTTCAAAACCCGAAACTTTACTTGCTTTCCATAAAATATAAAAATACAAAAAGAATCATCCTTTACCTCTAGACCTAGTTTAGTAGGCTTTCTAATCCTAGCGACACTATTCCTGAGTTGAACGATCAATCCCCCGGTACTTGTCACTATACTATACTACAACGATCAGGTACACTGCCTGGTAGGGGTTGTAAGCTTCTCAAGATCCCTTGGGAGGTAAAACCTGCTGCGAGGGCGCAATTCTCACGTATCATTATTCCCGAGACGAATTTTATTGGTGTCGAATCTAGGGTTCTTATTCCCTAGACGACTTTTGTTGGTGTCGAATCTAGGGTTCTTATTCCCGAGACGATTGTTTGTAATACTTTGTTTATCCGTAAACAAAAATTCGAATAGGGGATACTTTGGGTTATACCGTTTTATTTTGGTTTATTGTTTTATTTTGCTTTCTTAATTTTCTTCTTCAGTCCGAGCTTTCACGATTTCGCCGCTCGGACTGCGAGGGAGTATTAGAGGATAAATAGGCCCGACCCGGCTTGTGGGCTCAGGCTCCATTAGGGTTTCATTATGCTATGTACTCTGTGAATATCGTATGAATAAAACATATCTCCTATGGGTTTTATGTAGTCTAACACCGTAGACCATACAGGAGGTGGAAATTAATCTTTAAGAAATGAACTTTTGCAAAAATCCGCTAAGGTTATCTAAAAACTAAGGTAGGGTTTAGTTGTAGAAATTTTTTCTTATTTTTTCGTTATCAGGCTTTTTGAAAAGTGAATGTTTCTAGAGAATAGTTGAGAATTTTAAAAACGCGTTTCAATTGAGTTATATTTTTCCTTTTTAAAAAGATGAAAATATTGCCTCGGATTGCAGCGGTGAGCGGCGACGGTGAGGATGAAAGGGGGGAGATGTTATTGATGGTGATTGGTGTTAGAATGAGATACTTAAATAGTATATTGAGGTTTTCATTTTTTTAATAAAAATTTGAAAAGTGAAAATTTTATTTTATTTTTTTAAGGCAGAATTTTATTTTATTAATATTGGAAAAATATTTGATTAAACGGATTTTTAATTTTTTTCTTTCTTCTGTAATTTTTTTTTAAATAAATGAGATATCTTTCACTAACTAAACACACCTGATGAGGCAAAAATTGTACCGCTTTTAAGGGGTCATTTAAGCCTAATTCGAGATTATTTGATCAAATATTGCCCTAAATCATTCCTTTTGTCATTTTAGGTACTTTTGAGGAGAAATTTGGAAAAGGAAGCGTTTTGGACGTTTTTGGAGCATAAAAGTGAAGAAAACGGCAAAGACTCAAAATTCCTTGCTGGAACAGTACCTGACGATGTCAAGGGTTTACTAGTGACGGCGTCAAGAGTGACAAAAGAGGTGGATGTGGAAATTATAACGTGATGGCCCAGAACATTTTCTTTGTTATTGTCCTGACGGCGTCACCAAGGCCGTAAGGGTCCAAATACTAGTGACGGCCCAGAGTGTTTTTCTACATGACGGTGTCAGAAGTGGATCTAGGCAATACGAATTTCAACTTGGTGGCGAGTTGACAGCGTCAGAGGCTGGCGCATGACGCCGTCAGGATGCATAGTCTATATATATTTTTCCAATTTTTCATTGTAAAGTGTGGAACTTTTGTGAAACAAGTTTTGTAAAAACCCTAGGTCGAATTTCCTGCATCTTGAAGAGGTCTCAAACCCTTCTTTCTTCCATGTTTGAATAAAGATAAGAACTGTAGGACCTTAGATATATCAACTTTAACACAAATATAAGAACTAGATGAAGTAAAGATGGTGACTTGATATGATATATGTGTGGCGTTAAACTTGAAAGAGAGTATAAAGATGAAGAGAACTTTTATTAAAAAAACACACACAATACACACACAAGCACACCTTACAAATGAGAGGTAAGGTGGCTTTTATAGTTCCATACATATGCTTTGATGGGCTTGGGCTTGGACTTGGTTACATGGTTGGATAACTAGGCTTATGAAACATAGCACATAACATATTAGCTTGCCAAGTCCAAGGCCCAATGACTAAACTATTACTAATCTTAACAAACGACACAAAGTTACAATATGAGAATGACCATCACTTATATATATATATTTTTAATGCTAACAATCTCCCCCTAAGGGGTGGTCATTCGAATGATGCTCCACGTGATTAGGTCTTCTTTGTTCAATGTTGTTGACCATTGTGTGTCGTAGTAGAATAGTCTTTAGTCTTTGTTCCTTCATGCTTTGTGATCTTTGATGACTGACTTTTCATCGTTCTTTGTTCCTTTGTGATGTGGAGTTATCTGCCTTTCGTCACTTCTGCGTCTGTGGTGGTTGTTTGCCATTCCAACATGCTCATACATCTTTGGACTTTGATATTTATATGCATGTAGTTCCCTTTCTTTCACTTTGATCTTTAGTCTTTATACTTTGTAGATTCTTTTTTTTTGGCGTAGAATCTTTCTTTGAACTTTGTGTTGTATAGATCTTTGAGGGAGCTTTCTTTAACTTCCAGATGTATGTATGAGCACGTAGAATCTGTTGCCATGGAGATGAAGTGTCCCTGCATATAAACAGTTAGCAATAAAACATCCGGTACTTACAGATAAGGAATTAGAGATTGTCAACAGCTTAGTGTGAAGACTCCTTCTAATCCTTACCATGGCCGTTCCCATGCCAGATACTCTCGAGAGAGCTTACAAGACCTACTTAGTAGATCAATGACTGGGTGAGTCGCTGGGGATCACTCCATGACTGTAGACCGTTTGAAACCACCACGAACACTAAGCGTAACCCATAAAGAATTACCGAAGTGACCTGCTGTCAGGGCTGTTTGATGTTGACCCTGGCAGGAGTTTCCATTCAATCATTGAGAAACACTTGTGTGAATTCTCTCATAAATGTTCTGGCAGATTGCTAAGATTTGCGTAGGACTCTTAAGTTTACATCTGGCGTCCTTAATGATGAACAACCAGTGTAGAAATATCATGTGTTCCAATGAGATCTTTTGATGAATCTCGGGGCTCTAGACTCGATAAGTGCACATTTGGTTTCCTATGCGGAGATTAGGGAGAGGTCTCCTGCTTCAATATCAACCATCTCTAAGAGACAGGTCGATAGATTACACCGGTTCCCCGTGAGAATGAAACAAGCTCTTTTAAGAGAACTTAAGTGGTTAAGAAGGTGCGTCACTGGGTCCATGACGTCTTGTCTTCAATACCGGTGTCACCTTAGTAACAAGCAGTAGCATACGAATTGTACCCGGTGTCTACCCTAAGGTTGAACATATGGACGGCTATTTCTTTTCACCATTTTTCATAACTTTTCTTTTTAATTCTTCAACCCCTTCTTTCTCCTTTCTCATTTTCTCCTTTTTTCAATCATACCTAAGGACTTCTAATTCTAATCTATTGGAATTGTCCTTGGGTAGATCCCTCCGGTTCTGGCGGATCATAGGACGGTTTTTCCTAACCTTAGTCACCTTCTAACTCCATGACTATCCTATAATTGCCATGAAACCATTTATTGAGAATCTCTCAAAGTGTTTATGATAATAAAACACATTGTTGTTACCACTTCGAGAGTTTTGCAATTTTGAAGGACTCCCCCTTCACATGTGCTCAAGTAATTTTTAAGAAATTTGCACATGCGGGAGGAGTTTGTACTTTCTGAATTGATCCACTTTCAGTGAACATGACCGATTCGAGACACGCTTACATCACTAGTTAGACTAGCTTGAAGTTATTACCCGTCCTGGTCAAGTCCAAAGAAAGTCTCTCGATACGGTACATTCTACTCAGACAAGTCCTATTCGAGACACGCTTACATCACTAGTTAGACTAGCTTGAAATTATTTCCCGTCCAGGACAAGTCTTTTCGATTACTAACATTTTAAGCTTCGTCAATTCATTGGTACTTACTGAGTCGAGCTCTTCTGAGATTCAGTCACAAACTTTAAACATCTTTGATCACATTTTAATCATGTCTTCTCCCCCTAAAAAATAACATATTGTGATATTTTTGATATCAACAGATTAAGAAAAGGCTTTTTGGAGAGAAAGACAGATTCATTTTCCATGAATTTGGAGCAATTTTATTTTTGTACTCCCCCTTAATGATAGCATATTTTAAAATTTAGAGGAAGTTATCTTGAGCACTCATTTTGAGATTTTGAGAAATCTTTTGAACAATCTTGAAAAAGTGCTCAAGAATTTTGTTTGAAAACGAGTTTATGCTTGATATCTTTTTAGTTTGTTTAGACTCGAACTTTGTTGAAAAAGAGTTCGTCATTGAACGTACGAGTCCTTGATTTGTAAATAATCAGAAGTCATTGTTCGGGTCCGGGTTTCGTATTGATGTATACGAACGCCATTGTGAATTTTGAAAAACGACATGTTTTAGAAAAACATTTTAAAGAACTCCCGCTCAAGCATCTGTACATGTCCGTATCATTGTTGAATGACATTTCTAGAAACGTACAGAATATTGATTTATACGAGAGACATGTCGTGAGAAGAATATTTTTGTTTTTTTGAAATTTTATATTTTTGTATTTTGTTTTAGTTGGTTTTTCAAATTTTGTATTTTTTTTTTCAAAAATATTTACAGCGAAGCGATTACGAAAACATTTTTCAAGAAGATTCGAGAAGACGTTCTAGCTCCTCAGGAGTTAGGCTTCGCATGCCAATTCGTCGAACTAAATAGTCAAACCGTTCTTTTGGAAGGGCTTTAGTAAATAGATCGGCGAGTTGATAATCAGTCTTAACGAAAAATAATTCAACAGTACCCTCTTCCACGTGTTCTTTGATGAAATGGTAGCGGACTTTGATATGCTTCGTCTTAGAGTGATGTACGGGATTACACGAGGTGGCTATGGCACTTTTTGAGTCACAATACATAGGTATTCTGTCAAAAGTAAAGCCATAATCTGTGAGTTGTGTCCGCATCCAAAGAACTTGGGCACAACACGCAGATAGAGACACATACTCGGCGTCGGCGGTTGATAGCGCAGTACAATCCTGTTTCTTTGACGACCAGCTTACTAGCTTTTCACCCAAAAATTGTGCTCCACCTGATGTACTCTTTGCTGTAACTTGATCACCAGCATGGTCTGCATCTGAAAATGCTGTTAGATGAAACCCCGAATCCTTCGGATACCAAAGTCCCATGTTAATGGTGCTTCGTAGGTACCGAAAGATCCGTTTAACCTCTTTGAGGTGTAGTTCGGTAGGCTTTGCCTGAAACCGTGCTAACAAGCAAACAACAAATTGAATATCTGGTTGGCTAGCAGTTAGGTACATTAGAGAACCGATCATGCTTCAATATTTTTTCGGATCGATGGGTTTTCCAAACAAATTAGCACCTATTTTTGGTGAAGTGACCATTGGTGTACCAACAGAATCACAATTTTCCATTCCATGTTTTTTCAAAATCTCTATTGTATATTTAGCTTGATTGATAAAAATACCACGAGGGGATTGATGTATTTGTAAACCAAGAAAGAATTTAGTTCCCCCATCATGGACATTTCAAATTTGCTTTTCATGAGATTTTCAAAATGTTTTGAATGGTTAGGATTGGTTGATCCAAAAATAATGTCGTCCACGTAAATTTGAACGATCAAAATGTCATTTTTGAATTTTTTGATAAACAAGGTGTCATCAACCGTTCCTTTTGTGAAATTGTTTTTAAGCAAGAAAGATGATAGTTCGTCATACCACGCTCTTGGAGCTTGTTTTAAACCATAAATTGCTTTCTTAACCTTGTAGACGTAGTCTGGATGATCTTTGTCGATGAATCCCTCTGGCTGACTCACATACACTTCTTCTTTCAGAGTTCCATTTAAGAAGGCAGTCTTAATATCCATCTGATAGACTGTGATGTTTTTGTGAGCGGCATAGGCTAAGAAAATCCGGACTGCCTCAAGTCTAGCAACAGGCGCGAATGATTCTTCGAAGTCTATCCCTTCTTCTTGTGGAAAACCTTTAGCCACGAGACGAGCTTTGTTGCGAATTACAGTCATTTCCTCATCCAGTTTGTTCTTCCACAACCACTTGAGATCAAGAACTCGTTTATCAAGTGGTCGTTCAACAAGTTCCCAACTATCATGTAACAGGTATTGAAGAAATTCCTCCTGCATTGCTTCAATCCAAGGGTTTTCTGCCATTGCTTCTCGAATGTTCTTTGGTTCTTTGAGGCTGATTGAGCAAATGCAAATGCACAATTCGAGATCGGTGGCAAGTTGTCTCCTTGTCTGAACTGGCTTTGAAGGTTCACCAATAACATGTTCTATTGGATGGTCTTTTGTCCATTTAAACGTAGAAGGGTACCTTGGGTTTAACGAATGTGTGTTAGATGGTTCTTGTAACCTTGAAGAAGATTCAGTAGAGTCTGTTGCAAACGGGTTTTCAAATACTTCTTCTTCTTCTTCTTCTAATGTAACATCGTTTGAATTATTTGTTGGTTCTTCTTGAAAATTTGTGTTTTGGTTTTGCTCATCAATTCTTGGTAGATCAGTTTCAATAACTGGAGTTGCTTGAGTAGTTGTAGATGATGTGGATGTAGTTGGTGCTTCAGCTTCGATTGTTGTGGATGCATCTTGTGGTGGTGGTGGTGGTTGATGGTTTTGAGCGGGTGCAGCGGAATGTTGATTTGATGCATTTGTCGAAGTTCCACCATAGTATTCATCAAACATTAACTCGAAGAAATTTTCCAGTTCTTGTTCTGAAGGTTTATCCGTGTTTGTTGATTGAGCTCCTTGAGGCACGAGTCCTGAACTGATGTGTCCAGAAGTCTGCATGTTTGGTGCGGGTCCTAATCCGTTTTGATTAGAAGCCATTGGATTAAGCGCGGGTTCTAGAGCGTATCTCTCAGAAGCCATTTGTGAAATCTCGTCAAACTTCACATTCATCATCTCCATTATCCTTTTTGTTCTTCTATTATACACCCTGAATGCCCTCGAGTTTTCTGAGTATCCAATGAAGATTCCAATATCACCCTTAGCTTTTAACTTCCCTAGATCTTCTCTGTCATTCGTCGGATAGCACAATACGCCAAACACGTGAAGGTAAGAGATGTCAGGTTTACAGTTGTTCACTAGCTCATATGGGGTTTTATTGAATCTCGGATGGACTAGGGATCAGTTTTGAGTAAAACAAGCAGTGGCTACAGCATCAGCCCATAAGAATAGTGGTGCACTAGAAAAGATCAGCATTGTGCGAGCAGCTTCCACAAGAGTTCGGTTTCCTCTTTCAACTACCCCATTCTGCTGTGGAGTTCTAACAACTGATGTTTGGTGTGTGATTCCAACATCTTCAAGGTAAGTTCTTAACTCCTGGTTTGTAAATTCTGTGCCATTGTCTGTTCTTATAATCCTTATTGGAGCTTGAAGTAGAACTTGAATACGCTTCAGAAAGGTGATGATGATGCCTGGTGATTCGTCTTTTGATGTCAAAAACTTTACCCAAGTATATCTTGAATAATCATCAACAATAACGAGAATATACTTCTTCCCATTAATGCTTTCAACTCTCATTGGGCCACATAAGTCCATGTGCAACATATGTAACCTTGCTTCCGAACTAGGTACGGTTTTGGGTTTATATGATGCTCTTTTACTTTTTCCTTGTTCGCATGATGGACAAAGGTGTTCCTTGGTATATTTGAACTTAGGAAGTCCGGTGACGATGTTGTCTTTGGCTAACTTGTTGATCGTGTCGAAATTGAGATGGGATAATCTTCTATGCCACAGCCAGGACTTAGTTTCGGTTGCCCTTGTCATAAGACAAATTGGTGATGTAGAAGCCATTTGGTTGATGTCGATAGCATAAAAGTTTGTACCACGATTACCAGTTAAGAGATCATCACCAATCAAATTTCTTATAAAAACCGTGTTTCTCCTGAATGCAACTTCTAAATCTGCATCACAAAACTGCCCAACTGAAAACAAGTTGTGTCCCAACCCTTCGACGTAGTAAACTCGAGTGATTAAAAAATTCCCAAAACGAAGATCTCCATAAGCCTGAATAGCGGCTACATGATCATTTCCAAATCGTACAGTTCCCATGAATTTCCAGACGAAATTGATCAGCAGCTTTAAATTCCCGGTCATGTGCTTGGAGCAACCCGAGTCGACGATCCAAAGACATATTTCGATAACCTGCCAAGAACAGAAGAGTTTGTATTTGGAAACCGTTTTAAATTTGGTTCCATGGGGTTAGGAGTAAATTCCGAATCACACATATCAAAGGTTGCTACACGTTTACTTTGAACAACTTCTAATTTGCCATTCTGAAGAATGAACTCTCTACCCGTTGGTATCCACATACAAAACTTAAGGTAGTTCCTAGGCATTCGACTACTAGTGGTAGACCTAAAGCGTGCAACTAATCTTTCTATAGATCTTGATCTGGCACTAGTTCCCTTTGGAACATACTTCTGTTTAGGCGTAACATTCACATTCTTAGAAACACATTCATCATGAACATCATTAATTAAACATTTCTTGCATATTAAACAAACATAGTCATTACATGCATTAGAACCAGTACTTTCGACATTACATTCAGATGAATCATGTTTCTTATTACAAAGCAATAAATTCCTAGGGTGTTCTTCTACTTCTTCAACTTTATTCTTGCTACTACTCGTAAAGGCATATGAGACTCTATTGTTCCTTGTATTGCTCCTAGGCTTTAGTCTGCTGCTCCTAGAGGTGCTTTCTAATCCTGTAGAAGGTAAGGCACACGCATTAGGATTTATATTGTTGTCCTTTTTAGCATCACTAGACTCTTTAGAATTATCCTTTTCGCACGCATTTGTCTTAGATGTGGAGGCAGACGCGTTAGTGGGACTAATCCTAAAAAGGCCAGGTGCTATCACTTTTGGTGTTTCGACAACCGCTTTTCCTTTATCAACAATCTTTTCATTTTCACTTTTCTTAGGCAAGGGTGTTGGAGTGACTGGTTTTGTCAAATTCTTTTTCTCATCGACTTTTGGAGCAAACCTTGAAATAGACATATTTGGTTTTTGAACCGTGTTTGAAACATTTGGTTTCTCCGAAGTCGATGGTTTTGCAAACTTAGTTTCCTCACCCTTCCCTTTTTGACTTTCAAGCTGAGCCCTCAAAAGATCATTTTGTTCTTTCATGTTCTTTAAGGCACGCTCATACGACAATTTGTCATACTTGCATTCTTCCTTTTTTCGATCAAGTTGTTTAAAATATGACACATTTTCTTTTTCAAGCTTTATAAGAGCATTTTCATATTTTGAAACAATTGCGGAGGTCTCAGCTCTTAGTCGTTCATCGTCTTGAACAGAATACGTTTATAAAATGATGGACATAATGTCAGTGGTCGTAACAGCTTCGAAGAGAGAATCATTTAGGTTTTCCAAAACATTCATGTTTTCACGAGTATCATTAGCTTCGTTTACCAGGGATTTGTGGTCCTTGACAAAGTCGGCCGTTTCTTTTAAGAAAGCTTGTTCAAAATGGATTACCCTCGCACTGATGTTATTCAGTGGGATAGTAATTTCGTTTTCAAAAACCTTTTTCTGCTCAATATGAAAACTGGAATGCCAGTTGTTAATACTGATTGTAGTTTTAGAATTAACAATATGTTGAAGTTCTTGAATTCTCTTTTTAACATCATCCAAAATGTCTCTAGCCTCACTTGTATTAAAAGTGTTGTTAGAAGACATTTGTTCCATTTTTGAAAGAGATTTGGAAACAATTACTTTCTTAGAAAACATTTTTGAGAATGGTCGTTTTATGGAAAACACAGATGGTTCTTTTTGTGGAATAAAAGTAATTCCCGAAAGTTTGTTCAATTTGTTGTAATCAATGGGTTTCAAATCCTTTTGTTTCATTTTATTTATGCTCTCTTCGACATGTTCTATCGTTTGCACATAATCCCGAACGACGGGAGGATCATGTTTGGTGTAAATCACATTACCATTATACAAAACATTCTGTTCTTGCTGAGCTTTCTTGAGATTACAAGGGGTGTTGTTTCCAAGAGCCACTTTATGTTTCGTATGGTAAATCGGATTAGTTTGATTTGAAATCATTTTTATTGTTTGACTTGACTGACCCGACTTAACCACTAACTCTTCTAAATGTGCAATCATGTGTTCTGGCTCTACGATTTCGGCCAAAAGTTTGTCTTCTTTCTTTGCAAAGTCCTTTTTCAGCTCGTCCCTTTCTTTTTCAAGATTGGTATAAGCTGATTTTTGTTTAGATAGTTGGTTTTGTAAATCAGAAATTTCCGCGTTTAAAGATTTTATCTTTTTGAAAGAATTAACATCAAGTGTATCAAACTTGAGTTGCAATTGTTTTTCCCTTGAAACGGAATTTTGATAACCAGTTTCTAATTCAGACAATCTTTTGTTATGAAATTCAAAAGCTTTAACGTTTTCTTTGTAACTCTCAAGCTCAGCGGTCAATTTAACATTCGCGGCCTTCACATCGCGATTGACCTTTTTCACATTCTCAATTTCAATACGACAATTATTCAATAATGATTCAAATAAAGCACGTGTTTTCTCATCATTCTCAGCATGCTGTGAAACGAAGCCTCCATTATGATTCACATCTGGAGTTGCTGAGGGAGTATTGCTACTACTTGGCATGTCCAGGTATGTATCATAAGTGGGTGCTAGCTTCTCAGAATGTTGTTCCTCATGATGAGACATATCAAATATATCATTATTGTGACATGTGTTGAAGTTTGATACCTCAGATGGTGCATTGGTTTCATAAATAGGAAGTGTATCAGAATCCGTGTCATACTTAGCTTCCTGAAGATTCGCCATGAATATGCAGTTCGCATCGATATCCTCTCTATCTTCCATGTCATCCATAAGAGCCATAAGATCATTCTCCTCTGCGTTCAACTGAAACCCTGCCTCATTCTTTTGTGCCAACAGTAATGCTTTCTGCAAGTACGCTGTGTCTTTCTTGTTCGGCTTAGTAGGACAGTTCCTTGCTATATGACCTACACCTTGACAGTTGAAACACTTTACCGGATTACCCTGATTCACATTTCCCAAATTTCCAACTACTGGAGCTGCAACGTTTCTATTCTGATTACCCATTGCCTGATTACCAACATTTTGACCCCTCTGATTTCCAACAAACTGACCCATCTGATTCCCTGCATACTGACCATGCTGATTCCCTGCATACTGACATGCATTCTGCATATTCTGATTGCCCATATTAAATCCAGTAGCATATCCTTGCTGATTCCCATAAACTCCAACCATTTGGCCTCCATTGCCCATATTGAAACTCGGCTGAGCAATCTGCTTGTTGCGAGTGTTCGATGAAATCCTTTGGTTGTTGTTTGTTGGTGTAGAATAACGTCCTTGGAATGCCTTTGACAGAAAAGCAAACGCTTGGGTCAATGCTGCAGTAGCTTCATCATTTTCAGTGAATTCTGGTTCTTGAAATTGTTGGTATTGCTGTTGTGGAATAACATGTTGTTGTTGCTGTGGGTAGAATTGTTGTTGGTAGACCGGTGTTGGTTGTTGAATGTATGATGGTTGCATGTAGTTGTGAGTGGAAGATGATGATGGTTGTTGTGTGTTCACTGGTAGCGGTGTTGGTGTAGTAGCAATTAATGCAAGAGGATCATGATTCTTTGCCAATCTTTCTTTCCTTACTTCATTAGCCTCAGCTTGGTTTTGCTTCAAAAAGTCATAGAGTTGATCATAATTCCCCTTATGTAAATCCTTTGTTTGATTGACAATTGTAACATAACGACCCCATTCTTCTGGAAGGTTATTGATGAATTTGATGTTTGTTGCAATTGTTCGAGGTGTCAACTTGTTTCTGATTAACTCATTCATCAAAGTGCAAAACCTTGTGTAGTAGGATTCAATATGTTCACCTTTAGTGGATGTGAAATTCTCCCATTCAGTAAGAAGTTTGTTCTCAACGTCTTGTTGTCCAATCTCTGTTCCATGACATATCCTTCTAACACGTTCCCACATAGCATAAGCAGTTTCACAGCTGTCGACCGCAGCAAAGATCTCCCGTGGTAATCCAAGTTGGATTAAATGCATTGCCATATCATCTGCGGCGATCTGCTTCTTGTCTTCCTCTGTGTAATCTGCTTCTGTTTGTTCACGCACGAATGGTTGAGTAGGAGGTGTTGTATTTGGATTACCTTCAATTTGAACTTGTCTCGGCTTGAATGGACCATTTGTAATGGAGTTGATCATTAATTTACCATCAGGCTTTGCTTTGATGTAACGAAGCATGCGGCTTGTCCATGGGAGATATCCACCTTTTTCAAGCATTGGAGGTCGGTTTTCCGCACCGGCTGCATGAATATCTTGCTGAGTAGCCATTGATGAAGTGTAGATTGATAAAGTTGATTCTTGGATCGTTCCAACGAAATAGGAGTTGTGTTTAGTGTAAGTTGATGCAAGTTTTTATGGTGAAAATTTTGATCTGAAACCTTAAAAGCTCAATAACTTCCATTCGGAGTGGAGTTGGGCCTCGAAGCTTGGCTTGAATGATCTTAAAAGCTCAATGTGTCCTTCTTCTCGGTCTCACGGTCGTTTTGACAGCTGATTCGTCGAAAACGGAGTTACGGTTCAAAAGTTATGGCCGTTTGAAGTTTGGTTGTCAAAAGTCAAAATTCTTACGCGTAAACTCAGATCTTATGCGTAGAAAATGAATCTTATGCGTAGACAGAAACTTATGCGTAGAATAAATGTTAGGCGTAAACAAAAGTTATGCGTAAATAGTAAACTTATGCGTAAGAAAAATACTTATGCGTAAGATTAGTAGTTTATGCGTAAGCTTAGTGTTTTTGCGTAAGATTTATGTTACGCGTAAGGTTTATCTTATGCGTAAGATTTTACGCGTAAGGTTTATCAACCAAACTGATCTCTCAAACTTATCCAAGCTTGAAAGATATCCCGTGTCGAAGTATTCCACAAACTTATCCAAGTCAGGGAAGTACTGAGTACAACTTCTGCGTAAGAACTTCTGCGTAGAACTTATGCGTACGATTTTCACTTATGCGTAGGAAATCAGACTTAAGCGTAGAAAACTCAACTTAGGCATAGGATCTTATGCGTAGACTTCAACTTAAGTGTAGAACACCAATCTTATGCTTAAGAAGAGGGTTTTGACTATACTTAAGCGTAGGAAAGGGGTTTTACGCTTAAACTCACGCGTAGAAAGTGATCTTATGCGTAGAAAAAGGGTTTTGAGCCTAAACTTACGTGTAGACTTGCCAAAAGTACTGTAGACAGCTGTAAAACTTGGAGAGGACGAAAATCTTACGCGTAAGATTACCAAAACAGCTAAAAATCCAATTTTTTCAACCAAAAACACTTTTTCCACTTGTTTCTATTGATCAAATCTTTCCCAAAACACTTAGAATCACTAAAGCTTCAATAAAAACAACAACTTTAACACCAAAACTTGTAAAAATCAAAACTTTTTGAAGAAAAAGTACACAAATGAATGAAAAGTGTAACTTTTTAACAAAAAAACATGATAAAAACACTCCTAAATCATTGTTAGGCGATTGATACCACTTGTAGGACCTTAGATATATCAACTTTAACACAAATATAAGAACTAGATGAAGTAAAGATGGTGACTTGATATGATATATGTGTGGCGTTAAACTTGAAAGAGAGTATAAAGATGAAGAGAACTTTTATTAAAAAAACACACACAATACACACACAAGCACACCTTACAAATGAGAGGTAAGGTGCCTTTTATAGTTCCATACATAGGCTTTGATGGGCTTGGGCTTGGACTTGGTTACATGGTTGGATAACTAGGCTTATGAAACATAGCACATAACATATTAGCTTGCCAAGTCCAAGGCCCAATGACTAAACTATTACTAATCTTAACAAACGACACAAAGTTACAATATGAGAATGACCATCACTTATATATATATATATATATATTTTAATGCTAACAAGAACTTCATTAATCATTCAATATGTCTATGTATTGTTTGATTCTATTTTATGTGTATCTTTCTTTTAACATGTTAGGCTAGGATTTTATTGTGTTTACTTATATGTAGTGAAACCTAGATGTTGATTATGGGTTGATTGTTTGTTTATAATTGTTACGGATGATTGTATTCGATGTTAGGCTTAAGAAAACTGGCAGACTTCCATTGGTAACTTGCTTGAACGTCTTAAGAAACATGATCGGAGGTGTACTACGATTTTTGGTTGTATCTAATGCATAAGAGAATTCTAATGATCCCATGTTAGGATCTTTTAACGACTCAACATAGGAGTGAAGTAGGATCTTATAGAGTTATGAAATATTGTACACGGCCCTACGACTAGTATTAAGGAATATAACCCGTCATCCATGCAATTGTAACAAGCTAATCAACCGGTAAAAGATATCTAGGGAGTAATGAAATCTAAGTAAACACAACTTTTCTCATTATTGTTTCCACCACATTAGCAAATTAGTTTAATTTTCATTTCTTTTATTTTATTTTGATTGCATCTTTAGTTAATTGGGTTAGTTGGCTAGCAACTAATTCCACCCACTCCTTCAAAACCCGAGATTTTACTTGCTTTCCATAAAATATAAAAATACAAAAAGAATCATCCCTCACCTCTAGACCTAGTTTAGTAGGCTTTCTAATCCTAGCGACACTATTCCTGAGTTGAACGATCAATCCCCCTGTACTTGTCACTATACTATACTACAACGATCAGGTACACTGCCTGGTGGGGGTTGTAAGCTTCTCAAGATCCCTTGAGAGGTAAAACTTGTTGCGAGGGCGCAATTCCCACGTATCAAGTTTTTGGCGCCGCAGCCCGGGGAATAGTTATTGTCTAGGTTAGAATTTCTTTTTATTAGGTCTACTTGCTAGATTCCTTTTTAGTAAGATTTTTATTTTTATTTTAAGGTTTTCTTTAGTCTATCTCATTTCTTTGTTCCTTTGTTCGTAACCTTTACCATCCGACATCATGTAAGGTGGTAATATCTTTGATCCCATCAACCCACCACAACAAAACCACCCGCAAAACCCACCACTAGCAAACCAACCTCCTAGACCCCGAACTTTAGGAGAGTATTCCCGTCCTATCCACCAAGGCTATCAAAACACCATTGAGCTCACTCAAGGAGCCAATGTGTCCCCCTTGCGATCCGACACCATCCGGTTGGTGCAAAGCGTTTGTGCATTCCATGGACTTCATTCCGAAGATCCTAATCAACATCTCAAGGATTTCCTTAAAATTGTAGATTCCATAGACCTTGATGTTGCAGATAGAGAGTCGACCCGATTACGTCTATTCCAATTCTCTCTACGTGATCAAGCTAGTCAATGGCTTGAACGTTTACCCGCGGGATCCATCACCTCATGGGATGATCTCACTTCTCGTTTCCTTGCTCAATTTTTCCCACCGGGGAGAACTACCAAGATTAGACATGATATCTTGATGTTCCAACAACGCAATTCTAGTACTCCCGACCATAGGATAATGGAACTTGAGGACCAAGTCAAGTTTCTCATGAAATCCTGCGAAGCTCCTAAGCCTTCAAGCCAAGTGAACAAAATCACTTCTTCGTGCAAATTGTGTAATGGTCCTCATGAAACTCTTAATTGCATGGAACTTCCAAAACATGCTTTTAATGAATTAACATAGTCACGTGCTGATACAACAGAGGATAGAGAGCTCGCTACTAATCGAGGTCCTCGAAACTTTGGCGAGGCCTATGATGCATGGAAGGATAAACCAAATTTCAGAGGATACCAAACTCGGAGCGTATCATTCGATGATTCTCCTCCACTCGCATGGTCCGAGCATTTTCCACCACAGAACACTCTTAAGCAAAGCTATGAAGATGCCTTGCAAAAGTTCATTCTCTCTCAAGAATTACAGCTTTCTACGCTCGAGACCTGATTTAGACAACAACAAGCCGATATGAATAACAAGATTTGTAATCTGTTAACCGCTATTAAAGAGCACGCTGTTAGTAAATCGATTCAGGCTGAAGAAGTCAAATCTCTCACCATCATGAATCAGCCAACCTCTCCTGTGAAAATAAAAAGCCCTAGTAAACTCTTTAAACATTTGTCACCAAAGGTGAAGGAAGTTAGGGACCATGTTAACCCCTCGGGACCAATCCACTTTGTAAATACCATCACCACAATACTTGCTCCTACACCCGACCAGAGCCAACAACCAACTGGGAATGAGAGGGTCATGGAGTTAAGGATGAGACCCCAGAGAAAGACCACGAAGTGGCCAAGAGCCTTGCTGACTTATTCGAGGACTCCAACACACAAAAGTCAGGCGAATGGGATGAGTTGAAAGAGAGATCAAAAGGGCACACGAAAAGTCCAGTAATTTTGGGTGAATCTATTATAGAGAAACTCGAGGAAAATATGGTAGATATTACCATAGGGTGTGGTGATAGGATTAAGGAAATCAACTCTGAAGTTTTTAAGATTTCTTGCACCACTAGGAAGAAGCTCATAACCGATACTTACATAGATCCTAACATCCCTATAAATGTAATCCCCCTCTCCATTTACAATGAAGCCTTCCTTGAACAAATCTCGTGTAAAGGACTCGATAATGCAAGGATAACGAAAAGTTTATCAGTTATGATTGGAGGATTCATCTATAACATTGATCTCACCGTGATCGATGACATAGACTATGTCACTAATCCAACATTAACCAACCTCGTCCTCGGGAAACCATTTGTTAATGAAACGGGAGTGATCCTTGATGAGAAAGGATGGTAGTGCATTATTCACCAATGACGTCAGGAAAGTGATTTTCCGAAAGGGTAATGAGGAAGTATATGAGTACCGTCCGACACTAGATTGTAATGTATATAGATCACAGGATGGAAGATCGGGAAGGATAAAACGGCGTGATCCGAATAACCTCAAAATCCCTTGTATGATTGGTCACAAGTAGGGGTGGAAACGAGCCGAGCCGCTCGTGAAAAGCTCAGGATCGGATCGGTAAGAAGCTTGAACGAGCCGAGCCTAACGAGCTCGAGCCCGAGCTCGAGCCTAAGTTGGAGCTCATTTATTAATCGACCTCGAGCCCGAGCTTTACATACAAAGCTCGTTTGGGCTCGCGAGCCTAAACGAGCCTATATGACATTATGATATTTTATGTATTAAACATATATACGAGCCGAGGTCGAGCTTATTAACGAGCTAAATAAAGATATATTACGAGCCGAGCTCGAGCTCGAGCCAAGCTTTAACTTTTTCATTGCCAAATCATATAAACGAGCCGAGCTCGAGCCTATATAACATGCCACGAGCCGAGCTCGAGCTTAAAATTTAAGGCTTGAAACGAACCGAGCTCGAGCTCGAGCTTTTTAAAACTTAAACGAGCCGAGCTCGAGCTCTGGCAGGCTCGGGCTCGGGTCGGCTCGTTTCCACCCCTAGCCACAAGTATTTCGATAATGTCTACATTGCGTGTTCTTACCTAAGAATTTTATGTCCCTGTTCCATTATAATAATATTTGCAGATGGGGGATGATTTATAAAGGAGAAAATGTTGTTGGTAGAGATCATGAAGTCCAGGTATTCATAGGAAATATGGCATTCACAATGGATTTTACGATCATAGACAACATTGAGGATTATATCGATCCAAGTTTATCACAAGTTGTTTTTGGAGCAGCCTTCTATGAAATCACTAACTTAATGGTTGACGACCAGAGCAGACTCATGACTTTCACAGACGGAATTAGGAGGGTGTCATACCAAACGCCATATAAGATGAAAGAATTAGAAGGAATTGATTGCGATGGACTTGATAAGCTAGGGTCTTAACTTGTTTTATGTGATGAAGATGTTCGGAGAGGATGTAAAAACACCTTTGATTTATCATGTGGATTCTTTAAGGATGTTAGTAAGCTTGGATCCAAGTATTGGGAAGATGTCTTTGAGTTTGAAGACCCAAAATACCTGCACTATGAAAGCGTTCCAGATATTGAAGATGACCTAGAGAATGTTACCAATGACGAGGTCACGTAATAGCCCATGACCTTGAGTCTAGCTACAAGACTCGTAAATAAAGAAAAGCGCTTCTTGGGAGGCAACCCATGTTTTGTGTGTTTTTATTTGTTTGATTTTTATTTGTTTGATGTTATTTGTTTCCATATGCGTGTTTTATTTTTATTGTTGGTAGATCATGTTTCAAACTAAATTGTGAAAATGCTTTATTTTGTTGTTTAACTTCGTCTTAACTTCATATAAAGGTATTTTGCAAAAGCTAAGTGTAAGGGGAAACCCCAAATTTGTTTATAAGAACGAAAATGATCATGATTCGCCACGATATTAAATGAGCATGTGTATTAGTAATTGTTTGAGTCAAATGCTTGTATCGAGTCATAATGATCTTTTGCAGGATTTTCCAGGAAATAAGGCATGAGTTTTTCCAGAACTTTTCTGGAAACTTAACATAAGATTTTTCCAGGAACATTCTGACGGCGTCAGGTACCAAAATTCTGAAAAATTTTGCGAGTTTTGTTTAAACCGGGGTCTTAAAGCTTTTGTTGATTCTTTAGTTTTGTAAACTCCAGGAAATCTGCAAACATTTATTCCACAAGATTATATCTTAAATTGCTTTCTAGGATTTGTTAGTATATATAGATTGCCGCCGATTTTACGTGAGGTTGCCTTGATTATTTTCTTAGGTTTAACAGGTTATATATGACAAAAAGATGATTTATATTTCTGGAAGGGAAGCTTTCAACGTTCATTTTCTTGGAGGAAGATCTAACCTTGTTGACACACTATCCACATCGAACGAATCAAGGGAGTATTTGTTTTCATTCTTTTACCTATTTTACTTTTACATCCTTTAATTGAACATTGGGGACAATGTTCATCCTATGTGTAAGGGGAGGGTAAATGATGATACCTTATAGGATACCATTGCACTTGAGTTTGTTTGTTTGATAGTAGGTGTGTAATAAAACTAAGAGAAATATTTGTTAGTGTAATTTTAGCGCCAAATTTAAATTTTTTTACAACATTTAGGAGTGAAACTTTAGCCTTAACAAGTGTCTCATGGATAGGAGTGGTATGACTAGCACAAAACCGTACCACTCAGAAAAATTTTCCACCCAAATATGCGAGGTTCGCCTTTAAATTTGATAGGAAAAGCATTCATTATTAGTGCTTATGAGTGTACAAGTAGCATTTAGATGCTAGAACTTGCGTTAGTGATGCATCTCGAGACCGCTAGTGAGACTACATTCGTGTAGTAGGATTTACTACATGATAAGAGGCATTAGGATCACCCTTGTGTTAAACCCGTATCATAATTACTTGACCATTTAAGTCATATTACTTGACTAGTAAAGTCAAGTGATTTTCCCACACCTTAGCGTTGTACTCAGTTTTAGTACACGAAACCCCTAGTACACCCCTCCGAGCCTATCTTTTCGTTTCTAACTTTAAGCATTTTACTTAATGGAAGAATTTGTTACAACCCACCCAAATGTGCAACCAAATCGCCTTAGCCTTCCTTGTATGCACTCATCTTTAGTGCATTATTGTTATGTGTTTAAAACCTTACTTAATTATCTAATTGATTACATGGTTGCTAAGTCAAGTCATATCTTGTACATATTGTTTTAGGACGATTGGGACTTATGGGTAAAGTACTAGTGTTTTGGAGTAATGGGTAAGAACATCATTTATTCCCCGCATATGTGCATTAATCTTAAAAAGTACTCAAAGTGTTTTGATTATCTTGATTCGAGTCATTAGAATAGTTGATTGTGAAGTATGTAAAAGTTCAAGTGTAAGGAGAATGTACATTCCCTATGATGTATTATTTTAGATGGTAGGGCAAAAGTGTACGCAAAAAAAAAAAAAAAAAAAAAAATCGATAAAAGAAAGAAAAAGAAAAAGAAAAAAAAAATAGAAAAAGAAAAGAGAAAAACATATGGACTACCATCCCGTCTCATTCTATGTTTGTTTTATGTTTTTGTTATTTTTGATTCATTAGCTTAAGTCGAGTCGAGTCTTGGCTTAGCAACACCGTATTGTACATGTAATTAACCAAGATGATTAACTCACCACCAGTAAATATTGCCTTTATCCAACAAAACCGTGTTTTCCATATCCCTACACCTAACGTTATAACCCTTTAAAAGACCTATTTGACAGTTTATCCTAGGTGCTTACGCCAAGTGGTGGAGGTTTGATCCTTTCCCAAGCCTATGGTAATATATTTGCTATAACAGGTAGTGAGAGATGTTTTCCATTTCCATATTGTGATATATACTTTATTACACCCGAGAGATGTGAGTATCTAAACACTATTTGTAAGGTGCTAGTGTATGACCTCCGTGCTTGTTTTTGGTTTTTAGTGGAACGATTATTTGTTGTAATTACTTTTATATTAGTGTTAAATGACCCCTAATTTGTATTTTGATTAGAATAAAAGCGCATTTGCTTGAGGACAAGCAAATCTCAAGTGTAAGGGTATTTGATGAGGTGAAAAATGTACCGCTTTTAAGGGGTCATTTAAGCCCAATTCGAGATTATTTGATCAAATATTGCCCTAAATCGTTCCTTTTGTCATTTTAGGTACTTTTGAGGAGAAATCTGGAAAAGGAAGTATTTTGTGCGTTTTTGGAGCATAAAAGTGAAGAAAACGGCAAAGTCTCAAAATTCCTTTCTGGAACAGTACCTGACGACGTCAAGGGTTTACTAGTGACGGCGTCAAGAGTGACAAAAGAGGTGGTTGTGGAAATTATAATGTGACGGCCCAAAACATTTTCTTTGTTATTGGCCTGACGGCGTCACCAAGGCCGTCAGGGTCCAAATACTAGTGACGGCCCAGAGTGTTTTTCTACATGACGGCGTCAGAAGTGGATCTAGGCAATATGAATTTCAACTTGGCGGCGAGTTGATGGCGTCAGAGGCTAACACATGACGCCGTCAGTAAACGAGAGTACACAATAATTGTTGCATAGGCGGGGTGGGCTTAATTGTTAGAAAATTAGGTTTTACATTTGATGTTAATTTTGGACAATTGATTCAATCGTGCAGCTATGACTGTAAACGAACTTAATGTTAAGTAAATATCTCGTGAACTAGTTTGGTAAAATTCATTTATGTTTGTTTATTAATTAAATGAACGAACATGAAAAATATTTTACGCTCGTTTAGTTACCTGAACGAACATGAACAAAAGTCGCGCCCGTTCATATAAGTTCGTGAACGTCCGATTATACGTCTATTAACTTTCGTTTATGTTCATTAATTTGTTAATGTTCGTATATCATATATTACAATTGTATACTTTTAAAGTTGGTTTGTTTAAACAAAACAACATTGATAAAACTAATTATTATGCATAGTTTAATAAAGATTATGTATGTTTTTCTACGTTCATTTATCTTTGATCATTTATGTTCGTTTAAGGTACGTTTAATGTTTTAATGAACAAACATGAAAAATTCATTTTCTTAATAAACGAACATGAACAAGAAAATTCATCTGTCCAAGCGTTCGTGTCATTTATTTGTTCGGTTAAAATAAACAAACGAACATGAACAAGGCTCGTTCATATTCGTCTAGTTCATTTACAGCCCTACATGCAACTAAACTTTAGAAACAATATAGTAAAACAATTACAAATTATTTAGCTTTTACATGAAATGAGAAATGATCTTTTTTCTTCAATTGAGCAATAAAATGAGCTTTTTTTTTTTTTTTTTTTTTTTTTTTTTTTTTTTTTTTTTGTCGCGTTAATATAATAGAGTATAACCAAAAGGGGAAATGATGCCTACTTCACAAAGTAGGCAATTGCCTACTTTCCCTTTGTAAAAAAATAAAATTTTTTACAATTAAGCCCCTTCATTATATTACATAGACATGTTTACCCCTTTCATTACAAAGGGAAAGTAGGCAATTGCCTCATTTGTGAATTAGGCATCATTTCCCCTAACCAAAATGGTCTAGCCATTTATTTTTTCATTAAAAAAAGAAAAAAAAAAAAAAAAAAAAATCCATTTTTCACCTTTTTTTCTTTTCAAAATTAAATATATTGCAAATGGTAAATCTTCAAGATACGAAAAGTACACTATCATAACGAGAATTAAATTGTCTTTCTATAGATATGCACTTCTAAATATTTTCGATGATTTATTATTTATTTTTCAAAATTTTCACCCAAAAAAATCATAGGTGATTTGTAAAATCACTTGTGATTCGGTGTTTTTCTAATTTGTAAAATTTTTGCCCAGAAAATAACTTGTAATTTGTTATTTTTCTGATTTGTAAAATTCTTTGTGATTTGATATTTTTCACAAGTCAAAGTGATTTTTAAAGTAATAAATCACATTGATTTTTCTTGGGCGCGAAAATTTTGAACAAAGAGTTCATTGAAAGTATATAAAAGTGCATATCTATAGAAAGATAATTTAATTCTCATCGCAGTGGTAAAATTAATTTCGCGTAACAATTAACGGTTTGGTTCAGTTCGATCCAGTTTCAGTCAGTTTGTTGGTTTGGGTCGGTTTTCGGGTGGATTCTAGTGTTAATATTCTTCAATTGGCGATAATCATCCATAATCGTAAACCTAAAAGTAATAAAAAACAGAATATAATTAAACCAACATACCTTTTTTGTTAAATCAAAACATAAAAGGATAAAATAATTGTGTTTATGACTGCTAAGTGCTACGTATAATCTTCTCTAATAGGAAACCAATTAAATTCCACAACTGTAATTTGAGTGGATTTATGATTTCAGGAAAATAAGGGGTTGACTCTATTTTTTTTCTTAAAGGTAAATTTTTTTAAGAAAAGAGGCCTAAAAAGCAAGAACAAACAAACACAAAGCAATCACAACTGTTAGGACACATCCCTAATTAGCATGCTTAGGCTTTAAGGCATATGGCCATGGACAATTCCCAAGCTCAATGCATAAACTGTAAATACTATCCAAAATACAAACAAAAGAGATAACAAAGAACAAATGACAAGAAAGATGACTTCTAAGAGCTTAAACCAACTGAGGAAGACAACATACTCTGAATCATTAAGACAAACTGGGACGAACCAGAATACCTTAAACCATCACCATACACTGAAAACCAACAGCAGTTTAAGATGGTTAAAGTAAACCTGCCATAAATCTAATAATTCTATCCATCCAAGGCCATAAGCAGCATCCAAGAGTATAAATGCAGACGAACCAAAAGACAGCCAACCATGGCTACATCAATTCCAGTTAACAACAATCTTTGAGGAGTGCCAAAGTAACATGTTTAAGGGAGAATGCCTCCTTAAAAACCTACCCTAAGTAAAACCCAATGGGAAAAACCTTTGGGCAGGAAAAGAGTGCATTTCTCCCTTAAACCTCCCCAAACATTGGTAATTAATTTGGTCATTTTTATATTTAATACAGGTAGAGTAAAAGTGACATTCAATGTCTTTGATCATGAGGTAATTATTACAGGAACAATCACTTTGTTTGCAATATTTGGAGATGGTTGTAACATCAGAACCAAAAGACACGTGGTCGAGCTAAGCCCGACTAAACCCTAGGCTATTTCCTTCCAATTTCCAGAGCCCGTAGATTGGAATATACGTAGGCTCTCACATGTTTCAGAAACTGTGTTGGAAATTAAAGTTGAGAAATTAAGTAGCTCTTTAGCTAGACAAGCAGCTCTTGTGGAGGAACTCTTATATCTACAAGAGTTACTTGTCTAGCTAAAGAGCTACTTAATTTCTCAACTGTAATTTCTAACACAGTTTCTATAACATGTGAGAGTCTACATGTATTCCAATCTATGGGCTCTAGAAATTGGAAGGAAATTGCCCAGAGTTCAGTCGGGAATAGCTCGACCATGTGTCTTTTGGTTCCGATGTTACGACCATCTTCAAATACTATAAACCAAGTCACTAGGCTTGCAGATGTTACGACCATTTTCAAATACTATAAACCAAGTGATTGGGCTTGCAATAGTTACCTCGTGATCGAAGACATTAAATGCCACTTTTACTCTACCTATATTAAATATAAAAATGACCCAATTAATTACCAAGGTGAAAATCAATAAATACCACTAACCTTGTTCAAACATTTTTCTATTTAAGAAATGTTGGTAACAAGTGTTTCATATCAATACTACGTGCCAAAAAATTTGAATGCATATTGACATGTGGGATCAGAAGAGCTCGTGTTACCTTCTCTAGAGACTTTCTGGGCCTGAGTAGTACTTTCAGTAAGTATCTTACTTTGGGTTTTGTATTTAGATCTAGTTATGATCCTCAACATCTAAAATAAAAAATATCATCCTACCCATCAAGCATGTATCATTTACAATGAGGTTAAATTGGAAATATTTTCCTTAGAATCGAGATTAAGGAGACCAAGTCGAAAGAGAATGATTAAGAAGGTAAAAGAGTGATACAATAATGATGGATACAAAAATTAAAAATATCTATGGGTGTACGACCTTAGGCTAATGACTCAACATATATAATGTTCTAATTTTTGACTGTTAGCCAACGGTCATATTATAAGCTTGAACAAAAAAAAAACCTTTTAAATAATGATATTAAGCTTAAAAGGTTTTGAAATGACAAAATGATATAGCCGTTAGAAATATAAAAGTATCTTTTGCAGATATTGAGGTATTAAGTATAATTTGCCAATTTTTAAATGAATACTTAATGTTTTAAGTAGAACAATATCTATAATATTTGATTTGTTGACCGTTAGCCAACGGTCATATTTTAAACATGGAAATACTTTTGACTGATACCATGATTAGAGAACGACCTTGGTGATATATGTCTTTTACATATATTGGATGATGTGTTAAACCGAGTCTTAAATTTATAATAGACGACTTAACCTAATAAACTAACACTTACGGTCAGTGTACTTGGTCACTCCTAGCTGTAAGTACGGGTCATTCGCAAGGAGTAGTGAAACTTTATAGCTAACCTTATGGACTTTCTACAGTTTAAAAGCGGGTTTTCAATCTGAGAGATTGACACAATTTTAATCAATAAAACTAATAAAAACAATAAAATAAATTAAACTAATGGTTGTGATCAAATAAAGAATAAAGTGTTAACCATAGTAATCCTACCATATTTTGTTAAAACGTTTATAAGTGTAAAAAAATGAAAAGTAAAAAAGATAACTTCGTACTCTAAAAGGTAACGAATTACCTACATTTTTAGTTATTTATCTCGTTTCAAAACTAATTTTTATACTATTTATAAAGAGTGTATCTCTTTTCTTGAAACTTAAATCTTGAAACTTAAATTAGTGTAGTTTGCCTTACCCTTAAGTACCCCTTAAACCTGGAAACTTAAATTACTCTGCTTTGTATTTCAAAAAAAAAAATACACACTTTGCATCAAAGGTCAAACCATAATCACGATTTTATAAGTATAATCATTTGCCACTATACACCATCGCTACGCACGGTTAGACGTCTAGTGATGCGTGTTGTGTCACGTTGTAGTATAGGGGTGTTTATGCCTTATCAAGTTTTAAATTATATTTTGCCGACGTATCCTATAACACACACACTAACGAGCAGTGTACCCGATCAATATGTAGATAGTGGTAAGTAGAGTATCGATCACTAAGAATGGAATGTAATATCTAGTTAGTCTAATCAGTATTTTAATTCCGACGTTAGTTTTAGAATCTAATCTAACACAAAGGGGGGTTTTGTCTGTGAGACTCGCACGATTTGGTTAAATTAACTAAAACTGTAAAATACAACTAATGAGATAGAATTACAACGAATGGAGAACACGTACACAAATAGACAATAGATACAGATAAGAAGGTCTGACTAATGATTAAGTAGCTTATCACCTGTTTTATTGCTAGTTTTATATGATGAGTATCGTAATCTTATCTGTCTCGTTGGATCTTAAGTATAGACGACTAACCATTAATAGTTACTTCTACTTAAGAATTAATTAACTAACTTATTAGGCTAGTGAACTAATCGTGGGAGGAGGTATAGCAGCCCCGAACAAGCCACTAATAGGAACAGAGGTTATCAATGCACATATAAAAAGAACCAAAAAAACATCATGTAAACTTTAATTGATGGGTAAGCAATTTTAATGGGAACAATATGGCGGTCACAAGCCCATCAATCCTGATGGATTAAAGCTTACTATTACAATAAAACAAAACTACTTAGTTGAGTTAAATTATAAGCAGAACCTTCTTATTGCTCTAAGATCTTCAATGTGGTGTGTCTTGTGTTGCCTTTTCGTTATTCTTCTTCTCCCTAGGGTTTATGTTGCAGCTTCTCTAGGTTTTGGTACACGAAATTCGGCTGTATCTTGGGGTATTTATAGTTTCTGTCTGAGAGATCGATGTGGCGCATCAACTAGGTAGATGCGGCACATTGATTTAACTTCGCATGAGGTCCAAGATTAATATATTATGGAATATTCGTACACCGTCTTCAGATGTGGCGTATCTTGAATCTTTATGCGGCACATATCCTTTAGTATCTTGGATAGTCTTTGGTGAAGTCTTGATAGTGATACACCGTGTGTCAAAAGTGTAATGCGGTGTATCTGAGCTAGAAAAAGTTGGTTCTTCTTCGTTGACCAACGTTTCATATGCAGCGCATGATAATAATCAGATGCGGCGCATTCTTCAAAGTCTGGCAATGGTCTTTGAATTCTTCTAAGTATGATGATACGGCGTATCTGTCTAGAATGATACAGCGCATCTCCTTGATTTCAGTAGACTTTTCAATCTTGATCATTTAGCTTCATAATTCGTCCAAAATCATTAAGTTTCACCAATTGATTGTTTTTACCTGAGAATTACTAAAATAAATGATTAAGTATCAATTCTCATACATAATATAATAAAACAAGTAAAATAAACAGAATAAATGATGACAATATAATGTACTTATTTGATGTAATCAAATATCCCCCCCCCCCCAATTGAACTTTACTTGTCCCTAAGTAAACTTTAGATTTAAACTTATGAAAATTATATCCTAAAAGATATTATGATATATTTTTATAATTAAGCACTTATTCGTTTTATCAGAATTGCACAACCAAACACTTAACGAACTTGAAATAAAATATATCTCTCAATCTCTCAACTAATCTAATTCGATCAATTGCTTGGTCGTAACGAATATTCTATCAGAGGCTTGGCAAGTATACACAACTCCCCCACTAAAGCTAAGGAATGACAAGTCTAAAGCGGTAAAAAGGCTTTTGAGGCTTAGGGGTTAAACCTGGATTTGTTCAAACATTTCCTGCATAAACTTAGTAGATCGTTGGCGCGAGTCCTCGATGATTCATCTAAAAGATGGTCACTAGTGTGCTTCTTGGATTGCTGGCACGTTATTTACATAACGGATGGTCACCAAGTCACACACCAGATCGTTGGCGCGTTAGTTGATTAATCTAATACTCGGATGGTCACTACTATATTCATACATTTAACATTCTTACTTAGCCATCATCATATCCGGATGCTCAAAAGCTAACAAATAATACAATAATACGGTTGGGTATGGATAATAGTTGGGATAAAAATTGGTGTAAAATAAATGATGCGTGGAATTGCACCCTCTCAAAAGGTTTTACCTCTCAAGGGATCTTGAGAAACTTGCAATCCCCACCAGGCAGTGTACTTGTTCGTTGTAGTATAGTATAGTGACAAGTACCGGGGGATTGATCGTTCAACTCAGGAATAGTGTTCGCTAGGATTAAAAAGTCTACTAAACTAGGTCTAAAGGTAAAGGATGATTCTTTTTGTATTTTTATATTTTTATGAAAGCAAGTAAAATCTCGGGTTTTGAAGGAGTGGGTGGAATTAGTTGCTAGTCAACTAACCCAATTAACTAAAGATGCAATCAAAATAAAATAAAATAAACTAAAACTAATTTTGTGGTGCAAACAATAATAAGAGAAAATGTGTTTACTTAGATTTCATTACTCCCTAGATATCTTTTACCGGTTGATTAGCTTGTTACAATTGCATGGACGACGGGTTATATTCCTTAATACTTGTCGTAGGGCCATGTACAAAATTCTCTAACTCTATAAGCTCCTACTTCACTCCTATGTCAAGCCGACTAAAAGCTCCTAACATGGGATCACTAGAATTCGCTCTTGCATTAAATACAACCTTAAATCGTAGTACACCTCCGATCATGTTTCTTAAGACGTTCAAGCAAGTTACCAATTGGAAGTCTGCCAGTTTTCTTAAGCCTAACATCAAATACAATCATCCACAACAACTATAAACAAACCATCAACCAATAATCAACATCTAGGTTTCATTCATCTAAGCAAACACAATAAAATCCTAGCCTAGCATGTTAAAAAGAAGAAAAGCATAAGATAGAATCACACAACACATAGACATATCGTATGATTATTGGAAAACTTATCTTCAATTGAACATAGATGGAACAAGGGTTGAAACCCTTATTATTACAGAAAATTCATCTAGGGTTTTGACAAAGAAGCTATCCAAAAGTTCCACCCTTAATGAATCAAAATTAGAAAACTATATATAGATTTTACACCTTGACGGCGTCACGTTTTAGCTTGTGATAACTTCAACTAGCCGCCAAGAAAAAATTCGTATTGCCTAGATCCACTTCTGACGCCGTCATGTGCAAATTTACTCTGGGCCGTCACATGTATTTTGACCCTGACGGCCTTGGTGACGCCGTCGGGCCAAAATGCCTTGAAATTGTTCTGGGCCGTCATGTGTATTTTCCACATCCACCTCTTTTGCCACTCTTGACGCCGTCACTTGCAATGCCTTGACGACGTCAGTTACTGTTCCCAGCAAGGATTTTGAGACTTTGTCGTTTTCTTCACTTTTTCGCTACAAAAACGTCCAAAATGCTTCCTTTTGTAAATTTTCTGTCAAAAGTACCTAAAATGACAAAAGGAACGATTTAGGGCAAATAATTGATCAAATAATTACGAATTCAGGCTTAAATGACCCCCTAAAAGTGGTACACTTTTCGCCTTATCAAATACCCTAACACTTGAGATTTGCTTTTCTTCAAGCAAATGCGCTTTTATTCTAATCAAAATACAAGTTAGGGTTCATTTAACACTAAGATAAAAGTAATTACAACAAATAATCGTTCCACTTAAAACCAAAAATAAGCACGGAGGTTATACATTAGCACCTCACAAATAGTGTTTAGATACTCACATCTCTCGGGTGTAATAAAGTATATATCACAATAAGGAAATGGAAAACATCTCTCACTACCTGTCATAGCAAATAGATTACCATAGGCTTGGGAAAGGATCAAACCTCCACCACTTGGCGTAAGCACCTAGGATAAACTATCAAAGAGGTCTTTTAAAGGGTTATAACGTGAGGTGTAGGGATATGGTAAACACGGTTTTGTTGGATAAAGGCAATATTTACTGGTGGCGAGTTAATCATCTTGGTTAATTACATTTATAGCATGGTGTTGCTAAGCCAAGACTCGACTCGACTTAGGCTAATAAATCAAAAATAACAAAAACTTAAAATAAACATAGAATGAAACGGGATGGTAGTCCGTATGTTTTTCTCTTTTTCTATTTCAATTTTTATTTTTTTTCTTTTTTCTCTCTTTTTTTTCGATTTTTTTTCCATACACTTTTACCCTACCATCCAAAATAATACATTATAGGGGATTTGCATTCCCCTTACACTTGAACTTTTACATACTTTACAATCAACAATTATAATGACTTGAATTAAGATAATCAAAACACTTTGAGTACTTTTAAAATTAACGCACATATAGGGGTAATAATTGACATCATCCCTATTACTCCATAACACAAGTACTTTACCCATGAGTCCCAATCGTCCCAAAACAATATGTACAAGATATGACTCGACTTAGCAACCATGTAATCAATTAGACAATTAATTAAGGGATTAAACAAATAACAATAATGCACTAAAGATGAGTGCATACACGGAAGGCTAAGGCGATATTTGGGGTGGATTGTTAACAAATTCTTCCTTTAAGTAAAATGCTTAAAGTTAGAAATGAAAAAGATAGGCTCGGAGGGGTATACTAGGGGTATCGTGTACTAAAAATGAGTACAACGCAAAGGTGTGGGAAAATTAATTGACTTTATTAGTCAAGGTAGTTGACTTAAATGGTCAAGTAATTATGATACGGATTTAACACAAGGGTGGTCCTAATGCCTCTTATCATGTAGTAAATCCTACTACACGAAGGTAGTCTCACTAGCGATCTCGGGATGCATCACTAACGCAAGTTCTAGAATCTAAATACTACCGGTACACTCATAAGCACTAATAATGAATGCTTTTCCTAATAAATCTAAAGGCGAACCTCACATATTTGGGTGGAAAATTTTTCTGAGTGGTACGGTTTGTGTGCTAGTCATACAACTTCTATCCATGAGACGCTCATTAAGGCTAAAGCTTAACTCCTAAATGTTGTAAAAAAATTTAAATTTGGTGCTAAAATTGCCCTAACAAGTATTTCTCTTAGTTTTATTACACACCTACTATTGAACAAACAAACTCAAGCGTAATTGTATTCTCAAAAGTATCATCATTTACCCTCTCCTTACACTTAAGCTGAACATTGTCCCTAATGTTCAATGATAAGGATGTAAAAGAAAATAAGGTAAAAGAATGAAAACAAATACTCCCCTGATTCGTTCGGTGTAGATAGTGTGTCAACAAGGTTAGATCTTCTTCCAAGAAAATGAACTTTGAAAGCTTCCCTCCAGAAATATAAATCATCTTCTTGTCCAATGTAACCTGTTAAACCTGAGAAAACAATCAAGGCAAACCACGCGTAAAATCGGCGGCAATCTATATATACTAAAAATCTTAGAAAAAAAATTAAGATATAATGCTTGTGGAATGAATGTTTGCAGATTTCCTAGAGTTTATAAAACTAAAGAATCAACAAACACATTAAGACTCCGGTATAAACAAAACTCGCAAAATTTTCAGAATTTTTGTTCCTAACACCGTCAGGTTATAATTCCTGACGTCGTCAGAATGTTCCTGAAAAAATCTCATGTTAAGTTTCCGGAAAATTTCTGGAAAAAGTTATGCCTTACTTCCTGGAAATCCTACAAAACATCATTATGACTCGATACAAGCATTTGAGTCAAACAGTTACTAATATACATGTTCATTTAATATTTTTGTGGTTCATGCTCAATTTCGTTCTTATAAAAAATTTGGGTCTCCCCTTACACTTAGCTTTTGCAAAATACCTTTATATGTAATTAAGACGAAGTTAAAAACAAAATAAAGCATTTTCACAATTTACTTTGAACCATGATCCACAACCAATAAAAATAAAACACGTATACAAAAACAAATAAAATCAAACAAACAAAACAAATAAAACATGGGTTGCCTCCCAAGAAGCGCTTTTCTTTATTTACGAATCTTGTAGCTAGACTCAAAGTCATGGGCTATCCTATACGTGTGAGCTCCTCATCGAGGAAATCCTTGGGATTAAACTTAGGTTTCAATTTCCTATAGAATCATTTTCATATGCCATGATCCGTCACCTTTCTTGGGTGGCTTGTCCCAATTCCATTTACACTTATCCCCTTCCCTTTTCCACTTGTTCATTCCGAAATTGATAGGCATCACTTCTAGGAATTCAAGCATTTTCCTAAAGACTAAGGGATCCTCAAAAGGGTTTAGTTCTTCATCCCTAGCTATGAGTTGTTCCACCGAATGGGTTTTGTTTATAAACTCATATTCTAAATAAAATGGGCGTTGAGGTCCTATGAAATCTCCATTAACCCAAGGTCCATACCTATATGGTCTCCTATTCACATCTATCCAATGGGGTGTTGGTTCCTCATTAGTATCAATCATCGCACTTGAGGTAGCTGATGAGGCAAAAAGTGACCACTTTTAAGGGGTCATTTAAGCCCAAAGTTGAGATTATTTGATTAAATGTTGCCCTAAATCGTTCCTTTTGTCATTTTAGGTACTTTTGGAGTGAAATCTGGAAAAGGAAGCATTTTGGACGTTTTTGGAGCATAAAAGTGAAGAAAATGGCAAAGTCTTAATTTTCCTTGCTGGGAACACTACCTGACGGCGTCACAAGTTCCTTAATGACGGCGTCAAGAGTAACAAAAGAGGTGGATGTGGACAATACGCGTGACGATCCAGAGAGTTTTGTGCATTGGAGATGACGGCGTCACCCAAGGCCGTCATGGTCCAAGTATTAGTGACGGCCCAGAAGAAATTTACACATGACGGCGTCCCAATTGGATCTAGGCAAAACGATTTCATTATAGGCGGCGAGTTGACGGCATCACATGTTTACACATGACGCCGTCACCCTGTAAAATCTATATATAGTTTTCCAAATTTCATTCATTAGTGTGCAACTTTGAGGGAAAAACCCTAGGTCGAATTTTCCAGCTTTTTCAAGGGTATCAACCCTTTGAATCTTTCATGTTCAATTTGAGATAAGTACTCTTTCAATTCAATCAATATGTCTATGTGTTGTTTGAATATATCTTACGCTTGTCTTCAATTTAACATGTTCGGCTAGATCTCTTTTGTGTTTGCTTAGATGTAGTGAAACCTAGATGCTAATTATGGGTTGATTGTTTGTTTATAGTTGTTATGGATGATTGTATTCGATGTTAGGCTTAAGAAAACTTGCAGACTTTCATTGGTAACTTGCTTGAATGTCTTAAGAAACATGATCGGAGATGTACTACGATATTTGGTTGTATTTAATGTGTAGGAGAATTTTAATGATCCCATGTTAGGAGCTTCTAACGGCTCGACATAGGAGTGAAGTAGGATCCTATAGAGTTAGGGAATATTGTACACGACCCTATGACTAGTATTAAGGAATATGACCCGTCATCCATGCAATTGTACCAAGCTATCAACCTGTAAAAGATATCTAGGGAGTAATGAAACCTAAGTAAACACAACTTTCCCCATTATTGTTACTGATTGGGTCTAAACCGTTAGATATAATTGACCAAGGTCAATTAGTCAAAAACAGCTTATCCCAATACTCCGGTGATAGTATAGTGTTTCCCCGGGCCGTTAAAGTCCCAGCGAGATTGAAATGGTGCTTGAGGAATCGTTTATGAGTGAGTGGCACTGAGGACAGTAGCCAGATGATGTGGAATTGATATTGCTACTGTTATTATGGTATTTGTACACAGATATAATATTCACAAAAATCAGATACCAGATATATGCATGTATTCACAATTCAGATTTACGCAATCGGACTAAAAAAGTGGGATTTGGTATTTAACAAACTACAGGGGGTGCTTTTGAACTTTTTAAAACTTAAAATTAAAAGAAAAGTGAAAATAAAAATGAAATTATGAAAATGATTAAAATATTATTAAAATATTATTTAATTAATTAAAACTATTTAAAATCTAAATTAAAATCTAATTTAAATTAACAAAAAATGACAAATGATATAAATTAAACTAAAAATTAGCAAAAATATTTTCTAAACTTAAATTAGAACTTGAAGAAAGTATAAAAAATAAATATTTTTGTCTTTTTATGGATTTTTTTATTAATTAAAAACTATTTAACTTAATTAAACTAGTTAAACTACTTTTAATTACTATTAATACTAAATTAACTTAGAAAATTAAGAGAAAATTTATAAAATTACTTAACCATCACAGGAATCCTACAAAATTATAAAAACTCTAAAAATTATGTTTAAGATTAATTCACTAATTATTTACCTTTTAATTACTTTAATTATAATTTAAACAATTAAAATAAGAAAAATAGAAAATGAACAGTAGAATTTAAAAGTATATTTTTTAAAAGTCTATTATACTATATTAGAGCTAGGAAAAATATAAAATCTAGGTTTTACTTTATAAAAACTAAATATGATATTTAATACTTAATATTAATTAATAATTAAGAAAACTAAAATTAAATCTAATTAATACTAAATGACAGAATAAAAATCTAGAAAAATTACTAAATTTACTTTACTATATAAGGTAATTAATAAAAATATAAAAATGCTAAGTACTTAATTAAAATCTAAAAATGAAAATTAAAATTAAATTGAATTAAATAGAAACTATCACTTAATTTAAACTTGACTTTTTTGGATTTTTCTTTTACACACTAACTTTACTACTGGAAATGAGAAACTTTTGTGAAAATACTTTGAAAAATAGCTTATAAATAAGCTATAAGCACCCCCTTTGGCTATACAGTTGACTTATGTTGACTGTTTAGACAAATAAGATCAAATGAGTGAAGGTGGGGCCCACAATGGCAAAAATGGGTACAAACTAACTCAACAAACTCAAATAAGCCAGAAACAACAAGAAATAAGCACAAATAAGCTGTTAAGATCAAATTAAGCACTTGAGCACAATGAAAATTAACACAGAATGGGGACAGACTTGAGGGGCTAGACTAGGTGGGGTCCACTGAGTCTTAGGTCAAACCAAGAGTCAATACTTGATCTCTGGTAGGAGGAGGGTTGTCCAAACCAAGATTGAACCTCTGGGGTCCACTGGGTTAGGCTGCAGCCACCACTAAAGGTGGTGGTGTGGGTGAGGTCTGCTGGTGCAGCGGAATTGCTTGCCCTGCAAGTGATTTCCCTAGCCTGTGGGGCCTACACAAAATTTCACAAAAATCAAACAAAACTTGGAGCTTAAAGATCAGCTAGTAGACTATGACTACAACAAGTTTCAACCCTTAACTCCCATCACACAAATCACAATCTAACTTGGAATGTTTGCAAAAATCTGAGAAGATGAAATTTGACTTTTTAGTGAAATGTGAACTTTTGACTTTTTTGGATTTCTAATGGCTTTTGCTGATTAAAAATTAAGTTATAAGCTATATTAAAACTAGTTTACACTATATTAGCAACTAATGTAACTAATGAGATGGAATTAGACACCTAAAACTCTCACAGTTAACTGTGAGAGTTAAGATTTTGAGATTTTGACTTTGGACTAAAACAACAACTGGTTTAAGACTTTGTAACTATCAAATAGGACTATGGTATGCTGTCTACACTATTGTTGCCTTCTGGGATCCACAACAACACACCCAACTAGACTAATCCAAATACCCCTAATCTTGGACTGTTTTATGAATTTTAGAGCAGATGATCACAAGGGTATGCAAGCTTAATTCCAAACCACAAATTATAACTAATATAACTTATTTAAGTACTTGAAAACAGATTTCTACTACCACAACACCAGTATACTACTTAAACTATTATGGCATACAAATTTTGAGATATTAAGTAACTATGTAATCTAACAAGCTAGTAATGATTACTAAGCTAAAAACAACTAAAACACAACCAACTAGCACAGATTAACACAAATGAGCAATGATCAAACAATCAAACTAAGGCTTACTCAGAACTAGGATTTAAGTGGAAAAATGAAATAAGCAAATTCTTACAAGGATACCCTTAGCATGAACAGAGGGTTTTCCTATGAAGCCTATCTTTAGATAGGCAAATTCCAGCTCCAATCTTGCTCACCAATCCTTCTTCCAACCTGAAAACAAGAATCAAAACACCACAGTTGACCAAAGTTGACTTATTTTGTATTTTTGGTTTTCTTCTAGTATAACTGATTTTTAGAGTCTCTAAAGCTTTAATAAGCTTATTGGAACCTATGTGACTTATTTTCAGTCCATAGTTCAGTACACCAATAACACTTGAGCTATTTGAATAATTCAGAATTTAAGTAAATTGCAAAGATGAAAGACAAAATTGGAACTTGTGATTTTATAACTTCAAAAGGTTTAAATTACACTACTAACACTGTTACAATGCTTGAAATTGAAAAGATTACACTAATTTGAAAGATACTTTAAATTCGACACAAATTAAGACTAATTAAACTACACTCTCTTCCTTGCAACTCCTCTACCTTTTATAGCCATCCCTTAGGTCTTCTGGTTGTATCCTCATCATTTCCCACCTCTCTTTGATAACTTTGGTCCACTCTCAAGGTGCCACGTATTTTGGCGGGAAAGTTTGCCTTTGCAAATTGGTTCTGATAGCGTGCAACTGGGGGGGGGGGATTTATTGTGGGTGGCTTAGTTAGGTGTGGTAGCATTAATTGTGGAAGAGATGGGCAAGTTGGGGTGGTGGCTGCAATACCATGGTGGTTTGGTGGTTTTCTGGGTGAGAGGGAAAAGGGGAAAGGGAAGGGTTTGACTGGTTTTGACCATAGTCAAATAGTTTGACCCCGGTATTATAATTTTGGGTTTTGTGGTGGGCTGGTATTCATTGGGCTTGGACAAAAAGGGTGGGCTGGGTAACATTTATTGGATTTGGTTTTGGTGGATAATAATAATAAGGATCCGGTTTGGTTTTGGTTTAACACAAGGACTATTTTTGTAATTTTTCAAAAGTTGAGGGGTGGGATTTGGCATGTTTTCAAATTGTTTCCAAGGGTGTATTATGCCATATCATGAATATTGCAAGGTCCTTTGATGATTTTTCAAATTTATTTTCACCAGGGACTGAAACCGTCAAACTTTCAAACTTCAGGGACCATTTGTGTAATTTTCACCAAAATTTCCACCAAGGACCAATCCTATCATAAAAGGTTAGTGCAAGGACAAAATTTTGTTTTTCTCAAAGTTTTTCATATCCCAGGGACTATTTTTGACAATTTTCAAAGTTTAGGGACTAAACTTGACATTTTGTGAAAGTTTGCACCAAAGGACTATTTGTGTAACTTTTTGATTTACAAGGACCTTTGGTGAATTTTTCATGTTTTTAGAATGACCAGGGACTAGATTTGACAACTTTTGAAAGTTGGGGGACTGAAACTGCCAATTTTGCAAACTTTGTGCGTTTTTCTTCTGTTTTTGATACTTTTGCATTTGAAACATGTAAAACACTTTCCTGGGATATTTTCACTATTTTGATTCATTATTGAGTGTTTTTAGATGTTTTGGCAGCTCAGAAAAGGTAAAAATGATGAGTATTTACACACTCATCAGTTACACCACAATAGTATAATTAAATTAATTTTCATTTCTGTCATTTTATTTTGATTGCATCTTAGTTAATTGGGTTAGTTGGCTAGCAACTAATTCCGCCCAATCTTCCAAAACCCAAGATTTTAATTGCTTTTATAAAACATAAAAATACAAAAAGAATCATCCCTCACCTCTAGACTTAGTTTTGGGGACTTTCTAATCCTAGTGACACTATTCCTGAGTTGAACGATCAATCCCCCGGTACTTGTCACTATACTATACTAAAACAATCAGGTACACTGCTTGGTGGGGGTTGTAAGCTTCTCGAGATCCCTCGAGAGGTAAAGCCTGGTGCAATTCCGACGGATCAAGTTTTTGGCGCTGCTGCCGAGGAATAGTTATTGTCTAGGTTAGGATTTCTTTTTATTAGGTCTACTTGCTAGATTCCTTTCTAGTAAGATTTTATTTTTATTTTTAGGTTTTCTTTAGTCTATCTTATTTCTTTGTGTCTTTGTTCGTAACCTTTACCATCCGACATCATGGAAGGTGGTAACCTATTTGAACCTATCAACCCACCATAACAAAACCACCCACAAAACCCACCTCTTAGGCCCCGAACCTTAGGAGAGTATTCCCGTCCTAGCGACCAAGGCTATCGAAACACTATTGAGCTCACTCAAGGAGCCAATGTGTCCCCCTTGCGATCCGACACCATCCGGTTGGTGCAAAGCGGATGTGCATTCCATGGACTTCGTTCCGAAATCCTAATCAACATCTCAAGGATTTCCTTAAAATCGTAGATTCTATAGACCTTGATGTTACAACTAGAGAGTCGACCCGATTACGCCTATTCCAATTCTCTCTACGTGATCAAGCTAGTCAATGGCTTGAACGTTTACCCGCGGGATCCATCACCTCATGGGATGATCTCACCACTCGTTTCCTTGCTCAATTTTTCCAACCAGGAAAAACTACCAAGCTTAGAAATGAAATCTTGATGTTCCAACAACGTCAAGGTGAAACTCTATATGAAGCATGGACTCGTTTCAAGGACTTACTCCAAAAATTCCCTCACCATGGTATAAATCTTTGGATATTTGTTCAAATCTTCTATGACCATGTCGACTTTCACACTAAACGCACCATTGATTGAGCCGCCGGAGGCAGGTTGCGTGATAAAGACGCCGAGGAATCTTGGGAAATTATCAATGAGCTTGCCTTCGACATTCAAGAGTTATGGGAAGTTACTCATGTTATAAACTCGGCTATCAACGCAATCTCGACACCTGGAGAAACCAATCAAATCTCCGAAGAACTCCTGTGCAAACTTGAGACAAAGGTTGACTATCTCATGGAAAAACAAAAGAGGCCTTTGAGTCCTAGACGGGCAACAGTCAATTCGGTCTCAAATACGAGTCCGACGCCGTTTTCTGAGTCACCTTCTAAAGAGAATGTCGAAACCTTTCAAAATTATACTCCACCTTATTCACCTCCTCAAAGCCTTGGCCCGGAATTCGAAGCTCGAATGAGAGAGTACATGGAAACCCATTCTGAGCGACTTGCTAAATTCGAGGAAGCTGTTTATAAACAAAAGGAGGAGATGCAAGAGAAAATGAAGGAGATGATGAGCATAGTGGAGGAATACGCAAACCAAAAAACCCCAGAAATGATGTTACTAAGAAAAGAAAGCGCTACCCCCACTACCCGATTTGTTAATTCTATCACAATTGTCCACGAGGATAATGAGGAAAATGAAACCCCTAGTGAACAAACCATTGAGGAACCGCCAAAATCCCAATCATTAGGTTACTACCTAAAAAATGATATAAATGAGGATACCATAACAAATTGGATAAAAGGTTACGGGCGTAACCAATCCTCCAAACAGGTTTCAAAGAAGGAGAAAGAGGGGGAAGATGAGTATGATATATTACCTGGGGGACCGGTATTCGAGAAACTACTTGTACAAAAAGTAGCTACTAAGCAGATGGCTTGTGGGAACTTTGAGATGCCAGGCATCATTGGGAATTTGCAATATCTGAATGCTTTCGCCGATCAAGGATTGGAAGTAAGTCTTATGCCCCTAACTATCTACACCCAACTAACCTCAGAGATGCCAGCAACCACCCGTGTTAGGCTATCTTTCACTGGTCACTCTTATGTGTACCCTTTGGGAATTGCAGAGGATGTGCTGGTCAATGTTGCAGGATTCATGTATCCCGTTGATTTCATGATCATCGATGATTAAGGAGGTGGATGCATGTCAATAATCCTTGGGGCACCAGTCCTCACCACCACAAGAGCAGTTATTAGGTATGAAAAAAGGGAAATTGAGCTTAAGTCAGGGAAAAGAAAGATTAGCTTTCCCATGACCCCACGATGTGCACAAGAAAGCTTGATGAAGAGAAAGCTCAAAAACAATATTGACACATCGCCTAATCATGTTCAAGAAAAAATTCTTGCATGGGAAACAAGGATCAAAAGTTACAAAGAAACTGAGCCCGAGAGAGGCAAAAGCTACAATAAAGTTCATGTCAAGTTTGAATGTAGTCAACCGACGGAGAATCATGTACCATTCGCGAAAGGAGACCTGGTACTCTTAAGACACTAAGAGATAATAACACCTATCGATAAGCCAAGTCCTTGGTGGTATGGACCATTCACAATTGAAAGTGTACGCCAAGATGGGATAGGTACCTTGAGCAGTAAAGGAGGAGGGGAGGTGACTGCGAGTGTCGATCGATTGAAACATCACTACCACGATAGTGAGGATCATAACTATATGGGATTCGTCATCTCGAGAGATGAGGTCACATAATTGCCTAATACCTTGAGTCTAGCTACAAGACTCATAAAATAAAGAAAAGCACTTCTTGGGAAGCAACCCATGTTTTGTGTGATTTTCATTTGTTTGAATATTATTTGCTTCCGTATGCATGCTTTATTTTTATTGTTGGTAGATCATGTTTCAAACTAAAATTGTGATAATGCTTTATTTTTTTGTTTAACTTCGTCTTAACTTCATATAAAGGTATTTTGCAAAAGCTAAGTGTAAGGGGAAACCCCGAATTTGTTTCTAAGAACGAAATTGATGTTGATTCGCCACAATATTAAATGAGCATATGTATTAGTATTTGTTAAGAGTCAAATGCTTGTATCGAGTCATAATGATGTTTTACAGGATTTTCCAGGAAGTAGGACATAAGTTTTTCCAGAAATGTTCCAAAAACTTAACGTAAAGATTTCAGCAAGTCACTTCTGACGGCGTCAGGAGTTAACTCCTGACGGCGTCATGTGTAAAATTCTGGAAATTTTGCGAGTTTTGTTTTTCTAACGGAGTCTTAAAGTTTTTGTTAGTTCTTTAGTTTTATAAACTCCAGGAAATCTGCAAACATTCATTCCACAAGCATTATATCTTAATTTGTTTTCTAGGACTTGTTAGTATATATAGATTGCCACCGATTTTACGCGAGGTTGCCTTGTTTGTTTTCTCAGGTTTAACAGGTTATATATGACAAGAAGATGATTTATTTTTCTGTAAGGGAAGCTTTGAAGATTCATTTTCTTGGAGGAAGATCTAACCTTGTTACCACACTATCCACACCGAACGAATCAGGGGAGTATTTGCTTTCATTCTTTTACCTATTTTACTTTTACATCCTTTAATTGAACATTGGGGACAATGTTCATCCTAAGTGTAAGGGGAGGGTAAATGATGATACCTTATAGGATACTATTGCACTTGAGTTTGTTTGTTTGATGGTAGGTGTGTAATAAAACTAAGAGAAATACTTGTTAGTGTAATTTTAGCGCCAAATTTAAATTTTTTTACAACATTTAGGAGTGAAACTTTAGCCTAAGCAAGCGTCTCATGGATAGGAGTTGTATGACTAGCACAAAACCGTACCATTCAAAAAAATTTTCCTCCCAAATATGTGAGGTTCGCCTTTAGATTTGATAGGAAAAGCATTTATTATTAGTGCTTATGAGTGTACTGGTAGCATTTAGATTCTAGAACTTGCGTTAGCGATGCATTCCGAGACCGCTAGTGAGACTACATTCGTGTAGTAGGATTTACTACATGATAAAAGGCATTAGGATCACCTTTGTGTTAAACCTGTATCATAATTACTAGACCATTTAAGTCATATTACTTGGCTAGTAAAGTCAATTAATTTTTCTCACACCTTAGCGTTGTACTCATTTTTAGTACACGAAACCCCTAGTACACCCCTCCGAGCCTATCTTTTCGTTTCTAACTTTAAGCATTTTACTTAAAGGAAGAATTTGTTACAACCCACCCAAATGTGAAACCAAATCGCCTTAGCCTTCCGTGTTTGCACTCATCTTTAGTGCATTATTGTTACATGTTTAAACCCTTAGTTAATTATCTAATTGATTACATGGTTGCTAAGTCGAGTCATATCTTGTACATATTGTTTTGGGACGATTTGGACTCATGGGTAAAGTACTTATGTTATGGAGTAATGGGGAAGAACATCGTTTATTACCCCCATATGTACTTTAATCTTAAAAAGTACTGCAAGTGTTTTGATTATCTTGATTCGAGTCATTAGATTAGTTTATTGTAAAGTATGTAAAATTTCAAGTGTAAGGGGAATGTACATTCCCTATGATGTATTATTTTGGATGGTAGGGTAAGAGTGTATGCAAAAAAAAAAAAAAAAAAAAAAAAAAGAAAAAAAAAGAGAAAAAAAAACATACGGACTACCATCCCATTTCATTTTATGTTTGTTTTATGTTTTTGTTATTTTTGATTTATTAGCTTAAGTCGAGTCTAGTCTTGGCTTAGCAACGCGATATTGTACATGTAATTAACCAAGATGATTAACTCGCCACCAGTAAATATTGCCTTTATCCAACAAAACCCTTTGAAAGACCTCTTTGATAGTTTATTCCATATCCCTACACCGAACGTTATAACCCTTTGAAAGACCTCTTTGATAGTTTATCCTAGGTGCTTACGCCAAGTGGTGGAGGTTTGATCCTTTCCCAAGCCTATGGTAATCTATTTTCTTATGACAGGTAGTGAGAGATGTTTTCCATTTCCATATTGTGATATATACTTTATTACACCCAAAAGATGTGAGTATATAAACACTATTTGTGAGGTGCTAGTATATGACCTCCGTGCTTGTCTTTGGTTTTTAGTGGAATGATTATTTATTGTAATTACTTTTATATTAGTGTTAAATGATCTCTAACTTGTATTTTGATTAGAATCAAAGCGCATTTGCTTGAGGACAAGCAAATCTCAAGTGTAAGGGTATTTGATGAGGCGAAAAGTGAACCACTTCTAAGGGGTCATTTAAGCCCGAAGTTGAGATTATTTGATCAAATATTGCCCTAAATCGTTCCTTTTGTCATTTTAGGTACTTTTGGAGTGAAATCTGAAAAAGGAAGCATTTTGGACGTTTTTGGAGCATGAAAGTGAAGAAAACGGCAAAGTCTTAATTTTCCTTGCTGGGAACAGTACCTAACAGCGTCACAAGTTCCTTAATGACGGCGTAAAGAGTAAAAAAAGAGGTGGATGTGGACAATACGCGTGACGACCCAGAGAGTTTTGTGCATTGGAGATGACGGCGTCACGCAAGGCCTTCATGGTCCAAGTATTAGTGACGGTCCAGAAGAAATTTACACATGATGGCGTCACAATTGGATCTAGGCAATACGATTTCATTATAGGTGGCGAGTTGACGGCGTCACATGTTTACACATGACGCCGTCACCCTGTAAAATCTATATATAGTTTTCCAAATTTCATTAATTAGTGTGCAACTTTGAGGGAAAAACCCTAGGTCGAATTTTCCAGCTTTTTCAAGGGTTTCAACCCTTTGAATCTTTCATGTTCAATTTGAGATAAGTACTCTTTCAATTAAATCAATATGTCTATGTGTTGTTTGAATATATCTTACGCTTGTCTTCAATTTAATATGCTCGGCTAGATCTCTTTTGTATTTGCTTAGATGTAGTGAAACCTAGATGTTAATTATGGGTTGATTGTTTGTTTATAGTTGTTACGGATGATTGTATTCGATGTTAGGCTTAAGAAAACTGGCAGAATTCCATTGGTAACTTGCTTGAATGTCTTAAGAAACATGATCGGAGATGTACTACGATATTTGGTTGTATTTAATGCGTAGGAGAATTCTAATGATCCCATGTTAGGAGCTTCTAACGGCTCAACATAGGAGTGAAGTAGGATCCTATAGAGTTAGGGAATATTGTACACGACCCTACGACTAGTATTAAGGAATATGACCCGCCATCTATGCAATTGTAACAAGCTATCAACCTGTAAAAGATATCTAGGGAATGGTGGGTTGGAGTTTTGGGCTTTTGGGATGGTTTTGGGTATTATTTCTTTTGGACTTGGACCATGGTTTTTGTTTTAGAATTCGGTTTGGTATAGACTAAATAATCACAAGGACCTATTGTGTAATAAATTTAAAATGTAAGAACTCATCCTGCCAACTTCCAGTAATGTCTTCCAAGGGTTATTTTTGTCATCCTTAGATAATTAGAGGACTTTGTTTGTCATTTCTTCAAATATACTTCAAGGGACTTAATTTGCCAAATCCTGAAACATGAAGGACTAATCTAGCCAAGTCTTCAAACTTTGCTCCAAGTGTCAATCTTGTAAATTCTGAGCTTCATAGGACTTCTTTTGACTTTCTGAGCTCAGCTTTTGACTTTTGTATCCTAGCTCTGACTTTTGACACTCGTTCCACTCTCGTGCTCGTTTTTGATGGTTTTCCTTGATTTTTATGTTCATTTATGAAATATCCGTTCCTGCACATTGACAAACACAAAAACACACAATCATTGGCAATTTGGGTTAGCTTTTAATTTATTTGGTCTTAATTTGGACAAGAAAAAGTATGTGAAATAACACATACCAAAATCCCTCAGACTAAGGTATTGTCGTGTCCTCACGCAATGTGATCAATTCACGCTTTTGAGATAAATAATTTCATAACTCTTCCTACTGACTTTGTAAAGTAGCAAGGAGGATCAAAAGAAGTTACGAAATCATTTAATCCCGAAAACGCTCTGGTTTTCCAATTTTATTTCTTATACTACTTATTACTACTATTTTTGTATTTTTCATTTTATTTATGTGACGGTATGTTGATTTTCATTATTTTTCAATAATTTTTAGGGTTCAAAAGTAGGAACACTACTCATGGAGAAGTTATCATACGGATAGAAATCGTCATCCTTGATTTTTCACGAGCCCCCAAACTAAGTGTAAAAACGAGATCACAGCTTACTTATAAGTTAGATGCCAACACTACTCATAAAAGTTACTTGTGAAATAACCTCTCGCTCCCATTTTCTTAATGTATCTAGATTTTTTTTTGAGAAATGAATTACTTCATATTTTCTCATTTTGATATGTTTTTATCCGATAAAGTTACCAAGTTTAGACGGTAAGTAGTTTTTCATCTTCTCTCAAGAACCACTGCTTTAGAAATTTGGTTCACATCAAGGAATTGGGGTACATATGAACTCATATATAAGTTGAGGAGAACTACACGTGCACCTCATGTGACTGATTCAGGACCATCCATATGCACCTCATACGCCATCAACTTTTATAACAACTTAAGCACTTATTATTACATACTTATCACATTGATTTTTTTTTTCACAACAATAACCATGGAACTTATTGAGTAGTTCCAAAACCTCATACATTACAACTTTTATTACTTTTGACTTTATTTTTTTATGATGTATCCTTGATATGTACCCAACTTTTAAACAAAGATTCTTTTAAGAGGATAAAAAACTAAATTTCGCCCAAACCTAAATACCTTTAATTAACCTAGAACATCTATTATTAAGGTGAAACAATTTGATGGGAGCAAAAAGCCACAAGTACCTTCCATGAGCTCTAAAGAGAACCAACTACTCCACGTTTAGCATCTAACTTCTAAATAAACTCTATCATCTCTCGCTCTTCGCACATTTAAAAATCTCAAATAATGAGATTCGCGAATGCTTAGCCGATAATCAGCCACGCATATATAAAGTCAAATACGGAAACTTTCAAATTCTTGGAAAAGTATTCGCGTTTTCTAGCTCCTTATGTAAAAGACTGGCAAAATCTATTAAGCCATGTATTTCTAAAGTCAAGTATGGGAACTTGCAGATTCTTAAGAAAGAATTCGCATTTTATAGCTCCTGGTTTACAAGACTAGTATAAGCTTATATGATTATCATTGGTTAAGGGAACAAGCTAGGGCTCAACACGCCCGGTCAAGTCAAAATATTTATTCCTACTCTTGTCAGCGGGAAAGTCAACAAGGTGTCAAAACTTATTATATTTTTGCACAATTTTTTTAATTTTTCACATTTTTTGTGCTTTTTCACAACATTTTCATCATTTTTCTTCAAAACTATTCAAATTTTTAATTTTTTCAATTTTTTTCAATTTTTGAGGGAAAACGGAGTTGCGAGAGTAAACGACAAGGTGAAAGTGCTAGGTCAAATCGAATCGAAGATTCACCCCCCCCCCCCCCCCCCGACTAGAATGGAACATTATCCTCAATGTTTTATGGGTAAAGGTAATCCTAACAAAAATCTAGGGCCATTTATTAATTATGCAAAAGATAACGTTAGTCGATAAGATTTTCGGATATAGGATTTCTATAAGCATCGATGAATAATACTCAAGGGAGAGAAATACAATACCACGAGCACAAGAGTCATCATAAATCGGGGACAATCCTGGACAATCATAAACAAACAACTACGAAACAGGAGAATGGAAGAGGTCGCCCCCTCACGTCATTTGTTAGAAATAAGAATTTTAAGAAGATTAATTGGATAAGCATGGGGTGCCTCCCACGAAGATCTTTGTTTTTGGTCACCGAGTCACGTAGCTTGACTCAATCCCCGAATTCAGTTGTCCTTGGGGAAAGTTTGGAGATCCGGGACTACCTTATGTGGCATGTCCCCTCCGAAGTAATGTTTGAGTCGATGACCATTCACCTTAAAGTTGGGACTGTAAGGAATTATTGAAGATACTGCTGACTGATACTCCTGACAGGTTCCTGCGGAAGCTTAGAGTGTTTCTGCTGATGAATGGTTCCTGCGGACGTATAGAGATCCTACGGATAGAGTTAAACCGTGGATAGAACTTATGTAATTTAGGACAAGATATGTAGAATATATTTTATTAGTTTATTATTATTCGTTTCTTGTAAGAAAGGTTAGGGTTTCCATTAGTATATAAGGAACCCTAGTTCATTGTATTATGCACGATTTTCATAACATCATTAGTGAACGTATATTGATCTATAGAGGATCAAGTTTAGTATATAAGTTTGTTTTTATATTCCGCAATAATTACAAGCTCACAGAGATTATCTAACTTAGTATTACTGGTGATTACATTAGTAGGCTAACGATCTATTGGCTCAAGATCTATCATGATATAGATCCTAACAAGTGGTATCAGAGCCACGAGATACTCTCTGTAACCTCAAGACAATCACATAACTTTTCACTCAGTACCAATGGGAGACAAACCAAGAAGTGATGTTACTCTCTCAGAAGCAGGCTCTCTCCCTCAACAACTACAACAGGTAGCCTTCTCTAACAGCAATGCCAAGCTTCCTTTTCTAAGGAAGGATGAGTATGAAATCTGGGCGATGACGATACAAAACTGGATTGCAAGTGTTGACTATAACCTCTGGAATGTTATACTCAATGGTTGCCGTCCTAAAAAGCAAACTGTAGATGCTGATGGCAAAATCAAGATTGTGGAACCTGTTTCTGCTGAAGAAATTCTTGCTATACAAAGGGAGAATAAAGCAAGAACTATATTGCTGCAGGCAATCCCTGATGACCACATGGGAGATTTTCATTCCATGACTGATCCAAGAGAAATCTGGTGGGCTATAAAAGCTAGATTTGGGGGGAATGAAGAATAAAAAAGGATGAGAAAGAGTATGTTGAAACAAGAATTCCAAGAATTCAAAATAACTGAAGAAGAAGGTCTCCACAAAGGCTATGACAGGTTTCAGAAGATACTGAGTCACTTGAATCAGCTTCTAGCCAGACCTGACAATGAGGAGGTGAATTCCAGGTTTCTAAGAGGCTTGCCTCCCTCATGGTCTCAGGTGAGTCTATCATTGAAAACCAAAGGTGGCCTGGACTATCTCAGTTTTGATGACTTGTGCAACAAACTCAGAGCTTTGGAAGGCGACATAAAGGGATTCTCTCCATATGCAGCAATTCCTTCACAATATGCATTTGTCAGTTCTAACTCAAACTACATGCCACATACCTATACAAGTCCATCCCCAGTACCACAGGCTTACTCAAGTCCATCCACTCTAAGTCAAAGTCTTCCCATTACCACATTGTCTTTTTCAAATGCTAATCCAGTAACTCATCCAAAGATTAGTAATGTGATGGAAGATGTACTTCATTCATTTGTTGCTGAAGTTGATAAACAACAACAAATAGCTTATGAAGATTTTGAGCAGATTGATGAACTTGCTTTAGAAGAGTTGGAATTAAAGTGGAAAATGGCTATGCTCTCCCTCAAGGTCAGAAGATTTGAGCAAAAGGTTGGCAAAAAGCTCAATGTTGATGGTAGAGATGCAGCTCGATTTGACAGGAGGAAAGTGAAGTGCTATGCTTGTGGAGAAATTGGCCATTTTGCAAGAGAGTGCACAACCAAGAAGGGTGAAGCTAATACCAGATACTCAGCATACAAGAAGAAAGAGGTGGAGGCTGGTGAATCAAAAGCCTTGGTAACTGCTATAGATGCTGGTGTTGACTGGAATGAGCATGAAGATGCAACAAGCAGCCCTCCTCAAATCTCCTGCATGGCTAGTTGTGATGATGACTTCGGCCTCATGGGCATCTCTCCTCAGGTATCTACTTGTGTTTGTGATTGTGATTCTAAATATACAACTCTAAAAGAAGCTTATGATGAGATGAAACCAAAATATAATGAGTGTTTTATTGAAGCTGCAACTTACAAAGAAGCTTTTAAAACCTTAGAACAACAGAAGATGTGGTTTCAGCAAAATCAATTAGCTTATGAGGAAAAGATTAGAGTTTTAAGTAGAGACTTAGAGAATACTAGCAATGAATTAAAATTTTCTGAAAAAGAAAAAGCTAGAATTGAGTCTGAGAAAGATGTTTTGCAAGAGAAATTGGATAAAGAAGTAGCTAGGCATAAAGAGTGGCTAGTTTCAGGTGATAAATTATCTAGGTTACTCTACAGTAGTAAGTCTGTAACATCTGAGATAGGTCTAGGGTTTAAGAAATATGTTGGTCCAGAAGCAAATCACTATTTAGATAAGAAAAATCATAATTATTTTGTCCCTATAAACTATCTAAAGGAAGGTGAGATGCATGTTGTACCAGGACCTATCAGAGGTGTATTCATGCCTACCACCAAAACATCTGACTTTGATGGTTCACACCATCTGTTTGGCAAAAAGTCTAAAGTCTTGCCAAACAAGTCTGGAGACTCTCCAACCACAGGAACCCCTAAGCCTACATCCCATAAGTTGGACTTACCAGAATCAAAGGAAAACACTGGCATTAGGATCAATGACTCCCCTGACTCTAGAAGTATATCTAGTAATGATTCTAACACTTATGTCTCTTGTTCTTCCAGGGACAAGGCCTCAGAGACCTCTAGTTATGCCAGCTGTGATTCCAAGACCAAGTCAGACTCACCCAAGTCCTCAATAAAGCTTTCTGACAAGTCATCTTATAAGTCTGTGGACTCTGAAGTTGCTGCTGATGAAGTTCCTTCTAAGACAACCTCTTCTGAAGACTTGTTATTTACTTCTTTTGAAAACAATTCCTTTCAGTATTTGCAAAACAATTCTATTTCTGGTGTTTCTTTGAATAATTCTGTGTTTAATAAGACATCTTTTGGATTTAATAAATCTTCTAAGAAGAAGAAGTGTTTTGTTTGTGGTAGCAAATTGCATTTGATTAGGGATTGTGAATTTCATGATAAGAGGATGGGTGTTTCTGTTGTTAATAATAGACCTAGACAAAAGTGGACTAACACTTGTACCAAACCCACATTAGTTCCACAGGCAAATTACAACATCAACAGAATGCATTCCATTCCTGCTGATTGGTCTGTTCCTTCTGATAGGTCTATTTCTACTAGTAGATATATGAATACCAATAGAAATAGATATGGGTCAGGACCATTTTATGGATTTAATAATTGGTATGGATATAATGACCCAATGTTTATGGGAAGGGCTACTTGGGATTCTGCTGAAAAGTCCTCAGCAGATTGTTCTTGGACATATAAAAGGCCATATAACTACAGGGATTCCAGGAACAATTGTGGATCTAACACATTTTCTTGGGTACATCATAATGATCCACAGGGCAGGCTCAAGTCTTTCATGACTTAAGTCTTTTAACATATTAATGTTGTTGTATATTAACTTTTTTTGTTGTAGGCACATCCTCTTCTTAATAAAGACTTAGGTATTGTTGATAGTGGCTGTTCAAGAAACATGTCTGGGAATCAGGAGAAGCTACATGATTTTGTACCTTTTAATGGAGGTATAGTGATGTTTGGAAGTGGGGTAGGAAGGATCACTGGCAAAGGTACCATAAGAACTCCAAAGGTGGATTTTGAGAATGTCTACTATGTGAAGGAACTTCAAGGATTCAATTTGTTCTCAGTTTCACAAATTTGTGACAAAAAGCTTCCTGTACTTTCACTGAAGAGGGTTGTCTCATTCTTTCATCTGAGTTCAAAATACCTGATGACAATCATGTATTGCTGAAGGCTCCAAGAAATCATAATCTTTATACATTTGAATTGAATGATGTCAAGCCAGAAGGTGATCTAACATGTTTGGTGGCTAAAGCATCCTTGGATGAATCTACAAAATGGCATAGAAGGATGGCACATGTTAATTTCAAAGTTATCAACAAACTTGCTAAAGATGGACTTGTTCATGGACTTCCTTCCAAGATCTTCACCAATGAGCATAATTGTGTTGCCTGTAACAAGGGTAAGCAACACAAAGCTTCCTATAAGGCCATTACTGCTGTGAGCACAATCTCAGAACCATTGCAGCTACTTCATATGGATCTTTTTGGTCCAACATCCATCAGGAGTATTGATCATAAGTACTTTTGTTGCTTTCAGTAGATTCAGTTGGACATTCTTTTTGGTGACTAAAGATCAAACCTTTCAGGCACTAAAAGAATTTATAGCTCTCATTGAAAATCAACTTAACAAGAAGATTAAGGGTATTAGGTGTGACAATGGGACAGAGTTCAAAAATGCTAATCTCATTGAACTTTGTGGTTTAAAGGATATTAAAAGAGACTATAGCACTCCTAGGACTCCACAACAGAATGAGGTTGTAGAAAGGAAGAATAGAACCCTTATAGAGGCTGCAAGATCCATGCTTGCTGACTCTAAACTTCCCACCATGTTTTGGACTGAAGCAGTTGGCACTGCTTGTTATGTATTGAATAGGGTGTTGATTACTATACCTCATAATAAGACACCCTATGAGCTATTGACAGGGAAGAAACCTACCATTGAACACTTGAAACCTTTTGGTTGTCAGGTGACTATTCTAAACACAAGTGATCACTTAGGAAAATTTGAAGCAAAAGCTACTGAAGGGTATATTGTTGGTTACTCAGCTCATAGCAAGGCTTACAGGGTATATAACTTGGCTGCAAAGAAGATAGAAGAGACTCTTAACATGAAATTTTTGGAGGAGAATGAAAATGTTCAGGGAAAAGGTCAAGAATGGTATTTTGACCTTGATTACTTAATAGATTATTTGGGGTATGCTAGACACAAAACTAACCCCTCTGCAGGTATACAAGTGTCATCTTCTAACAGTGCAAGTACCCTACAGGATGATTCAAACAGTGATTCAGAATGTGATGAACCCACTATTGTTGTAACTACTCTACCAATTCAAATAGCAGATCCTCCTAATAAAGAAGCCTCTGATGCCAAATCTGCTGATGATGTGGATACCTCAACCTATGCAGAAGATCTTGCTAGACTCAAAAAGCAAGAACATGCAGCTGCTGAGGAAGCTAAAAGACTTGGTCTTGAATTTGCTCAAGACAATGAAGCACTCTTAAAACATGCTGCTGTTGAAGAGAGCAAAAAATCTAGTTCTGCTGATACATCTGCTGATGCAGCTACTGATTCTGCTGATAGTGATTCTACTGAAGGCATTTCTGCTGCAGTTCCTGTTTCCACTGAAACATCCACAAGCTTGGATGAACTTTATGGCAGGTTTCCAATTCCCTCAGATCTTGCTAATGTTGAGCAAGGTGATGGCATTTTTCAATCAGCTTCTTATGGTGCAGAATTTGCTCCTACACTAACCAATCTTGATACCTCCATTGATGTTAATCCTGTTGCAACTAAAAGGATCAACACCATTCATCGACACGATAATATACTTGGTGATCCAAATGCTATGGTTCTTACCAGGAGTGCCATTAAGAATACCAAGTTTGGGCAATGTGCATTTCTAACTTATGTATCCACTCAGAAGAGAGACAATCACACAGATCAAAAGCATTGTTTGTTTGCTTGTTTCTTGTCCCAAGTTGAACCAACAAGCATTAAACAAGCTTTGAGTGAACCTAGTTGGGTTGAAGCTATGCAAGAAGAGATGCAACAATTCAAGAATCAAGATGTTTGGGTCCTTGTTGATCTTCCAGCAGGGAAAATTGCAATTGGGACCAAGTGGATATTAAAATGCAAGAGGGATGCTCGAGGTATTGTGGTGAGAAATAAAGCAAGATTGGTGGCTCAAGGTTTCAGACAAGAAAAAGGGATTGACTATACTGAGGTCTTTGCACCAGTTGCTAGGGTTGAGGCAATTAGATTATTTTTAGCCTTTGCCTCATATATGGGGTTTAAGGTCTATCAGATGGATGTCAAGAGTGCCTTCCTCTATGGCAAAATTGAAGAGGAGGTATATGTTACTCAACCACAGGGCTTTGAAGACCCCCATCATCCTAAGAAGGTGTACAAAGTTGTTAAGGCACTTTATGGACTTCACCAAGCACCAAGAGCATGGTATGCTAGACTGTCCACATTTCTTTTGGAGCATGGCTATAGAAGAGGAGCTATTGACAAGACCCTATTTATTAAGAAAAACTCAAAGGACATCATTCTAGTACAGGTTTATGTCAATGACATTATTTTTGGATCCACAAAGGAAGCATGGTGCAGGGAATTTGAAGAATTGATGAAAGGTGAATTTTAGATGAGTGCAATGGGGGAGTTAACCTTTTTCTTAGGGCTACAAGTCAAACAACAACCTGAAGGGATTTTTATCCATTAGGAAAAGTATGTTAAAGACATTTTGAAAAAGTTTGACTTTGAACTCTTGAGGACTGCTACTACTCCATATGAACCACCCATGCTTAAATATCCAAAATGAACAAGATGAGGCTGTGAATGTTCATCTCTATAGATCCATGATTGGATCACTCATGTATCTCACAGCTTCTAGGCCTGACATTACCTTTGCTTTCAATGCTTGCTCAAGACATCAAGTCACTCTACTGACTTCACACCTAAATGCAGTAAAGAAGATTTTCAAGTACATCAAAGGCCAACCCAAGCTAGGCCTCTGGTACCCAAGGGAATCACCATTTGTGTTGGAGGCTTACAGTGATAGTGACTATGCAGGAGCTAATTTGGACAGGAAATCCACAACAGGAGGTTGTCAATTTCTTGGTAGAAGACTCATCTCTTGGCAGTGCAAGAAACAAACCATAGTGGCTACTTTTACTACTGAAGCAGAATAAGTTGCTGCTGCCAATTGCTGTGGTCAGGTACTTTGGATTCAGAATCAGATGTTGGATTATGGGTTTAACTTCATGAACACTAAAATCTACATTGATAATCAAAGTACTATTTCTATTGTTAAAAATCCTGTTTTTCATCAGAGAACTAAACATATAGAAATTAGGCACCATTTTATAAGAGATGCAAATGAGAAGCATCTAATTCAAGTGCTTAAAATTCATACTGATGATAATGTGGCTGATTTATTAACAAAAGCTTTTGATAGACCTAGGTTTAATCACCTAGTTGTCACCATTGGGATGGTCAACCCTTGAATGCTATGTTTGAGGGGAGGCATAAGCCTCAGGGGAGGCATATGCCTCAGGGGAGGATTGTACATGTTGTCTATTATGTAGATTATTATGTTTACTAACTTTGTTTTGCAGGTTTCTTACTAATTTTGTACATTATTATGGTTGTCTTTGGTGTTCTGTTTGAATGTTTGGTTGCAGGCTATTTTCTGCTGATGAACAAAGATCTACATAACTTTTATCAGTGGAAAAGATGTAAAAGACAAATTAAAAAGATCTTTCATTATTCATGGAACAGAAAGTACATCACCAACTACACCATTCAACATCAAGATTACAAAAGACAACATCTAACAACCCTCAGATAACCAACACACCACCACCTCCAACAGCCCAACCTTCTACTCTATCTTCCTTTTCCCTTTGTCCATGTCCTTAGGGTCAGGCATCTTCTTGTGGACTCCTCTGGATTGCATGTCTTTGTTCTAGAGCTTGGGAGCAGCAAGTCCAAGGATAACCTTCAATGGACCCTTGTTCTTCTTTGAGGACTGTGGCTCTTCAGGGACAGAGATCTTCCTCATCTTAGCACAAACCCTTTCCATTTCACTTGTCAGGAATGCTGTGACAGGAGTAAAATTAGGGACAACCATAGCTAGAGGAGTTGGAACTTCCTCTGCTTCATTAGTTTCTTCTGATGAGGTTAGAGATGGACAAAACTCAGAAGGTCCTTCACCAAGGTAGTAATATGCTCTTTGGATTTGAGGAATGTCAAAGGTGGAGTCTGATGATGAATCAGAGGAAATATCAATGATTTTGGGGTTTGGTTTCATGATTAGGGTGTTGAGAAAGGATTTGGTGTGATGTTATAAGTGTACTAATGAGTTGTAAGAAGCTTATGCCTTGAAGACTTTTTTATAAAGACTTGATTTGGGATTAATGTGAGTAAATGCAAGTTAATGGGAGGTAGTTGAGTCAGTAGCAATTACTAATTGTGCAAGTAGTCCACTTAAATGGATTCTTCGGATGAGAGTCAATAGGTTTGACCACTTGCTGCTGATAACATCTACTTTATTCTCAAGTGTGTTCCTGCTACTGGTTTATTAAAAGATTACTTAATTCAGGGAATGCAAATATTTCAGAAGAATTAAAACCAAGTAAAGACAAACAAGGCAAGATTTTTATTGATTCTTCAGAAGTACATAACAGGAAAAAGATTGAAAGTTTAAAACAAGCAATACAAGCCTATCAATCCTAGAATTCCTATTCTACTTTGCCCTTGCCCTTGCCTTCCACAATCTTCTCCTTGCCTTTGTTGTTGTTGTTGAAGATTCCTTGCCACTGAGGACAGGGCAACCCCATCACAATCTTTCTTGTCTTTGGCAATGGGGGATTTGATTTTCTTCCTCTTGATGGTCGCCTTGGACGAGAGGACTGGGGCTTCTCAGGGGTTGTGGGGTTGTAGAGTGCATCATTCTCATCATCCTCTTCATCCGAAGAAGTGAAGATGAAGGGAGACTCATTAGGATTGGGAACTCTGTTTGCCCTCTCCAATGCATTCCACTTTCTCTCCATCTCTCTCTGGTATTCAGGATCATCAATTTTAGAAGAGTATAGTGGAAGATCTTCTGATGATGATGAACTTGAAGCAGGTACATCATGTTTCTTCTTTTTGGGCTTGCTCTTTTGTGAGTCCATGGGGAAGAGTTGGCATTCTTAGTGGTGATGGAGATGTTAGTGATTCTGATGAGTCAGATGAGTCAGAAGAAAGGTTGATGATGCTTGGATTGGATGCCATGGTTTTTAATTGATTTGTGGACTTGTAATTAGGGATTTGTTTTGTGTGAAGATATTTGGGGATAATTACCCTTTATTTATAAGATCACCCCAACCGCGTGTCTTTATTACCATAAATGCGAGGTGGTTTGGAGATAATTAAGGGTTATTCGAAATTTGAATAAAAAGATTTTTTCAAAGATATTTGGTTACCACTGAAGGTGTGATTCTGCTGATTGATTTTGCGGATAGTGTTGGTTCATACATGGTTGACCGTAGTCAATGATTGACTTATTTCTACGGATTGACCATTTGGTTTCTGCCGTTTGACTTGGTTTCAGCTGACGAGTCAGTTTAATTGGGATCTTATTACGTCGGTTATTGGTCAAAGATTACTTTCCAATAATTCATATCAGTTTCATTCAACGTTTGGTAACTTCCATAATTAGCCACGACGTGCATATCCCACTCACAATTAACTGATTCCCTCTCGCTATAAAATTTTAAAACCATTTCACCATTCTTCAGCACTCCCAACCCTAATTTCTTATTATCAATCAATGGCGGAACTACTCTTCAAGGGTGATCATAACAAACATACTTTCCTTGGTCGTGGTAAGGGTGATGATGATTATGTGGGAATGATAGAATTTCTTCAAAGATGCAAGATTCATTATGCCTTGATCCATTATCCAAATGTTATTCATGAATCTCTGGTTGTACAATTTTAGGAAACGGCAAGGACCAGGACTGTTGAAGATGGACCAACAGAGATTGTTGCTATGGTGGATGGGGAAGAATGTGTTGTTATTGAGTCTTTGGTCAAAACTCAACTACAATTGGATGATGAGGGTGGGGAGAGTGAATTGGCTAAGGAAGCAATACTTGCAGGTCTTAGGGCTACTGGTTATAGTGGTGATGGGAAAGTGTGGTACAAGAATTTGTTTTGCCCTAAATGGAGGTTTTTGACACACACTTTGCTTCAGTGTATGAGTTCTAAGTCTGGTGGATGGGATCAATTTTCTACAGACATTGCTCTTGCCATTGTGTGTCTCTCTCAGGGAAGAACCTTTAACTTTTCTAAGTATATATTCAATGAAATGCTTGGTAATGTTAAGGATACCAAACTTAAATATTTAATGTATCCTAGGTTTCTTCAAATCATTTTAGGCATTCAGACCACTGACCCTACACATTTGCCTGTTAAGTGTTTATCTAAAAAGTGGTTTTCTCAAATGAAAATCAAATTTACAGGAGAACACAGACCCTTACTCCCTGCTATGTTGCCTGCTGGCAATGCTCCTGATGGAGTAGCTGCTGATGCAGCTGCTGATGCCCCTGTGGGCAATCCCCCTGATGGAGTGGCTGCTGATGCAGCTGTTGGTGGTCAGGATCCTCCTGATGCTCAAGCACTAGAGGATTCTCCTGATAGAACTAAAGTGGCTCATGATGCAAGTGCATCAGTTGCTCCTAATGTTCAGCCACCACCCTCTCCTAGGGCACCCACACCTGTACCTTTACCAATAGATACTACTTCTCCTGAGCATGTGCTCCATGAGAATTTAGGTCCTGACCAACCTGTACACTCACGCTAATTTACAAGACTTCCAACACCTAGTCCCTTGAGACCTCACTTTGAGGATCATGTAGATGTAAATGTAGACTTAGATTATTCTACTCATAGGACCAATGATGCTTCCAATACCACAGATATCCCTGTTGGTGGAACTGAAGGTCCTGTTACTCTTACTTTTGTATCTGCTTTGTTGAATAGGTATGTGACTAAGGTGGACAAGTTGGAGAAGGATCTGGATTTCACCAAAAAGAATCTTAGTAAAGCAGTTCTGACTCTTATTGGCAGAGTCAAGAAGTTGGAGGCTAAGCTCAAGAAAAGGAAGAGACAAGGTGTTGTGTATGAATCAGATGAGGAATCTACTAAAGCTTCTGACACAATTGATTTGGAAGGCCTTGAACTTCTTGCTGCTACCACATTGGATAGTGTTCAGAAGAATGCTGCTGATGCTAGGCCTGCACCATCTACCCATTCTACTGATGATAGGCCTGCACCAGCTATTGATGCTGTTCATTCTGCTGATACAAGTGTTCCAAAAGATTCAAGAGTAACTTATGTCAGGAGAAAGCACTCTGCTGATAAGACTTCTGCTGATGCTTCAAGGAAGGATGTTTTTCCTGATACTATGCCAAAAGTGGTTACTCATGATACATCAGCATATTTACAAGTTGAATGTCCTGAGGTTTCTACTGAAAAGCCTTCTGTTCCTCCTGAGACTACTTCAATTAAGGAAGACAAAGGAAAGTCCATCTTGGTTGACCAGGACATTCCTTCAAGAGTGAAGACAAAGGTGGAACTTGCTAATGAAAAACTTAGTGAGCTTGCTGCTGCACACTTGCAAGCTAAAGAGGATGCTGCAGCTACAAAGGTTCAGTTGGATATGAAAGCCTCAGAAGCACTTGCTAGGAAAATACAAGCTGATTTAGATAAGATGGGAACTCCACTTACTAGTACTCTGCCTGCTGAAAGACAAAAGGAACTAGATGAAATTGCTAAGACTCTTTCTGCAAAGCAATGGGAAAATTTGGCTGAACAGGCTGCTACTAAGCCTAATTTTGGTGAATCTGTGCTTGGAGTTAATAACCCTGACTTTGTCCAGATGATGGTTGAAAGAGGTAAGTTGCAGACACAACAAGAGGAAGAGAGAAAAGCTAAACATCTCAGGGAAAGACCTTGGACAAAGGCAGAAATCAAGAAATATATGTGGCAGTTTGTCAAGAATCAAGGGTGTTCTATGTTTGGATCAGGGTGGACTCAAAAGAAAGTTTGGGGATTTTCAGATAAACAGCTTACTTTCTATTATGACAAAATCATTTGCAATATTCATTCTTCGGGTATCAATGTTGAAGATGTCTTAGAGAAGAGGGGCAGACTTTTGGATGGGCCTGTTGCTAAGAGAACTAGGCTTAATGATTCTGCTGATCAGCCTACTGAATCCACTGATTCATCTTTTGTTGGTCAGGAGAAAGTGCATTCTCCCTCAGTGTTAACTCAGATGGATACTTCTACTGATGCTGATCCTTCTAATGTTGTTCCAGACCCTGTTCCTACTGAAGCTTCTCATTCTGCTGGAGTTTCTCATACTACTAAAGCTCAACCTACTACTACTAAAGCACAACCTGATGTTTCACATGATGCTTCAGCAGATGCTCCAATAGAGGTCCCTGATGATGATTCAGCAGATGTTCCTGCTGATGCTTCAAAACCAGTTCCTAAAGAAGAACCTGCTGATGGTCCTTCACTTCCTGCTACTACTGGCACTAGGAGAAAAACTAAATCTATAAAGAGGAAGGCTTCTAAGGATGCACCATTAGATGATAGTACTTTCATTGACTATGCTTCTGATGATGGGCAGGATCCTGTTGTTTGGGAGAAAGTTGTTAAATGGGAACTTGTTGATTCTATGCTTTGTCAAGGACAAGTGAATGTCATTCATAGATAAGATGGCTCTACCAAAACATTTACTTTCCTGAGCCAAATATTACACATGGTGGACAAGCAAGATCTTCTCTCACTTTATTACTGGGTTATCAATTATTATCAAACTCATTCCCCTGAAGGGATTGGAATGTATTTGATGGGAGATTTATAAATTCTTTGTGATTCTCATCGTGGTGATTTTGGTGTGAAATTTCAAGTTTGGAAAGGTCAGAAGACATGGGTGGTTGATTATTGGAAGTTCTTTCCTCTTCCTAATTTTCATATGATTGTCACAACCACTGGCAAGACCTTATACTGCTGGGCTGATGTGCTTTATCCAATTACCATGGAAGTGATGAATCTTATACAAAACTCTCTGTTCCTCTGCATATGACTGAGAATGATCTTCATCTTGCTGAACAATTGATAAGGTTCATAAGAAGAAGTATCTTGACTAAGCAGGAACTGAAAACTAAGTATGGTATTCAAATGGAATCATATCTGCAATGAGCTAGTATTGGTCTGGTACTTTGTTGTATATTTTATTTCTTTTACTTTAAAAAAAAATAAAAAATAAAAAAAAACCTAACATTTTTTTTATAGTTTTGTGTATGTTGTATGCATGTTTGGTGTTGATTCTTATCACACTTTCTCTGGTTATCAACTTACCTGATGTTGACTATTCCATCTGAAAGTTGGCTAGTCCAAAGGGTACAGCTTTGGTAAAGACTCATCAAATCTGTTGATAGCTATAATGGTTTGCTCAAAACCATAGGGTTCTCAACTCACCTATGCTTTATTGCTGAGAGATGAAATGGTTGTCAATTGACCATGGATTTTTCCTTTCTGGATTCCAAATAATTGGCTAGTCCACAAGAGTATGGCTTGTGGTAAAGGCAGTGGAAAACCATATTTGGTATTCAATTGACCAAGATGATTTTTCATCAATAATTGACTAGTCCTGAGCAAACAGCTACAGGTAAAGACTTCTCAAATCCGTTTATAGCTGATGATTTGCTAAAAATCATATTCTTTGGGTCATCAGTGTACCATAGTTTCTTAACTGAGAACACTTGGCTACTCCAGTAGTGATGGCTATTGGTAAAGAGACATCAAATCCATTATTTTCAATGATTCACCTCTCACAGGAGTTAACACACCTGGATGTGATGAGAATAGTATGAAACTAATCTGTTTTGATGTACATTTGGTCTTGTGTTGCTGCAAAGAATGGTGTTTTTCAACTACTTGTTGATCATAGAGATTCTACTTATGAAGATTCTTTGTTGCTGATGTTCATCCTCAATCCTCTTGTTTGTGCTATTGGCGATCTATCAAGAAATCTTGAACTTAACTGTGTCAAATTCAAGATTAGGGGAGGATTGTAAGGAATTATTGAAGATGCTGCTGACAGGGTCCTGCGGAAGCTTAGAGTGTTTCTGCTGATGAATGGTTCCTGCGGACGTATAGAGATCCTTCGGATAGAGTTAAACCGTGGATAGAACTTATGTAATTTAGGACAAGATATGTATAATATATTTTATTAGTTTATTATTATTCGTTTCCTGTAAGAAAGGTTAGGGTTTCCATTAGTATATAAGGAATCCTAGTTCATTGTATTATGCACGAGTTTCACAACATTATTAGTGAAAGTATATTGATCTATAGAGGATCAAGTTTAGTATATAAGTTTGTTTTTATATTCCGCAATAATTACAAGCTCACAGAGATTATCTAACTTAGTCTTACTGGTGATTACATTAGTAGGCTAACGATCTATTGGCTCGAGATCTATCAAGATATAGATCCTAACAGGGACCATTGGGAGATGGCACGCCTTTCCATACACTAACTTATACGGAGTGCACCCAATGGGTCTTTTATAAGCAGTGCGGAAGGCCCAGAGTGCATCATCTAATTTGTCAGCCGGTGAGGCTCGATTTTCTCCAACAGTCCTTTCTAAAATACGTTTAAGTCCATGATTGGACACCTCAGCTTGTCCGCTTGTTCGCGGGTGATACGCGGTACTAAGACGATGTGTAACACTATACTTAAGCATCACTTTTGCAAATTGATCATTACAAAAATGAGTACCGCGATCACTGATTATATCACGAGGTGTACCAAATCTAGCAAATAGACTCTTAAGAAATTTCACAACAACTCGGGCGTCGTTAGTAGGGAGCACCTTCGCTTCAACCCATTTTGACAAGTAATCGACCGCCACGAGTATGTATTTATTCTTGAAGACGGGAATGGGCCCATAAAGTCTATACCCCAAGCATCAAAGATCTCATAGACTTGAATAGAATTTTGATGCATTTCATCCTTCTGTGAGATTTTCCCTTGACGTTGACACGAGTCACATGACTTCACCAAGTCATGTGCATCTCGGTATATTTTTGACCAATAAAAACCGGAGTCAAATACTTTCTTTGCGGTGTAATTGGCACCATGGTGTCCCCCCGTGGGTCCACTATGCCATGCCAAAAGAATTTCATGGTCATCTTTTGTAACACCCCCATTTTTCACTGATCGCAGCGGATTAAGTGTTTGGGGTATTACTCATGGAAACAAAGACAAGATAATAGAAAACGACTCGAAAGAGACTTTTTTAAAAAGATGATATCATTCATTTATTCATTAGAGTTTTTACATTAAAAGATGTAATTTTACCAAAACTGATGTCCCTAAGATACGTTTTATGACACAAAACTGATGAATGATAACTATTCTGGACGTCCTCATGTCCAATACTTCTCCGTGCCAGGTTCCTATAGTGCCTATTTACCTAAGATAACATGCTTAAAAGTCAACACGAAGATTGAGTAAGAGTCATAGGTTTAAGTAGATAGGGTATGAATACAAGTTCCACAGGGTTCAGCTTAAACCCTATGTGTGGAAAGGTTTTAGTGATAGAAGGTATAATGCACTAAGCTCATGAACCACACGTTAACAGTCCGGGTTATGGGTTCTGCAGACCAACCATGAGGGAAGTTAATCCTTCAGTGGGTTCAAATATAGTACTTATTGATACCATCCAGAAAGATGTAGTATCAACGGGAGTTCTCAAACTCCAATAGATCTATCAACTATATTCGCATTCACGTGAGTAAAATATCCCAAACAATTAGATTTATGAATTTTAGTTATGTAGTGGTGTCGTGCAACAACCAAAGAAAAAGACTTGTATTCGGTTTAAAGCATGTATCCCCCTCACAGGGTTGTAAAACATTTAAAAGTGAGGTTATGAAAACTCACCTAGGTCTTAAGGTAAGTAAAGTAGGGGTTTAGACAACTCACTTACATATCCTGGGGGTAGTGTAGGTGTGTGTATGTCAAGTCTTAGTCTATGTTTTCTTAACTAATCACTCTTAGGGTTTTTATATATATAACATAACACTATTCGGGACATCGTAATTCAGAAGTATATGACTCCTCACATGAAGCTCCCTACTATTGTATTATGTTATCAACATAATACCGTTCGGGCCATCATAATTCAGAAGTTAATACTCCTCACACAAAGCTCCCTACTATTGAGTTATGTTGTTATTAAGGTTTAGTTATAACATAACACCGTTCGGGCCATCATAACTCAGAAGTATATTCAATAATCGTTTGAGGAGCCAGGGCACTTTAATTCGTAAACCCAGCAAACTCGTCAAAATGAAATATCCACATAGTACTCCTCGCATGAAGCTCCCTAGTATTGTGTTATGCTTCTAACTTAAATAGGTTTTATATTTATGTGAAAATAGTCTGTTTTTACCTTTCAAGTTTATATATTTACGTTTTCTACCCTATACTTATTTATAACAATTAAGCATATAACTTTATAACTTTTGCACATTTAATCCCTATACTTATATATTTTAGAGAAATGACAAAAATAGTCCGTAAACTATACTAACTTTAAATAATTACCCTTTTTACCCTTAACTTTATAAAATTTGCATAACTAGTCCTTTTTAGTTTATAATTTATTTTAATTTCTATCCTTAGGTTTCAAAACTTTTCAAAATGGGTCCTTACACTAATAACTTCTAGGAAATGTCAAAAATAGTCCATAGACTTTATAGTTTTAGGAATTTACTATATATACCCCTATGTATGTAAAGTTTTGCAAAACTAGTCCTAAATGCATGTAAATTATATTTTAACATAGCAAGTAAGTTTCCTAGCGTATGTTTAATTCAGATAAGTTCAAATAAGTCATATATTTCAGATTATATCACAAGAATAAGCTATATCACATGTAAACATGCAATCGACTATATCTAGGGCTACTAAATGAAAGCATGCAAATGAGAAGATCTAAGGCTATCCTATGGTTTTTAAGGCTTATCCTAATTGTCCTAGGTCTATTCTAAGGCTACTATAATGAAAACTAAGGCGTACCTAGGTCGTGCAAGGGTTAATGAGGGATTAAGGGTTTCTAGGGTTTCTAGTGCTTCTCTCGGCCAAACCACAACTCGACAGGGCAAGGGCTTCTATACTAGACTTATATGGGTCTTATACTACATAATATATGTGAGTTAAAGAGGAGAGAACTGTTTGAAGAGAACTGGAGAGGAAGGGAGGGTATTTATAGGGTGCAAGGGAGTAGTGAGCACGCAAGGTGCTGCCATGTGTCAGGGGGGAAGGTGAGTAAGCAAGGATATGGGGTATTGTGGTAGGTCTAGAGGATGATGAGGATGAGCTAGGAGGTAGTTAGGTGGCGCCATAGGCCGGTTGTGGTGGTGGGAGGCCGAGAGAGGCGGTGAAGAGGAAGGAGGTGATGCACCTCCTTGCTTGGGTACTTAGAGGTGTTAGGGTGCTAGCTTAGTTAGGTAGAGGTTCTAAGGTTCTTGCTTGGTAGTTTAGAGTAGTATAGTAGCTAGTTTTAGGTTTTTAGGTTTAGTTTTAACCTAGTTTTTCCTAGAAAGAGTTTAGGGTTTTACCTAGGGTTTGGTGCCTAATTTAGGGTCCTAAGGGGTTTTAGTAACTAATATAATGTCCTAAGTGGCTTATACTAAGTTGTGATAACTTATGGTAAAGATTTGGGATAGTTTAGACCTAGTTTCAGGAAGTTAAAACCTAATTAGGGTTTTGTGCTTAAGGGTCTTGTACCTAGGTTCTAGAGAGTTGTACTATGATCTAGGGGGTCTAATATATCCTAAGGTAACTAATGTAAGTCATACCTAAGCCTTAAACACTTTCAAGTTAGTTCAGATAAGCAATTAGGATTTTAAAGCTAACCGGGAACACATAGGTGCATTTAGGGTTTTCTAGCAAGTATGTTGTACTAGAGTGATAGTTTTCTTAGTGAAAATATCTTTGTAACCTTGACTTGACATACCAGGATGTTTACATCAAGTAAACATGGTAATGGTTGGCATGGGTGGATACGTGAGCTTGTCTAGAGGTTAGTTAGGTCATAAGGATATAGTAAAGCAAAATTTTAGCTCGGGAAAATCCTATCGGCATTTCTAATCCAAGATTGTGCTTAGTTAGGGCCTAAGTTAAGTTAGTAAGGCATTTCTAATCCTAGATTGTGCTTAGTGAGGGCCTAAGTTAAGTTAGTAAGGCATTTCTAACCTAAGGGGAAGTTAGTGGATTGTTACATCTTTGCCATGAACGCACCATCGGATCACTTGATCCGCACACACCTTAAATAAATAGGGGTCGTCCTAGAAATAGTGATTAAAGTCTTTAAAGATTTTTTTCTTTTGTTGGGACAACATCCCTTTCCTTACAAAATTCCCCGCGTGGTAATTCGCAAAGTCGGCGAACCATGGGGTACTAGGATCACTGTGTGATAACATCCCAAGTGTCTCGAGAGGAAATGTTTCGGTAATCTCATTTTTCTTAAGAACACTTAGATGGGGATTCTCTAAATGTGAAAGATGATTGGCGACAAGATTCTCAGCTCCTTTTTTATCTCGAATTTCAACATCGAATTCTTGAAGGAGGAGAATCCACCGAAGTATTCTTGGCTTAGTGTCTTGCTTTGCCATAAGATACTGAAGAGCAGAATGATCCGTACACACTATGCACTTTTTTAACACAAGATAAGGTCGGAACTTTTCAAAAGCATAGACAACTGCTAGCATCTCTTTCTCAGTAGTCGTATAATGAGATTGAGCGCCGTTCATTGTTTTAATTGGATAGTGTATCAGTTGGAAATACTTAGTCTTTCGTTGCTCCAAGACTACACCAATGGCATAATCGCTAGCATCGCACATTAGCTCAAAAGGCAAGTCCCAATCGGGGGCAATGATGAGACGAAAAGTGTACCGCTTTGGGGGGTCATTTAAGCCCAAAGTCGAAATTATTTGATCAAATATTGCACTAAATCGTTCTTTTTGTCATTTTATGTACTTTTGAGAGGAAATTTGTAAAAGGAAGCATTTTGGACGTTTTTGGAGCGAAAAAGTGAAGAAAACGACAAAGTCTCAAAATCAAGCTGGAAATTGTACCTGACAGCGTCAGGGATTGCATGTGACGCTGTCACCCTTTGACAAAGAGGTGGATAAATCAAGTTACACGTGACGAGCCAGAGAGGTTTTTGAAGAATTGTACATGACGACGTCACCAAGGCCATCAAGAGTAAATTGCACATGACGGCCAAGACCAAGTTTACACATGACGACACCAGAAGTGGATCTAGGCAATACGAGTATTATTTTGGCGGCGAGTTGACGACGTCAGACATTACTCTTGACACCGTCAGAGTGTAAAATCTATATATACTTTTCTAGTTTTTATTCATTGTGTGCAACTTTGAAGGGAGAAAACCTTAGACAAATTTTAATGCAATTTTGAGAGTTTCAAATCCTTGTTTCATCCATGATTAATTGAAGATAAGTCTTCCAACAATCATTCAATATGTCTATGTGTTGTTTGATTATATGTTATGCTTGTCTTCTCTTTAACATGCTAGGCTAGGTTTTCTTTGTGTTTGCTTAGATGTAATGAAACTTAGATATTGATTATTGGTTAGTTGTTTGTTTATAATTGTTGTGGATGAATGATTTCGATGTTAGGCTTAAGAAAACTGGCAGTCTTCCAATTGGTAACTTGCTTGAACATCTTAAGAAACATGATCGGAGGTGTACTACGATAAATTGGTTATATTTAATGCATAGGTAACTACTAATGAGGCCATGTTAGGAGCTAGTAGTCGGCTCGACATAGGAAGAGGTAGAAGCTTATAGAGTTAGGGAAGATCGTACACGGCCCCACGAATGGTATTAAGGAATATAACCCATCATCTATGCAATTGTAACAAACTAATCAACCGGTAAAAGATAGCTAGGGAGTAGTGAAATCTAAGTAAACACATTTTCTCTTATTATTGTTTTCGCCACATTTACTTTAAGTTCATTTTATTTTATTGTGTTTGCATTTGTAGTTATTTAGGTTAGTTGACTAGCAACTAATTTCGCCCACTCCTTCAAAACTCGAGATTTTTACTTGCTTTCCATAAAATATAAAAATACAAAAAGAATCATCCCTCACCTCTAGACCTACTTTAATCGAGTTTTAACCCTAGCGAACACTATTCTTTGAGTTGAACGATAAATCCCCCGGTACTCAAACTTCGAAATAGATTATGAAGTTTTAGTGTTATGTTTCCTTTTAGGGATATACAACACATTTCCTATCATAATTCCCTCTCCTATTTCATCTATGTTTTCCAATTTAACATTTTCCCATTCTCTAGGAAGAGCATCATAGATAAAACCATTACTGTGTGCCCAAGGAACCATTTCCTTGTGTGGAGCCATGAATGTGATAGCTTCATATTCAAATTCGAATGAAATTTCCTCATTAGAAATCATGTTTAATTGCTCCTTATCATAATAGAGTTCAATTCGGTGCCCATTTACAATGACACTTCCACCATGTTTGTCATAAAGTTCAACATAACCTGATGGAAATCCATGTTTCACTATATATGGTCCAAACCATTTTGGTTTGAGTTTCGGAGTTTTAAGCTTGTATTTCATATTGAAAAGCAGAACTTTATCTCCAGCTTTGAATTGTTTTCGAATTCTTAGCTTCGTATCGTGATAAGCTTTGGTTCTTGCTTTCTATAGCTTGGAGTTTTCATAAGCTTGAAGTCTTAACTCATCAAGTTCATGTAATTACAAAAATCTCTTTTCTCCAACTATTTTTAAATCAAGATTACAGCTTCTTAACGCCCAGTAAGCACGGTGTTCAAGTTCGAACGGCAGATGACATGTTTTCCCATACAAGAGTCTGTACGGTATCATACCAATTGGTGTCTTATATGCCGCACGAAATGCCCATAGAGTGTCATCTAATTTCCTTGACCAAACGGAAGGATTGTCTTTAACCGTTTTTTCAAGTATTCTTTTTTATAGCTCTATTGGTATTTTTGACTTGACCACTAGTTTGTGGACGATAAGCTGTAGCAAAATGATGATGAACTCCATATCGTTTCATTACTTTCTCCATTTGTTTATTACAGAAATGGGATCCTCTATCACTTATTAAAGCTTTAGGAATTCCATAGCGAGCAAAAAGCTTTTTGAGAAAGTTGACAATAACTCGTGCATCGTTAGTAGGAAGAGCTTCAGCTTCAACCCATTTAGAAACATAATCGCTTGCAACGAGGATATATTCATATTTGTGTGATTTAGGGAAGGGTCCCATAAAATCAATTCCCCAAATATCGAATATTTCACAGACTTGAATGCTCTTTTGAGGCATTTTGTCTCTTCGAGAAAGGTTACCGGATTTTTGGCACGCATCACAGTTTTGAACAAGAGTATACGCTTCTTTGAAAATTGTAGGCCAATAGAATCCAGCATCAAAAACTTTTCTAGCTGTAGTGGAAGGACCATAATGTCCCCCAGTTGGGCCATGATGACATTCGTCAAGAATTTTTCTTGTTTCGGCACCCGAAACACATCTTCGTATCATTCCATCCTTGCACATCTTAAAAAGATAAGGTTTCTCCCAATAATAGTGTTTTAGTTCTGAAAAGAACTTACTACGTTGGTAGTGACTCATCCCTTTTTTAAGAATGTCTCCTGCAAGATAATTTGCGTAATTTGCAAACCATGGTATTTCCTCATCATCGTCTTTATCTATCGTCATGAGAGTTTCTTCTGGAAAATAATCATTAATTTTATTTTCTTTTAATTCTTCCAAATTTGGATTCTCGAGACATGATAAATGATCAGCTGCAAGATTTTCTGCTCCTTTCTTATCTTTTATTTCGATATCAAATTCTTGCAGTAATAAAATCCATCTGATAAGATGTGGTTTAGCATCTTGTTTGTTAAACAAATATTTGAGTGCGGAATGATCGGTAAAAACTATCGTTTTTGAAAGCACAAGATAAGATCTGAATTTGTCGAATGCAAAAACTACGGCTAATAATTCTTTCTCCATAACCATATAGTTTTGTTGAGCATTGTTGAGTGTTTTACTAGCAAAGTAAATAGGACGAAAATGTTTTCCTTCACGTTGTCCTAAAACAGCTCCAACAACGAAATCGCTTGCATCACACATGATTTCAAATGGTAGTGACCAATTAGGTGCAACCATAATTGGGGCACTAGTCAATTGTCTTTTCATTGTTTCGAAAGCTTTGATGCAGTCAGTATTGAAATCAAATACATAATCCTTTTCTAAAAGCTTAGTCATAGGACGTGATATTTTTGAAAAATCTTTGATAAATCGGCGGTAAAAACCGGCATGTCCTAGAAAACTTCTAACGGCTTTAACGTTAGTTGGTGGTGGTAATTTGGTATAACATCTATTTTAGCTTTGTCTACTTCCATCCCTGAACTTGATATCTTGTGTCCTAACACAATTCCTTCAGTCACCATGAAATGACATTTTTCCCAATTAAGAACTAGATGTGCAGCTTCACATCTTTCAAGCATTTTATCGAGATTGGAAAGACAGGTTTCAAAAGAATCACCAAAAACTGAAAAGTCATCCATGAAAACTTCCATAGATGTTTCAAGCATGTCTTGAAATATTGCGATCATACACCTTTGAAAAGTTGCAGGTGCATTACATAGACCAAAAGGCATACGCCGGTAAGCGTAGGTTCCAAAAGGACATGTAAATGTGGTTTTCTCTTGATCGGCTGGATCAATAGGAATTTGGAAATATCCCGAAAAACCATCAAGGGTATTTGTTTCCTGCTAATCTTTCGAGCATCTGATCCATAAACGGTAAAGGAAAATGATCTTTACCGGTGGCTTTATTAAGTTTTCTGTAATCAATACATACTCACCATCCAGTGACAGTTCTAGTAGGAACTAACTCATTCCTTTCGTTTGTCACTACAGTCATTCCTCCTTTCTTTGGAACACAATGAACTGGACTCACCCATGGACTATCCTCGATAGGATAAATAATTCCTGCGTCAAGAAGTTTAATGATTTCCTTCTTAAAAACCTCTTTCATATTTGGGTTGAGTCGACATTGTCTTTCTACAACGGGTTTAGAACCTTCTTCACAATTGATTTTGTGTTTGCAAAAATCAGGACTAATTCCTGGAATATCAGAAGTTTTCCACGCAAAAGCGCATTTATGCTTCTTAAGAACAGAAACGAGTCTTTCTTTTCGATTTGTTTTGAGCAACGACGATATGACTACTGGAAGAAGTGAAGTTTCTTCTAAGTAAGCATATTCGAGATTATTGGGAAGGGTTTTGAGTTCCAAATCAGTGGGTGGTTCTTCTAGAGATGATTTGATTTTCAATTAATCTTTATCAATGATATCTTCAAATTTCTCTTCTTCCTCTTCTTCTACTTTTATTTCCATGAATTCCTAAAATTCTTTATCAGAATCTGTTTCACCAATCTTTTCTGAAGTAGTCATGAATGGTTTCGAATCGTCAAGTAATGCATCCAATTCGTCTTCAGTGACTTCATCAATTACATCGATGTTATAGCATGTGTCAGCACTGGAATTTGGATATTTCATTGCTTTATCGATTAAGAACGTGATTCGATCTTCTCCTACTCCAAGATTTAGTTCTTTACCTTTAACTTTAATCATTGCATCAGCAGTGTTTAAGAAAGTTCTTCCTAAGATTAAGGGTACTCGACTATCTTCTTCCATTTCTAAGATGACAAAATCCACAGGAAAAATAAATTTACCAACTTGAACAAGCATATTTTCAGCAACCCCAACAGGATATTGGTATGTATGGTTGGCTAATCGTATACTCATCTTAGTAGGTTTCTGATGAGTGTGTAAATACTCATCATTTTTACCAATTCTGAGCGGCCAAAACATCCAAAAACACTCAATAATGAATCAAAATTGTGAAAATATCCCAGGAAAGTGTTTTACATGTTTCAAATGCAAAAATACCAAAAACAGATGAAAAACGCACAAAGTTTGCATAATTGGCAGTTTCAGTCCCCCAACTTTCAAAAGTTGTCAAATCTAGTCCCTGGTCATTCTAAAAACTGGAAAAAGTCACCAAAGGTCCTTATAAATCAAAAAGTTACATAAATAGTCCTTTGGTGAAAAGTTTCACAAAATGTCATGTTTAGTCCCTGAACTTTGAAAATTGTCAAAAATGGTCCCTGGGATATGAAAAACTTTGAGAAAAACAAATTTTGTCCTTGAACTAACCTTTTATGACAGGATTGGTCCTTGGTAGAAAGTTTGGTGAAAATTACACAAATGGTCCCTGAAGTTTGAAAGTTTAACGGTTTCAGTCCCTGGTGAAAATAAATCTGAAAAATCATCAAAGGACCTTATACTATTCATGATATGGCAAATTACACCCTTGGAAATAATTTGGAAGCATGCCAAGATCACACCTCAAACTTTCATAAAATTGCAAAAAAGGTCCTTGTGTTAAACCAAAACCAAACCGGATCCAACAATAATAATACTACTCCATACTAACCAATCCAATACCTAGTCCAGCCCACCCATTCCTATTTCTTGGGCCCAAAATACAACACAGCCCACCCAAAGCCCCAAAGTCTTAAACCCGGGCCAACATTTGACCCTTCCGGTCAAACGTGGTCAAACAACCACCCCTTCCCTCTCAGACTCCCCCACACCTCCACAACCTGCCAAACCTCACCTCCCACCACTTGTAAAAAGTATCATCACCCTCCCACCACCCTGCAACTACCCTCACATCACATTTAATGCACCACCACCCCCAGTTGCTATAAAACAGTCCCAATTGCCCATTGGAATTTTGGCGCGAAAATTTTCAATGGCTGAGATTGATCAATACCAATCCAATGGCTGAGATGAGAGATGGGAAATGATCAGAGGATGCTGGGAACCCTAATGGATGGCTATAAATAGTGGAAGAAGTGCAAGGAAGCTGTGTGCAGTTTAATTAGTCTTAAATTGTGTCGAATTTAAATTATCTTTCAAATTAATGTAATCTTTTCAATTTCAAGCATTGTAACAGTGTTAGTAATGTAATTTAAACCTTTTGAAGTTATAAAATCTCAAGTTCCAAGTCTGTCTTTCACCTTTGCAATTTACTCAATTTCTGAATTATTCAAATAGCTCAAGTGTTAATGGTGTGTTGAATCATGGACTGAGTTAGGGTCACATAGGTTCCAATAAGCATATCAAAGCTTTAGAGACTTTAAAATTCAGTTGTATTAGAAGGAAACCTAAAAACATAAAACAGTCAAACTTGGTCAACTGTGCTTGTTTGATTTTGTTTTCAGGTTTGAAGAAGGACTTGTGAGCAAGATTGGAGCTGGAATTTGCCTATCTAAAGATAGGCTTCATAGGAAAGCCCTCTGTTCATGCTGAGGGCAATCTTGTAAGACTTGTTCAATTTGAAATATCTCTAAAATTTTAATATCTAGTGATCTCTGTGATTGATTGTCATTGTGTGTACTTATAATTAGTTATCTCTTGTTGAATCATAATCTGTGTTCAAACTGCTTAAATAGCTATATTTTGTCTCCTTGTTAGTTAGTGTATGTAACTTGTGGTTCTAAGTTTTAATCATCTTAGGTAATCATATTAAAGTGTTTGGAAACAGAATTGTGGGCTTAAATAGTGAAACTCATTACAAATCTTTCATAACTGTGTGTTAAGGGGTGTTTGGATTTGGTTCACTCACTGTCTAAAAAGGATTTTTGATTGTCAACTTTTTGTGGAAACTCTCTCTCAGTACCTAATTAGTTCAAATATACCTTAAAATTTGGGTGTTATACAGTTAGAGGTCAAAATCACAAAAATCTTCCCTTCATAGTTAACTGTGAAGGTTTTGTGTGTCCAAATCACTCTCATTAGTTAAAGTAGTTGTTAATATAGTGGAAACTAGTTTAAATATAGCTTATTACTTAGTTTGTAATCAGTTAAAGCCATTAGAAACTCAAATAAGTCAAAGCTTGTGATTTCATCAAAAAGTCAAATTGTTCATTTTCAGATTTTTGCAAAAACTCCAAGATTATTTGTGATTTATGTGTTTTGATTGAGAAGCTGAAACTTGTTGTAGTGATACACTACCACCTAAACTTTTGAGTCCTACACTGGTTTGATTTTTGTAATTTTTCTATAAGCTTCCACAGACCCCCAAAGTGAGTTGCAGGGCAGACCCTTGCCCTGTGCACAGCAGACCTCACCCACACCACCACCTTTAGTTGTGGCTGCAGCCCACCTCAGTGGGACCCATTGCCCACTTTTTTGCTTCTGACAACCCCCCTCCTACCAGGGTATAAGTATTGACCCATTGGTTGACCTAGGAACAAGTGGACCCCACCTAGTTTAGTCCCTCAAGTCTGTCCCATAACTGAGTGAAACTCAGTTTTGCTCAAGTGCTTATTTGTCTCCCTTCTGCTTATTTGTGATCATTATTGGTTGTTTTTAGCTTATTCAAGTTTGTTAAACTTAATTGTACCCATTTTCACCATTGTGGGCCCCACCTTCACTCATTTGACCTTATTTGTCTAAACAGTCAACATAAGTCAACTGCCTAGCCAAAGGGGGTGCTTATAGCTTATTTATAAGCTATTTTTCATAGTGTTTTCATAAAAGTTTCTCATTTTCAGTGGTTAAGTAGGTTTGTAAAGGAAAATCCAAGAAAAAACCAATTTAAAATAAGTGATAGTTTCTATTTAATTCAATTTAAGTTTAATTTTCATTTTTAGATTTTAATTAAGTAATTAGTATTTTTATATTTTTATTAATTACCTTATATAGTAAAGTAGTTTTAGTAATTTTTCTAGATTTTTATTCTGTCATTTAGTGTTATTTAGATTTAATTTTATTTTTCTTAATTATTAATTAATATTAAGTATTAAATATCATATTTAGTTTTTATAAAGTAAAACTTAGTTTTTATATTTTTCCTAGCTTTAATATAGTATAATAGATTTTTATAAAATATATTTTTGAATTCTACTGTTCATTTTCCATTTTTCTTATCTTAATTGTTTAAATTAGAATTAAAGTAATTAAAAGGTAAATAATTAGTGGATTAATCTTAAAACATAATTTTTAGAGTTTTTATAATTTTGTAGGATTCCTGTGATGGTTAAGTAATTTTATAAATTTTCTTATAATTTTCTAAGTTAATTTAGTATTAATAGTAATTAAAAGTAATTTAATTAGTTTAATTTAGTTAAATAGTTTTTAATTAATAAAAAACCCATAAAAAGACAAAAATATTTATTTTTATTTTTTATACTTTCTTCAAGTTCTAATTTGAGTTTAGAAAATATTTTTGCTAATTTTTAGTTTAATTTATATCATTTGTCATTTTTAGTTAATTTAAATTAGATTTTTAAATAGTTTAATTATTTAAATAGTATTTTAATCACTTTTATAATTTCATTTTCATTTTTAATTTTAAGTTTCAAAAAGTGTCAAAAGCACCCCCTGTAGTTTGTTAAATACCAAAATCCCACTTTTTCAGTCCGATTGCGTAAATCTGAATTGTGAATATGTGCATATATCTGATATCTGATTTTTGTGAATATTATATCTGTGTACAAATACCAAAATAACAGTAGCAAAATCAATTCCACATCATTTGGGCTACTGTCCTCAGTGCCACTCTCTCATAAACGATTCCCAAAGCACTATTTCAATCTCGCTGGGACTTTAACGACCCAGGGAAACACTATACTATCCACGGAGTATTGATTCTAAGCTGTTTTTGACTTATTGACCTTGGTCAATAATATCTGACGGTTTAGACTCAATTAAAATTTGGCGCCGCTGCCGGGGAGGTTGTTGCGTGTTTTATAAAATCGTTTTAAGTTTAGTGGTTTTCAAAACCCTCCCTGTACAAATTTCACACAAATTTGTAAAAAGTTTTTGTAAAAATATAATCATATCAAAAAAACGTTCATTAACACTTTTCCTGAAGTGTTGAAAACACCAAAACAATTAAAAACAATCAAAAACAAACTGTGAAGTTAAATTACTTCGTGTTCTTTAAGATTACAACCTGAAACAGATGGTTTAAGGTAAGTTCTGACATTAAATTGCGAACTGAAGAGGAAACCTATTTACTTCCTCCCGCCTGCCTGCGAGTAATCTTAAAGGGACGATTTCGGTTAACGAATCAGTTCCAAAAATATTTCCCAAGTTTTCTGCACACACACCCATAAGCCTAAAGCAGTTTTTCAAATTAATTAATAAGCCCATAATAAGTTCCCAAACTTAAGATTAAAACTTGCCTTTATATCCCTGTGAGTGGTGTACCTTTTTCAAAGAAGCCATTCACTTGTGATTTCTGGTTTAAGTTCACTGTGGTTTTGCCTCAATCTTGTTTTGAAAAATTGTTTTTAGTGCATGCGCACTCGGTCACAAACAAAACGTAAACATCAGAAAAACGTACCCGAGCTACGTTCTGACACACAAGTACCAAATACCGAAATGGCCGCTGGGCCACCACCACCTTTACCACCCCCTGACCCTCCCAGGGATGAGCCAGCTCCCGATCTCTGAACGATGGAGGAGCTGTGCCAGCCTACCATGCAAGGGCGGGGTGGGCCTATTGCACCACTCACTATTGAGGCTACGGACTTTGGTCTCAAGCACCACATGATCCAACAAGTCCAGAATCCGTGTCAATTTCACGGATTACCGGGTGACGATGCCAATAAGCATCTTGACAAATATCTCACGGTCACCCAAAGCATGAAACAGCATGGTGTCACCGACGATGCCCCCCGGCTGTACCTCTTCCCCTGTTCTCTCACTCATCATGCCACTGCATGGTTTGACCGACTTCCAAAGAATTCTATTCGTACCTTTGATGAAATGGTAACCAAGTTTTTAGCAAAATATTTTCCACCATCCATGGTTACCAAGTTACGAAATGATATCAGCAACTTCCGGCAACGTCCCGATGAGTCTCTTTTTGAGGCTTGGGCGCGTTATAAGCTAGCCATTGATCGGTGCCCTAACCACAATATGTTGCAAGTTACCATCATAGATACCTTCTATAATGGTCTGACATTGAGGCACCGAGACATTCTCAATGCTGCTGCTGGTGGGACCTTTATGAAAAGACGTCCCGAGGAGTGCTATGACTTAATCGAGAACATGACTGCCCACCATAACTTTTGGGATTCCTCTGCGGAGAGGGATGCTTCATGTAATTCCGTTACTCCCTCATCATCATCTCCTGAAATAATTGCTCTTACCAAAAAGATGGATGACATTTCTACGGCTGTGTTGAGAATAAGCCAAACGATGCAAAATCAGGCTCAAAATCAACAAGTGAAAGTCGTGGCCCGAAGTGTGAAACATGTGGGGGCCCTCATCTGTATTCCGAGTGTCCAGCTACTGCTGGCTTTCCTCCAGAGAACGTATATGCTGCTCACGGTTCCTACAATACGGGGGGTAATTCTTACCAACCGCAAGGGGACCGTAATCTCTTAAGCTATTGTTCCAACAATTTTCTCGGACCTCCCGGTTTTAACCAAAATCAAAACCGTAACGCGAATCAGAATTTTAACCAATGTCAAAACTCAAATTTCCAAAACCCGAATCAAAATCAAGGCCAGTTTAATCAAAATAATTTTCAAAATGGCAATCAAAATCAAGGTTTTCAAGGAAATTTTCAAAGAAACCAGAATCAAGGGAATTACAATCAGGGTAATTTCAATCAGAGAAACACTTTTCAGGGTAACAACAATCAAAATCAATGGAATTTTCAAAACAACCGTGTTCAAAATCCTCCTGTTCAAAATCAAAACGTTGTTCAACCCTCGTCTTCCTCCAATGCTGAATTTAAACAATTCATGAAAGCACAAGAGGAAACGAATCGGTTATTGCTTAGCACGATCTATGAGCTTCAGAAGTCTTTAAATGATCGACCCTCAGGCCCAGGTACATTACTGAGCAACACGATCGCTAACCCAAGGGGCGATGTCAAAGCGATCACCACCCGAAGTAGGGCATCTTACAATGGACCCTCGATTCCTTCTACCTCTTCTTCTCCTCCTACTAAGGTAGCGGAACATGAACCTGAGGTTACTACGGACAAGGTACTTCCTACTAATAATGGAGGTATCAACAACGTCCACCCTCAAGTTGTCCCGGTCCCGGCTCGTAAGCCGAAAGTTGTATTTGATCCCCCTGTGAGTTCTGATGAAATCCCAAAGAATGATCCTAAGCCATCAATTCCATATCCTTCACGTTTGAATGATCAAAAGAACCGCAAAAAAGCAACCAAGAATTACACTTTGATATTAGCTTCGCGGACGCTCTTCTTCTCATGCCTAAATTTGCTTCAACAATCAAAAATCTGATAAGCAACAAAGAAAAACTTTGTGAGATGGAAAAAACTCCACTTAATGAGCATTGCTCAGCAGTGCTCTTGAAAAAGTTTCCCGAAAAGCTTGGAGATCCCGGGAAATTTCTCATTCCTTGTATTTTCCCGGGGATGGTTGAATGCTTTGCCTTGGCCGATCTTGGCGCAAGCATTAACCTGATGCCTTACACAGTCTGGAAAAGACTCTCACTTCCTGCTCTCACTCCGACCTGCATGACACTCGAGCTTGCAGACCGTACTATATCCCGTCCTCTCGGCATTGCCGAAGATATCTTCGTGAAAGTAGGAAAGTTCCATTTTCTGGCAGATTTCGTGATTGTTGATTTCGATGCTGACCCACGAGTCCCTCTCATTCTCGGGAGGGGGTTCTTAAGAACGGGTCGTGCTTTAATCGATGTATTCGAAGAAGAAATCACTCTACGTGTTGGTGGCGAGGCCATCACATTCAATCTTGATCAGACTTCAAGATACTCCTCCAACTATGACGCGGAAACGGTTAACCGAATTGACATCATCGATGTTGCGTCTGAGGAGTACTCTCAAGAAGTCCTTGGTTTCTCATCCAGTGGCAGTCTTTCTACTGACCCTATCATTTCCGACCCTTCCCCTTCCCTCACTCCGTTTGAGGGAAGTGACTTCCTTCTGGAAGAGGTCGAGGCTTTTCTTGCTCAAGATAGCTCAATCCCAAGTGGGGTTGATGAAAACTATCTTGACCCGGAGGGGGACAGTCTTCTCCTTGAAAGATAGTTAAATGACGATCCTTCCCCCTCTCCGTCTCCAAAAATACTTCATAAAGCGGAAGTCAAAAATGTTGAAATAACTGAAGACTTTCCCGAGGTTGAGCTCAAGGACTTGCCTCCTCATCTAGAATATGCATTTCTGGAGGGTGATGATAAATTGCCCGTCATTATTGCTAAAGACTTAAAAGTTGAGGAAAAGGCAGCACTCCTAAAGGTTCTAAAGTCACATAAACAAGCAATCGCTTGGAAACTCTCCGACATTAAGGGCATAAGCCCGAACTTTTGTACTCATAAAATCTTAATAGAGGATGACTTTAAGCCAGCAGTGGAACAACAGAGAAGGGTAAATCCCAAAATCCACGAAGTTATCAAACAAGAAGTTCTTAAACTTCTTGATGCGGGATTGATTTACCCTATTTCTGACAGTCCTTGGGTTAGCCCAATTCGTTGTGTCCTTAAAAAGGGTGGCATTACCGTTGTCACCAACGAGGATAACGAATTGATTCCAACTCGTTTGGTCACAGGTTGGCGAGTATGTATTGACTATCGAAAGTTAAATGAAGCCACCCGTAAAGACCATTTCCCTCTTCCTTTTATGGACCAGATGCTTGAAAGACTTGCGGGGAATGAATACTACTGTTTCCTCGATGGTTTTTCGGGCTACTTCCAAATCCCCATTGATCCCCAGGATCAAGAGAAGACTACCTTTACATGCCCCTACGGAACTTTTGCTTACAGACGTATGCCTTTCGGCTTATGTAATGCACCAGGCACGTTCCAGAGGTGCATGATGTCTATTTTTTCCGACATGATCGGGAAAACCATGGAGGTATTCATGGATGAGTTTTCAGTCATCGGGGATTCATTCCAGACCTGCCTCTCCCACTTGGAACAGATGCTTAAATGTTGCAAAGAAACGAATTTAAGTCTCAACTGGGAGAAGAGTCACTTTATGGTTAAAGAGGGCATAGTCCTCGGCCATAAAATCTCAAAGAACGGGATTGAGGTTGACAAAGCCAAAATCGATGTCATTGCTAAATTACCTCATCCCACCACCGTAAAAGGTGTTAGGAGCTTTTTGGGTCATGCCGGCTTCTATCGTAGGTTTATCCAAGATTTTTCTAACATTACCCGGCCTATAACCCATCTCCTCGAGAAGGATGCTCCTTTCATCTTCTCTCCTGAGTGCATCGAAGCTTTTTAAACATTAAAGAAAAAGCTTACCGAGGCACCGATTCTTGTTGCCCCCGATTGGGACCTACCTTTTGAGCTTATGTGCGATGCTAGTGATTTTGCCATAGGTGCGGTCTTGGGGCAACGTAAAGCAAAATACTTTAAGCCTATACACTACGCAAGTAAGACTATGACCGAAGCTCAGAGTCATTACACCACCACTGAAAAAGAACTCCTAGCTGTGGTGTATGCCTTTGAGAAATTCCGGCCATACTTGATCCTAACCAAATGCGTGGTGTATACGGATCACTCGGCTTTGAAGTACCTATTTGAAAAGCAAGATGCAAAGCCGAGACTTCTCCGTTGGGTTCTCCTCCTTCAGGAATTTGATATCATTATCCGTGATAAAAAAAGGAGCTGAGAACCTTGCTGCTGATCATCTCTCACGATTAGAAAACCCACATCAAGATGTGTCTGAGAAACAAGAAATAAATGAAACATTCCCTCTCGAGACACTCAGTGCGGTTTCTTTTCGTGGTGACTCTACTACCCCATGGTTTGCCGACTTTGCAAATTACCATGCGGGTAACTTCATCGTGAAGGGGATGACGTCCCAACAGAAAAACAAATTTTTTAAAGACGTCAAACATTATTTCTGGGACGACCCCTTCCTCTTCAAAATCTGTGCCGATCAAGTCATCAGGCGATGTGTATACGGAAAGGAAGCCGCTAATATTCTCAAGGCTTGCCATGCTGGACCCACTAGGGGCCACCATAGTCCTAACTACACCGCCAAAAAGGTGTTTGATTCCGGTTTCTATTGGCCCACGATCTATAAGGATGCCCACGAGTTAGTCAAAGCCTGTGATGCTTGTCAGCGTCACGGGAATATATCACAAAAGAACGAAATGTCACAAAATGCTATTCAAGTTTGTGAAATCTTTGATGTCTGGGGCATTGATTTTATGGGGCCATTCCCATCTTCTCGTGGAAACAAATACATACTCGTGGCTGTTGACTACTTGTCAAAATGGGTTGAGGCTAAGGCCTTACCCACTAATGATGCCCGAGTTGTTGTGAAATTCTTGAAATCCCTCTTTGCTCGTTTTGGAACTCCACGTGCCATCATTAGTGATCGCGGTACTCACTTTTGCAATGATCAGTTTGCAAAAGTCATGCTTAAGTACGGTGTTACTCATCGTCTTTCCACCGCATATCACCCCCAAACAAGTGGGCAGGTGGAGGTTTCCAACCGTGGTATAAAACGGATTCTTGAGAGGACAGTAGGTGAAAACCGTGCTTCCTGGTCGGATAAACTAGATGATGCACTCTGGGCCTTCCGTACAGCTTACAAAACACCCATTGGGTGTACTCCATACAAGCTTGTTTACGGGAAGGCGTGTCATTTACCGATCGAGCTCGAGCACAAAGCCTACTGGGCCTTGAAACATGCTAACTACGACGTTCATAAAGCGGGTGATCACCGTAAGGTTCAACTCAATGAATTAAACGAACTTCGTGATCAAGCCTACGAGAACTCCTTGATCTACAAAGAAAAGACAAAGAAGATTCACGACTCTAAGATTAATAACCGCGTTTTCAACGTCGGTGACAAAGTCCTTCTTTTCAACTCAAGATTAAAGATCTTCTCGGGGAAATTAAAAACCCGATGGACTGGGCCATTAACTATTGCTAAAGTATATCCATACGAGACTGTTGAGTTATCTCAACCCGAAGGTCCCAACTTCAAAGTGAATGGTCATAGATTGAAACATTATTTTGGAGAGGACATACCACCCATGGTTGTCCCGGATCTCCAAACTTTCCCCATGGACCAATGAATTCGGGGATCGAGTCAAGCTAGTGACTCGGTGAACAAAAATTAGCACCATATATGGGTTTTCACCCGTATTTCTGACTTCTTTGTACTTTCTACCACCCTAGTGTGGGGGAGTGGCCATCCCCCGCCATTTGAAAAGTAAATATGTATATAAGTTCAAAAAAAAAATGTAATTATATGTACAGATAAATAAAGTGAAAAATAAAATCCATATTTCCACAGTTAGATTCAAATATTAGCTTTTTCCGTTCAGAGATTCGGCATAATATCCGGGACTTTGAATATTGAGGACAATATTCAATTCTAGTGTGGGGGGGGGGGGGGGAATTCTTACGAATTTTATCACAAAACTTTCTAAGTACTCCCATTTTTAGGCCTAAATTTTTCAAAAATTTTTCACTTTATTTCAAAATTTTTGTGGTAATCAGTCCGCCAAAGTCTAAATGACAAATGGATTGGCTAGTCCAGGAGCAAACGGCTCTTGGTAAAGACATCTAAACCCGTTGATGGCTGGCAATTTGACAAAAATTGTATGGTTCCTCAGCTCCCCCGTATCCTCATAAGCAAATGAGTTGGCTAGCCTGCAAGATTATGGCTTGTGGTAAAGGCAGTGGAAAATCCATAATTGGTAATCAGCTTACCAAGATGTTGACTTAGTCCATCAAGATGCTGGCTAGTCCAGAAGCAAACGGCTTTTGGTAAAGACAAATCAAATCCGTTGACAGCTGGTGGTTTGCTCAAAATCACACGGTTATCAGGTGTGCCACAGTTCTTACACCTGGCTACTCCAGAAGTGATGGCTTTTGGTAAAGAGATTTTCAAATCCATCAAGTTTTTCTCAAAAGATTGCTAGGGACTAGCAATGTTTTAGTGTGGGGGATTGATGAGTGTGTAAATACTCATCATTTTTACCAATTCTGAGCGGCCAAAACATCCAAAAACACTCAATAATGAATCAAAATTGTGAAAATATCCCAGGAAAGTGTTTTACATGTTTCAAATGCAAAAATACCAAAAACAGATGAAAAACGCACAAAGTTTGCATAATTGGCAGTTTCAGTCCCCCAACTTTCAAAAGTTGTCAAATCTAGTCCCTGGTCATTCTAAAAACTGGAAAAAGTCACCAAAGGTCCTTATAAATCAAAAAGTTACATAAATAGTCCTTTGGTGAAAAGTTTCACAAAATGTCATGTTTAGTCCCTGAACTTTGAAAATTGTCAAAAATGGTCCCTGGGATATGAAAAACTTTGAGAAAAACAAATTTTGTCCTTGAACTAACCTTTTATGACAGGATTGGTCCTTGGTAGAAAGTTTGGTGAAAATTACACAAATGGTCCCTGAAGTTTGAAAGTTTAACGGTTTCAGTCCCTGGTGAAAATAAATCTGAAAAATCATCAAAGGACCTTATACTATTCATGATATGGCAAATTACACCCGTGGAAATAATTTGGAAGCATGCCAAGATCACACCTCAAACTTTCATAAAATTGCAAAAAAGGTTCTTGTGTTAAACCTAAACCAAACCAGATCCAACAATAATAATACTACTCCATACTAACCAATCCAATACCTAGTCCAGCCCACCCATTCCTATTTCTTGGGCCCAAAATACAACACAGCCCACCCAAAGCCCCAAAGTATTAAACCCGGGTCAACATTTGACCCCTCCGGTCAAACATGGTCAAACAACCACCCCTTCTCTCTCAGACTCCCCCACACCTCCACAACCTGCCAAACCTCACCTCCCACCACTTGCAAAAAGTATCATCACCCTCCCACCACCCTGCAACTACCCTCACATCACATTTAATGCACCACCACCCCCAGTTGCTATAAAACAGTCCCAATTGCCCATTGGAATTTTGGCGCGAAAATTTTCAATGGCTGAGATTGATCAATACCAATCCAATGGCTGAGATGAGAAATGGGAAATGATCAGAGGATGCTGGGAACCCTAATGGATAGCTATAAATAGTGGAAGAAGTGCAAGGAAGCTGTGTGTAGTTTAATTAGTCTTAAATTGTGTCGAATTTAAATTATCTTTCAAATTAATGTAATCTTTTCAATTTCAAGCATTGTAACAGTGTTAGTAATGTAATTTAAACCTTTTGAAGTTATAAAATCTCAAGTTCCAAGTCTGTCTTTCACCTTTGCAATTTACTCAATTTCTGAATTATTCAAATAGCTCAAGTGTTAATGGTGTGTTGAATCATGGACTGAGTTAGGGTCACATAGGTTCCAATAAGCTTATCAAAGCTTTAGAGACTCTAAAATTCAGTTGTATTAGAAGGAAACCTGAAAACACAAAATAGTCAAACTTGGTCAACTGTGCTTGTTTGATTTTGTTTTCAGGTTTGAAGAAGGACTTGTGAGCAAGATTGGAGCTGGAATTTGCCTATCTAAAGATAGGCTTCATAGGAAAGCCCTCTGTTCATGCTGAGGGCAATCTTATAAGACTAGTTCAATTTGAAATATCTCTAAAATTTTATTATCTAGTGATCTCTGTGATTGATTGTTATTGTGTGTACTTTGTGTTTATTAGTTGTTGTTTAGTTAGATTGTGTGACAAAATTAGTAGCTTATAATTGGTTATCTCTTGTTGAATCATAATCTGTGTTCAAACTGCTTAAATAGCTATATCTTGTCTCCTTATTAGTTAGTGTATGTAACTTGTGGTTCTAAGTTTTAATCATCTTAGGTAATCATATTAAAGTGTTTGGAAACAGAATTGTGGGCTTAAATAGTGAAACTCATTACAAATCTTTCATAACTGTGTGTTAAGGGGTGTTTGGATTTGGTTCACTCACTGTCTCAAAAGGATTTTTGATTGTCAACTTTTTGTGGAAACTCTCTCTCTCAGTACCTAATTAGTTCAAATATACCTTAAAATTTGGGTGTTATACAGTTAGAGGTCAAAATCACAAAAATCTTCCCTTCACAGTTAACTGTGAAGGTTTTGTGTGTCCAAATCACTCTCATTAGTTAAAGTAGTTGTTAATATAGTGGAAACTAGTTTAAATATAGCTTATTACTTAGTTTGTAATCAGTTAAAGCCATTAGAAACTCAAATAAGTCAAAGCTTGTGATTTCATCAAAAAGTCAAATTGTTCATTTTCAGATTTTTGCAAAAACTCCAAGATTATTTGTGATTTATGTGTTTTGATTGAGAAGCTGAAACTTGTTGTAGTGATACACTACCACCTAAACTTTTGATTCCTACACTGGTTTGATTTTTTTAATTTTTCTATAAGCTTCCACAGACCCCCAAAGCCCTGTGCACAGCAGACCTCACCCACACCACCACCTTTAGTTGTGGCTGCAACCCACCTCAGTGGGACCCATTGCCCACTTTTTGCTTCTGACAACCCCCCTCCTACCAGGGTATAAGTATTGACCCATTGGTTGACCTAGGAACAAGTGGACCCCACCTAGTTTAGTCCCTCAAGTCTGTCCCATAACTGAGTGAAACTTAGTTTTGCTCAAGTGCTTATTTGTCTCCCTTCTGCTTATTTGTGATCATTATTGGTTGTTTTTAGCTTATTCAAGTTTGTTAAACTTAATTGTACCCATTTTCACCATTGTGGGCCCCACCTTCACTCGTTTGACCTTATTTGTCTAAACAGTCAACATAAGTCAACTGCCTAGCCAAAGGGGGTGCTTATAGCTTATTTATAAGCTATTTTTCATAGTGTTTTCATAAAAGTTTCTCATTTTCAGTGGTTAAGTAGGTTTGTAAAGGAAAATCCAAGAAAAAACCAATTTAAAATAAGTGATAGTTTCTATTTAATTCAATTTAAGTTCAATTTTCATTTTTAGATTGTAATTAAGTAATTAGTATTTTTATATTTTTAATAATTACCTTATATAGTAAAGTATTTTTAGTAATTTTTCTAGATTTTTATTCTGTCATTTAGTGTTAATTAGATTTAATTTTAGTTTTCTTAATTATTAATTAATATTAAGTATTAAATATCATATTTAGTTTTTATAAAGTAAAACTTAGTTTTTATATTTTTCCTAGCTTTAATATAGTATAATTGATTTTTAGAAAATATATTTTTGAATTCTACTATTTATTTTCCATTTTTCTTATTTTAATTGTTTAAATTAGAATTAAAGTAATTAAAAGGTAAATAATTAGTGGATTAATCTTAAAACATAATTTTTAGAGTTTTTATAATTTTTTAGGATTCCTGTGATGGTTAAGTAATTTTATAAATTTTCTTATAATTTTCTAAGTTAATTTAGTATTAATAGTAATTAAAAGTAATTTAATTAGTTTAATTTAGTTAAATAGTTTTTAATTAATAAAAAACCCATAAAAAGACAAAAATATTTATTTTTATTTTTTATACTTTCTTCAAGTTCTAATTTAAGTTTAGAAAATACTTTTGCTAATTTTTAGTTTAATTTATATCATTTGTCATTTTTAGTTAATTTAAATTAGATTTTTAAATAGTTTAATTATTTAAATAGTATTTTAATCACTTTTATAATTTCATTTTCATTTTTAATTTTAAGTTTCAAAAAGTGTCAAAAGCACCCCCTGTAGTTTGTTAAATACCAAAATCCCACTTTTTCAGTCCGATTGCGTAAATCTGAATTGTGAATACGTGCATATATCTGATATCTGATTTTTGTGAATATTATAACTGTGTACAAATACCAAAATAACAGTAGCAAAATCAATTCCACATCATTTGGGCTACTGTCCTCAGTGCCACTCTCTCATAAACGATTCCCAAAGCACCATTTCAATCTCGCTGGGACTTTAACGACCCGGGGAAACACTATACTATCCACGGAGTATTGATTCTAAGCTGTTTTTGACTTATTGACCTTGGTCAATAATATCTGACGGTTTAGACTCAATCAGTTTCAATGTATTGATGGAAAGTTTAGAATACAACGAATAAGGCATCAAATTGATACTTGCACCTAAATCGGCTAAAGCATCACATGTGACGTTGTTTCCTAATGTACATGGTATAAGAAAACTTCCGGGATCTCCAAGTTTTGGTGGAATTTTGTTTTGAATTATAGCAGAGCATTCTTCATTGAGAACGGTAGCGGAAATTTGTTCTAACTTGTTTCGATTATTAAGAAGTTCTTTAAAAAATTTCCCATAATTGGGCATTTCAGCTAGAACATCAACGAGGGGTACGTTAATTCTAACTTCTTTGATCATCTCTAAAAACTTCTTATTTTGTTCCTCTCTTTTCTCTTTTCTTAGGGCTTGTGGATATGGTATTTCTGGTGTATAAGGCTTTATTGGTGGAACGGTTGGTTTTTGGGTTGGTTCTTTTTCAATTGCTTCTTCCTCTTCAGCTTCTTCCTCCTCTTCTTGAATAAGAGTATTATCGGTAGGAATGGGTGGTAGATCATATGAGAGACCACTTCGAGTGAATACAGCATTGATATGCTCATTTCTGTTGTGTGGTGGACGATAATTTTTATCGTTTGATCCAGATGGTTTTGGATTGGATTGGGTGATACTTGGTAATGTACCAGGAATTCGAGAAGAAAATTGGTCAGAAAGTCTACCAAATTTTTGTTCAAGATCCTGAATAGAAGCTTGATGATTTTTCTGACCTTGCTCAACTTTGGTTTTGAGATTGAAAAATTGAGTTTTTACAAACTCATTTGTGGTTCTTTGAGCATTTACGAATTTTCGCATCATTTTTTCGAAATCAGATTCTTCCTTTTTATCTGAATTTGTTGGGTTTGGATTTTCTGTTCGAGGTTGAAAATCACGGTTGTTATCTCTTTGTTGGCGATCTTGCCAATTTCCAGAACTTCTTCACTAATAATTACCACGAAAACCTCCTCCACGATATCCTCCTTGGACATAATTGGCTTCCCCTTTGTTGGGTCCATTCATAGGTTGGTCATCACACTCGGATGATGTGTGATTTCCTCCACAATTATTACAGCCATCTCGCATTTCTTTCATTTCTTCTTTTATATCTTTGTATTGCGAGTCCATTTTAGAAGACAAGGCTTCTATTTTGTCCATGAGTTTTGAATTATCTGAACTTTCGGCAAAAGCAACGGTTTTCCGTAAGGGTTTGGTTTTGGAATCTTTTGACCAATCGAGTTTAAGAAGTATTCGATCTTCAAGAAGTTGATATGCCTCATTTGGTGTTTTGTAAAGGAAAATTCCTCCGGCATCAAGGATTGCTTGAGATGCTTCATCAAGACCATGATAAAAGATTTGGATTATTGTTCCTCGTCCTAAATTATGACCATGACAACTGCGAAGCAAATCTTTCATGCGAAGCCAAGCTTCAACAAGAGATTCATTAGGATTTTGTGAAAAAGCACGGATTTCTCCCATTAACCTATCATACATGGCAGGTGGAAAGAATCGGCTTACAAAAGCTTGCCTCATCTCCTCCCAAGTATTAATAGTTCCTAGGGTTAATTCGTTATACCATACTTTGGCATCTCCGGCGAGTGATGATGGAAAAAGTTTGAGCTTGATAGCATCGACATTAGTGTCTCCATAACGAAACATGCCACAAATTTCAATGAATTCGGCAATGTGTTTATGCGGATCGGCCCGCGAACGGCCATCGAATTGACGGTCTTTAATCATAGAAATATGGTGACCTTTAACGGTAAAGTTTTCACCAAGGTCGGCGACAACAATAGCAGCTCTAGGAATGGGTGCTACGGTTCTTTTGGCGGCCCACATGGGTAAATCGTCAGCCATGGGTAATGGTTCAAAAATATTAGAAATTGGATGTTCTTCGGAAAGATTATCAAACCAATTAAGAATAGTTGAAGATCTCTTCTTACGAAACAAACTTTCGGGATCGGATAAAGGTGTACTAAGCTTTTTAGTAGTAGAACGAGTGTTCATACAACTATCAAGAGAATCGAATTAATTACCTAAACAAAAGAACAAGAAAAATAAAAAAAATAAAAACAGAAAATATCAAACCAAATTGGTTGAGAATCAAACCGATCGGTTGGATGCTACGGTAAAATTAAAATGTGAGAAACCGAATCGGTTGCAAGAGAAACCGATCGGTTTGTTGCTACGGAATATATATATATATATATATATATATATATATATATATATATATATATATATATATATATATATATATATATATATATATATATATATATATTTTATTTAGAAATGAACACGAAAAGAAATGGACTTTTAAAACTAAAAAGAAACACGATCAAAATCCCCGGCAGCGGCGCCAAAAACTTGATGTGCTATTTGTTAGTGCAAGTTTTAAATTTATAAGAGTGAATTACCAAATCCAGAAACAACACATACGAGCAAGTGTACTCGTCCGTTATAGCAAGATATGATGGTAAGTCGGGATCGTTCGCAGGGATTTGTGAGTGAATCGAAATATAAGCCTAAAAGTAAATCTCTAATGTACGCAAATATGATAATAAGCAAATTCAATAAATTAAAAACTACACTTGTTTAGACTAGTTTTCTACTTAATGACACACATGATTGTGATAACTTTTGATGACATGTTGGTTGAGATAATTAGATGGTGATCTAATCTATTGTTTCTACAAGTTAAACCTTCGTCAAGATTTTAGTTCATAAAAACAAGCTTTAGGTGTAAACCAATCAATTCAAGATCTATCCAAGGTTCATAAGGTATGGTGGATATCTTAAACACAAGACAAACTTTTATTACCAATCAAATACTCTTAGGAAATGGTCAATACAGAAGGTAACCTCTTCATAGACAAAAAGGTCACAATCGTTTATAAACATTTAAACTTTCATCCTACTAAAGGTTTACAAACAATCCAATTTGACGTTATAAAAGAATTCTTATTACAATCATACTTCTTGTTTCTTTGTTTAGTCAAGAATAATTATGGTGAAAAACAATCATTCATAGACAAATGATTATAACTAGTTGAGTAATAACAAATCTTTCGACCTTTGAAACTATTATCAATTAGTTAACCTTGGCTAAACAAATGTCACGATGAAACTTAAGGTATAATTGGTTCTTAGGATTGACTTGAAATTGAATTAAAACATGTTATCACAATCATCACTATCACTAAGTATAAAACATCATCAAAACAAGTGTAAAAAGATTACTAGCCACTCATGGCAAACATGCAAATAAACTCAGAATATTTAACATAAGAATCCATGGTTATAAGTCTTACAATGCTTTGAAATTGATAACAAATGACAAGGTATTGATGATAACCTAACAGTTGGTGATGATTTCTTGAGATTTTTGGACTCCAAATGTTGCTTCCTTGTTCCTCCAAAGTTCCTGGTTCTTTCTGCACGAATTTTCCTCGTTAGAGAGCTAGAAGATGATAATAATTGTGTGTAGTAATGAGAGTAAATGGTATCTTCAATTGTGTGTTGAATGGTGTTGAGTTATGCACTTTTGAGGTCCCTTATATGCTTGTCCAACACTCTTGGTCATAAATAAGAATTTAAATGCTTGAACTTGGACAATAAGACACTAAAAAGGGCCTAGAACCATGGGACAAAAGACCAAGATTCGTGCACAAAAGTTGGCAAAAACATGCAGAATTGACCATCCGATCGGTTGTGGGTTGGCACCGATCGGTTGGTGAAATGTAATTATGGCCATCCGATCGGTTTCACACCAACCGATCGGATGGTAATTTCTGGCAGCTTTGGACTTTGACTTTGACTTGTGTAGCTCTTTATGTACTATCCAAACTTGATTAACTTCTGAACTTGGAACTTTGAGATGACAAAACTTAGGTTCTCATATGAATTACTTCTTAGATTGGACTTTTGAGCTTGGGAATCTTCGTGTAATCGCGTATACTTCATTTCCTTCACTTTTTCTCCATTTTTCCTGCATTTTCCTACATATGCTACAAAAACATACTTTGATATGATTTAGTGGCAAAAGCATATAAGAACAACCAAATAACATACACAAAAACACTAATAATGCTTACAAAAACATGTTAACTTTGAGCGTTATCACTATTTCTATTATGATTTTCTCATGATTGTTGTCCATTATAATTTATCAGAAGTATGGCACCAAGGAAAGGAAAGGCTGCACCAGAAACACCAGCTATGACTCAAGCCGCTATCCGCAAATTGGTCAGGGATAGTATAGCATAAGCTCTGGAGACTGAGAGAGCTGAGGTTGCTGCTAGGGCTGCTGAGATTGCTCCTAATACTGGGGCGGTTGAACCACCCACTACTAGGCGTCAATGCACTTGGAAGCATTTCAAGATTAGTGATCCCGTCATGTTTAAGGGTACTGAGGGAGAGGTTGCTTTGATCCGATGGTTTGAGAAGACTAAGAATGTGTTCCTCATGTGTAGTTGTCCTGATGTCAGCAAGGTAAAATTTGCTACATGTATGCTTCTGGATGAAGCTATGTCATGGTGGAATTCTCATGCTCAGCCTATTGGTATGGAGAATGCCTACAAGCTCACTTGGGATCAATTCAAGAAGCTGATGACTAAGAAGTTTTGCCCTCGTACTGAGGTGAAGAAATTGGAGACAGAATTCTATGAGCTGGAAACAAAAGGTGATGACCCCGAGACCTACATCGGGAGGTTTCAGGAGTTGGCTGCACTATGTCCAACTATGGTTCCTGACGATGAGAAAAAGATGGAGAACTTCACTGGTGAACTGCCTAAAAGCATCCGAGGGGATGTGATGTCTTTTGACCCACAATCAATGGAAGAGGCTATTCGAATAACTCAGAAACTTATGGTTCAGGTGGTAAAGGGTAAGTCTGCTGTCAACAATAACAATAACCGTTCAAATAACACCAACTAAAACAACACTCGAAACAACAACAACTATAACAACAATCAAAACCGTAACTATCCCAATAACCGAAACAATAACCCAAACAATAACAACAATAACAAGAGGAGGTTTGACTACAACCAAGGTGGAAATGCTATTCAGCCAGCACCTAAGAGACAGGAAGTGGCAACGGCCTATGCTGCAGGGCCGACTGAAGGGAAAGGATATGCGGGTAATCTACCCAAGTGTGATAAGTGCCAAACACATCATAACCCAGGTCGTTGCCCAAACCCAAGTGGTAACTGCAAGAAGATTGGTCACAATATCAAAGATTGCAGGCTTCCAATCTTGGGTGACAATCAGAAACCACCAGTAACATGTTTTGGCTGCGGAGAAATTGAACATTATAGGAGTGAGTGCCCAAAGAAGAAGAATCAAGGAACTGGAAACCAAGGTGGAGTGGCTCGAGGAAGAGCTTATGTTATGGGAGGAGAAGATGCTCGAGAGGAACCGAGTGTTGTTGCGGGTACATTCCTCAATAAAAATCGTTATGCATCCATTTTATTTGATTCAGGAGAGGATAGAAGTTTTGTTTCTATTGCATTTGCACCTTTACTTAACATAGAACCAACCACCTTAGACATTCCTTATCTCGTTGAACTAGCCGATGGGTCTTTAGTTAAAACCAACACCATTGTCCGTGGTTGCACAATCAATTTCCTAAACCATCCATTCAATATGGACCTTATGCCTGTAGAACTTGGAAGTTTCGACGTTGTTATCGGTATAGATTTTTTGTCTCGACATCGTGCGAGAATTATTTGTGATGAGAAGGTTGTTCATCTTCCTTACAGTAGTGAAACTTTAGTTGTTCGCGGAGAGCGAAGTGGAACTAGACTCAGTATTATATCGTGCATTAAAACCAATAAGTACATAAATAAGGGTTGTTATGCATTCTTGGCTCATGATGCGCGGGAATCGCAACAGGCTTTACCTCTCGAGGGATCTCGAGAAGCTTACAACCCCCACCAGGCAGTGTACCTGATCGTTGTAGTATAGTATAGTGACAAGTACCGGGGGATTGATCGTTCAGCTTAGGAATAGTGTCGCTAGGATTAGAAAGCCTAAATTACTAGTTCTAAAGGTGAGGGATGATTATTTTTGTATTTTTATATTTTTTAGAAAGCAATTAAAATCTCGGGGTTTTGAAAGAGTGGGCGGAATTAGTTGCTATTCAACTAACCCAAAACTAAGATGCAATCAAAATAAAATACTAAAAATGTAAATAAACTAATTATACTAATGTTGTGAGCAGTAATTGGAGAAAATGTGTTTACTTAGATTTCACTACTCCCTAGATATCTTTTACACGTTAATTACTTGTTATAATTGCATGGATGACGGATCGCATTCCTTAATACCATTCATGGGGTGGCATACATAACTCCCCAATTCTATGAGCTCTTATCTCCTCCTACACCATGCCCAACACAACTATAGGGATTGTAAACAGTGGCTCATGCATTAAATACAACCAATAAAGACCTAGTACGCCTCGGTTCATGTTTCTTAAGACGTTCAAGCATGTTACCATTTGGAGATCTGCCAGTTTTCTTAAGCCTAACATATAAATCATTCATCCAAGACAAGAATAAACAAGTAATCAACACATAATCAATATCTAGGTTTCATTAGATCTAAGCAAACACAAAAGAGATCTAGCCTAGCATGATAGAATTAAGACAAGAACAAGATATAGACAACCAACACATAGACATATTGATTGAATTAGAAGAACACTTATCTTGATTAATCATGCAAGGTATCAAGGGGTTGGAACCCTTGAAAAACCTGTAAAGTTACACCAAAATCGTCTTTAGGGTTTCTCCCAAAACTTCTCTCTTTAAATGTGAAAAACTAGAAAACTATATATAGGAAAATAGGGATGACGGCGTCAAGAACAAAGGTGTGACGCCGTCATCTCGCCGCCAAATACTTCCTCAGACGGCCTTGATCTACTTCTGACGCCGTCAAGGCCTAGGCCGTCACACAAATTACTCTTGATGCCCTGTGTGTGACGCCGTCATCAACTACGGATTTTAATTCTTGGGGTTTTGACGCCGTCAGGAAAACTCTTGACGCCTTCATGAACTCTCGGATTTTATTATTGAGGTTTGACGCCGTCAGGGAATTACTCTTGACGCCGTCACCTACTGTTCCCAGCATGAAAAATTGAGACTTTGCCGTTTTCTTCACTTTTATGCTCCAAAAACGTCCAAAATGGCTTCTTTTCCAGAATTCACTCTCCAAGTACCTAAAATCACAAAAGGAACGATTTAGGGCAATATTTGATCAAATAAATTCGGATTCGGGCTTAAATGACCCTCTAAAAACGGATCATTTTTCGCCTCATCATATACCCTTACACTTGAGATTTGCTTGTCCTCAAGCAAATGCGCTTTTATTCTACTCAAAAGACAAGTTAGGGGTCATTTAACAATAATATAAAAGTAATTACAACAAATAATCATTCCACTAAAGACCAAAGACAAGCACGGAGGTCATATACAAGCACCTCACAAATAGTGTTTAGATACTCACATCTCTCGGGTGTAATAAAGTGTAAATTACAATATGGAAACGGAAGATATCTCTCACTACCTGTCATAGCAAAATAGATTACCATAGGCTTAGGAAAGGATCAAACCTCCACCACATGGCGTAAGCACCTAGGATAAACTATCAAAGAGGTCTTTTAAAGGGTTGTAACGTTAGGTATAGGGATATGAATTACACGGTTTTGTTGGATAAAGGAAGTTATTACTGGTGGCGAGTTAACAATCTTAGTTAATTACATGTACAATATGGCGTTGCTAAGCCAAGACTAGACTCGACTTAAGCTAATAAATGAAAAATAACAAAAACATAAAATGAACATAGAATAAAAAGGGATGGTAGTCCGTATGTTTTTTTCTTTTTTTTTCCTTTTTCTATTTTTTTTTTCATCATACACTCTTACCCTACCATCCAAAATAATACATCATAGGGGATGAGAGTTCCCCTTACACTTGAATCTTTACATACTTTACATTCAACTATTCTAATGACTCGAATTAAGAAAATCAAAACACTTGGAGCACTTTTAAGATTAACGCACATATGGGGGTAATAATATTATGTTCTTCCCCATTACTCCATAAAATAAGTACTTACCCATGAGTCCCAATCGTCCCAAAACAATATGTACAAGGATATGACTCGACTTAGCAACTATGTAATCAATTAGATAGTTAACTTAGGGTTTAAACAAATAACAATAATGCACTAAAAATGAGCGCATACACGGAAGGCTAAGGCGATTTGGGTGTACATTTAAGTGGGGTGTAACAAATTCTTCCTTTAAGTAAAATGCTTAAAGTTAGAAACGAAAAGATAGGCTCGGAGGGGTGTACTAGGGGTTTCGTGTACTAAAAATGAGTACAACGCTAAGGGTGTGGGAAAAATTAGTTGACTTAACTAGTCAAATAATATGACTTAAATGGTCAAGTAATTATAATACGGGTTTAACACAAGGGTGATCCTAATGCCTCTTATCATGTAGTAAATCCTACTACACGAATGTAGTCTCACTAGCGGTCTCGAAATGCATCACTAACGCAAGTTCTAGAATCTAAATGCTACCGGTACACTCATAAGCACTAATAATAAATGCTTTTCCTATCAAATCTAAAGGCGAACCTCACATATTTGGGTGGAAAATTTTTCTGAATATACGGTTATGTGCTAGTCATACAATCTCCTATCCATGAGACGCTTGCTATGGCTAAAGTTTCACTCCTAAATGTTGTAAAAAATTTTAAATTTGGCGCTAAAATTACACTAACAAGTATTTGTCATAGTTTTATTACACATCTACCATCAAACAAAACAAACTCAAGCGAAAGTGCATATGTAAGGTATCATCTTTTTACCATCCCCTTACACTTAAGATGAACATTGTCCCCAATGTTCAAGTAAAGAATGTAAAAGTGAAAAAGTAAAGAGAATGAAAACAAATACTCCCCTGATTCGCTCGGTATGGATAATAGGATGGCCAGATTAGATCTTCCTCCAAGAAAATGAACAATCAAAGCTTCCCTTCCAGAATATAAATCATCTCCTTGTCATACATAACCTGTAAAACTTGACAAAATAGACAAGACAACCTCGCGTAAAATTGGCGGCATCCTATATAAGTTTCTAAATCCTAGAAAACAAGATAAGATATAATGCTTGTGGGATGAAGTTTGCAGATCTCCTGGAGATTATAAAACTTAATAATTCACAAAAACCATAAGACTCCGTTAGTAAAACAAAACCGGTAAAATTTCCAGATTTTAACTCCTGACGCCGTCAAGAGTAAAACCCTGACGCCGTCAGAATGGACCTGCAGAAATTCTTATGCTAAGTTTCCAGAAAATTTCTAGAAAAACTCAGTCCTACTTCCTGGAAAATCCTGCAAAACTTCACTATGACTCAATACAAGCATTTGACTCTAACAAATACGAATATACATGTCCATTTAATATTGTGGAGAATCATGATCGGTTTGTTTCTTAATAACATATTTGGGGTTTCCCCTTACACTTATCTTTTGCAAAAATACTTCTAGGTGGAGTTAAGACTAGGCTAAACAACAAAGTAAAGTATTTCCACACTTTAATTGAGAAACATGATCAACCAACAATAAAAATAAAGCATGCATACGGAAGCAAATAACAATCAAACAAATAAAATCACACAAAACATGGGTTGCCTCCCAAGAAGCGCTTTTCTTTATTTACGAGTCTTGTAGCTAGACTCAAGGTCATTGGTCACTACGTGATTTCATCATTGGTTCCACTCTCTAGGTCGTCTTCTAAACCAGTTTTGTATTCCGGACCTAGTTGCAAGCACTCTTTGTAGAAACCAAGCATCCTATTCTTTACATATTCTACTCCCCTACGTCTATCCTCCTCATTCCTATAATAAGCCGCTTGCTTATGTTCCTTTTCGAAATTAGAGAGAAGGCGGTATTGTTCGATCTTGTAGGGCATTTGATAAGCAACCTCATCATTCTCTTTCTTGAATCTAACTATCCCTAAAGTCGGATCATAACTCATCCTAGTGGCCTCAACAAATGGTTTTCCGAATATTATTTGGCTTAGGCAAGCATCTATCACCGGACGAGTGTCTTCTACTATCATAAAATCGATTTCATAGGTAAGATTTCCTATAATCACATGCAATCCCTTCACTCTTCCTGCAAAATTACTTATCAGATTCTTACCGGGCATCATCCTAAAATTGAGTTGCTTCTTCATCACCCAATTGTAATAAGTCCTAGTCATGATGTTCACGGGGGATCTAAGGTCGATGTAAGCTTTCCATATATGCATGTGCCCGATATTGCATGGGATGTTAATGTTAGAGGGGTCTCCCATTTTGATAAGGGGGTTGCCAAAGATATATGTTTTCTCGGGACTATCGAATAAATCCTTATGGTATTCCCGTTCTTCCTTGGTTGGCATCTTATCAAAGTATTCTTCTATAGGTTCTACCTCCTCTAATTCCTCATCCTTATTAACCTCAACTTCCCTACTCTCATCCTTACTATTGGCTTCTATTCTAACTTCATCCTTGTCACTCTCCTCTATCTCCTTATCTATCGGCTTAATGGTGACCACATTGACAAAGTGGACATGTTTGGATGATGAGGGGTCCTTAATTTGGATTCCACTATTGGTGTCCCTAGTGTCCTTCCTAGGTGTGATTAATGCTTGGTTGTTGAGGGCTTTCAACAAGTTGTCAATCTTGTTGGTCATCTCCGTTTCTTGTTGGTTGAATTCGGTTTCGAACCTAGCTATGCGGGCTTCTTGAGATGCCATGAACTTTGACATCAATCCTTCAATATTGTTGGTACTACCATATTTGTTAGAAGGATTGTTGTTGAAAGTACGGTTGGATGGTGGACCGTTTGGTTGGTAACGATAAGGCGGATTGGAAGAATTGGGTTGATTTTGTTTCCACCTAAGGTTTGGGTGATTTTTCCAAGAGGGGTTGTATGAATCACCGTAAGGGTTTGGCTCGGGCTTGAAAGTGTACCACTTATCTCCCGCTTCGTCGGTACGCGTGGATGCGTAGTCCGCAAAAGCTGTTCCGGGGAGTTCCATACAATCACGAGTGTCATGGGGACCACTACATAATTCGCATGAAGAAGTGATTTTGTTCACTTGACTTGAAGGCTTAGGAGCATCGTAAGATTTCATGAGAAACTTGACTTGGTCCTCAAGTTCCATGATCCTACGGTCGGGAGTGCTAGAATTGTTCGAAGGCAAAGATATTGCCTTGACCGTTTTGTTCAAGTCACGGGCATCATTCCAACTTTCGTTGTCATAGAGAGCAAGATCTTCTATGAGTTCCCATGATTGTTCCGCACTAAGATCACGTAGCTTACCACCGGCCGATTGGTCAATGGCTCGCCTCGTGGAGATGTCGATATGGTCATAAAAATTTGGACTTGGAGCCAAAGATCTATGCCATGATGAGGGACTTTTGGAGTAAGTCCTTGAAACGAGTCCATGCTTCATAAAGAGATTCATTTTGACGTTGTTGGAACATCAAGATGTCATTTCTAAGCTTAGTAGTTCTCCCCGGTGGGAAAAATTGAGCAAGGAAACGAGTGGTGAGATCATCCCATGTGGTGATGGATCCCGCGGGTAAACGCTCAAGCCATTGACTAGCTTGATCCCGTAGAGAGAATTGGAATAGGCGTAAACGGATCGTCTCTCTAGTTTCAACACCTAGGTCTATGGAATCTACGATTTTGAGAAAGTCCTTAAGATGTTGGTTTGGATCTTCGGAACGAAGTCCATGGAATGCACATCCGCTTTGCACCAACCGGATGGTGTCGGATCGCAAGGGGGTCACATTGGCTCCGGTGAGCTCAATGGTGTTTCGGTAGCCTTGGTGGCTAGGTCGGGAGTACTCTCCTAAGGTTCGGGGCCTAAGGGGTTCTAATGGTGGGTTTTGTTGTGGTGGGATGATGGGTTCAAAGATGTTACCACCTTCCATGATGTCGGATGGTAAAGAGTTACGAACAAAGGCACAAAGAAATAAGATAGACTAAAGAAAACCTAAAAAATGAAAAATAAAATCTTACTAGAAAGGAATCTAGCAAGTAGACCTAAAAAAAAGAAATTCTAACCTAGACAATAACTATTCCCCGGGCTGCGGCGCCAAAAACTTGATGCGTGGGAATCGCAACAGGCTTTACCTCTCGAGGGATCTCGAGAAGCTTACAACCCCCACCTGGCAGTGTACCTGATCGTTGTAGTATAGTATAGTGACAAGTACCGGGGGATCGTTCAGCTTAGGAATAGTGTCGCTAGGATTAGAAAGCCTAAATTACTAGTTCTAAAGGTGAGGGATGATTATTTTTGTGTTTTTATATTTTTTAGAAAGCAATTAAAATCTCGGGGTTTTGAAAGAGTGGGCAGAATTAGTTGCTATTCAACTAACCCAAAACTAAGATGCAATCAAAATAAAATACTAAAAATGTAAATAAACTAATTATACTAATGTTGTGAGCAGTAATTGGAGAAAATGTGTTTACTTAGATTTCACTACTCCCTAGATATCTTTTACACGTTAATTACTTGTTATAATTGCATGGATGACGGATCGTATTCCTTAATACCATTCATGGGGTGGCATACATAACTCCCCAATTCTATGAGCTCTTATCTCCTCCTACACCATGCCCAGCACAACTATAGGGATTGTAAACAGTGGCTCATGCATTAAATACAACCAATAAAGACCTAGTACGCCTCGGTTCATGTTTCTTAAGACGTTCAAGCATGTTACCATTTGGAGATCTGCCAGTTTTCTTAAGCCTAACATATAAATCATTCATCCAAGACAAGAATAAACAAGTAATCAACACATAATCAATATCTAGGTTTCATTAGATCTAAGCAAACACAAAAGAGATCTAGCCTAGCATGATAGAATTAAGACAAGAACAAGATATAGACAACCAACACATAGACATATTGATTGAATTAGAAGAACACTTATCTTGATTAATCATGCAAGGTATCAAGGGGTTGGAACCCTTGAAAAACCTGTAAAGTTACACCAAAATCGTCTTTAGGGTTTCTCCCAAAACTTCTCTCTTTAAATGTGAAAAACCAGAAAACTATATATAGGAAAATAGGGATGACGGCATCAAGAACAATGGTGTGACGCCGTCATCTAGCCTCCAAATACTTCCTCGGACGGCCTTGATCTACTTCTGACGTCGTCAAGGCCTAGGCCGTCACACAAATTACTCTTGACGCCCTGTGTGTAACGCCGTCATCAACTACGGATTTTAATTCTTGGGGTTTTGACGCCGTCTGGAAAACTCTTGACGCCTTCATGAACTCTCGGATTTTATTATTGAGGTTTGACGCCGTCAGGGAATTACTCTTGACGCCGTCACCTACTGTTCCCAGCATGGAAAATTGAGACTTTGCCGTTTTCTTCACTTTTATGCTCCAAAAACGTCCAAAATGGCTTTTTTTCCAGAATTCACTCTCCAAGTACCTAAAATCACAAAAGGAACGATTTAGGGCAATATTTGATCAAATAAATTCGGATTCGGGCTTAAATGACCCCCTAAAAACGGATCATTTTTCACCTCATCAGCTCACATCACGGAGAAGAAGTCGGATGAGAAATGACTTGAAGATGTGCCAATTGTTAAGGAATTTCCAGAAGTTTTTCCGAAAGAATTGCCAGGACTTCCGCCTACACGCCAAGTTGAGTTTCAAATTGAATTAGTGCCAGGAGCCGCACCAATTGCGCGAGCACCGTATCGACTTGCACCTTCTGAGATGCAAGAATTGTCGAACCAATTACAAGAACTTTTGGACAAAGGATTCATTAGACCGAGTTCCTCGCCTAGGGGAGCACCGGTTTTGTTTGTGAAGAAGAAGGACGGATCTTTCAGAATGTGCATCGACTATTGTGAGCTGAACAAGTTAACGGTGAAGAATCGTTATCCACTCCCTAGAATCGACGACTTGTTCGATCAGTTACAAGGTTCCTGTTTTTATTCCAAGATTGATTTAAGATCCGGTTACCATCAACTTAGAGTTCGGGAAGAGGATATCCCGAAGACGGCTTTTAGAACACGTTATGGTCATTATGAATTTCAAGTAATGCCTTTCGGATTAACCAACGCACCTGCAGTATTCATGGACCTCATGAATAGAGTGTGCAAACCGTATCTTGATAAGTTTGTGATCGTATTCATTGACGATATCTTGATTTATTCCAAGAGTAAGGAAGAGCACGAAGAACACCTCAGAACAATTCTGGAACTACTCACGAAGGAGCAATTGTATGCCAAATTTTCAAAGTGTGATTTTTGGATACAAAGAGTTCAATTTCTTGGCCATGTCATTGATAGCCAAGGATTACAAGTCGACCCAGCAAAGATCGAGGCAGTTAAGGATTGGGCTACGCCCAAGTCTCCTACGGATATTCATCAATTCCTAGGACTTGTAGGATATTACAGAAGGTTCATTGAAGGGTTTTCTAAGATAGCGAAGTCGCTGACTAAGCTGACACAAAAGAATCAAAAGTACGAATGGGGAGAGAAGCAAGAATCTGCATTTCAGTTATTGAAGCAGAAACTTTGTAGTGCACCAATTTTGTCACTACCAGAAGGTATTGAGAATTTTGTGGTATATTGCGATGCTTCGCATAAAGGACTTGGAGCTGTGCTAATGCAAAACGAGAAGGTGATAGCGTATGCATCTAGACAGCTTAAGACACATGAGAAGAATTACACTACACACGACTTGGAATTGGGTGCGGTAGTTTTTGCACTCAAGATTTGGAGACACTATCTTTATGGTACTAAGTGCGTAGTTTTTACCGACCACAAGAGCTTACAGCATATACTTGATCAAAAGGAACTTAATATGAGACAACGTCGTTGGCTAGAATTGCTGAGTGATTACGATTGTGAAATCCGATATCACCCAGGAAAGGCAAATATTGTAGCAGATGCACTTAGCCGAAAAGAACGACTCAAACCTTTGAGAGTCAGGTCATTGGGAATGACTATCATTTCACCATTACCATCAAAAATTCTAGAAGCTCAGATTGAGGCTCTCAAGGAAGAAAATCGACCACAGGAGAAACTGTATGGTATGCTAGAGAACAAAAATGGCTTTGTGAAGAGAGCAGATGGAGTGTTATGCTTCAAGGACCGAAGTTGGATACCACTCTATGGTGGAGTACGAGAATTGATTACGCACGAATCACACAAGTTGAAGTACTCTATTCACCCAGGTTCTGACAAGATGTATCAGGATCTCAAAAAGCTTTATTGGTGGCCGAACATGAAAGCAGAAATAGCTACGTATGTCAGCAAATGCCTTACTTGTGCTAAAGTAAAAGCTGAGTACCAGAAACCGTCAGGATTACTTCAACAACCAGAAATTCCCCAATGGAAGTGGGAGCGTATTACAATGGACTTTGTCCTTAAACTTCCCAAGACGTCAGGAGGTTACGATGCTATTTGGGTAATTGTTGATCGTCTTACCAAATCAGCCCACTTCATACCCATTAGAGAGACTTATTCCATGGAACAACTTGCCAGACTTTATGTCAAGGAAATAGTCTCAAGACATGGAGCACCAATCTCCATTATTTCTGACAGAGATAGTCGGTTTACTTCAAACTTTTGGAAGTCATTACAAGATTCTTTAGGATCCAAGTTAGACATGAGCACTGCTTACCATCCTCAGACCGATGGTCAGAGTGAGAGAACTATTTAGACACTTGAGGACATGCTGCGAGCATGTGTGATTGACTTTGGAAATGGTTGGGCTAACCATTTGCCGTTGATCGAGTTTTCTTATAACAACGGCTACCATTCAAGCATAAAAGCAGCACCATTCGAGGCACTTTATGGTCGTAAGTGTCGATCTCCAGTTTGTTGGACCGAAGTCAGTGATGTACAATGTACTGGCCCGGAGATGGTTCGAGAAACAACAGAAAAGATAATCCAAATTCGAGAAAAACTTGAAATAGCTAGAAGTAGACAGAAAACTATGCAGATGTTCGACGCAAACCATTGGAATTCCAGGTCAGAGACAAAGTTATGTTGAAAGTCTCGCCTTGGAAGGGCGTGATACGATTCGGGAAACGCGGGAAGTTGAACCCGAGATACATTGGTCCATTTAAGATACTGGAAAGGATTGGTCCAGTAGCTTACAAGCTTGAACTTCCATCAGAACTCAGCAACGTACATAACATGTTTCATGTCTCAAACCTCAAGAAATGCCTTTCGGATGAGTCTTTCGTTATACCACTAGAAGAAATTTAACTCGATGACAAGCTTAACTTTGTGGAAGAACCAGTTGAGATCATGGACCGAGAGGTCAAACAGTTGAAGCAGAGTCGAATTCCGATCGTGAAGGTTCGCTGGAATTCTCGAAGAAGACCCGAGTTTACTTGGGAACGAGAAGACCAAATGCGACGCAAGTATCCACATCTTTTCACCAAACCTATTACCGAGACCAACACTAGCTGAATTCAGGGACTGAATTCCTTTTTGGGTGGGCGACTGTCACAACTCACCATTTCAGGTCATTTCCAAACTTCGACAATTTACTATTCATAAATCACTATTCATCAAAACACTATTCATCATTTTACTATTCATCATTTTTGAGGTCAGTTTGATATTCTGATAAGCGTTCAAAAATTTTACTATTCACCAAACACTATTCATTTTCGGAAAGAAAACACTATTCACGTGCATTGCTCATTTCATCGTAAATTTAGTTTACGGATATTTAAATTCGCGTAACCATATTGGTTCAGGTGCGAATTCATGCATTATCATTAGGGACATTTCATACGGACTAGAAATAGTCTACATATCATCATAATAGCATTTGCATACTATACCACTCGTAGAATATTCATATTAATATTTTTGGTATATTTAACGTTTTACGTATATTTATTTTAATTAAACGTTAATACGCGATTAATAAATATAACTAACATATCTAAAAATCCCCACAATGGTTCCGATATATTTTTTAAACTCCTTACAACATCATAAAAATTATAAAATTCATTTACCTGGTATTTTGGGAATTTAGTTAATTTATATCGTAAGTTTAATATAATTACGACGGTTTTCGTGAAAACTAAATAATAATTGTCCAAACACTCAATTTTTGTACCCAACATATTTTTAACATTTTTATAACTTTATTAAGTCCCGGTTAACTTTGTTAAAATTTATTTCTCGCAAACCCGGCCCCCGATTATAACTAAAACTACCTAAATTTAAACAACTAATACTTACATAAATCTCCACTACCAATCCTAATAACATCAAAACTAGTTTTCCCCTTTTTCTTCCTTTGAAAAACCGGCCACAACCTCCCCCCCCCCCCCCCCTTTAACCCTTGGCATTAAATTTTCCTTAACTTATCTAAACACCTTATAAAATATCTAAAACATACAAACACCTTTTACACTTATACATTTTATATCAAAATCAAAAAGTTCTCTCTTCCTCTCCTCTCCAAACCCACGGCCAAACACAAACACAAGCAAGAACCATCAATTTTTCCAAGATCAAGCTCTAATCTAGCTTATATAGTTATTCTTGTTAGGGTTTTGCAATATAAACTCAAGGATCCTTAGGTTTTCATCATCCAAGCTTCATAATCTTTCAAAGTAAGTTTACAAAATTTATTTTCATCATTTCTTCAAGTTATCTTTATGATCATGTGACTTCTATACATGATTTCATGCATATTTTAGTTTATACCACTCATTATATATACTTATGTCTTTGAAACCCTAGAAATGAAAACCCTTGTTAGATCTAGTTGCTTGATGTTGTTTAACAACCCATGACACCCTAAGAAGGTGTATGGTAGGAATAGATTAGATTTGTGGTGATTGGAAGTGATTTGGGTGGATTAGAAACTAGTTTGGAACATTAGAAATGAGTTTAGAACATGTTTACAAACCTACTGTCCCAAAATGGAAATTCTGGAAAACTCAGGAACTCGGGAGATTTTTAACCAAAGATTTAGAAAATACTTTTAAAAACGAAACTTTTGGCGAAAGAACGGACTAAAACGGGTTTATAACAAAGGAGATATGATTTTTGCAAGTTTATTGACGAAAACTATTTTTCTGAAAATTTCATGTTGTTGGACGATTTTCGTTGGACAAACCGAGGCGTTAGACGTGACCTAGAGAAGCCGAGCTATCAAAAATATATTAGTACATACTAAGACGAATCCGTGGATATAAAGAATGAAGAAAATGAACTTATAACAACAAAGATATTCACGTTTCAATATCGGCAAAACTATATATATTTTGACAGCTTTTTAACTAGAAATAATAATAATACTACTTCTACGTACTAAATCCTAGATTTTCTAGAAATACTACCAAAGTGCCAAATTCATAACTAATGAAGTACTAGTGACTACAAGTTTATTTTTACGACTATTAGACATTACTTCAAGGTTTTCAAGGCGAAGATTATAACACTAACATTCTATATACGATATACTACGGCTAGTTCTTACAAGTCTAGTTAAGACTTATTTTTCTTAAGTATGGAATATATTTTACTATGACTATAACTAGTATTTTCAAGTTATGAGTGGTATAGGTATCATGTGCAAGCATATTCTCTACATCATTTCATGATCTAAATTAGATCATTATCATTCATCATAGGTTGCGGTTGATTTCGTTCCTTGTTGTCCTTATCATTTCATCGCAAAACATCATCACTTCGAGGTGAGTTTTCATAGCCCCATTTTTAATTCAATATTTGATTTCAAATCCCACGGGGGAGAATACATTGCATCACTTATTTTTGTACATGCCAAAGTAGCTAGACTTTCATACATTGCGTAAGTTGCTATCATACCACATTAAGTCCCCTTTATATTATCATGGACCGTTAATTTGCATTTAACCGAGAGTGAGTGAATAGATCTATTGAGGGTGACTCCTCCATTCGTGTTTGGGTTGCTCCAACGGGTATGAATGCATTTCATGTCTAACATTATTAGAGTGCTTGGTAACCACTCATTTAGGGCGAAATTATTATTATGTCTAGCTTCGCGGTCATGAGCTTAAGAGCCAATGTAACTTCATTTTGACATCAAGTCACCTTACTTTTTACTTATGGCTATTGTACACATCATTTAATCCATAAACCTATGATTATTCACCAACTTTATGTTGACCATTTTAGCAATGTATTTTCAGGTAACTAAGGTATATCTCATGGCATGCATGGAGTCATTTTAGTGAGTAGCAAGGATGACGCGTCTCATTTTGGATTTTCATGCACTTATATATTATCGTTTGATTGTACCAAACTTATTTCCTTCAACTTTTATATACTTTGGGACCTATGTTTTGTAACTCTGAATGTTTTTAAATAAATCAAACAATGTATTTTCAAAACGACACTTTAGGTCGTTCAATATAACTGTAACTGTGGTGCTATGACAGTCATCCCCAGGTATTCCATTCCGCTGCCATTCAGGTATTTTGGGGGTGTGACACAAACTTGTTTTTATAAATTTTAAAAGGACGTAAAACTATTCAACCCCCCCCCCCCTTCTAGTTTTCCACAATTGGTATCAGGAGCCACGTCTTGCAAGATCTTTAAAATATATTGTATTTTAAAACTTGTAACGATCTATGGAATCTGAAAAATATTTAGAAGGGCAATCTATGCAAAGACCACCACTATTTGAAAGTGATGGATTTTTATATTGGAAAAATCGATTCGAAACTTATGTGAAATCAAAAGATCTAGATCTTTGGCATGTTATTACCAATGGTGACTTTTTACCTATTCAAAATAACCCCAAAACTAAGAAAGATGAAATCGTACCTTTTGAAAAGCAAAATGATGATTTAAAAAGAAAACTTGCTAAAAATAATGAAGCAAAAATGGTTATTTACAATACGCTACCACGTAAAGAGTACGAAAGGATCTTTATGTGTGAAACCGCAAAAGAAATTTGGAACTCTTTATTAATAACTCACCAAGATAATAATCAAGTCAAAGATAATAAAATAGATCTACTTGTTCAAAAATATGAGCAATTCACGATTCCGGAAGAGGAATCAATTGATAATGCTTTTGCTAGATTTAACACTATCATCACAAGTTTAAAAGCACTAGATGAGAATATTTCTAGTAAGAATTTTGTTAGGAAGTTTCTTAGAGCTCTTCACCCAAAATGGCGAGCTAAAGTGACGGCTATAGAAGAATCAAAGAATTTGTCAACGCTACAACTTGATGAATTAATTGGAAATTTGAAAGTCTACGAAACAATTTGATGAGTGCTCAAACACTCATCATTTTTGGCGCATTTAAACTGCCAAAACGTCCAAAAACGCTCAAATATGCATCAAAATATAGAAAATATCCCAGGGATTGTGTCTTATATGTTTCAGATGCAAAATGAGTAAAAACAATGAAAAACGAACAAAGTTTACACAATTGGCAGTTTCAGTCCCCTAACTTTCAAAAATTTACAACACTAGTCCTTGAGCATTTGTTTTGAAAGAAAAGTCAACCCAAGGTTTTTAAAAGTCAAAAATTATCAAATTTAGTCATTGGGTGAAAACTTTGGAAAAATTACATGTTTGGTCCCTGCAGTTTGGAAATTGGCAAAATCAGTCCCTGGGAGTTTTTAAAACGGAAAATTACATCAAAGATCCTTGTGGAAATTTTAATGTGACAAAAGTGGTCCTTATAGCATGTTTGGAATGATGTCAACATTGGCCCTTGTGTTTTCAGAATATACAAAATTAACCCTTGGGCTTAATAAATACTACACAAAACAAATGGACCCTTTTGTATTATACAAAAACCAAACCAATCTAAACACAAAACCAAACCCAACCCTTATACCCACCAGGCCCAAGATTACCCAAAACCCAATCCACCCCATCCCATTTTGCTAATAAAACCAAACATGGTCAAAGAAATAGTCAACCCCATCTTTCTTCTTCCCCGCCTAAACACCCAGCCCCCAAACACCCTGCCATCCCCAACATTTATGTCCCCCCTCTCCTCCTCTCCTACCCAGCCACCCTACTCCACTACCACCCCAAATGTCAACCCGACACTCATCATTACCCCCCCCTCCACGTTGACAATCCACCAACTCAAATGATACCTAAACTGATTCAAGGGTCAGGATGAAGAAGGAGCCAATCCAATGGCTAGGAATGACTGAAGGGAGCACAAAAAAGTACTTTTGCACTGGACACTCAGAGAAAAACAAGACACAAGAAGGGAAGAAGCTAGTATCTTTATTTTTAGTATAAGTAACTTCTCTTTGCAAGCCCTGGAGGCATGTTATCTTTTGTAATTTCTCTTTCAATAGTTGTAACTTTCCTATTGTATTTCAAATTATTGAAGTTAATTTAAGTCCTATTTTTCAAGCAAGTTGTGTTTTAATTCAAAGTATTTAACTTTCCTGTTATTTTAATCAATTGTACACTAATCAATCTCAGAGCCTTTTATAATATTGTAAAAAATTATGTGAAGTTAAAAAAAGAAAGAAAGCTCAGAAAAGAAAAAAAAAAAGGAAAATACAAAGAAAAATTCAAAAAAAAAGAGATATAAAAATTATAAGAATGAAGAAGGAAAAAAGTTGCAGAGATGAATATGGAGTATGGTTCAGAGTCCCTTTGGGGGCATTAGGTCATGGTCTTGGTACTCATTCTCAGATTTGGCACCTAGCTTTGGATGTCAAGTAAGCATTTGTCCTCAATTCTTTCATAATCTGAGATTGTTAAGAGTAGTTGTGATTTGTGGCATATTTTTTATTATTGTAGTTTAGTTTAGCTATTTAGATAAGTTGTGTTCATGTTTATTGGTTGTGGTTCCATTTAATCTCATTTCCTTTGAAAACTGCCTAAAACCCATCCTTGTAAATTGTGGAGAAAAGTTGATAAAGTAGGTATCTCTGTGCTCAATTATGTCTCTTTAATCATCATTAGACATTACCCAGTGTTGCCTTGGCCAAAATCATTCAAACTCATGAAAATCTTTACATCACAGTTTGAAAAGGGGTGTTTGGTTCTGCTAGTTTAGCTGACATTTTGTGGTTTTTAATGGCTAAGGCCTGCTGAGATTTCACTCTGAGGTTGAAATTAGAGTATTAATAGAGTCACATTTGTAGTTTTTAGTAAAAAGTCAAATCTCCCTTTAAATCTTATTTTAGTGTTAACTGTTAAGTAATTATGATTTAGTAATCATCAAATTTATTCCATAGTTGTTGATATAACTTAGGATTGTTTCATTTTAGCATAATACATCATTCTCAGTTAATAGGGATCAAACAAAATTTAGTTAAGTCAATCTTTCAAGTTTCCTTTAAAAGTCAACTGTGCTCATTAGTTAAAATCCCATTTTTTACAAGAATTTTGTAGGAGGTTTTAGGTTTTGAAATTTCTTGGGTATAAAATATACCAGGAAAACTTTGAAATTCCATGGTCATTTGATTTTTGTGATTTTTATTGTGGGTCCCACAGAGCCTCAAAGAGAGGTGCAGGGGAAGATCATTCCCTGTCTTAGCATATACAAATCTGACCCATTTCACTTTGGTTGATTACTTGCTCATTTATTGGCCTATTTTCCTGAGCATTGTTGTTTTGGGAAGCCCCCTAGGGTGTATTGTTAGATGTGTCCTTATTTGGCCCTTAATTGCTTATTTGCTCAGCTTTTTGTATCTCCTAAATTTACCTTGGACCCTTACTGTTTCTGAATCCACACTCAGTTACTGAGTTTGTTAATTGCAACCCTTTTGGATTTTTGACCTGAGAAGTGTTGATATAATGTTTTTGCTTGAATCCTGGGTTGTGCCCACTTTCTTGTGTGATTGTTTTTAGCCTATTTAGCTAACTTAAGCTTTTACCCACTCATTGAGTAATCACAACACTCAGTGTGTGCATCCCATTTCACAAGCTCACACAGAGCTCAATCTTGGGACCTAGGACTTGGTTCTTGGCCCTTTGGAAAGCTCACCAGGCCACTTCCTTAGACCAACCATCATTTTGAACCATTGACCAACCCTGTGGACCCCACAACAGGCTGCAAGTGTGTCTTTGAGGCCTGTTTGGTACAAGGCAATTTGGAATTGCTTATTTGTTTTTGTTGGCTTATTCTGTTGGTTCTTCTTGTTGTTTTAAGTTCAATTGAGTTCCTTCAAGTTGTTTTCAGCTTATTGCATAGCTTAGGTGCCTTGGATAGCTTGTTTGAGCTTACAAATTTCATTTAAGTTCAAATAAGCTCAACTGTTGTGCTTATTACTTTCCACATAGCTTATTTTCCATTTCCATCAAAAGTTCCTTTGTAAAAAGTGCTTAATATTAGTAGTAAATTAGTTGTGTAAAAGAAAAATTAGAAAAAGACAAAAAAATAAAAAGTGATAGCTTCTATTTAAGCCCTTTTGGCTTATTTTCTGCTTATTTATAAGCAACATCTAATTTTAAATTTTTCCTAGGCTTCTGTACTCATAATAGATTTTTAGTAATTTTTTCAGATTTTTCCTTGATCATTTAGTATTTTTTATAATTTAATCTAATTTAAATTAATTAAATAATTAGTTTTTAATTATTAATAATTAATTAAAAAGTAGGAAAAATAGATTTTCTGTTTTAAAATTAGTTTTATAATATTTTAGATTTTTCTAAATTTAATTTTCATTTTTCTAGTAAAATTTCATAATTATTTGTAATTTAGGATAATTTAGTTAATTAAAAAGTAATTAATAATTAGTAATTAATTAATAGTAATTAATTAAATGGTTGTAAAAATAATTTTAATTTTCCAAAAATTTTCTTATCACATTAGGATTGTAAAAATGTAATTTTCACATTCGTAGGACTTTGTTTACTCCCGTTTCATTTTTTAATTTGCGCGTTCGCGTTTATTTTAAACTCAAACGCGCGTTTTTAGGTTAAATCACATTTTTAGGTAATCTGATAATCAATAATTGTTAATAAAGTGTTTCTAAGTTATTTTCCATCATAATCTCGTAGTGTAATCATAATAATCAAATTCCTGACCTTCCTGATTAATCACCCGATCATTTAAAACGTTCACAAATACAATTGCACGCCTCGTCGGGACATAACGACCCGGGGATTCCCTAAACTCCTTGGTTAGTTGGTTTTTGACTTTTGACTTGGTTGACCATCCCCTGGTAAACTTAGTTGACCGTTTAGGATCAATCAAAATTTGGCGCCACTGCCGGGGAGGCTGCTGCGTATCTGCACACGTTTTTTTTAGAGATTAGTGATTTTTCACACATCATTGTATAAACTCCACCACTTTTTGTAAATCTTAATCATAAAACAAAAACGTCATTAACACTTTTCCTAAAGTGTTAAAACACCAAAAAAATAAAAAAACAAACAAAACAGATCGTTACGTTTTCTATATCGCGTTTCTTTTAAGATGATTCTTAAAGAAATACGACTTTAGTAAACGAAACGATACCAAAAATATTGTCCAAAAGTTTTTTTTTTCACCCATACACAAAAAACCCAAAAACATTCGTCTTTTCTTGTGAATAATGATTACATAAAAATAAACCGTCGCAAACCAAGACAGAACACCTACTAATTGGGGGTGTGAACATAATAAGTTCCCAAACAAAAGATAAAAACTTGCCTTTGTATCCCTGTAGGTGGTGTACCTTTCTTAAAGAAGCCACTTACTTGTGATTATTGGTTTAAGTTCACTGTGGTTTTGCCTCGACTTTGTTTTGATTGATTTTTGCTCCTAGTGCATGCGCACTCGCTCTTCTAGGTCTACTAGCCCATTACGTGAGCTTGTAAGAAAACCAAGAAGACCTCGTAGACGTTCAGCACCAATAGTCGGATCTGAGATCCGTACTGTTTCCACTCCAGCTGTCACCATGGCGGAAGACCGCCCCATGTGTGAGCTTCTCCAAGCACCCATCGAGGGTTACGGAGACGCTATTGTTGTTCCAGCCATCGTGGCTGATAGTTTTGAGCTCAAAACCGGGTTACTCAATCTTGTAACCTCAAGTCAATTCTACGGTTTTGAGAGGGACGATCCTCATGCTCACATTCGATGGTTCAATAAAATCACATCAACCATCAAGTACAAGAATGTCCCGTGTGAAGCAATCAAGCTTCTTCTCTTCCCATTCTCCCTCGAGGGTCAAGCCCGGATTTGGCTTGAGGAACAACCCCCTCGATCTATTGAGACATGGGAAGACTTGGTCAAAAAGTTTGTGAATGAATTCTTCCCACCTTCTAAGACCACGAGTCTTAAAAACGAGATCACCAAGTTCACTTAAAAATATGATGAATCATTTGGTGAAGCGTGGGACCGTTTCAAAGAATTACGTCGCAAGTGTCCACATCATGGTTTCTCTGAGTTGATGCAACTCGATACTTTCTACAATGGCGTGAGCCAAGTTGATCAGGATTCTCTCAATGCCTCCGCGGGAGGTAACTTTTTGAGTAGAACCACCAAAGAAGCCTTAGCAATCATCGAGAACAAGTCCAAGGTCCGCTCTACACGAAGCAAGCCGGTTGTTTCCCAAATTAGTGCGGGTCCTTCCACTTCATCTCCTATGAGTCAGTCTAGCACCGATGCTAAGATTGACAAGCTCACTGAGGCTATTCAAGCTTTGGTTCTCACCCAGCAAAAGAAAGTCTCTTTTCCACAACATCCTCCACCTGCTGAGGTTAAAAAAGTGGAAGTCTGTGTAACTTGTGGTGGGCCGCATGCCTACTACAATTGCACAGCTACTGATGGTTCTCCATTTGAAGCTCATGCTATAGTTGGGTCATCTAATCAAGGAGGCAATCAATACCGCCCTCCTATGGACCCGAACTATCGTCCTAATCATTACCCTGGACCCCCCGGTTTTAATCAAAACCAAAATGTTCAAAACCGTAACCAAAATCAAAATAGAATGAACCAAGGTTTTCAAAACCAAGGTAACTTCCATCAGGGTCACGGTTTTCAAAATCAAAACCAAGGTTTCCAAAATCAAGGTTTCCAAAATCAAGGAAACTTTAATAGAAACCAAGGTCAGGGTAATTTCAACCCCGGGTATTTTCATGGAAACAACAACCCTAATCAGGGTAATTTTCAAAATCAAGGCCCCAATTAGAACAATCGTGCTCAAAATTTTAATAACCAAAATCAAGCCATTGTTCCAACTGGGACTTCATCTGACGAGTTGTTAAAACGATTCATGAAATCCCAAGAAGAGATTAACAAGTTGTTGGTCAGCCAGATTTCTGAAATCAAGAAGTCTTTAAATGAACGACCCTTGGGCTCAGGAACACTTCCGAGCAACACGATCGCTAACAAGAAGGGCGATGCTAAGGCGATCATAACTAGAAGTGGTGCTTCTTCTGATGAACCCGCGATTCCTACTACCCCTTCTTCCTCTCCTCCAAAGGTAGTAGAACGTGAACCTGAGGTGACAACGGACAAGGTGCAAACTCCTAGCTCACGAAGTACCGCACATGTCCAACCTCAGGTTATTCCAGAAAGCAGATGCAAACCTGGAGTTGTCTTTGAACCACCTAAAACTCCAGTGGACAACCCTAAATCCAAAACTTCTATTCCTTACCCATCACGTCTCAATGAACAAAAGCTCCGCAAAAAAGCTAGTCACCAAATGGATAAATTTTTCCAAATCTTTCAAGATTTGCATTTTGACATTAGCTTCGCGGATGCTATTCTCTTGATGCCTAAGTTTGAATCAACAATCAAAAATCTGTTAAGTAATAAAGAAAAACTCTTTGAGATGGCTAGAACTCCGTTGAATGAGCACTGCTCGGCAGTTCTCTTGAAAAAGCTTCCCGAAAAGCTTGGAGACCCCGGAAAATTTCTCATTCCTTGTATTTTTCCGGGTATGGTTGAATGCTTCGCCTTGGCCGATCTAGGTGCTAGCATTAACCTGATGCCATATTCTGTGTGGAAGAAACTATCTCTTCCCGAACTCACTCTGGTGTGTATTAATTTACACACCTTTTCATGGCCAAATACCGACCCAAAATGACTAATTAAGCTAACAAATGCCAAGAAAACATGTTTTCTTTATGTTGTGAACATGCAGGTACGGATTTATCACAAAATGTTGAAAAATCAAACAAAAACCAGAAAAACGGGCACGAGAGTAAAAGACGGTCAAAAAGTCAAAGCCGGGATCTACAAGTCAACTTAAGTCCTTCATCTATTCAGATTTGGCAGAAATAGTCCTTGGATTATACATTTGAAGAAAGTCAAATTCAACCCTTGAAGTTTCAGAATATTACGCATTGGGTACTTAAAGTTTCATTAATTACAATATTGGTCCTTGAAATTTCATATTACCATATATGAAATTAGATGAGACAAGCCTGGTCCAAGAGTTATTTAAAGCCCAATCCATAATAAATTGACCCGAGCCCATTCCTCATCCGGTCAACACCCAATACCCATTCAATCCCCATATTAAAACAAGTCAAAGGGTCAAACCATATAATAAAAACACACCCGTGTTCCCCTTTTTCCCCAAATGCCCAGAAAACTCATATCCACATGAACCCTAGTTACTACAAGGTTCAATTGACCACTCTTATTTCAATTAGCTATCATAAGCTAATAATTGGGACTTCTAGAAGCTATTGTCACATGTTAGGTCACATGTCAGAGAGAGTGTTAGTATCTATCAGGGACACTTGGCTACTATTGATTGGGTATGACACGTAATTCCGATCATTGGATTCTATTTCTAGAAGCTTGTCAGCACGTGTCAGAGAGATTGCACGAATGGGACAGATGGAAGTAGCTGATTGGTCAAGCCACATCTCAAAATTTCATCCAAGGGTTAATATCAATTCAAAGAAGCACATTGTGATCTGAAGGCTGAGAGATGCTGAGAGAAAGCACAATGAGGTGTGGATTGCCAGCTTGGCATTTGAGACCCAACCCCTTCACTCTTGCTATAAATAGAGGTCATTTCTAGCATTAGGATGAGTTGAATTTTAGGTATTGTTATGCTGTCGAATTTTATATAGAATGTATTTAGATTAGTCATTGTAATCTTCTATTGAGTTTTAATAAAATTTCAGTTCACTTTTATAAATTTTAGCTATTATATTACTTTCTTATTGCTTGTTATGATTCAAATATGACTTTATTTAGTTTATAATCAGTTGTTTACAGCTTATATCTTCTTATTTTAATTCAATTCTCATTTCAGTTACAGTAAAAATAATAAAAATAAAAATAAGAAAAATACAAAAAATATAAAAATGTTTACATATTATCTAGTAAAGGTTTCAATAAAGCTATTTTTCATTTTTATACATTCCATTTAAGCTTAATAGCTTTTAGTGGAGTGATTTGTGTCTTAATTCAGACTGAGTCATCAATCAATTCCATTGTTGCTGAGGTGTTGGATATGCTGAGACAGAAAGAGATGAACTCGGCCTATCTTAAAGATAGGCTTCTGTGAACTCCCTCTGTTCTTGTTGAGGGAGAGGTTGTGGTAATTTCTGATTTGATCTTTTGATATAATAGTAGCTGTTAGTGAGAATTTGGATGATTGAAGTACTGTTTCATTGAGATCTTTTGTTAAATTGTTGCTAAATTGTATTTTGAGTCTGTTTGATTTTAGATTGGTGTAGCTTAATAATAGATCTGTTTGCTTGATTGATTTTGAGTAGAATAGTTGTTTTGAGATTTAGTTTGTGGATCTGAGTTTGATTGAGTAATCTGTCATTTGTATGAATCTGAGATTTGGATATTGTGGATCTGAGATTGATCTTGCTTGAATCTGAGTTACTGTTTCATTGGAATTCTAGTTGTGTAAGTTGCACATATTGATATCATCACTTGATCTCTGATCTGAATTGCTAGTTGCACTTCTGTCAATTGCTTATATCTGTGATAATTTGATAATCTGTCATAACTTTTGGATCAGAATTGGTGGTTAGAGATTCATTGGTTTGAGTAATTGATTTCTGTTTCACTGAGTTGTTAAGCTGTCGCAGTTAAAGTGTGTTTGTATATAATTGATGCTGAGACGTTTAGCTTAAGTTGTAGTAATAGGATTGATCACATAAGTCAGTAGAATTAGTATTATACATAAAATCTAATAAAATTAGTTAGTAGTTTGGTAATAGTCAAAATACTAGTTAGATTGCATAATCAATTAAATTTAGGTGTTAAATTGTTAGTTTGATATAGTTAACAGTTACATTTTTGATAGAGATAGCTTATATTAGAATAAGTTTAGCTTATACATCAGATTAAAAGTAGAATTTAGCTTATTAAATTCATTTTGGTCAAAGCTTAGTGGTATAGAATTAGTCAACTGTCATCAACTTTATAGCTCCTTTGATTACTGATCTGAGCTTGATTGTTAGCATCATTCAGTGGTAATTGTCCATAAGATTGCTAGATCTCATATCTCAGTAGTATTGATAAGTGTTTACCCCCATTTTCTTGGAATTTTAGACCTTTTGGAAGTGCTTTTTGAGCTAGTGAATAAGTTGTGTTGATACAGAGATCTGCTAGTATTTTTAGGCTTGCAATTAAATTTTTCAGACTAAATTTGCTTAATGACTGTTCTTCTGAGTTGTATTTGACTATAATAATTGTTTTGCATCATCATATTGTTTCTGGAACTGCTTATACCTGATCTGTTCATTCTTGTGAGCTTTATGTGAGCTTATTGCTTTACTTTTGAGCTTATTTCCTTGGATTGTTGAAACTGTGGATTTTTTTGCTAGTAATTGGTCATAACTTGCTTTTCTGAGTTTATTGCATCATTTTTAGTTAGATTTTTCAGTTTCATACTATTTTGTCACAAGTGCTTATTAATAAGCACTTGTGATAAGCAGCTTTCTCCAAAATAAGCAGCTCCCCTTTTCATTTTCACTTCAGATTTTTTATATAAGTTCTTTTTAATATTTAAGGTTTTCTGGAATTTTTCCAGATTTTTCTAAGCCTTTTTACTATTTTTCTTATTTTCTTTTGATTTTATTCAATTTTTAAATCATTGTTAAATACCAAAAATCAATAAAAATTCAGAAAAGGTTGTGAAAAATACAAAAATATTTTTAGAAAATCTTTTATAATATTTTAGAATTTTTAGAATTAAATTTTCATTTTTCCACTTTAGTTTTCTATTTTTCCTTATTTTTAATTCATTTAAAATTCCAAAAATCAATTTTAATTCATAGAAAATAAAAGAAAGGTCAAAAAAATATTTTTCTTTTTCTAAAAATTCATTTTATTAGTTAAATATTTTTAGAAAATATTTTCAAGTTTGTAGGATAATTTTTCATTAAACGTTACGTTTTAAATTTTGCGGATACATTTTCGTTTTTACGTTTTTCACTTTGGTGCATTTTTAGCTTGTACTTTTTGCATGATTCATAATTGTTTGTGATTACTTGAATATTTTGTTTGCTATTCTCACTATTTCACTTATCAATTCATGGTTTCACGAATCGATATTCTCGATTCCATTCGCCTTCACTGGGAAACGACTCGGGTGATCCGTATTTTACGCGGATCACTTCGATACTATACTATATATTATATAATTGGTTTTCACACGAATCAATTTTTGGCGCCATTGCCGGGTAAGGTCGAAGTGAATTTTTGAATAACGTTTTGAAAAATCGTGTTTTGTTAAGCCTTCCTCTACTTTGTATATATATCTCTATAAAAATTGAAAAAATCAAAACACTTTTCCTAAAGTGTTTACAAAATACCAAAAAAAATAATAAAAGTTACCGCCTCGACTCGACCGAAAGGAAGGGCGTTGTAAACCAAAAAAGTCTCACAATATAACGAAAACGCAATTTAGTTGTTTATCGGACTATTTCAATTACTACAACCGAATAAGCGGGAAATACGGATAGCTAAGACATTAAATTGCTAGCTGAAGAGAGATACATTCTTCTCTCCCGTCCCGTCGCGCGTGGTTTTGAAAGAAACAGTTTTCGATTAACATTACGTTTTAAGAAAAGAAAAACAAAAGAAATAAAAAGTTTTTGTGATAAAAATATAAAAAACAAAAAGATTTTCCTTTTTCTTTTTCTTTTCTTTTTGATTTTGCTTTTGGTGTATGCACACCCGCTCTTCTTTTGAGAGTCTTATATCACCTTTGTCAAATCCCGAAAGGGTAATTCGACACACACACCGTGTCCATTTCCTTAACGTTGAGGAAATGGATCCGAATAATCAACACCCTCCGGTGGGTGGTGATGAAAACCAACACATGCCGGCTCCCGATCTCCGAACGATGGAGGAGTTGTGCCAACCCACGATGCATGGTAGAGGTGGCCCGATTGCCCCTCTAAATATTGAGGCCACGGATTTTGGACTTAAGCACCACATGATACAACAAGTCCAAAATTCGTGCCAATTTCACGGACTACTGGGTGACGATGCAAATAAGCATCTCGATAAGTTTCTAACCGTCACCCAAAATATGAAGCAAAACGGGGTCTCCGATGACGCCCTCCGTCTCTCTCACTTCCCCTATTCTCTAACGCATCATGCCACCGCGTGGTTTTATCGCCTTCCCAGGAACTCGATTCATACTTTCAATGAAATGGTTTCCAAGTTCCTGGCGAAGTATTTTCCACCATCGATGGTGACGAAGTTGAGGAATGATATTAGCAATTTTCGACAACTCCCCGATGAGTCTTTGTTTGAGGCTTGGGAACGTTACAAGCTTTCCATTGATCGTTGTCCGAATCATAATATGCTTCTCGTCACAATAATTGATACGTTTTATAATGGATTGACTTTACGACATAGGGACAGGATCAATGCTGCAGCTGGTGGTACTTTCATGAAACGTCGTCCCGAGGATTGTTACGAGCTAATCGAGAATATGACGGCCCATTGCAACTATTGGGATTCCTCAGCCGAGAGGAATGAGCCAATAAGATCGAATGCGACTCTAAACTCTTCTTCTTCTAACCCCGAGCTAGCCGTCATGAATAAGAAACTTGATGATTTGTCGACGGCTATGCTAAGAATGTACCAAATGATGCTGAATCAAGTCAAGAACACACAAGTTAATATGGTCAATATCATTTGTGAAACTTGTGGTGGTCCACATTCATACCTTGAATGCCCAGCCTCCGGTGGCTTTGCTCAAGAGAACGTGTATGCTGCGAATATGGGTGGCAACGGTTACCCACAACCTCAAGGAGACCGTAATATCCTCAGCTACCATTTAGAAATTACCTTGGACCACCCGGGTTTAATCAACCTAATCAAGTGAATCAGAATAACAATGTGCAAAACCGTAATCATCAATTCAATAACAATCAAAATCACAACCGCGGAAATAATGATTTTCAAGGACAAAATCAGAATTTTCAAAATCAAAACCGGGGAAATTATCACCAAGGCCCGCCTCAAGGGAACAATTTTCAAAACAACGGGAATTTTAAGAATAACAATCATGGAAATTTTAATCAAGGAAATCATAACAATGGCAATTTTCAAAACCGTGGGCAAAGTTTCAATAATTAAAATCAAGCTGCTACTCCAAATCCATCGCCCACGGAAGAGTTGATTAAACAATTGATTCAGAGTCAACAAGCTTTAATTGCTAAACAAGATGAAAAACTAAGTTATTTGCAACTCAAATCAATGATCTCAACAAGCGTTTAAATGATCGACGCTCGGGCTCTGGAACGTTGCCAAGCAACACGATCGCTAACCCGAGGGGCGATGCAAAAGTGATCATAACAAGGAGTGGTGTTACTTATGATGGACCGACGGCTCCGACTACCTCTTCTTCTCTACCTCCTAAGGTAGTCGCCCGTGAACCCGAGGTGACAACGGATACGGAAATTCCTATTAATAATGGAAGGACCGAAGACATCCAACCTCCGATGGTCTCGACGTCTAAAGGAAAAGAAAAGGTTGTTAATGATAATGAAAAGGAAACACCGGTTAAAACAAAGTTGCCATATCCATCACGTTTAAACGAACAAAAGCACCGCGAGAAGGATAAAAACCAAATGGAAAAGTTCTATCAGATTTTTCAAGAGTTACACTTTGATATAAGTCTCACGGATGCTATACTTTTGATGCCCAAATTTGCTTCGATGCTAAAAGGTCTTTTGAATAATAAAGAAAAGATTTTTGAAATGTCAAGGACTCAAATGAACGAAAATTGCTCAGCGGTTCTTCTTAAAAAGCTACCCGAAAAGCTTGAAGACCCTGGCAAGTTTCTTATACCGTGCAATTTTCCGGGTATGGTTCAATGCTTCGCCTTGGCCGATCTTGGCGCTAGTATTAACCTTATGCCAATGTCGATATGGAAAAAGTTGTCTCTTCCTAACTTGAAACCGATGCTTATGACCCTCGGGCTTGCCGACCGATCTATGTCTCGTCCAATTGGTATAGCTAAGGATATTTTTGTCAATGTTGGGAAATTTCATTTCCCTGCGGATTTTGTGGTTGTTGATTTCGATGCCGATCCATGGGTTCCTCTCATTCTCGGTAGAGGATTCCTAAGGACCGGTCGTGCTTTAATTGATGTTTATGACGAGGAGATTACTTTACGTGTTGGAAATGAAGTCATCACTTTTAACCTTGATCAAACCACGAGATACTCCTCCGATTACGATGTTTCTTCCATCAATCGTATCGATGTTATTGATGAACTTACGGAGGAGTATGCTCAAGAATTTCTTGGTTTTACCGAAAATGCTTCGAGTGGCAATCTCACTCCTTCTTTTGAACCAATCGTCTCCGATTCTTCCCCTTCTCTCACTCCGTTTGAGAGAAGTGATCTCGCTTGGGAAGAAATTAATGCTTGTCTTTCAAATGAATCATTTTCACCGGAAATTGATAATAATAACTTTGATCCGGAGGGGGACATTTTATTAATTGAAAAATTGTTAAATGAAAAACCGATTGTTTCTTCCCCTCCGGTTGACTTAAAAATGGCAGACGTAAAAGAAGTTAAGCCGTCAATAGAGAATCCTTTGGAGCTCGAGCTCAAGGATTTTCCTCCTCATCTCGAATACGCATACTTGGAAAAAAATGATAAATTGCCGGTTATAATATCAAAAGGCCTTAAAGATGAGGAGAAGACACGACTCTTAGATGTGCTTCAGAAGCATAAAAGTGCGATTGCTTGGCAAATATCCGACATTAAGGGAATCGACCCTCGATTTTGTACTCATAAGATTCTACTTGAAGAAAATCACAAAGCTTCCGTCCAACAACAACGACGGGTTAATCCACAAATCCATGAAGTGATCAAAAAGGAAGTTATTAAACTCCTTGACGCTGGAATGATTTATCCGATCTCGGATAGTTCATGGGTTAGCCCGGTTCATTGTGTGCCAAAGAAGGGCGGAATCACTGTTGTAAAGAATGACGATAATGAGCTTATACCGACTCGACTTGTGACCGGATGGAGAGTTTGTATCGACTACCGCAAGTTGAATGATGCGACACGTATAGACCATTTCCCGCTCCCTTTTATGGACCAAATGCTTGAACGTTTAGCGGGAAATGAGTTCTATTGTTTTCTGGATGGCTTTTCTGGGTACTTTCAAATTCCCATTGATCCCCAGGATCAAGAAAAGACCACTTTTACTTGCCCGTATGGAACGTTTGCCTATCGTAGAATGCCCTTTGGCTTGTGTAACGCTCCAGGCATGTTTCAACGGTCTATGATGGCCATTTTCTCCGATATGATTGAAAAAACCATGGAAGTATTCATGGATGACTTCTCCGTCTATGGAAATTCTTTCGACTCTTGCCTCTCCCATTTGGAAAGTATGCTAATTCGGTGTGAAAACACTAATTTAATTCTAAATTGGGAGAAGTGCCACTTCATGGTTAAAGAGGGAATAGTCCTCGGCCATAAAATATCCAAATCTGGGATTGAGGTGGATCGTGCAAAAGTTGATGTTATTGCTAAGTTACCTCACCCGACTACCGTCAAAGGAATCCGAAGTTTCCTTGGTCATGCTGGCTTTTACCGACGTTTTATTCAAGACTTCTCCAAAATAGCCCGACCTCTGACCCATCTTTTAGAGAAAGACGCTCCGGTTAACTTCACAAACGAATGTGTCGATGCATTTAATGTTTTAAAGAAGAAGTTAATGGAGGCACCAATCTTAGTTGCCCCCGATTGGAACTTACCATTTGACCTAATGTGTGATGCAAGTGATTATGCTATTGGTGCAGTTCTGGGGCAACGTAAGAACAACTATTTTCAGCCTATACACTATGCAAGCAAGACCATGAATGACGCCCAACATCACTACACAACTACCGAAAAGGAAATGTTAGCGGTTGTCTATGCTTTTGAGAAATTTAGGTCTTATTTGCTTCTTAAAAAGTGCATAGTGTATACAGACCACTCAGCCCTAAAGTACTTAATGGCAAAGCAAGACGCTAAGCCACGCTTAATGCGGTGGGTTCTTTTGCTCCAAGAATTTAATGTCGAAATACGAGACAAGAAAAGAGCTGAGAATCTTGCTGCTGATCACCTTTCACGACTTGAGAACCCCCATCAAAATGTTCTCGAGAAAAAGGAAATTAATGATGCTTTTCCTCTCGAGACACTTGGGAGTGTGACTAAAACTGACCAAAGTACCTCATGGTTCGCCGATTTTGCGAATTATCATGCGGGGAAATTCATTAGGAAAGGCTTGTCGTCCCAGCAAAAGAAGAAATTCTTTAAAGATGTCCAACATTATTTTTGGGACGACCCCTACTTGTTCAAAGTCTGTGCGGATCAAGTGATCCGGCGGTGTGTTCACGGTACGGATGCCGTTGAAATACTTAAGGCATGCCATAGTGGACCCACGGGGGGACATCATGGTGCCAACTTCACCACAAAGAAAGTGTTCGATTCCGGCTTTTATTGGCCGACAATATATCGGGATGCCCATGAATTGGTGAAAACATGTGATTCTTGTCAATGTCAAGGGAAAATTTCTGAAAAAGATGAAATGACGCAAAATGCGATTCAAGTTTGTGAAATTTTTGACGTTTGGGGCATCGATTTCATGGGGCCATTCCCGTCGTCTAGAGGAAACAAGTACATTCTCGTGGCCGTCGATTACTTATCAAAATGGGTTGAAGTGAAGGCGCTCCCCACCAATGACGCCCGAGTTGTTGTTAAGTTTTTAAAGAGTCTCTTTGCCCGATTTGGTGCACCTCGAGCCATCATAAGCGATCGTGGGACCCATTTTTGCAATGATCAATTTTCGAAAGTTATGCTTAAATATGGTGTCACACATCGTCTTTCCACGGCTTATCATCCACAAACTAGTGGTCAAGTTGAGGTCTCCAATCGTGGTTTAAAACGAATATTAGAAAGGACAGTAGGAGAGCATTGTGCCTCTTGGGCCGATAAATTATATGATGCATTATGGGCTTTCCGGACCGCTTACAAAACTCCCATTGGGTGTACACCTTATAAGCTGGTTTACGGGAAAGCTTGTCATTTTCCCATCGAACTAGAGCACAAGGTATAACACCCCCATATTAGGATCGTAGCGGAAAGGGACATGGGATGTTATACACTAGTCACATCGTACAAATATAGTAAACAAATTCAAAATGAAAATGTTTTTAATAAAACTTTTGCATACAAAAGCCATTCAGAGTTAAACAAAAGAGGTCCCAAATAAGTACAAAGTTTAGAAATACATAAGATAATAAAAGTTTTGGTCTTTTCTTAAAAGAAAATTTATTTAGAACATGAGCCATCTTGATATCCATCTCTTGCGCCTCCCATCCAATCTGAAAGTCACTTACGGACCTGAGATAAAACATGCTAAAAAGTCAACATAAAGTTGAGTGAATTCATAGAGTTTAATAAGTAATAAGTTGAATACAAGCATTATTTATTGGGCGACAAGTATTGCAATTACATGTCGGGTTATCTGATTATAGTATTGAGTTCATGCAACCGAACCTTAACGTAATTTAATAATGCCCCGGAGAAGGTAAAAATTTGCCATTTACCACAATTCTAACTATTATGTGTCCGTATCCCGAACAAGCCCGCCAAGCCTAATACGCATATCCATAATACTAGCGTTTACTACTCGAGTAATTAGCGGTTCATGAGGGGACTTAATTGGCAAAAAGCATTCAATATCTATAATCGTATAATCGGGTCCAGCATACCAAAAACTACTTGTATTCAGTTTGTAAAAACTAGCATGTATCCCCCTCGCGAGGTTTATAAAACATTAAATGAGTAAAGGCGAGGCTATAAACTCACCGTGAACAAAGGAAGTGATGCAAGTAACACAACGGTGCCAGAAAGTATGGCAGAACAGTATGAGTATAGCACAACGAACAAGCAAGTGAAGAATGAGCCGCGAAAGTTCTACGATGAACCTAAAAAGATATACACGTGTCTTAGTTTTTGAAAATAAATATTTATGCCATATGGCTGTATGTTATATAAATTATGATCTTAATTGTGCTTGGTACACATATACTAAATACATATATAACAAGTTTAGTTTGACACTAAAGAGTTATTTATAAATATGAATTTATATTCTTTATAAAAGTCAAGTGTCAAATTTATATTTGTTTCTAAGTCCAAAATATGTTATGAAGGTCCAATGATGAGTCTAAGGTTCAAATTTAGTCTAAGAGTTAAAAATATAGGAGGTGGTTCAAAATATATTTAAAGTCCAAAAGTTTTATAAAATGTAAACATTTTTATACTTTTTATTCCAATGCTGATGGAAATTTTTATAACTTGCTCATCTTAGAAATTCCGTTACTTGTAAACCGTAAGTCAAAAATTTACGTTCTTTATATCCCCGGAAAGGTATTTGTCTGTACTAACAAACTTTGTGGGTCCGACTAAGTCAAAAATTTGATTACATTAGTAAAACTATTTATTTACCCATCCTACTCAGTCCATCAGTTTTCAGAATTACAACTGTCCCGCGAAAAATGCGATATATAGAGTTTTACTAACCCAATTAGTTCCCCGTTTTCGGCCACGTTTAAGTTAACATGTTATCTACAACTTTTATTCTTTGAGTAACAGAGGGTTATTCACAAAAAAAATGACTTTTACACGTTTCAAATCTGTTACTCAGAATATGACATGTTTTACGAAAATATTTATAGTTTAATCATCGTAATGAGTTATTTGATGAGATACCCGTAAAAATGACCACAAGACATAGGGATACAACTACATATTTTTAGTTTAGGTCCAATGTTTACTGATTAAATCAGTTTATTCCGTTTTTACCCCTGAATCAGATTCACAGTTGCATGTCTAGTCCTTTAGTGTTTTTATAGTTTTGTAAGTTATGTACCAAGCCTAACCAAGCATAATAACTTATATAATATACAAATATATCAAGATATAATAAAGTTACAGAGGTGAAATGAAAATGGATGTGATTTGTATCCTTACAAAATTTGAAGAACAAGAAGGAACATCAAGAACAAGACACTAAACCTATGTTAACCCATCAACTCTTGCACCATTTCTTTACCCATATCAACCCAAATTTTTAACCATCAAAACCCTTGTAAATACTTGAAAATCCCAGCCCTCAAGCACCTTGAAAATCCTTATAATAATCATCAATAAAACCCTTGAAGAGAAGTCTTGAAGAAGTAAAAGAAAATAAATGATCAAAGTTACAACACATGGACCTTCATCTTGTACAAATCTTTAACAACAAAATCAAAACACAAAGGTGTGTTTGTTGTTGATAACTCACGACCAAAGAGAGAAAGAGAGAAAATTTTGAGTGAGTTTGCATGTAAAAGTGATGGTGATATGTTCTATGTGCTAATTTTATTGCTTATATATGCTATGATTCAAAATGGAAGACACATGGTTAGTAACTAGCTAATTCACCAAGTCAAGTGGCTTGGTGTGTTCTCAAATTCAGCCATATAGGAGTGGGCATGGGGTGAGTGGGATATTTATGATTTAATTTGGTTAAAGATGTGTTATAGAGTGTGTGTTTGCTCCCGGTAATTAAAACGTAGAGTTTTTAAGACGCGTAACGTAGTACCGCGTAGTAATAATTTTTAAAACTTTCAAAAATATTAAAACATGATATCATAACCTATTTTAGTAATTTAGATGAGTGGTGAGTTCATCGGAGGATTTAAACATCGTTAAAATCGAAACCATGAGTTAAAAACGTGTTTGGTGAAACCGGTTCTTGATAAAAGTGATGTAAACTATAAAAATGAAACAACAAGTATAAAACTCACTTGTAATCACTAAAATAGGTTAAAATGCATAAAATATATAAAATCATCATAGTCTAGGGTTGGTCCATGTTGTTAAAACCATAAAACGCAAATTTAAATCGCGTAAAACTTAAAAGGTGCAACGTTTACGTATAAATGGAAAATGTGAAAATTGACTTTTAAAATGTAAGGAAACAAAAAAATGCATAAAAAGTGTAGAGTAGACATAGTATAGTAGTGGTTGAATAAATTGAACGAGTTATGACGTACGCGGATAACTTCCGACGAAGTTAATTAGTTAAAAATAGAATACTTGAATAATAAACTATTAAAATAAATGACATGAAATTTTAGAAATGTCACACAAGGCCTACTGGGCCTTAAAACATGCCAACTTTGACTTGAAAACCGCGGGTGATCACCGAAAAGTTCAATTGAATGAGTTAGTCGAACTCCGTGATCAAGCTTACGAGAATTCTTTGATATATAAAGAGAAAACAAAATGAATCCATGATGCCAAGATCAAAGACCGCGTTTTTAACGTTTGTGATCAAGTGCTACTTTTTAACTCTCGTTTAAAGATATTCTCGGGTAAGCTTAAAACCCGTTGGTCTGGACCATTCACAATAGCCCAAGTTTTCCCTTATGGTACCATTGAGTTAGCTCAACAAGATGGTCCTAACTTTAAGGTGAATGGTCACCGTTTGAAACACTATTTTGGAGGGGACGTACCAACTATGGTAGTCCCGGATCTCCAAACTTTCCCCAAGGACGAATGAATTCGGGGATCGAGTCAAGCTACGTGACTCGGAAATCAAAAACAAAGCGCTTCGTGGGTGGCAACCCATGCTTATCCAATTTCATCTTCTTATTTTCTATATTCTAACGAATAACGTGAGGAGGGGGTACCTCTTCTACTCTTGTGTTCCGTGGTTGTTTGTGATGTTTGTTAGGATTGTCCGCGATTTATGATGACTCTCGTGCTCGTTATCTTCTCTTCGCTCGAGTTTCATTCATCGGTGCAACTTGGAAATCATATATCCGTGAATCTTATCGACTAACGTTTTCTTTGGCATAATTAATAAACGGCCTAGAATTTTGTTATGATTACCTTAACCCGTAAAACATTGAGGACAATGTTTCATTCTAGTCTGGGGGAGGGTGAATCTTCGATTCGATTTTGACCTTGCATTTTTCACAAAGTCGTGCACTCTTGCAACTCCTTTTTTCCACTAAAAATAAAAAAAATTGAAAAAATAGAAAATTTCAAAAATTTTGAATGAAAAAGTACAAAAAAATGTGAAAAAAGTTGTGCAAAAATATAATAAAGTTTGAATAAGTGTTTTGACACCTTGTTGACTTTCTTGCTGGCGAGAGTAGGAATAAATATTTTGACTTGACCGGGCGTGTTGAGCCCTAGCTTGTTCCCTTAACCAATGATGATCACATAAGCTTATGCTAGTTTTGTACACTAGGAGCTATAAAATGCAAATTCTTTCTTAAGAATCTGCAAGTTCCCGTACTTGACTTTATACATGCGCAGCTTAAAAGCTTTCGCTAGTCTTTTACATCAGGAGCTAGAAAACGTGAATTCTTCTTCTAGAATTTGCAAGTTTCCGTAACTGACTTTATATATGCGTGGCTGATTATCGGCTAAGTATTCGTAGGTGTCATTATTTAGAATCTTAAATTGCGAAGAGCGAGAAATGATAGAGTTTATTTAGAAGTTAGATGCTAAACATGGAGTAGTGGTTCTCTTTAGAGCTCATGAGAGGTACTTGTGGCTTTTTACTCCCATCAGATACGTCACCAATATATAATAGATGTTCTAGGTTAATTAGTGGTATTTCGGTTTGACTAATATTTAGTTCTTTGTTTTCTTAAGAGAATTTTTGCTTTAGAAGTTGGGTACATATCAAGGAACATCAAAAATAATAGCAAAAAGTGAAAAAATCAAAAATCAAAAGTTGATTATCTATGTGGTTTTGGAGCTACCCGATAAGCTTCCATTGATGTATTAAAAAAGTGAAGAAAGAAAGAAAAAAAAAGTGAAAAGTATGAAAAATATGAGAAAAGTGAAAAAAGTGAAAAATGAAAAAAGTGAAAGTTGAAAGTTATGTTGAATAAGAGTTTGAATGTATAAATAAGTTGTTGGCGCGTGAGGTGCATGTGTATGATTCTGAATTGGACACATGAGGTGCACGTGTAGTACTCCGCAACTTATATTTCTGATATTGTATGTACCAAAATTCCTTGATGTGGACCGAATTTCTATTGCAGTGCTTCTTAAGAGAAAATGAATAACTACTTATCGTTTTAACTTTGGTATCACTATTGGACTAAAAATTATTGAAACGAGAAAATATGAAGCAATTCATTTCTCAACAAAATAAAATATTGAGATACAAAACCTAGGATATGGGAGTAAGAAGTTTCCACAAGTAACTTTTATGAGTAGTGTTAGCATCTAATTTGTAGATAAGTTGTGATCTCGTTTGTACGCTTAGTTTGGGGGCTTATGAAACATCAAGGATGACGATTTTTATCCGTACGGTCACTTTTCTATGAGAAGTGTTTCTACTCGTTGACCCTAATAATTATTTCAAAATAATGAAAGTTCAACAAACTGACACAAGTATGAAGTATGAAAAGTACAAAAATAGGAATTGTAAGTGAAATAAAGGAATAAAAGGAAAATTTTGGAAAATGGAGCGTTTGCGGGAATAAATGATTTTATTACTTCTTCCGAACCTCCTTGCTACTTTACAAAGTTAGTAGGAAGAGTTTTGAAATTATTTATCCCAAGAGCGTGAATTGATCACATTGCGTGAAGACACGACAATACTTTAGTCGAGGGGATTTTGGTGTGTATTAATTTACACACCTTTTCATGGCCAAATACCGACCCAAAATGACTAATTAAGCTAACAAATGCCAAGAAAACATGTTTTCTTTATGTTGTGAACATGCAGGTACGGATTTATCACAAAATGACGAAAAATCAAACAAAAACCAGAAAAATGGGCACGAGAGTAAAAGACGGTCAAAGAGTCAAAGCCGGGATCTAAAAGTCAACTTAAGTCCTTCATCTATTCAGATTTGGCAGAAATAGTCCTTGGATTATACTTTTGAAGAAAGTCAAATTCAGCCCTTGAAGTTTCAGAATATTACACATTGGGTACTTAAAGTTTCATTAATTACAATATTGGTCCTTGAAATTTCATATTACCATATATGAAATTAGATGAGACAAGCTTGGTCCAAGAGTCATTTAAAGCCCAATCCATAATAAATTGACCCGCGCCCATTCCCCATCCGGTCAACACCCAATACCCGGTAAATCCCCATATTAAAACAAGTCAAAGGGTCAAACCATATAATAAAAACACACCCGTTTTCCCCTTTTTCCCCAAATGCCCAGAAAACTCATATCCACATGAACCCTAGTTACTACAAGGTTCAATTGACCACTCTTATTTCAATTAGCCATCATAAGCTAATAATTGGGACTTCTAGAAGCTATTGTCACATGTCAGGTCACATGTCAGAGAGAGTGTTAGTATCTATCAGGGACACTTGGCTGCTATTGATTGGGCATGACACGTAATTCCAATCATTGGATTCTATTTCTAAAAGCTTGTCAGCACGTGTCAAAGAGATTGCACGAATGGGACAGATGGAAGCAGCTGATTGGTCAAGCCACGTCTCAAAATTTCATCCAAGGGTTAATATCAATTCAAAGAAGCACATTGTGATCTGAAGGCTGAGAGATGCTGAGAGAAAGCACAATGAGGTGTGGATTGCCAGCTTGGCATTTGAGACCCAACCCCTTCACTCTTGCTATAAATAGAGGTCATTTCTAGCATTAGGATGAGTAGAATTTTAGGTATTGTTATGCTGTCGAATTTTATATAGAATGTATTTAGATTAGTCATTGTAATCTTCTATTGAGTTTAATAAAATTTCAGTTCACTTTTATAAATTTTAGCTATTATATTACTTTTGATGAGTGTGTAAATACTCATCATTTTTACCATTTCTGAGCTGCCAAAACATCCAAAAACACTCAATAATGAATCAAAATAGTGAAAATATCCCAGGAAAGTGTTTTACATGTCTCAAATGCAAAAATACCAAAAACAGATGAAAAACGCACAAAGTTTGCATAATTGGCAGTTTCAGTCCCCCAACTTTCAAAAGTTGTCAAATCTAGTCCCTGGTCATTTCTAAAAACTTGAAAAAGTCACCAAAGGCCCTTATAAATCAAAAAGTTACATAAATAGTCCTTTGGTGAAAAGTTTCACAAAATGTCAAGTTTAGTCCCTGAACTTTGAAAATTGTCAAAAATGGTCCCTGGGATATGAAAATCTTTGAGAAAATCAATTTTGATCCTTGTGTTACTCATATTTTGCAAGAATGGTCCTTGGATGGGAATTTTGGAAAAGTTTCATGATTGGTCCCTGGAATTACAAGGTTTGGCAGAAATGGTCCCTAGAAGGGTAAAATTGGAAAAAAATCATTTGGAACCTTCACACTATTCACCATTGGCACTTTTAACCCTTATGAATATTTTGAAAAGTTTCCAAGTTTAACCCTTTGATAAAATCAGAAATTACACAACAAACCCTTGTGAATTCCAAAAATGCCTAAACCGAATCCACAATACAAATAATACTACTACTCTAGCCTAGTCCAACCCACCCTTTTCCCTTGGGCCTAAAACTGATCCAGTCCGCACCTTAGCCCATCTCACCCCCAAAGTTATTAAACCGGGGTCAACCTCAGTCAAACACCACCATCTCCATTACCACTCTCCCACCAAAACCACCCCCTCCCCCCCCCCCCCCCCCCACAGACCAATACCACCCTGGTATTGCCCACCACCACCACTTGCAAACCCATCATCACCTCCCTGCACCTACCCTTTCACACCACATTTAATGCTTCGTCCCCAATTGCACGTTATCAGAGTAATCTACAAATTGTTTCTTTCCCGCCAAATCCACGTGGCAGCTCATGAGTGGACCAAAGTTATCAAAGAGAAGTGGGAAATGATGAGGATGCATCTGGGAACCCTAATATAGAGCTATAAATAGAAGAGGAAGCACAAGGAAGAAATAGTTAGTTAATTTAGTTCATTGTATGTCGTTTAAATGCAATTTCAAGTTCTTAGTTGTTTAAATGCAATTTCAAGTTCTTAGTATAATTCAAAACTTTTAAGCAGTGTTTTAATCATCTTTCATGTATTGTAATTCTCTTTAATCAATAAATTTCAAGTTTCCTTAACTGTTTCATCTATTGCAATTTTATTTCAAAATTTCAAAAAGCTGTTTGGTTTAATAGTAGTTAGTGTGTAATGTACTGGACTCCTAGGCTCACATAAGCTCCCTTATATCTTATATAAGCTATTAGTAACAAGTAAAATCAGTTTAGTAATCAAAAGCTCAAAATATTAAAAAGTCAAGAAAAGTCAAAGGGTGCACCATCATGGTTATCAAAGCTGGAGCAGGGTGTATCTTGGATGGCCCTGGGTTAGAATCCCATGGGGGATGTTAGGAAGAAGTTTCTGGTCCTTGGTTCATGATCACAGCAGGTGTGCAAAAGTTTGTAAGCAAATCCTTTTTAATCCAAGTTTCTATTTAGAGTACTCAATAGTAGTTCAAGGTTGCTTATTTTACTTTCTTATTACTTAATTATTAGTTTCTGATTAATAGATTAGCTTTAAATCAATAGCATACTTGTTTCATTAAAAATCTGTTTCTATAAGTAGTGTTTGGATTTGTGTGTTTCTGAGTGTTTAACTTGGTTCTTGTCATTATTTGTTGCTCACTTATGTTTCTTAGTGTCACATTAGCTCAGAACAACAATAAAACACAAGCTCTGTTCATTAATTAGTCAAAATCCTAGAAACAGCTCTCTTACACCCTCTCTGATTGGTTAAAGTGTGGCTCAGTCCCTATTTCCAATCATATTTGAGTGGTTTAGGGTAATTTGGGCTTAAATCATCTTAAAACATCATAATCAAGTAGAAAATTAGGATTAAAGTTCATATTAGTCAACTATAGGCATTAATCAAAAAGTCAAATTACTTGTTCTTGCAGAAACACCAAAATTGGGTGAATTTTCTAGAATTTAGGAAAGTGAATTGGGACTTGAAACTTTTTGTGGTTAGAATCTACCACCCAAACCTCAGGAATCCAAGCTTGTTTGATTTTTACAAATTTTCTACAAGCTTCTACAAGCTAGCAAACTAGACTGCAGGGCAAGTGTGTGCTCTGCACACCAGCAGACTCACCCACACCATCAACTTTGAGGTGGTTTTGTGACCACCACAGTGGGTCCCACACCCCATAAGCTGGTTTTCTAAACCCCCCTCCTACCAGGGATTAGACATTGACCACTTGTTTGACCTAAGACACAGTGGACCCCACCTGGAATTAGCCATAAAGATTGTCCCATTTTTTAGTTCAGTTTCAAGTTGCAAAAGTGCTTATTTGGTTCTTATTGGCTTATTTGAGGTCAAGTGTTGTTGTTTCTGGCTTATTTGTGATTGTCAACCTTGTTGGTACTCACTTTTACCATTGTGGACCCCACCATCACTCAATTGAACTTATTTGACCACACAGTCAACCAAAGTCAACTGATAAGCCAAGGGGGTGCTTATAGCTTATTTATAAGCTAATTTCAAAAGTGTGTTTACAAAAGTTTTCTATTTTTAGTGGTAAAACAAGTCTGTAAAAAAAATCCAAAAAATCCAAAGTTAAAATAAGTAATAGTTTCTATTTAATTCAACTTAATTTTGATTTTCATTTTTAGATTTTAATTAAGTAACTAGTGTTTTTATATTTTTATTAAATACCTTATATAGTAAAGTAATTTTTATATTTTTTTCAGATTTTTATTTTGTCATTTAGTGTTAATTAGATTTAATTTTAGTTTTCTTTATTATTAATTAATATTAAGTAATAAATATCATATTTAGTTTTTATAAGGTTAAACTTAGTTTTTATATTTTTCCTAGCTTTAATATAGTACATTAGATTTTTAGAAAATATAATTTTGAATTCTACTGTTCATTTTCCATTTTTCTTATTTAATTTGTTTAAATTAGTATTAAGTTAATTAAAAGGTAAATAATTAGTAGTTTAATCTTAAAACATAATTTTTAGAGTTTTTATAATTTTGTAGGATTCCTGTGATGGTTAAGTAATTTTATAAATTTTCTTGTAATTTTCTAAGTTAATTTGGTATTAATATTAATTAAAAGTAGTTTAATTAGTTTAATTAAGTTAAATAGTTTTCAATTTATAAAAAAACTCACAAAAAGACAAAAACATTTATTTTTATTTTTTATACTTTCTTCAAGTTCTAATTTAAGTTTAGAAAATATTTTTGCAACTTTTTAGTTTAATTTGTAATAGTTATAATTTTTAGTTAAATTAAATTAGATTTTAATTTAGATTTTAAATAGTTTAATTAATTAAATAATATTTAAATAGTATTTTAATCATTTTCATAATTTCATTTTCATTTTTAATTTTCAAGTTTGAAAAAGTGTCAAAAGCACCCCCTGTAGTTGTTAAATACCAAAATCCCACTTTTTCAGTCCGATTGCGTAAATCTGAATTGTGAATACGTGCATATATCTGTTATCTGATTTTTGTGAATATTATATCTGTGTACAAATACCATCATAACAGTAGCAAAATCAATTCCATATCATCTGGCTACTGTCCTCAGTGCCACTTTCTCATAAACGATTCCAAAAGCACCATTTCAATCTCGCTGGGACTTTAACGACCCGGGAAAACACTACACTATCACCGGAGTATTGATTCTAGGCTGTCTTTGACTTGTTGACCTTGGTCAATAATATATGACGGTTCGGGCTCAATCAAATTTTGGCGCCGCTGCCGGGGAGGTTGTTGCGTGTTTTATAAAATCGTTTTAAGTTTAGTGGTTTTCAAAACCCTCCCTGTACAAATTTCACACAAATTTGTAAAAAGTTTTTGTAAAAACTTAATCATATCAAAAAACGTTCATTAACACTTCTCCTGAAGTGTTGAAAAAACACCAAAAAAAATTAAAAACAATCAAAAACAAGCTGTGAAGTTAAATTACTTCGTGTTCTTTAAGATTACAACCTGAAACAGTTGGTTTAAGGTAAGTTCTGACATTAAATTGCGAACTGAAGAGGAAACCTATTTACTTCCTCCCGCCAGCCTGCGAGTAATCTTAAAGGGACGATTTCGGTTAACGAATCAGTTCCAAAAATATTTCCCAAATTTTCTGCACACACACCCATAAACCTAAAGCAGTTTTTCAAAAATTAATTAATAAACCCATAATAAGTTCCCAAACTTAAGATTAAAACTTGCCTTTATATCCCTGTGACTAGTGTACCTTTTTCAAAGAAGTCATTCACTTGTGATTGCTGGTTTAAGTTCACTGTGGTTTTGCCTCGATCTTGTTTTGAAAAATTGTTTTTAGTGCATGCGCACTCGGTCACAAACAAAACGTAAACATCAGAAAAACGTACACGAGCTACGTTCTGACACACAAGAACCAAAGACCGAAATGGCCGCTGGGCCACCACCACCTTTACCACCCCCTGACCCTCCCTTGGGTGAGCCAGCTCCCGATCTCCGAACGATGGAGGAGCTGTGCCAGCCTACCATGCAAGGGCGGGGTGGGCCTATTGCACCACTCACTATTGAGGCTACGGACTTTGGCCTCAAGCACTACATGATCCAACAAGTCCAGAATTCGTGTCAATTTCATGGATTACCGGGTGACGATGCCAATAAGCATCTTGACAAATATCTCACGGTCACCCAAAGCATGAAACAGCATGGTGTCACGGATGATGCCCTTCGGCTGTACCTCTTCCCCTATTCTCTCACTCATCATGCCACTGCATGGTTTGACCGACTTCCAAAGAATTCTATTCGAACCTTTGATGAAATGGTAACCAAGTTTTTAGCAAAATATTTTCCACCATCCATGGTTACCAAGTTACGAAATGACATCAGCAACTTCCGGCAACGTCCCGATGAGTCTCTTTTTGAGGCTTGGGAGCATTATAAGCTAGCCATTGATCGGTGCCCTAACCACAATATGTTGCAAGTTACCATCATAGATACCTTCTATAATGGTCTGACATTGAGGCACCGAGACATTCTCAATGCTGCTGCTGGTGGGACCTTTATGAAAAGGCGTCCCGAGGAGTGCTATGACTTAATAGAGAACATGACTGCCCATCATAACTTTTGGGATTCCTTTGCGGAGAGGGATGCGTCATGTCATTCAGTTACTCCCTCATTATCATCTCCTGAAATAATAGCTCTTACCAAAAAGATGAATGATATTTCTACGGCTGTGTTGAGAATAAGCCAATCGATGCAAAATCAGGCTCAAAATCAACAAGTGAAAGCCGTGGCCCGAAGTTGTGAAACTTGTGGGGGCCCTCATCTGTATTCCGAGTGTCCAGCTACTGCTGACTTTCCGCCAGAGAACGTATATGCTGCTCACGGTTCCTACAATACGGGGGGTAATTCTTACCAACTGCAAGGGGACCGTAATCTCTTAAGCTATCGTTCCAACAATTTTCTCGGACCTCCCGGTTTTAACCAAAATCAAAACCGTAACTCGAATCAGAATTTTAACCAAGGTCAAAACTCAAATTTCCAAAACCCGAACCAAAATCAAGGCCAGTTTAATCAAAACAATTTTCAAAATGGCAATCAAAACCAAGGTTTTCAAGGAAATTTTCAAAGAAACCAGAATCAAGAGAATTACAATCAGGGTAATTTCAATCAGAGAAACACTTTTCAGGGTAACAACAATCAAAATCAAGGGAATTTTCAAAACAACCGTGTTCAAAATCCTCCTGTTCAAAATCAAAACGTTGTTCAACCCTCGTCTTCCTCCGAAGAAGTGCTAAAACAATTCATGAAAGCACAAGAGGAAACGAATTGGTTATTGATCGGCAAGATCTCTGAGCTTCAGAAGTCTTTAAATGATCGACCCTCGGGCCCGGGTACATTACCGAGCAACACGATCGCTAACCCGAGGGGCGATGTCAAAGCGATCACCACCCGAAGTGGGACATCTTACAATGGACCCTCGATTCCTTCTACCTCTTCTTCTCCTCCTAAGGTAGCGGAACGTGAACCTGAGGTCACTACGGACAAGGTACTTCCTACTAATAACGGAGGTACCAACAACGTCCACCCTCAAGTTGTCCCGGTCCCGGCTCGTAAGCCGAAAGTTGTATTTGATCCCCCTGTCAGTTCTGATGAAATCCCAAAGAATGATCCTAAGCCATCAATTCCATATCCTTCACGATTGAGTGAACAAAAGAACCGCGAAAAAGCTAACCATCAGATGGAAAAATCTTATCAAATTTTCCAAGAATTACACTTTGATATTAGCTTCGCGGACGCTCTTCTTCTCATGCCTAAGTTTGCTTCGACAATCAAAAATCTGATAAGCAACAAAGAAAAACTTTATGAGATGGCAAAAACTCCTCTTAACGAGCATTGCTCAGCAGTGCTCTTGAAAAAGCTTCCCGAAAAGCTTGGAGATCCCGAGAAATTTCTCATTCCTTGTATTTTCCCGGGGATGGTTGAATGCTTTACCTTGGCCGATCTTGGCGCAAGCATTAACCTGATGCCTTACACAGTATGGAAAAGACTCTCACTTCCTGCTCTCACTCCGACCTGCATGACACTCGAACTTGCAGACCGTACTATATCCCGTCCTCTCGGCATTGCCGAAGATATCTTCGTGAAGGTAGGAAAGTTCCATTTTCCGGCAGATTTCGTGATTGTTGATTTCGATGCTGACCCACGAGTCCCTCTCATTCTCGGGAGGGGATTCTTAAGAACGGGTCGTGCTTTAATCGATGTATTCGAAGAAGAAATCACTCTACGTGTTGGTGGCGAGGCCATCACATTCAATCTTGATCAGACTTCAAGATACTCCTCCAACTATGACGCAGAAACGGTTAACCGAATTGACATCATCGATGTTGCGTCTGAGGAGTATTCTTAAGAGGTCCTTGGTTTCTCATCCAGTGGCAGTCTTTCTACTGACCCTATCATTTCCGACTCTTCCCCTTCCCTCACTCCGTTTGAGGGAAGTGACTTCCTTCTGGAAGAGGTCGAGGCATTTCTTGCTCAAGATAGCTCAATCCCAAGTGGGGTTGATGAAAGCTATCTTGACCCGGAGGGGGACATTCTTCTCCTTGAAAGATTGTTAAATGATGATCCTTCACCCTCTCCGTCTCCAAAAATACTTCATAAAGCGGAAGTCAAAAATGTTGAAATAACTGAAGACTTTCCCGAGGTTGAGCTCAAGGACTTGCCTCCTCATCTAGAATATGCATTTCTGGAGGGTGATGATAAATTACCCGTCATTATTGCTAAGGACTTAAAAGTTGAGGAAAAGGCAGCACTCCTAAAGGTTCTAAAGACACATAAACAAGCAATCGCTTGGAAACTCTCCGACATTAAGGGCATAAGCCCGAACTTTTGTACTCATAAAATCTTAATGGAGGATGACTTTAAGCCAGCAGTGCAACAACAGAGAAGGGTGAATCCAAAAATCCACGAAGTTATCAAACAAGAAGTTCTTAAACTTCTTGATGCAGGATTGATTTACCCTATTTCTGACAGTCCTTGGGTGAGCCCAATTCATTGTGTCCCTAAAAAGGGTGGCATTACCGTTGTCACCAACGAGGATAACGAGTTGATTCCAACTCGTTTGGTCACGGGTTGGCGAGTATGTATTGACTATCGAAAGTTAAATGAAGCCACCCGTAAAGACCATTTTCCTCTCCCTTTTATGGACCAGATGCTTGAAAGACTTGCGGGGAATGAATACTACTGCTTCCTCGATGGTTTTTCGGGTTACTTCCAAATCCCCATTGATCCCCAGGATCAAGAAAAGACTACCTTCACATGCTCCTACGGAACTTTTGCTTACAGACGTATGCCTTTCGGCTTATGTAATGCACCAGGCACGTTCCAGAGGTGCATGATGTCTATTTTTTCTGACATGATCGGGAAAACTATGGAGGTATTCATGGATGACTTTTCAGTCATCGGGGATTCATTTCAGACCTGTCTCTCCCACTTGGAACAAATGCTTAAACGTTGCAAAGAAACGAATTTGAGTCTCAACTGGGAGAAGAGTCACTTTATGGTTAAAGAGGGCATAGTCCTCGGCCATAAAATCTCAAAGAACGGGATTGAGGTTGATAAAGCCAAAATCGATGTCATTGCCAAATTACCTCATCCCACCACCGTAAAAGGTGTTAGGAGCTTTTTGGGTCATGCCGGCTTCTACCGTAGGTTTATCCAAAAATTTTCTAAGATTGCCCGACCTATGACCCATCTCCTCGAGAAGGATGCTCCTTTCATCTTCTCTCCTGAGTGCATCGAAGCTTTTGAAACATTAAAGAAAAAGCTTACCGAGGCACCGATTCTTGTTGCCCCCGATTGGGACCTACCTTTTGAGCTTATGTGCGATGCTACTGATTTTGCCATAGGTGCGGTCTTGGGGCAACGTAAAGCAAAATACTTTCAGCCTATACACTACGCAAGTAAGACTATGACCGAGGCTCAAGGTCATTACACCACCACTGAAAAAGAACTCCTAGCTGTGGTGTATGCCTTTGAGAAATTCCAGTCATACTTGATCCTGACCAAATGCGTGGTGTATACGGATCACTCGGCTTTGAAGTACCTATTTGCAAAACAAGATGCAAAGCCGAGGCTTCTCCGTTGGGTTCTCCTCCTTCAGGAATTTGATATCATTATTCGTGATAAAAAAGGAGCCGAGAACCTTGCTGCTGATCATCTCTCATGATTAGAAAACCCACATCAAGATGTGTCCGAGAAACAAGAAATAAATGAATCATTCCCTCTCGAGACACTCAGTGCGGTTACTTTTCGTGGTGACTCTACTACCCCATGGTTTGCCGACTTTGCAAATTACCGTGCGGGTAACTTCATCGTGAAGGGGATGACGTCCCAACAGAAAAACAAATTTTTTAAAGACGTCAAACATTATTTCTGGGACGACCCCTTCCTCTTCAAAATCTGTGCCGATCAAGTCATCAGGCGATGTGTATACGGACAGGAAGCCGCTGATATTCTCAAGGCTTGCCATGCTGGACCCACCGGGGGCCACCATAGTCCTAACCACACCGCCAAAAAGGTGTTTGATTCCGGTTTCTATTGGCCCACGATCTATAAGGATGCCCACGAGTTAGTCAAAACCTGTGATGCTTGTCAGCGTCACGGGAATATTTCACAAAAGAACGAAATGCCACAAAATGCTATTCAAGTTTGTGAAATCTTTGACGTCTGGGGCATTGATTTTATGGGGCCATTCCCATCTTCTCGTGGAAACAAATACATACTCGTGGCTGTTGACTACTTGTCAAAATGGGTTGAGGCTAAGGCCTTACCCACTAATGATGCCCGAGTAGTTGTGAAATTCTTGAAATCCCTCTTTGCTCGTTTTGGAACCCCACGTGCCATCATTAGTGATCGCGGTACTCACTTTTGCAATGATCAATTTGCAAAAGTCATGCTTAAGTACGGTGTTACTCATCGTCTTTCTACCGCATATCACCCCCAAACAAGTGGGCAGGTGGAGGTTTCCAACCGTGGTATTAAACGGATTCTTGAGAGGACAGTAGGAGAAAACCGTGCTTCCTGGTCGGATAAACTAGATGATGCACTCTGGGCCTTCCGTACAGCTTACAAAACACCCATTGGGTGTACTCCATACAAGCTTGTATACGGGAAGGCGTGTCATTTACCGATCGAGCTCGAGCACAAAGCCTACTGGGCCTTGAAACATGCTAACTACGACCTTCATAAAGCGGGTGATCACCGTAAGGTTCAACTCAATGAATTAAACGAACTTCGTGATCAAGCCTACGAGAACTCTTTGATCTACAAAGAAAAGACAAAGAAGATTCACGACTCTAAGATTAAGAACCGAGTTTTCAACGTCGGTGACAGAGTCCTTCTTTTCAACTCGAGATTAAAGATCTTCTCGGGGAAATTAAAAACCCGATGGACCGGACCATTCACTATTGCTAAAGTATATCCATACGGGACTGTTGAATTATCTCAACCCGAAGGTCCCAACTTCAAAGTGAATGGTCACAGATTGAAACATTATTTTGGAGAGGACATACCACCCATGGTTGTCCCAGATCTCCAAACTTTCCCCATGGACCAATGAATTCGGGGATCGAGTCAAGCTAGTGACTCGGTGAACAAAAATTAGCAACATATATGGGTTTTCACCCGTATTTCTGACTTCTTTCTACTTTCTACCACCCTAGTGTGGGGGAGTGGCCGTCCCCCACCATTTGAAAAGTAAATTTGTATATAAGTTTCCAATCAAAAAAAAAAAAAAAAAAAAAAATTGTATGTACAGACGAATAAAGTGAAAAATAAAATCCAAATTTCCACAGTTAGCAACGAATATTAGCTTTTTCCGTTCAGAGATTCGGCATAATAGCCGGGACTTTGAATATTGAGGACAATATTCAGTTCTAGTGTGGGGGGGGAAATTCTTACGAATTTTATCACAAAACTTTCTAAGTACCCCCATTTTTTAGGCCTAAATTTTTCAAAAATTTTTCACTTTATTTCAAAATTTTTGTGGTAATCAGTCCGCCAAAGTCTAAATGACAAAGGGATTGGCTAGTCCAGGAGCAAACGGCTTTTGGTAAAGACATCTCAAACCCGTTGATGGCTGGCAGTTTGCCAAAAATTGTATGGTTCCTCAGCTCCCCCGCATCCTCATAAGCAAATGAGTTGACTAGCCCACAAGATTATGGCTTGTGGTAAATGCCGTGGAAAATCCATAATTGGTATTCAGCTCACCAAGATGTTGACTTAGTCCATCAAGATGCTGACTAGTCCAGAAGCAAACGGCTTTTGGTAAAGACTAATCAAATCCGTTGACAGCTGGTGGTTTGCTCAAAATCACACGGTTATCAGGTGTACCACAGTTCTTACACCTAGCTACTCCAGAAGTGATGGCTTTTGGTAAAGAGAATTTCAAATCCATCAAGTTTTTCTCAAAAGATTGCTAGGGACTAGCAATGTTTTAGTGTGGGGGATTGATGAGTGTGTAAATACTCATCATTTTACAATTTCTGAGCTGTCAAAACATCCAAAAACACTCAATAATGAATCAAAATAGTGAAAATATCCCAGGAAAGTGTTTTACATGTCTCAAATGCAAAAATACCAAAAACAGATGAAAAACGCACAAAGTTTGCATAATTGGCAGTTTCAGTCCCCTAACTTTCAAAAGTTGTCAAATCTAGTCCCTGGTCATTTCTAAAAACTTGAAAAAGTCACCAAAGGCCCTTATAAATCAAAAAGTTACATAAATAGTCCTTTGGTGAAAAGTTTCACAAAATGTCAAGTTTAGTCCTGAACTTTGAAAATTGTCAAAAATGGTCCCTGGGATATGAAAATCTTTGAGAAAATCAATTTTGATCCTTGTGTTACTCATATTTGGCAAGAATGGTCCTTGGATGGGAATTTTGGAAAAGTTTCATGATTGGTCCCTGGAATTACAAGGTTTGGCAGAAATGGTCCCTGGAACGGTAAAATTGGAAAAAAAATCATTTGGAACCTTCACACTATTCACCATTGGCACTTTTAACCCTTATGAATATTTTGAAAAGTTTCCAAGTTTAACCCTTCATAAAATCAGAAATTACACAACAAACCCTTGTGAATTCCAAAAATGCCTAAACCGGATCCACAATACAAATAATACTACTACTCTAGCCTAGTCCAACCCACCCTTTTCCCTTCGGCCTAAAACTGATCCAGTCCACACCTTAGCCCATCTCACCCCCAAAGTTATTAAACTGGGGTCAACCCCAGTCAAACACCACCATCTCCATTACCACTCTCCCACCAAAACCACCCCCCCCCCTTACAGACCAATACCACCCTGGTATTGCCCACCACCACCACTTGCAAACACATCATCACCTCCCTGCACCTACCCTTTCACACCACATTTAATGCTTCGTCCCCAATTGCACGTTATCAGAGTAATCTACAAATTGTTTCTTTCCCGCCAAATCCACGTGGCAGCTCATGAGTGGACCAAAGTTATCAAAGAGAAGTGGGAAATGATGAGGATGCATCTGGGAACCCGAATATGGAGCTATAAATAGAAGAGGAAGCACAAGGAAGAAATAGTTAGTTAATTTAGTTTATTGTATGTCGTTTAAATGCAATTTCAAGTTCTTAGTATAATTCAAATTTTTAAGCAGTGTTTTAATCATCTTTCATGTATTGTAATTCTCTTTAATCAATAAATTTCAAGTTTCCTTAACTGTTTCATCTATTGCAATTTTATTTCAAAATTTCAAAAAGCTGTTTGGTTTAATGGTAGTTAGTGTGTAATGTACTGGACTCCTAGGCTCACATAAGCTCCCTTATAGCTTATATAAGCTATTAGTAACAAGTAAAATCAGTTTAGTAATCAAAAGCTCAAAATATTAAAAAGTCAAGAAAAGTCAAAGGGTGCACCATCATGGTTATCAAAGCTGGAGCAGGGTGTATCTTGGATGGCCCTGGGTTAGAATCCCATGGGGGATGTTAGGAAGAAGTTTCTGGTCCTTGGTTCATGATCACAGCAGGTGTGCAAAAGTTTGTAAGCAAATCCTTTTTAATCCAAGTTTCTATTTAGAGTACTCAATAGTAGTTCAAGGTTGCTTATTTTACTTTCTTATTACTTAATTATTAGTTTCTGATTAATAGATTAGCTTTAAATCAATAGCATACTTGTTTCATTAAAAATCTGTTTCTATAAGTAGTGTTTGGATTTGTGTGTTTCTGAGTGTTTAACTTGGTTCTTGTCATTATTTGTTGCTCACTTATGTTTCTTAGTGTCACATTAGCTCAGAACAACAATAAAACACAAGCTCTGTTCATTAATTAGTCAAAATCCTAGAAACAACTCTCTTACACCCTCTCTGATTGGTTAAAGTGTGGCTCAGTCCCCATTTCCAATCATATTTGAGTGGTTTAGGGTAATTTGGGCTTAAATCATCTTAAAACATCATAATCAAGTAGAAAATTAGGATTAAAGTTCATATTAGTCAACTATAGGCATTAATCAAAAAGTCAAATTACTTGTTCTTGCAGAAACACCAAAATTGGGTGAATTTTCTAGAATTTAGGAAAGTGAATTGGGACTTGAAACATTTTGTGGTTAGAATCTACCACCCAAACCTCAGGAATCCAAGCTTGTTTGATTTTTACAAATTTTCTACAAGCTTCTACAAGCTAGCAAACTAGACTGCAGGGCAAGTGTGTGCTCTGCACACCAGCAGACTCACCCACACCATCAACTTTGAGGTGGTTTTGTGACCACCACAGTGGGTCCCACACCCCATAAGCTGGTTTTCTAAACCCCCCTCCTACCAGGGATTAGACATTGACCACTTGTTTGACCTAAGACACAGTGGACCCCACCTGGAATTAGCCATAAAGATTGTCCCATTTTTGAGTTCAGTTTCAAGTTGCAAAAGTGCTTATTTGGTTCTTATTGGCTTATTTGAGGTCAAGTGTTGTTGTTTCTGGCTTATTTGTGATTGTCAACCTTGTTGGTACTCACTTTTACCATTGTGGACCCCACCATCACTCAATTGAACTTATTTGACCACACAGTCAACCAAAGTCAACTGATAAGCCAAGGGGGTGCTTATAGCTTATTTATAAGCTAATTTCAAAAGTGTGTTTACAAAAGTTTTCTATTTTTAGTGGTAAAACAAGTCTGTAAAAAAAATCCAAAAAATCCAAAGTTAAAATAAGTAATAGTTTCTATTTAATTCAACTTAATTTTGATTTTCATTTTTAGATTTTAATTAAGTAACTAGTGTTTTTATATTTTTATTAAATACCTTATATAGTAAAGTAATTTTTATATTTTTTTCAGATTTTTATTTTGTCATTTAGTGTTAATTAGATTTAATTTTAGTTTTCTTTATTATTAATTAATATTAAGTAATAAATATCATATTTAGTTTTTATAAGGTTAAACTTAGTTTTTATATTTTTCCTAGCTTTAATATAGTACATTAGATTTTTAGAAAATATAATTTTGAATTCTACTGTTCATTTTCCATTTTTCTTATTTAATTTGTTTAAATTAGTATTAAGTTAATTAAAAGGTAAATAATTAGTAGTTTAATCTTAAAACATAATTTTTAGAGTTTTTATAATTTTTTAGGATTCCTGTGATGGTTAAGTAATTTTATAAATTTTCTTGTAATTTTCTAAGTTAATTTGGTATTAATATTAATTAAAAGTAGTTTAATTAGTTTAATTAAGTTAAATAGTTTTCAATTTATAAAAAAACTCACAAAAAGACAAAAACATTTATTTTTATTTTTTATACTTTCTTCAAGTTCTAATTTAAGTTTAGAAAATATTTTTGCAACTTTTTAGTTTAATTTGTAATAGTTATAATTTTTAGTTAAATTAAATTAGATTTTAATTTAGATTTTAAATAGTTTAATTAATTAAATAATATTTAAATAGTATTTTAATCATTTTCATAATTTCATTTTCATTTTTAATTTTCAAGTTTGAAAAAGTGTCAAAAGCACCCCCTGTAGTTGTTAAATACCAAAATCCCACTTTTTCAGTCCGATTGCGTAAATCTGAATTGTGAATACGTGCATATATCTGTTATCTGATTTTTGTGAATATTATATCTGTGTACAAATACCATCATAACAGTAGCAAAATCAATTCCATATCATCTGGCTACTGTCCTCAGTGCCACTTTCTCATAAACGATTCCAAAAGCACCATTTCAATCTCGCTGGGACTTTAACGACCCGGGAAAACACTACACTATCACCGGAGTATTGATTCTAGGCTATCTTTGACTTGTTGACCTTGGTCAATAATATCTGACGGTTCGGGCTCAATCACTTTCTTATTGCTTGTTATGATTCAAATATGACTTATTTAGTTTATAATCAGTTGTTTACAGCTTATTTCTTCTTATTTTAATTCAATTCTCATTTCAGTTACAGCAAAAATAACAAAAATAAAAATAAGAAAAATACAAAAAATAGAAAAATGTTTACATATTATCTAGTAAAGCTTTCAATAAAGCTATTTTTCATTTTTATACATTCCATTTAAGCTAAATAGCTTTTAGTGGAGTGATTTGTGTCTTAATTCAGACTGAGTCATCAATCAATTCCATTGTTGCTGAGGTGTTGGATATGCTGAGATAGAAAGAGATGAACTCAGCCTATCTTAAAGATAGGCTTCTGTGAACTCCCTCTGTTCTTGCTGAGGGAGAGGTTGTGGTAATTTCTGATTTGATCTTTTGATATAAGGTTGTAAAAATCGCTAGGCGCTAGTGAGGCGATCGTATAGGGCCTAGCGATTAATCGGTTAGGCGGGGATTAATCGGGGATTAATCGGATTGAAAATTTTATGCACAAAACTATAATTTTAGATATTACATTATATTATATGTATAAGATAAGCATAATGCATCAAAGTTCAAATATTTCAAGTGTTCAAATATATACATAATACATAATTCTTTAATGTTAAAAGTCAAACCCTAGATATTAATCAGTTTGTTGACCATTTTTAAGCGATCTTTGACTGATTTTGTCTAATTAATCGGTTTGTTGACCAATTTTAAGCAATCTTGTCTGACTTTTAAGTGATATTTTCGACCGAATTTTAAGCGATTTTGTCCGATTAATCCAATTAGACCGATTTTGTCCGATTAATCGGTTTGTTGACCGATTTTTAAGCGATCTTTGACCAAAGCGATTAAATAGGCCGATTATGATAAATCAAGGCGCTTAATGAGCGATCAGCGATTATGCGGGGATTAATCGGCCGCCTAGACCGATTTTTACAACAGAGGTTGTTAGTGAGAATTTGGATGATTGAAGTACTGTTTCATTGAGATCTTTTGTTAAATTGTTGCTAAATTGTATTTTGAGTCTGTTTGATTTTAGATTGGTGTAGCTTAATAATAGATCTGTTTGCTTGATTGATTTTGAGTAGAATAGTTGTTTTGAGATTTAGTTTGTGGATCTGAGTTTGATTGAGTAATCTGTCATTTGTATGAATCTGAGATTTGGATATTGTGGATCTGAGATTGATCTTGCTTGAATCTGAGTTACTGTGTCATTGGAATTCTAGTTGTGTAAGTTGCACATATTGATATCATCACTTGATCTCTGATCTGAATTGCTAGTTGTACTTCTGTTAGTTGCTTATATCTGTGATAATTTGTTCATCTGTCATAACTTTTGGATCAGAATTGGTGGTTAGAGATTCATTGGTTTGAGTAATTGATTTCTGTTTCACTGAGTTGTTAAGCTGTCGCAGTTAAAGTGTGTTTGGATATAATTGATTCTGAGATGTTTAGCTTAAGTTGTAGTAATGGGATTGATCACATAAGTCAGTAGAATTAGTATTAGACATAAAATCTAATAAAATTAGTTAGTAGTTTGGTAAGAGTCAAAATAGTAGTTAGATTGCATAATCAATTAAATTTAGGTGTTAAATTGTTAGTTTGATATAGTTAACAGTTACATTTTTGATAGAGATAGCTTATATTAGAATAAGTTTAGCTTATACATCAGACTAAAAGTAGAATTTAGCTTATTAAATTCATTTTGGTCAAAGCTTAGTGGTATAGAATTAGTCAACTGTCATCAACTTTATAGCTCCTTTGATTGTTGATCTGAGCTTGATTGTTAGCATCATTCAGTGGTAATTGTCCATAAGATTGCTTGATCTCATATCTCAGTAGTATTGATAAGTGTTTACCCCCATTTGCTTGGAATTTTAGACCTTTTGGAAGTGCTTTCTGAGCTAGTGAATAAGTTGTGTTGATACAGAGATCTGCTAGTAATTTTAGGCCTGCAATTAAATTTTTCAGACTAAATTTGCTTAATGACTGTTCTTTTGAGTTGTATTTGAGTATAATAATTGTTGTGCATCATCATATTGTTTCTGGAACTGCTTATACCTGATCTGTTCATTCTTGTGAGCTTTATGTGAGCTTATTGCTTTACTTTTGAGCTTATTTCATTGGATTGTTGAAACTGTGGATTTTTGTGCTAGTAATTGGTCATAACTTGCTTTTCTGAGTTTATTGCATCATTTTTAGTTAGAGTTTTCAGTTTCATACTATTTTGTCACAAGTGCTTATTAATAAGCACTTGTGATAAGCAGTTTTCTCCAAAATAAGCAGTTTCCCTTTTCATTTTCACTTCAGATTTTTTATATAAGTTCTTTTTAATATTTAAGATTTTCTGGAATTTTTCCAGATTTTTCTAAGCCTTTTTACTATTTTTCTTATTTTCTTTTGGTTTTATTCAATTTTTAAATCATTGTTAAATACCAAAAATCAATGAAAATTCAGAAAAGGTTGTGAAAAATACAAAAATCTTTTTAGAAAATCTTTTATAATATTTTAGAATTTTTAGAATTAAATTTTCATTTTTCCGCTTTAATTTTCTATTTTTCCTTATTTTTAATTCATTTAAAATTCCAAAAATCAATTTTAATTCATAGAAAATAAAAGAAAAGTCAAAAAAGTATTTTTCTTTTTCTAAAAATTCATTTTATTAGTTAAATATTTTTAGAAAATATTTTCAAGTTTGTAGGATAATTTTTCATTAAACGTTACGTTTTAAATTTTACATTTTTCACTTTGGTGCATTATTAGCTTATACTCTTTGCATGATTCATAATTGTTTGTGATTACTTGAATATTTTGTTTGCTATTCTCACTATTTCACTTATCAATTCACGGTTTCACGAATCGATATTCTCGATTCCATTCGCCTTCACTGGGAAACGACTCGGGTGATTCGACCTTATTCTATTTAAGTACGTAACCACCTACATATCTGGCGACATTGTCAGAATTCATCATATGGCGACATTGTCAGATTGATCATATGGCGACATTGTCAGATTGATCATATGGCGACATTGTCAGATTCATGTATATGGCGACATTGTCATGGCTACTATATCATACTTATCTTTATATAGCGACATTGCTACACTCTTTGAATCTTGGTCCAAATATTACTTTTGTTTACATAAACGAGATCATATTTGGCAATGGGTTGTAAACACACAGGTTGCAAGTCTTGTATGGGCGGGGCTTGGAACTGAGTGGATTTACAATGCCTTTGTTGGGAAATCCTCATTCAAATGTTTTACATTACATTCTTTTTCACTAAACTCTATGAACTCACCAACCTCGTGTTGACACTTTAGCATGTATTTTCAGGTATTAAGTAATGACACGCTACTGGAGGCTTTTGGCAGGGCATGGCATGGTCATAGAAGACCCTGATATTCATTTGTGGATCGTTTTAACTATTTTAAGGGCCTAATTCCGCACTACTTTTAACAATGTAAATTCAACACTTTTGTTAAACGATTTTATTCTAAATGATTGAAGCGAAAACCAAATTTTTTGCACTTGTGTTGTGATACCAATTGAGTTGCACCCCAGCGACATGTAAGCTTCCGCTGGACCCGATTCTGGGGGTGTGACACAATGTATGTGGCTCACTTCCTTCAAGAAGAGAAGACCTTAGTTGATTATATGCATATTCAAACCTAGAATTGATTTTGTTAGGATCTTTTTTAATCAAGATTGCATGTGGCTAATTGTTTTACCTTAATAATTGTTATGTTTATTAGTTGTTTGATTTGTCTTTATTACTTGTTTTATTGTTTTATTTGTTGGACACGATTGTAAGCAATAAAGGGTAATTTTTATAAAGAAAATAAATTGAACTAATAATGGTGAAACTTTAAAGTGATAAAGATTGATTCTTGCGGTGTCTTATGTGTCAATAGTCGTTCGTTTCGCGCGGTAATTGTCTCCCCGGTGTGACCAAGCAAGATTTATACTTTATTACATGTTTTAAGATTTAATCCATAAACTTTTGCTTGATTGATGTTTTTGTACACATGGTTTTCAAAGTAACTCCTTTAAGATAAACTCATAGTGATAGTAAGAAGGCTTGGAAAGAGCCTTAGAGTCTGTCTTGGTTATCACACTTATGAATACGTCTTAAACGAATTTCTTTTATCTTCATTCTTGTACAATGTCATCTTAAGGGTGATTTACCTCAATTTCACTTTTGTGGGCGATAATTGTAGGTTCTTCTTTAATTGGTGAACCCGATACATCAAGTAAAACTTTTTGTATTAATCTTAATAATTGGTTATAAAAAGGTTTTCAAAACTTTTGCTATAAAGATGAGTGCACGCATCTTTATACATGTTTTGATTGTCACATCAAAATAAATACCCTAAAATTTAAGTTACATGCCATCTATCTATAAGGAACACTTGAAGTTATAATTTAGTAAACGTGAGACCTAGGCTAAATTTTAATAACAAGGTAAAATTCTGTTAATTCGTGAGACCATGATAGTAATTTTACAGTTTCTAAGGTAGACGACTTAATTAAGTTGTGCGTGAGACCTACAACTTAAGGCATGAGATGGGATGAAACACGCTTACATTGCAAATTGATGAATCAATTTGATGTAAATCCCATAATGATCTAGGAATTGGAAATCTTGTTTGCCAATTATTGTTCGATAGATTACCATCTTTTATACTTTCACCACTAGCAGATCAACTGATGTGATGGAATCTATGTAAAGTTGGATCCTAGATTTTCAAGAAAAATAGTTGGTTATATGAATATAGCCTTGGGTATTATATTTTCTTTGAAATATTTATTATCGAAAATACTAATGTTTGAACTTTTATCTGTAGATATGGCTCAACCCGATAACCCATCTGTGATTTCTGCTTTCAAGAGTCATCTTGAGAGGGAAAAACTGACTATAATTGTAATTGTATATCATATATTATAATTGTATACTTTTAAAGTTGGTTTGTTTAAACAAAACAACAATGATAAAACTAAATATTATGCATAGTTTAATAAAGATTATGTTTGTTTTTCTACGTTCATTTATCTTTGGTCATTTATGTTCGTTTAAGGTACGTTTAATGTTTTAATGAACAAACATGAACAATTCATTTTCTTAATAAACGAACATGAAAAAGAAAATTCATCCGTCTAAGTGTTCGTGTCATTTATTTGTTTAGTTAAAATAAACAAACAAACATGAACAAGGCTTCGTTCATATACGTTTGGTTCATTTACAGCCCTACATGCAACTAAACTTTAGAAACAATATAGTAAAATATTTACAAATTATTTAGCCTTTACATGAAATGAGAAATGTTCTTTTTTCATCAATTGAGCAATAAAATGATTTTTTTTTATTTTTTTTCACATTAACATAATATAGAGTATAACCAAAAAGGGTTGGCTCGGTTGGTAACCATATTCAAAAAATTTATGGGCTTGTTAGAGAGATTTTGTGGATAAAAGGTCAAGGGTTCAAGTCTCGGCTACTGCCTGCTCCAGTTTGTGTCCCATTAGGTTAGAGGAGTTGCCGGAACTATTCCTTATAGAGTAGACGATGACTAATGCAAAAACACATGGAATCAAGGTGTTCCTACCAATTTATTCCTTTTGTGAAACACAATAAAGTATGATAGTAATTGACAATTGACAGTCAAATTAAACTAAAATCCGATCAAATTTGAATCAAATTTATTTAGTACTTATAAAAAAAAGTTTGACAGAAGTATATAGATTATAGAGGTGAGATCAACAAAGAACATTTTTTTTCTAAAAAAAATAAATGGGTGAATTCTAGCTATTTATTTTTTCATTAAAAAAAAAAAAAAAAAAAAAAAAAAAAAAAAAAAAAAAACATTTTCTACTTTTTTTTTTCTTTTCAAAACAACATATATCGCAAATGGTAAATCTTCAAGCTACGAAAAATACACTATCACAACGAGAATTAAATTGTCTTTCTATAGATATGCACTTCTAAATGCTTTCGATTTTTTTTCTCAAAATTTTCACCCAAAAAAGTCATACGTGATTTGTAAAATCACTTGTGCTTCGGTGTTTTTCTGATTTTTAAACTTTTCGCCCAGAAAATCACTTGTAATTTGTTATTTTTCTGATTTAAAAATCATTTGTGATTTGTTATTTCTCACAAGTCAAAGTGATTTTTAAAGTAATAAATCAAATGTGATTTTTCGGCACATGATTTTTCTTGGGCGCCGAAATTTTGAACAAAAAAGTTCGTTGAAAGTATATAAAAGTGCAAATCTATAAAAAGATAATTTAATTCTAATCGCGATAGTATAATTAATTTCACGTAACGATTAACGGTTCGGTTTAGTTCGATCCAGTTTCAGTCAGTTTGTTGGTTTGGGTTGGTTTTCGGGTGGAATCTAGTATTAATATTCTTCAATTGGCGATCATCATCCACGATCGTCAACCTAAAAGTAATTAAAAAATGGAATATAATTAAACCAACATACCTTTTTTGTTAAATCAAAACATAAAAGGAGAAAACAATTGTGTTTATGACTGCTAAGTGCTACGTATAATCTTCTTTAATAGGACACCAACTAAATTCAACAACTGTAATTTGAGTGGAATTCTGATTTCAGGAAAATTCTATAAAGAAAAGAGACCTAAAAAAGCAAGAACAAACAAGCACAACACAATTACAACTGTTAGGACACATCCCTAACTAGCATGCTTAGGCTTAAAGGCATATGGCCATGGACAATTCCCAAGCTCAATGCATAAACTATAAATACTATCCAAAATACAAACAAAAGAGATAACAAAGAACAAATGACAAGAAAGATGACTTCTAAGAGCATAAACCAACTGAGGAAGACAACATACTCTGAATCATTAAGACAAACTGGGACCAACCAGAATACCTTAAACCATCACCATACACTGAAAACCAACAGCAGTTTAAGATGCTCAAAGTAAACCTGCCATAAATCTAATAATTCTATCCATCCAAGGCCATAAGCTGCATCCAAGAGTAGAAATGCAGACGAACCAAAAGACAACCAACCATGACTACATCAATTCCAGTTAACAACAATCATTGAGGAGTGCCAAAGTAACATGTTTAAGGGAGAATGCCTCCATAAAAACCTACCCTAAGTAAAACTCAATGGGAAAAACCTTTGGGCAGGAAAAGAGTGCATCTCTTCCAATAACCTCTCCAAACATTGGTAATTAATTTGGTCACGTATATATTTAATATAGGTAGAGTAAAAGTGACATTCAATGTCTTTGATCGTGAGGTAATTATTACATGCCTAGTCACTTTGTTTGCAGTATTTGGAGATGGTTATAACATCGGAATCAAAAGACGCATGGTCGAGCTATGCCCGATTGAACCCTAGGCTATTTCCTTCCAATTTCCAGAGCCCGTAGATTGGAATATACGTAGGCTCTTACATGTTTTGTAAACTGTGTTGGAAATTACCATTGAGAAATTAAGTAGCTCCTTAGCTAGACAAGCAGCTCTTGTAGATGGAACTCTTACTTCCACAAGAGCTGCTTGTCTAGCTAAAGAGCTACTTAATTTCTCAAATGTAATTTCTAACACGGTTTCTATAACATGTGAGAGCCTACATGTATTCCAATCTACGGGCTCTAGAAATTGGAAGGAAATGGCCCAGAGTTCAATCGGGAATAGCTCGACCATGTGTCTTTTGGTTCCGATGTTACGACTATCTTCAAATACTATAAACCAAGTGACTGGGCCTGAAAATGTTACGACCATCTTCAAATACTATAAACCAAGTGACTGGGCTTGCAATAATTACCTCGTGATCGAAGACATTAAATGCCACTTTTACTCTACCTGTATTAAATATAAAAATGACCCAATTAATTACCAAGTTGAAAATCAATAAATACTACTAACCTTGTTCAAACATTTTTCTATTTAAGAAATGTTGATAACAAGTGTTTCATATCAATACTACTTGCCAAAAAATTGAACGCATATTGACATGTGGGATCGGAAGAGCTCTTGTTACCTTCTCTAGAGACTTTCTGGGCCTGAGCAGTACTTTCAGCAAGTATCTTACTTTGGATTTTGTGTTTAGATCTAGTTATGATACTCAACATCTATAATAAAAAAAACATCATCCTACCCATCAAGCATGTATCACTTATAATGAGGTTAAATTGGAAATGTTTTCCTTAGAATCGAGATTAAGGAGACCAAGTCGAAAGAGAATGATTAAGAAGGTAAAAGAGTGATACAATAATGATGGCTACAAAAATTAAAAATATCTATGGGTGTACGACCTTAGACTAATGACTCAACATATATAATGTTCTAAGTTTTGACCGTTAGCCAACATTCATATTATAAGCTTGAAAAAAAAACTTTTAAATAATGATATTAAGCTTAAAAGGATTTGAAATGACAAAATGATATAGCCGTTAGAAAAATAAAAGTATCTTTTGCAGATATTGAGGTATTAAGTATAATTTGCTAATTTTTAAATGAATACTTAATGTTTTAAGTAGAACAATATCTATAATGTTTGATTTGTTGACCGTTAGCCAACGTTCATACTTTTGACTGATATCATGATTAGAGAATGACCTTGGTAATATATGTATTTTACATATATTGCAAGATGTGTTAAATCAAGTCTTAAATTTATAATAGACAACTTAACCTAATAAACTAACACTTACGGTCAGTGTACTTGGTCACTCCTAGCTATTTAGGTAAGTACGGGTCGTTCGCAAGGAGTAGTTAAACTTTATAACTAACCTAATTGACTTTCTACAGTTTAAAAGCGGGTTTTTAGTCTGAGAGATTGACACAATTTTAATCAATTAAACTAATAAAAACAATAAAGTAAATTAAACTAATTAACTATGGTTGTGATCAAATAAAGCAGAAAGTGTTAACCATATTAATCCTACCATATTTTATTAAAACGTTTATAAGTGTAAAAAAATGTTTATATGACAAAGAAAAAGTAAAAAAGATAACTTCGTACTCTAAAAGGTAACGAGTTACCTACATTTTCAGGTAATTATCTCGTTTCAAAACTAATCTTTACACTACTTATAAAGAGTGTATCTCTTTTCTTGAAACTTAAATCTTGAAATCTTAAAACTTAAATTAGCGTAGTTTGTCTAAATTACCCTTAAGTATCCCTTAAACCTGGCAACTTAAATTACTCCGTTTTGTATTTCAGAAAATACTCGCTTTGCATCAAATGTCAAACCATAATCATGATTTCATAAGTATAATCATTTACCACTATACACCGTCACTTTGCGTGGTTAGATGTCTAGTATATAATATAATAATATATCAAAACCTCAATAACTAAATAAAACAGCTTAACTAATCAAATCTTAAAACATCATCAACAGTTAATCAAACCAATTATATAAAAGTCAACTTAGTTATAGAAAAAAAAGGTACACAAAAAAAGCAGGAATGTCATGATAAAAAAGGTCTCTAACAATCGTATCCGTTATATCAAAAAGCAACATCAGCATCTTTCTATTACTCATTCATGCGACCCTACTGACATGGCACTACCTTTTACATATTTTCTGGTTTGATGATGATGTTCTGAAGATTTTATTAGTAATAATGAATAGTTGATAAGATTTCAGTAGTGGTGGTAACATAAATGTCATTGTTATTGTGGTTTGTTTTTCTTGTTTTTAGTTATATTATGGTCTTGTTCTAAATGTGCTTATTGTGGTGACTATTTTGCTAAACATAAAATGGACCAAAGTTTAAGAGAATATTTTGAACTTATTAGTCAACTAATTTAATCCACAGTCACCTAATTTGGGTAATATATTGGGTTTAATATACATTAAGGGTAGGGTTGTTTATCAGGTCAAGTTGATCGAGTTCGGGTCGGGCGTTGAGGGTATAAAAACATACTCGAACACGACCTTATTATAGTTTTTTGTTGATCGGATTCAGATCGACCTTGAATATGAGTAAAAGGATCAAAATTAGGCTAGTTATATAAGTTTATATAAAAGAGTTAAAAATCCTATAATCGTGTCAATCGGGCTGGCCTGAACTTGAGTTAGACAAACATATTTTACCCAACACCCGACCTTATTTAGCATTTAGGTTATACGGATGACCCGAATAAGATTATTGGGTTTAAGGTTTAGGGTTTATGATTTGGCCCCAATAACTCGGCCTAATAAGTGTTAATCGGATCCTGGTTGGGTAAGGTTTTTGAGATCCCTAATTTAGGGTGTGTTTGGTATGTTTTATGGGTATGGTTTGATTAGAAAGTGGAATGGTTATGGGTCTAAGTTGGGTAATCGTTCTTGATATAAATTTTTGATTTTGTGGTTTGGTTTTGGGTTTAGGTGTAAAAACTATTTATACATGACATATCAGAACAGTAAGTTATTTCTTTCTCAATATAAGTTGTTTATGAAATTGTTGTAAAGAGAGAAAACTAATCTGACAATGGTGTCTTTCTTTCTCAATATAACATGTTTATGAAATTGTTGTGAAGAGAGAAAACTGATGTGACAATGGTAAACCCCTCCCCCTCCCCCCCCCCCCCCCCCCCCCCAACAAAAAAAAAAAAAAAAAAAAAAAAAAAAGGAAAGGTACCCAAAAAAAGCAGGAATATCATGATAAAAAGGGTCTCTAACAATCATATCCATCATATCAAAAAGCAACACCGGCATCTTTCTATTACTCATTCTTGCGGCCCTGCAGACATGGCACGCCCTTTTAGTAATTTTCTGGGTTGATGATGATGATGATGTTTTGTAGATTTTATTAATAATTAGCTGATAAGGTTTGAATAGTGGTGGAGGTAACATAAATGCCATTGCTATTGTAGTTTGTTTTTCTTGTTTTTAGTTATCATGATTTTGTTCTAAATGTGCTTATTATGGTGACTATTTTGCTAAACATGAAATGGACCAAAGTTTAAGAGAATATTTTTAACTTATTAGTCAACTAATCTAATCCACCTAATTTGGATAATATATTGGGTTTAGTATACATTATGGCCGTAGAGGTGTTGATCAGGTTAAGTTGATCGGGTTTGGGTCACGTTGACTCGGGTTGAGGCTATAAAAACATACTCGAACTTAACCCTACTAAAGTTTTTAGTCAATCGGATTCATATCGACCATGACTATGAGTAAAATGATCAAAAATTGGTTAGTTGTATAAGTTTATATAAAAGAGTTAATAATCCTTTATTCGGGTCATTCGAGGCGACCTGAACCTAAGTTAGTCAAACATATTTTACCTAACACCCGACCCTATTTAGCATTTGTAACACGCGGTAAATTTCCTAAACTTATTTTACTAGCCAAAATATTTATTTTTGAAATCCCTTAGCTTTTAAACTTCTCCAACCTAACTTAAAAATTACGTATATATCCAATCTAAAACTAAAAATTGTCATATATGTCCAATTACCCAATTTATATATAATCAAAACCTTAAAATACATATTAAATATCATTTGATTTTAAAATAACCGCTATACAATTGTTTCTCTTTTCATTATAATCACACATAGGGGTGTTAGTCGTGTTGGGTTAGCCGAGTATGGGTCAATTTGGGTTGAGGCTAAAATAACATACCTGAACCCGACTAACCCGGGTTCTAAATAGAGTCGGGTTTGAGTATGCTTTATTTAGCCTGAACCCGAATTGACCCCAACCCGACCCGACTAACACTCTTATGTGTGATTATAATAAAAAAAATGGTATAATGGTTACTTAAAAATAAAATGATATTTTATACTCCCTCCGTCCCATATTAAATGTCCATCTTTAACTTTTCAAGTCTTTCATTATCAACTTTGACTTTAAATATTTGTGCTTGTGTTATATAGTATTTGATAAAAATTATACGCAATTAAAATATATTTAAAACTTAATTCATTCATAAATTTTGTATCAAGTATTATATTCCACAAACACAAATATTTAACGTCAAAGTTGAGAAAGAAAGATTTTAAAAAAGTCAAACATGACATTTAATATTAATGGAGGGAGTATGTGTTTTAAGGTTTTAATTATATATAAATTGGGTATTTGGACATATATGCTAATTTTAAGTTTTAGATTGGATATATATGTAATTTTTAAGTTAGGTTGGATATATATGAAATTTTAAGTTTTAGATTGGATATATATGTAATGTTTAAGTTATGTTGGATATATATGTAATTTTTATGCAAAAGAGGGATATATATGAAATTCTCCCTTGTATTAATATAAAAGTTTCACAAATTGTCACAATCACCCCCCCCCCCCCCCCCCCCCGACCCTTTTAATTTACACCGCAGCCCCCTTGTTCTTCCTTTTGACAAGATCAGCCCCTCAAGGGAGTATTTAAGGCCGAAATTAGGTTAGCCCTCATTTAGCTAACACCCCTCACCGGAAAACATTACTCTGGCACCGTCACCAATCTCCGGCCAAAATTCCGGCCACCCACCTTTGTTACCAAACGCGTAAATCGAGCCAAGGAAAGTATATCTGGAGCTTTTGGGGACCAAGAAGAGCACGTTTGTTCGTGTTTTGAAGAGCACTGTTGTACCACCGCCGTGACACCACCAGCTTCTGGCGCCGTCTTTTCTTCTCTTTTCTCTCGTAGGGTAAGAAATCACCACCACTCTCCCTTATTTCTTTCTTTTTATCATTAAACATACGAATATATTAAACTAAAACGATTTCGTGGTTAAATTTAATAAACAAACATCTTTATCACTAATCTCATGTGGATCTATGGTTTTTAAATGTTAATCATTCGACTCATGGGCGAGTCGACTCAACTCAGTTAGTTGAGTCAACTCGACCGAGTCAACTCAGTGAGTTGAGTTAACCCATTTTGATTATTGTTTGCGTATTTATGATTATGTTTTTGTTAAATTTATTGTCCTAGCACCTTGTTTAATTATTTTGTTGTTGTGGCGAGTGGGTTTTGACTGGTATGGGTGAGTTGTGACACATTATGAGTCCCGACATATTAAGTTAAACAGTTATGTTTGAGTGATAGTCTTGGTTTAGTCGTTGTTGTTGTATTTTTGGTTTTCAGTAGGATAAGGGGCGTTTAATTTGAGTAATACACTCGCAAGGGTTATGTTTTGGTTGATATTTGTGTTGTATGACCACTAGGGTCATTATGGTTCGATGATGGATTAAAGTGACACACTAGGGGGTGCGCTTGTGATGTGTACCCATGATACAAGTCGTGTCGCCAGGGACTAGATTTGGAACTGTGATGGACTTGTTGGGTTTGGTTTATTGGTTGAAAACAAGGCATGTTAACCGCGAATAGAGATGGTTTTTGGTTGTGTAAGTTGCGAGTTAACGAGGCACCCCGTAGGTGTACTCGTTGTAGTTCAGGCGTGGCTAGACAAACCCGTATAGGGTGAGTCTTGCCCGCTACGAGGTCTACATTGATAGTTGTTCATTTGGTCTCGTGGTCGAGCTATGTCGTTAATTGTTTCGTCAAAACTTGTGTCGTTCATTTTGAATTAAAACTGTAAGTGTATAAAAATTGTGTTTGTGGTTGTGCATGTGTTTGGCTTGGATTGGATTTGGTAAAGGGCTTGTGAGTCCAAGAGTGTAGTTTGGTTTGTGTTTATAAACTTTGGACTCTTAAGCCCAAAGTGGTTAGTTTGGGTGTGTTGGGAAAGTATTGGGCCGAAGCCCAATGCATTATGTGTATATATTGAATTTTGTTTTCATAAGTCTAACTGCTTTATATTTACTTTCGAATACTAACTTATCTATATTTTTGTCAAAATGGTGTTTCGGATACTTTTTGGGATACTGTAAAATAATATGGATTTGGACATGGACATTGTAACATAAACCTATGCTTGGATGATATTGGATTTACGGTATTACCGATGGACTTATGGACAATTTTGTACTACGAACACAAAATGGTCGATAAATGCGACACTAATATTCACGCGAATGATAATGACAAATTAATAAGATTTGTAAAACTTGTATAAATTTGTAAAATGTAATCAATACAATTTGTTATTCAAAAGTCGACTTGAAAATATTATATAAACGGATGCATCATGTCCAAATTTCATAAAAACCATTTATAACTTAAACCAACACAATTAGTAAATGTCATAAACCTTTCTAATTACTTAATCATGAACATCGTAAACCTTTTAACAAATGTACGTTACTTTCTTAAACCATAATGTTTTATCAACCATTTGGGTTACGGGGTAAATCACTTAAATAACTTTGACGAATTCTTTCTCATTTCCTATTTCTTATTTCTTCCTTCTTATTTATTATTTTCTTTTCCTTATTCTTTTTCCGATTTGTTTGATTGTACTTCGCCGACTTCTATCGTCTTAACGTAATTTAATCTTGAATCTATATTTTCCAAAAACCACACAAACAAGTACTTTTTTTCATCATCATTGAAACTAAATCTTTTCAATCAACAACATGAGTATTCCACGAAGACTAAAATACCTTATATTCTACAATCTTTACGAAATATACTCTGAGACAACCATATACTTATTAGGTTGTGCCGATCCAGTACCGTTGTGCTTATACTTCCTGAATGCCGTTGTGTTTTACTACTTGTGCTAGTTGTGATATCTGGAATTGTTGCATACTAAGGTGAGTTCATAGCCCCACTCTTATTTATCTTAACTATTTTGTAAACTACTTGGGGTGAGATACATGCTACCATTTTTACTATGATCACAATTGTTTGAAAACTGTACTTTGAACTAAAAACTTTACTGAGCGTTTTATTAGCACTAAGTGCCACTATTTTCACAAACAAGTCCCTTGATCATGCACCATTAATCACTTGCGGGTGAGCGTGAATATAGTTTATAGGCCTATTGGAATGACTAACCCATCATGTTGACCAAGGATGGCAATATGTGATGTGCTATATTCGAGTTACCTAGGTATTCGGCAAGATACCTACTTGAGGGAAAATGTTATTATAATCATGTGGTTACTGTCGACTTACATCAATGTTATTGATGACGGTTAACATTGTGCGTGTCATGAGCTTAGTGCAATGGTAATTTCTAAACTTACGGTTGTATAACAACGTAACCCCACTTTCTATTAAACTTGAAATTTTGTGATCAACTACGTTATTTTAAACCTATGAATTCACTCAACCTTTGTGTCGACTTTTAGCATGTTTTATCTAAAGTGTTAGATCTTTACCGCATCATAACTTGCATTTGGAGGAGCTTGGCGAAGGGTATGGTCATAAATGACTCTGAAAACTATTTGGGATCGCTTAAATTCTTTTATTGACCTATATTTTCGGCATTACTTTTGAAAGATGTAAACTGAATGACTTTAATTATGAAATCTGTTCTAAAACGGTTGAAGTAAAATCGTTCTTTGTACCTTATATTGTGATAACTGTTGAGTATCACCCCACGAGCTGTATGCTTCCGCTGTACCGATTTGGGGGTGTTACATCATTCAGGTTATTCGAGTGAACCGAATAAGATTATTGGCCCAAATAACCAGGCCTAATAAGGCTTAATCAGGTTTCGGTTGGGTCGGTTTTTGGCATCCCTAATTTGGGGTGTGTTTGGTATGTTTTATTGACATCGTTTGTTTAGAAAGTGAAATGGTTATGGTATGAGTTGAGTAATCGTTCTCGATATAAATTTTTGATTTTGTAGTTTGGGTTTAGGTTTAAGTGTAAAACTATTTATACATGACAAATAAGAACAATAAGTTACTTTTTCTCGGTCATGAAGTTGTTGTGAAGAAAAAAGGCCGATGTGTGAGTGGTGTTCTCAGTCTTCTTGTGGTCACCATTACATCCAACCTAAGATTATGTGTAATAGTGACCACCAAGAGATCAACATCTCTATTGTCACATCAGTTTTCTCTCTTCCTGAGTTAATTTAGTGAAAGCCCGCCCAAGGGGCGGGCATGACTTATAATGATAATTTGTATGGTTTTAGTTATCATGAAATTATGGTTAATGATGTTGGTTATCATTGACTTATTTTTACTATTGTCAAAAAAGGCGGGTAAAAAAATGATCGGAAAGTTTATATTTTGGAAGAAAGAGGTGTAAGGTTAGCTTTTGAATGTTAAGTATAGTATATGAATGTTAATTAATGATGGTGACGTTATCTATTTTAGAATTTAGATTATATATTCCAACCCAATAAAAATTCAAATAGTTACTTAGAGATTCAAAATAAGAAACTCGCAAAAGCTCTTGAAAACATAGTGAGCTGCAAAAAAATCTTGCTTGGTAATTGTCCTTATGATAATTTGCAGCATCCAATTCACTAATGGTTGAAACTGTGGGAAATCACAAAGAAATTTACTTGAAAGGATGTCAAGATTCACACTTTGTCAAAATATTAGATCACTTATGCATCGAAAAGCCTAATAATGTGATTGAAGTAACACATATTAATCACCCTAACATAGAGACGTTGACAAATTTTTTTGTACGCTGGGGTGCCTCTAACAGCCACACGGCAAGAAGTGGGTCGGCCATGAGGAGCTTTCTGTGATCAATCTCCAGACTGCACTTGTTGGATGCATAAATAGATATCTTATATAAATTGATCATATGGCAAATACCCAACGTACATTAGATTTTTTGGTCTATCAACCGATGAGTCTAAAGCGAAAAATTATGGCACTTTTTACCTGCCATGGTATTCTCTAACAGCTCTTCAAATAAAGCTTCAAATCGGACTTTAGCAATTTATTCAGTAATGGCTGAAACTGTGGTAGCGTTGGCCAAGGTGTATTTTTAATGCATACCCAATATATCAATTTATTCATAATGTAGAGTATTTTTCTTTTTTCCATGATCAAATTTGACACGTTAATATAAGAACTTTTAACAAAAGGTGTATCAGGTACCATAAAATTGACCCATTTAAACCCGTTAAACAACCTGCCCTACCCACGCATTTTACCACCTCAAACATATATAAGCAAGAAAAACAGACCAACCTCGTTTGTTTTTCTCGCCACTGTTGCGATTATTTTCTTCGATTTTGATGGGAACACAACATACCACAAATTCCTTACCTCAAAGGAGTATTCGTCAACATTACATTTGGTTTTAACCCAGAACCCCTCAAGATACCAACTTCAGCTTCAACCGAATACCAATACACGTTTCCAGACTCACATTGGAAGATCTCAGCAGCTTCAGGAGTTTTAAGGTACAAATGAGCATGGTTATCATCATCTATCAGCAAGTGAAGCTGCTGATCGGTTGAATCACAGAATGGTAAATAAATCACTTGCACAGTGGAATACGTTGGAACAACATTTTGAACCTTTTTTCCAGTGTGTGCATCTTGAGATGCTTCCTTAATTATGCCATAATAACATGAGTTTTTCGTCTCATAAACTTTCTCAACTTGAGTCTCTTCCTCATGTGCACCTTTTCCAACCTTGGTGACTGATGAGTGTGTAAATACTCATCATTTTTACCTTTTCTGAGATGCCAAAACATCTAAACACACTCAATATTGTATCAAAATAGTGAAAATATCCCAGGAATGTGTTTTATATGTTTCAAATGTAAAACAATCAAAAACAGATGAAAAACGCACAAAGTTTGCAAAATTGGCAGTTTCAGTCCCTTAATTTTCAAAAGTTGTCAAATCTAGTCCCTGGTTATTCTAAAAACTTAAAAAAAGTCACCAAAGGTCCTTTTAAATCAAAAAGTTACATAATTAGTCCTTTGGTGCAAAGTTTCACAAAATGTCAAGTTTAGTCCCTAAAGTTTGGAAAATTGTCAAAAATGGTCCCTGGGATATTAAAACTTTGAGAAAAACAAATTTTGTCCTTGTACTTCTCATATATGGCAGGATTGGTCCTTGATGGAAAAGTTTGGTGAAATTACACAACAGGTCCCTGAAGTTTGAAAGTTTGGCAGATTTAGTCCCTAGAAATTGAAAATGGAAAAATCATCTCATGTCCTTGAACTATTCATCATATGGCATAAAATACCCTTGGAAAGACTTTGGAAGAATGCCAAGTTTCACCCCCCAACTTTTGGCTTATTACAAAAATGGTCCTTGTGCAAATAAAACCAAACCGGACCCTTTATACTATTAAAACCAAATCCAATCCAATCCATAATCCACCCCATCCCACTTCCCTTATCTTGGCCCAAAACACCCACAGCCCAAACACCCTTTTATATTAAAACGGGGTCAAAGGTTTGACCTCAGTCAAACAGAGTCAAACAGCCACCCTCTTCACCCTTTCCCTCCCCCACCCCCACTTGCAGGCAATCACATCACCACCACCCCACCATCCTTGTCAAATCCACCGCCCAAACCACTCACCATCCACCTAATCACCTCAGCATTTAATACACCCTCACCCCTCCACGCAACAGAAGCAATTTGTAAAAACAATTTTGGCGCCAAAAACACGTGGCAAAGGATTAGAGCAATTCAGTGATCCAATGGCCAAATTTAATGATGGGAAATGATCAGAGAGGCAAGGGGAACCCTAATCTTCAAGTATAAAAGGAAGAGAAGTCCAAGAAGAAAGGAGTTAGTTTTAATTTGGGTATTTTAAGTCGTTTAAAATAGTTTTAAAATTCTCAGTTGTAATTTAGCTTTAAAATAGTTTGATTTGTATTCTCAGTGTATTATTAAGCATTTTCATCAATCAAAGTTAAGTTACAAGTTATATCTCAACCTTTGCAATTTTCAAACTTATTTCAAGTTCCTTAGTGTACTGTGTTGTTGTTATCATCAAGTTCTTATAGACTCTTAGGCCATATAAGCTCCCATTAAGCTTATTTAAGCTTTTAGAAACCATAAAAATACGGCTTAGTTATAAAAAACTCAAAAATACAAAAACAGTCAACAAAAGTCAACTTGCAGGTTTAATGGTGATTGAAAGCTGGAGCATGGTTAATTTTGGATGGCCATGGGTTTAGTGGCTTGTGGAAGCCTTTAGGATTGGTTCTTATGGTCCTTGGTTCTTGGATTAAGCTGGATGGCATATTGTAAGCTCTTGAAAACTCATTTCTAGATTGGTACTGTAGCATTGCTTATTTAAGTGCTTTTTAGCTTTTCTGAGCTTGTTTAGTGCTAAATGGCAATAATCTAGCTTTAAATCAGTAGTTTGTTTGTTAAATTCCATAGTTGCTTTAAAATCCTTAATTAGGCAGTTAATTAGTGTAATTAGTATCTTCGATCATTTGTGGTTCTAATCTGTTTCTAAGTGCTTAAATAAGTTTAACTTATCATAATAAGTAGTTGTGGATCAGGTTCTTAGGCCCTAGCACCCATTTGATTTGAAAACACAAAACAGACTATCTTTAAGGGGTGTTTGGTTTTGAGTGATCCAAGGTATTGTGGTACATAAAGGTTGTCATTTCTGGTTCAAGCAAGTCACTTAGGTCACAACTAGATCAGAATAACCATAAAACTAAGTCTTGTTTCAGTAAAAGGTCAAAATCAAGTGTTAATTAGCCTAATTTACCCTCTGTGTTGGATTAAGAGTGGCTTATGCCCCAAATCCATTCACTTGTGAGTGGTTTAGTACAAGTTAGTCTTATTATAGCTTAATTCATCCATTTCAATCAGAAAATCAAGATCAAAGTTCATCTAAGTTAACTTTTCACAAAGCATCAAAAAGTCAAAAAGTGCCCTGGTCTTAGAAAACCAAAACTTGGAGTAATTTTTGTGATTTTTGAGTTAGCTTTGAGAACTTGTCCTTTTCAGAAATCAAAGTCTACCACCTAGTGTACAAAAGCCCATACTCAGCTTATTTTTAGGAATTTTATACAAGCTTGTGCATTAGCTTAAAGTTACTTGTAGGGCAAACACTTGCCCTGTGTACAGATTTTTACCCATTTTCCCAAATACTTTGTGACTTACCCAGTGGGACCCACCATTAGATTTTTGGCTTTTTGGAAACCCATATACCCCTTTTTGATAAGCCAAGGCTTATTTCAGCCTTTTGAGCTTATTTGGTAGGGCTGCTAGCCTCATCCATTTTGGCCATTGTCTGAGTAAACACTGACTACTCAGTGTAAGACCCCAACTTCACACCCTCACCCAAGCTTCATTAATAAGCTATAAGCCCTGCTTATTGGCTTATTGGATAGCCTACCAGTCCATCTTCATAAGTCAATCTTTAGTTTGGATCCCTGACCTCTTTTGTGGACCCCACAGAGGTCCAATTCCACTTAGTTCAGGCCTGTTTGGACTGTTTAGCTTATCAAAAGTTCCATTGCTTATTCAGTGTTCTTAAGTGTTCCATTTTGCTTATTTATTGTTAGTAATCATCTGTGCATGCTTAGTTTCTCAGTTCCTAGCTTTTTCATAGTGGCTTAAGTCCTAATAAGCTACTTGATCACTGTTTGGAAACAAGGGGGTGCACACAGCTTATTTTTAAGCTATATAAAAAGTTGTTTCACAAAAGTTTCTTATTTTCATCTCATATTTAGCTGTCAAAAAGGAAAACACCAAAAAATCAAACATAAAATTAGTGATAGCTTCTATTTAATAGATTCTATCTTTTTCAATTTTCATTTCAGCTTATTTATAAGCACTTTTCCATTTTTATAATTTTCTTAATTTCCTAGTACCTTTAAGTATTTAAAATAATTTTCTTGATTTTTCGTAATCAGTTTACTATTTATTAGATTTAAAAGTAGTTTAAATAATTAATTAGGTAATATAAGTAATTAATTAGTTTTCTTAAATTTTAATTAACAACAGTAGGTTTTTATATTTTTCCTAGGTTTTATAAATTAGTTGAGACTTTTAGAAAATATTTTTTTAGTTTCTACTGTTCATTTTCCAATTTTCTTATTTTAATTATTTAAATTAGATTTAAGTTAATTAAAAGGTAAATAATTAGTGGAATAGCTTAAATATAATTTTTAGAAGTTTTTATATTTTTGTAGGATCCTGTTATGGTTAAGTAGTTTTATAAATTTTTCCATAAATTTCTAAGTTAATTTAGTATTAATAGTAATTTCAAATATTTTAATTAGCATAATTAAGATAAATAGCTTTTAATTAATAAAAAACTCATAACAAGACAAAAATATTTATTTTTATTTTTTATACTTTCTTCAAGTTCATTCTTAAGTTTATAAATTAGTTTTGCAAATTTTTAGTTTAATTTGTAATCTTTATAATTATTAGTTAATTTAAATTAGGTTTAAATTAGATTTTAAATAGTTTTAATCAATTAAATAATATTTAAATATTAAAATAATCATTTTTATAATCTCATTTTCATTTTAGATTTTCTTTTAAATTTTAAGTTTTCAAAAGTTCATTTGCACCCCCTGTAATTTGTAATCTGATAAAACCCACTTTTCTGTCTGTTACCTGATTGTGAATTTGTGCATATATCTGTATATCTGTTATTTGTGAATATTATATCATTGTGTAAATACCAAAATATCAGTAGCAAAATCAATTCCATATCATCTTGGCTACTGTCCTCAGTGCCACTCATTCCTAAACGATTTCCAAAACATCATTTCAATCTCGCTAGGACTTAACGACCCGGGGACACACTATACTATCACCGGAGAATTGGAACGAGGCTGTCTTTGACTTATTGACCTTGGTCAATAATATCTGACCGTTTCGGGCCCAATCAAAATTTGGCGCCGCTGCCGGGGAGGTTGTTGCGTGTTTTAAAAAATCGTTTTAAGTTTAGTGATTTTCAAAACCCTCCCTGTACAAATTTCACACAATTTGTAAAAAGTTTTTGTAAAAATTCAATCATATCAAAAAAGTTCATTAACACTTTTCCTAAAGTGTTAACAACACCAAAAAAATCAAAAACAACAAAACAAACTGTGAAGTTAAATTACTTCGTTTTCTTTAAGATTACAACCTGAAACAGTTGATTTAATGTACGTTCTGACATTAAATTGCGAACTGAAGAGGAAACCTATTTACTTCCTCCCGCCAGCCTGCGAGTAATCTTAAAAGAACGATTTCGGTTAACGAATCAGTTCCAAAAATATATTCCCAAAGTTTTCTGCACACACACCCATAAGCCTAAAACAGTTTTTCAAATTAATAAATACATAAAATCTTACCACCGCAAACCTAGGTTGAACACCTACCAACTGGGGGTGTGGACATAATAAGTTCGCAAACTTAAGATTAAAACTTGCCTTTATATCCCTGTGAGTGGTGTACCTTTTTTAAAGAAGCCATTCACTTGTGATTATTGGTTTAAGTTCACTGTGGTTTTGCCTCGATCTTGTTTTGAAAAATTGTTTTTAGTGCATGCGCACTCGGTCACAAACAAAGCGTAAAAATCAGAAAAACGTACACGAGTTACGTACTGTTACTGAAGAACCAAAAAACGAAATGGCCGATGGGCCACCACCACCATTACCACCCCCTGACCCTCCCAGGGATGAGCCAGCTCCTGATCTCCGAACTATGGAGGAGTTGTGCCAGCCTACCATGCAAGGGAGGGGTGGGCCTGTTGCACCACTCACTATTGAGGCTACGGACTTTGGCCTCAAGCACCACATGATCCAACAAGTCCAGAATTCGTGTCAATTTCACGGATTACCGGGTGACGATGCTAACAAGTATCTTGATAAATACTTCACGGTCACCCAAAGCATGAAATAGCATGGTGTCACCGATGATGCCCTCCGGCTGTATCTCTTCCCCTATTCTCTCACCCATCATGCCACTGCATGTTTTGACCGACTCCTAAAGTTTTTAGCAAAATATTTTCCACCTTCCATGGTTACCAAGTTACGAAATGATATCAGCAACTTCCGGCAACGTCCCGATGAGTCTCTTTTTGAGGCTTGGGAACGTTATAAGCTAGCTATTGATCGGTGCCCTAACCACAATATGTTGCAAGTTACCATCATAGATACCTTCTATAATGGTCTGACATTGAGGCACCGGGATATTCTCAATGCTGCTGCTGGTGGGACCTTTATGAAAAGGCGTCCCGAAGAATGCTATGACTTTATTGAGAACATGACTGCTCACCATAACTTTTGGGATTCCTCTGCGGAGAGGGATGAGTCATGTAAATCAATCATTCCTTCATCATCATCTCCTGAAATAATTTCTCTCACCAAAAAGATGGATGATATTTCTACGGCTGTGTTGAGAATGAACCAAACGATGCAAAATCAGGTTCAAAATCAACAAGTGAAAGCCGTGGCCCGAAGTTGTGAAACTTGTGGGGGCCCACATCTGTATTCCGAGTGTCCAGCTACTGCTGGTTTTCCTCAAGAGAACGTTTATGCTGCTCACGGTTCCTACAACATGGGGGGTAATTCTTACCAACCACAAGGGGACCGTAATCTCTTAAGCTATCGTTCCAACAATTTTCTCGGACCTCCCGGTTTTACCCAAAATCAAAACCGTAACTCGAATCAGAATTTTAACCAAGGTTAAAACTCAAATTTCCAAAACCCGAATCAAAATTAAGGTCATTTTAATCAAAACAATTATCAAAATGGTAATCAAAATCAAGGTTTTCAAGGAAATTTTTAAAGAAACCAAAATCAAGGAAATTACAATCAGGGTAATTTCAATCAGAGAAACAATTTTCAGGGTAACAACAATCAAAATCAAGGGAATTTTCAAAACAACTGTGTTCAAAATCTTCCTAATCAAAATCAAAACGTTGTTCCACCCTCGTCTTCCTCCGATGAAGTGCTAAAACAATTCATGAAAGCACAAGAGGAAACGAATCGGTTATTGATCAGCAAGATCTCTGAGCTTCAGAAGTCTTTAAATGATCGACCCTCGGGCCCGGGTACACTACCGAGCAACACGATCGCTAACCCGAGGGGCGATGTCAAAACGATCACTACCCGAAGTGGGGTATCATACAATGGACCCGCGATTCCCTCTACCTCTTCTTCTCCTCCTACTAAGGTAGCGGAACGTAAACCTGAGGTTACCACGGACACGGTACTTCCTATTAATAACGGAGGTATCAACAACGTCCACCCTCAAGTTGTCCCGGTCCCGGCTCGTAAGCCGAAAGTTGTATTTGATCCTCCTGTGAGGTCTGATGAAATTCCAAAGAATGATCCTAAGCCTTCAATTCCATATCCTTCACGTATGAATGATCAAAAGAACCGCGAAAATGCTAACCATCAGATGGAAGAATTTTATCAAATTTTCCAAGAATTACACTTTGATATTAGCTTCGTGGATGCTCTTCTTCTCATGCCTAAGTTTGCTTCAACAATCAAAAATCTGATAAGCAACAAAGAAAAACTCTGTGAGATGGCAAAAACTCCACTTAATGAGCATTGCTCAGCAGTGCTCTTGAAAAAGCTTCCCGAAAAGCTTGGAGATCCCGGGAAATTTCTCATTCCTTGTATTTTCCCTGGGATGGTTGAATGCTTTGCCTTGGCCGATCTCGGTGCAAGCATTACCCTGATGCCTTACACAGTCTGGAAAAGACTCTCTCTTCCTGCTCTCGCTCCTACCTGCATGACTCTCGAGCTTGCAGACCGTACTATATCTCATCCTCTCGGCATTGCCGAAGATATCTTCGTGAAAGTAGGAAAGTTCCATTTTTCGGCAGATTTCGTGATTGTTGATTTCGATGCTGACCCAAGAGTTCCTCTCATTCTCGGGAGGGGGTTCTTAAGAACGGGTCGTGCTTTAATCGATGTATTCGAAGAAGAAATCACTCTACGTGTTGGTGGTGAAGCCATCACATTCAATCTTGATCAGACTTCAAGATACTCCTCCAACTATGATGCTGAAATGGTTAACCGAATTGACATCATCGATGTTGCGTCTGAGGAGTATTCTCAAGAAGTCCTTGGTTTCTCAGCAAGTGGCAGTACCACTCTTTCTACTGATCCAATCATTTCCGACTCTTCCCCTTCTCTCACTCCGTTTGAGGGAAGTGACTTCCTTCTGGAAGAGGTCGAGGCTTTTCTTGCTCAGGATAGTTCAATCCCAAATGGGGTTGATGAAAACTATCTTGACCCTGAGGGGGACATTCTTCTTTTTGAAAGATTGTTAAATGACGAACCTTCACCCTCTCCGTCTCCAAAAATACTTCATAAAGCGGAAGTCAAAAATGTTGAAATAACTGAAGACTTCCCTGAGGTTGAGCTCAAGGACTTGCCTCCTCATCTAGAATATGCATTTCTGGAGGGTGATAATAAATTGCCCGTCATTATTGCTAAAGACTTAAAAGATGAGGAAAAGGCAGCACTCCTAAAGGTTCTTAAGGCAAACAAGCAAGCAATTGCTTGGAAACTCTCCGACATTAAGGGCATAAGCCCGGACTTTTGTACACACAAAATCTTAATGGAGGATGACGTTAAGCCTGCAGTGCAACAACAGAGAAGGGTAAATCCCAAAATCCACGAAGTTATCAAACAAGAGGTTCTAAAACTTCTTGATGCGGGATTGATTTATCATATATCTGACAGTCCTTGGGTTAGCCCAATTCATTGTGTTCCTAAAAAGGGTGGCATAACCGTTGTCACCAATGAGGAAAATGAGTTGATTCCGACTCGTTTGGTCACGGGTTGGCGTGTATGTATTGACTATCGAAAGTTAAATGAAGCCACCCGTAAAGACCATTTTCCTCTCCCTTTTATGGACCAGATGCTCGAAAGACTTGCGGGGAATGAATACTACTGCTTCCTCGATGGTTTTTCGGGTTACTTCCAAATCCCCATTGATCCACAGGATCAAGAGAAAACTACCTTCACATGCCCCTACGGAACTTTTGCTTACAGACGTATGCCTTTCGGCTTATGTAATGCACCAGGCACGTTCCAGAGGTGCATGATGTCTATCTTTTCCGAAATGATCAGGAAAACCATGGAGGTATTCATGGATGACTTTTCAGTCATCGGGGATTCATTCCAGTCTTGTCTCTCCCACTTGGAACAGATGCTTAAACGTTGCAAAGAAACGAATTTAAGTCTCAACTGGGAGAAGAGCCATTTTATGGTTAAAGAGGGCATTGTCCTCGGCTATAAAATTTCAAAGAACGGGATTGAGGCTGACAAAGCCAAAATCGATGTCATTGCTAAATTACCTCATCCCACCACCGTTAAAGGTGTTAGGAGCTTTTTGGGTCATGCCGGCTTCTACCGTAGGTTTATCCAAGATTTCTCTAAGATTGCCCGGCCTATGACCCATCTCCTTGAGAAGGATGCTCCTTTCATCTTCTCTCCTGAGTGCATCGAAGCTTTTGAAACATTAAAGAAAAAGCTTACCGAGGCACCGATTCTTGTTGCCCCCGATTGGGACCTACCTTTTGAGCTTATGTGCGATGCTAGTGATTTTGCCATAGGTGCGGTCTTGGGGCAACGAAAAGCAAAATACTTTCAACCTATACACTACGCAAGCAAAACTATGACCGAGGCTCAAGGTCATTACACCACCACTGAAAAAGAAGTATTAGCTGTGGTGTATGCCTTTGAAAAATTCCGGCCATACTTAATCCTGACCAAATGCGTAGTGTATACGGATCACTCGGCTTTGAAGTACCTATTTGCAAAGCAAGATGCAAAGCCGAGGCTACTCCGTTGGGTTCTCCTCCTCCAAGAATTTGATATCATTATCCGTGATAAAAAAGGAGCCGAGAACCTTGCTGTTGATCATCTCTCACGATTAGAAAACCCTCACCAGGATGTGTCCGAGAAAAAGGAAACAAAACATTTCCTCTCGAGACACTCAATGCGGTTGCTTTTCGTGGTGACTCTATTACCCCATGGTTTGCCGACTTTGCAAATTACCATGCGGGTAACTTCATCGTTAAGGGGATGACTTCCCAACAGAAGAACAAATTCTTTAAAGACGTTAAACATTACTTCTGGGACGACCCCTTTCTCTTCAAAATCTGTGCCGATCAAGTCATCAGGCGATGTGTATACGGACAGGAAGCCGCTAATATTCTCAAGGCTTGCCATGCTGGACCCACCGGGGGCCACCATAGTCCTAACTACACCGCCAAAAAGGTGTTTGATTCCGGTTTCTATTGGCCCACGATCTATAAGGATGCCCACGAGTTAGTCAAAGCTTGTGACGCTTGTCAGCGTCACGGGAATATTTCACAAAGGAACGAAATGCCACACAATGCTATTCAAGTTTGTGAAATCTTTGACGTCTGGGGCATTGATTTTATGGGGCCATTCCCATCTTCTCATGGAAACAAATACATTCTCGTGGCTATTGACTACTTGTCAAAATGGGTTGAGGCTAAGGCCTTACCCACTAACGATGCCCGAGTTGTTGTGAAATTTTTAAAATCCCTCTTTGCTCGTTTTGGAACTCCACGTGCCATCATTAGTGATCGCGGTACTCACTTTTGCAATGATCAATTTGCAAAAGTCATGCTTAAGTACGGTGTTACTCATCGTCTTTCTACCGCGTATCACCCACAAACAAGTGGGCAGGTGGAGGTTTCAAACCGTGGTATTAAATGTATTCTTGAGAGGACCGTAGGTGAAAACCGTGCTTCCTGGTCGGATAAACTAGATGATGCACTCTGGGCCTTCCGTACAGCTTACAAAACACCCATCGGGTGTACTCCCTACAAGCTTGTATACGGGAAGGCGTGTCATTTACCGATCGAGCTCGAGCACAAAGCCTACTGGGCCTTGAAACATGCAAACTACGACCTTCATAAAGCGGGTGATCACTGTAAGGTTCAACTCAATGAATTAAACGAACTTCGTGATCAAGCCTACGAGAACTCTTTGATCTACAAAGAAAAGACAAAGAAGATTCACGACTCTAAGATTAAGAACTGCGTTTTCAACGTCGGTGACAGAGTCCTTCTTTTCAACTCAAGGTTAAAGATCTTCTCGGGGAAATTAAAAACCCGGTGGAATGGACCATTCACTATTGCTAAAGTATATCCATACGGGACTGTTGAGTTATCTCAACCCGAAGGTCCCAACTTCAAAGTGAATGGTCATCGTTTGAAACATTATTTTGGAGAGGACATACCACCCATGGTTGCCCTGGATCAACAAACTTTCCCCATGGACCAATGAATTCGGGGATCGAGTCAAGCTAGTGACCCGGTAAACAAAAATTAGCAAAATATATGGGTTTTCACCCATATCTCTGACTTCTTTCTACTTTCTACCACTCTAGTGTGGGGGAGTGGCCGTCCCCCACCTTTTGAAAAGTAAATATGTATATAAGTTTCAGTAAAAAAAATGGTATAAATGTTTATATGTACAGATAAATAAAGTGAAAAATAAAATCGATATTTCCACAGTTAGTTTCGAATATTAGCTTTTTCCGTTCAGAGATTCGTCATAATAGCCGGGACTTTGAATATTGAGGACAATATTCAATTCTAGTGTGGGGGGGGGGGGGGGAATTCTTGCAAATTTTATCACAAAATACTTTCTAAGTACCCCCATTTTGGCCTAAATTTTTCAAAATTTTTTTACTTTATTTCAAATTTTTTGTGGTAATCAGTCCGCCAAAGTCTAAATGACAAATGGATTGGCTAGTCCAGGAGCAAACGGCTCTTGGTAAAGACATCTCAAACCCGTTGATGGCTTGCAATTTGCCAAAAATTGTATGGTAAATCAACTCGCCATATCCCATAAAGCGAATGAGTTGGCTAGCCCACAAGATTATGGCTTGTGGTAAAGGCCGTGGAAAATCCATAATTGGTAATCAGCTCACCAAGATGTTGACTCAGTCCATCAAGAGTTGGCTAGTCCAGAACAAACGGCTTTTGATAAAGACTAATCAAATCCGTTGACAGCTGGTGGTTTGCTCAAAATCACACGGTTATCAGGTGTACCACAGTTCTCACACCTGGATACTCCAGAAGTGATGGCTTTTGGTAAAGAGTTTTTCAAATCCATCAAGTTTTTCTCAAAAGATTGCTAGGGACTAGCAATGTTTTAGTGTGGGGGATTGATAAGTGTGTAAATACTCATCATTTTTACCTTTTCTGAGCTGCCAAAACATCGAAAAACACTCAATATTGTATCAAAATAGTGAAAATATCCCAGGAATGTGTTTTATATGTTTCAAATGCAAAACAATAAAAAACAAATGAAAAACGCACAAAGTTTGCAAAATTGGCAGTTTCAGTCCCTCAACTTTCAAAAGTTGTCAAATCTAGTCCCTGGTTGTTCTAAAAACTTGAAAAAAGTCACCAAAGGTCCTTTTAAATCAAAAAGTTACATAATTAGTCCTTTGGTGCAAAGTTTCACAAAATGTCAAGTTTAGTCCCTAAAGTTTGGAAAATTGTCAAAAATGGTCCCTGGGATATTAAAACTTTGAGAAAAACAAATTTTGTCCTTGTACTTATCATATATGGCAGGATTGGTCCTTGATGGAAAAGTTTGGTGAAATTACACAACAGGTCCCTGAAGTTTGAAAGTTTGGCAGATTTAGTCCCTGGAAATTGAAAGTGGAAAAATCATCTCATGTCCTTGAACTATTCATCATATGGCATAAAATACCCTTGGAAAGACTTTGGAAGAATGCCGTGTTTCAACCCCCAACTTTCGGCTTATTACAAAAATGGTCCTTGTGCAACTAAAACCAAACCGGACCCTTTATACTATTAAAACCAAATCCAATCCAATCCATAATCCACCCCAGCCCACTTCCCTTATCTTGGCCTAAAACACCCACAGCCCAAACACCCTTTTATATTAAAACGGGGTCAAAGGTTTGACCTCAGTCAAACCGAGTCAAACAGCCACCCTCTTCACCCTTTCCCTCCCCCACCCCCACTTGCAGGCAATCACATCACCACCACCCCACCATCCTTGTCAAATCCACCGCCCAAACCACTCACCATCCACCTAATCACCTCAGCATTTAATACACCCTCACCCCTCCACGCAACAGAAGCAATTTGCAAAAACAATTTTGGCGCCAAAAACACGTGGCAAAGGATTAGAGCAATTCAGTGATCCAATGGCCAAATTTATAAAAGGAAGAGAAGTCCAAGAAGAAAGGAGTTAGTTTTAATTTTAGTATTTTAAGTCGTTTAAAATTGTTTTCAAATTCTCAGTTGTAATTTAGCTTTAAAATACTTAGATTTGTATTCTCAGTGTATTATTAAGCATTTTCATCAATCAAAGTTAAGTTTCAAGTTATATCTCAACCTTCGCAATTTTCAAACTTATTTCAAGTTTCCTAGTGTACTGTGTTGTTGTTATCATCAAGTTCTTATTGACTCTTAGGCCATATAAGCTCCCATTAAGCTTATTTAAGCTTTTAGAAACCATAAAAATACGGCTTAGTTATAAAAAAACTCAAAAATACAAAAACAGTCAACAAAAGTCAACTTGCAGGTTTAATGGTGATTGAAAGCTGGAGCATGGTTAATTCTGGATGGCCATGGGTTTAGTGGCTTGTGGAAGCCTTTAGGATTGGTTCTTATGGTCCTTGGTTCTTGGATTAAGCTGGAAGGCATATTGTAAGCTCTTGAAAACTCATTTCTAGATTGGTACTGTAGCATTGCTTATTTAAGTGCATTTTAGCTTTTCTGAGCTTGTTTAGTGTTAAATAGCAATAATCTAGCTTTAAATCAGTAGTTTGTTTGTTAAATTCCATAGTTGCTTTAAAATCCTTAATTTGGCAGTTAATTAGTGTAATTAGTATCTTTGATCATTTGTGGTTCTAATCTGTTTCTAAGTGCTTAAATAAGTTTAACTTATCATAATAAGTAGTTGTGGATCAGGTTCTTAGGCCCTAGCACCCATTTGATTTGAAAACACAAAACAAACTATCTTTAAGGGGTGTTTGGTTTTGAGTGATCCAAGGTATTGTGGTACATAAAGGTTGTCATTTCTGGTTCAAGCAAGTCACTTAGGTCACAACTAGATCAGAATGTCATAAAACCAAGTCTTGTTTCAGTAAAAAGTCAAAACCAAGTGTTAATTGGCCTAATTTACCCTCTGTGTTGGATTAAGAGTGGCTTATGCCCCAAATCCATTCACTTGTGAGTGGTTTAGTTCAAATTAGTCTTATTATAGCTTAATTCATCCATTTCAATCAGAAAATCAAGATCAAAGTTCATCTAAGTCAGCTTTTCACAAAGCATCAAAAAGTCAAAAAGTGCCCTGGTCTCAGAAAACCAAAACTTGCAGTAATTTTTGTGATTTTTGAGTTAGCTTTGAGAACTTGTCCTTTTCAGAAATCAAAGTCTACCACCTAGTGTACAAAAGCCCATACTCAACTTATTTCTAGGAATTTTATACAAGCTTGTGCATTAGCTTGAAGTTACTTGCAGGGCAAACACTTGCCCTGTGCACAGATTTTTACCCATTTTCCCAAATACTTTGTGACTTACCCAATGGGACCCACCATTAGATTTTTGGCTTTTTGGAAAGCCATATACCCCTTTTTGATAAGCCAAGGCTTATTTCAGCCTTTTGAGCTTATTTGGTAGGGCTGCTAGCCTCATCCATTTTGGCCATTGTCTGAGTAAACACTGACTACTCAGTGTAAGACCCCAACTTCACACCCTCACCCAAGCTTCATTAATAAGCTATAAGCCCTGCTTATTGGCTTAATGGATATCCTACCAGTCCATCTTCATAAGTCAATCTTTAGTTTGGATCCCTGACCTCTTTTGTGGACCCCACAGAGGTCCAATTCCACTTAGTTCAGGCCTGTTTGGACTGTTTAGCTTATCAAAGTGCTTATTTGAGTTCCATTGCTTATTCAGTGTTCTTAAGTGTTCCATTTTGCTACTTTATTGTTAGTAATCATCTGTGCATGCTTAGTTTCTCAGTTCCTAACTTTTTTATAGTGGCTTAAGTCCTAATAAGCTACTTGATCACTGTTTGGAAACAAGGGGGTGCACACAGCTTATTTTTAAGCTATATAAAAAGTTGTTTCACAAAAGTTTCTTATTTTCATCTCATATTTAGCTGTCAAAAAGAGAAACACCAAAAAAGCAAACATAAAATTAGTGATAGCTTCTATTTAATAGATTTTATCTTTTTCAATTTTCATTTCAGCTTATTTATAAGCACTTTTCCATTTTTATAATTTTCTTAATTTCCTAGTACCTTTAAGTATTTAAAATAATTTTCTTAGATTTTTCCTAATCATTTTACTATTTATTAGATTTAAAAGTAGTTTAAATAATTAATTAGGTAATATTAGTAATTAAATAGTTTTCTTAAATTTTAATTAACAACAGTAGTTTTTTATATTTTTCCTAGGTTTTATAAATTAGTTTAGACTTTTAGAAAATATATTTTTAGTTTCTACTGTTCATTTTCCATTTTTCTTATTTTAATTATTTGAATTAGATTTAAGTTAATTAAAAGGTAAATAATTAGTGGAATAGCCTAAATATAATTTTTAGAAGTTTTTATATTTTTGTAGGATTCCTGTGATGGTTAAGTAGTTTTATAAATTTTTCCATAAATTTCTAAGTTAATTTAGTATTAATAGTAATTTCAAATAGTTTAATTAGCTTAATTAAGATAAATAGTTTTTAATTAATAAAAAACTCATAACAAGACAAAAATATTTATTTTTATTTTTTATACTTTCTTCAAGTTTATTCTTAAGTTTATAAATTAGTTTTGCAAATTTTTAGTTTAATTTGTAATCTTTATAATTATTAGTTAATTTAAATTAGGTTTAAATTAGATTTTAAATAGTTTTAATCAATTAAATAATATTTAAATATTAAAATAATCATTTTTATAATCTCATTTTCATTTTAGATTTTTTTTTTAAATTTTAAGTTTTCAAAAGTTCATTTGCACCCCTGTAGTTTGTAATCTGATAAAACCCACTTTTCTGTCTGTTACCTGATTGTGAATTTTTGCATATATCTGTATATCTGTTATTTGTGAATATTATATCATTGTGTAAATACCAAAATATCAGTAGCAAAATCAATTCCATATCATCTTGGCTACTGTCCTCAGTGCCACTCATTCCTAAACGATTTCCAAAACATCATTTCAATCTCGCTGGGACTTAACGACCCGGGGACACACTATACTATCACCGGAGAATTGGAACGAGGCTGTCTTTGACTTATTGACCTTGGTCAATAATATCTAACCGTTTCGGGACCAATCAGTGACCATCTGCTGCTCGCCTTCAACTAATACTTTATTTAACTCCATCTCAAAAAAAATGTATAGCATAAATGTGTTTTTGTCAAACCTGGGTAACATTGGCTCGATCAAGGCAATCAATGCAATTGGATCGAATTATTCTGCTTAGCTATCAGTTTTCTTTCTGAGGTTTGGAGGAAGTATCTGCCCATCCGGAAGAGTGAATACTATAAAAGTATAAATGATATAATGAAAAAAACATCAAAGCTCTATTTACGGAGACTATTTCAGGATAAGGACACGTAGACTATTTTATTGTATAAAAGTTTCAAACTTTCAAAATTTGAGCCGCCACAGCATTGATGGAAGTCGAATGAGACAAATATGAATCGTTAAAAGTCGTTAAAATTGCAATATGCTTACATGTGCAGTCTCCGAGCAGATAAAACTTACAAAATTCTATTTATTATCGTATATTACAGTATCTGACAACGGAAAAACAAAGGTGTGACATTGGAAAGAACATAATATAGAAAGAATAATTAATAATCACGAATGTGACCTTAGATATTTCTTCAATTTTCCCTTTGTATTGTGGTGGTGGCACACCAATTGACTGAGAAGTCCTGACAGGTTCATTGTCTGCTTCTTGCAAGTTGCTGAGACAGATGAGCTTGGTAATGGATCATGAACAACTTGTAATGGGTTGAGCATCCCAAGTTGAAGCCCAGCGGACTGTCTCTACTCCCGAGTCCCGAGTGTCATGACATAATATATCCCACATTGACAGAAATCAGAAAAAATAAGTTCCTCGTCATAAAACGACAAAGTATAATGATTAATACCAACATACCTTATTCTCCTTATATCATCGTCTGAATTAACTTTAAGCAAAAGCTCCCTATTCTTCATTTGAAAAACTCAATTTTTTCAGAGCTAAGTTATTAAGCCTTCCTTTTCCTGGAAAAATACGCTTCATTGCTATTGTCAGTTGCTGACTTTCCGTGTATTACAGCCACGCCAGTTGAACCAAATAATGAATATTCGTCAGTTATGGTTGGTTCCTCTTGCATGAGATAGAAAAATTCTTAATTTTCTGATATGACCACGCCAACCATGTCTCCTATTTTCTCAGCATCTTCTTGCGGCTGCAATTCAAACTCAACTCGCCAAACTACTTCCATACTTGGTGACTTGGTGTTTCACTTCCATCCTTTTTCAAGCAATTATAGTGAGTCCTACAAACAATGAATATTATAGTGTCCTACAGTTTGTTCACCTGTTTGTCTATCAACGTTTGAGTGCCCTCATCTTCATTGTCAATAGTAAACTGGTTTTAAACAAATGAGTGGCATTTGAGCAGGTATTTAGTGCTATAGGAATCAATATAGCAAAATGAGACATGACAGTAATTTTACATTTTAATTTAATAATATACGGATAATAGTGATCTTTTATAGTTATTTCTTATCCAGAATTGTGTAAAGTGTGAAGTTAACAAACCTTGATTTGATGACGATAAGCTTAACAATTTGGTCCAAACTTGTGGACTTCTGGCTTATCGGTAACATTCCTGTTATCTTCTTTTCAGTTATAGTATCCAAATTTTGCGACGCCAAGCCAAGTTCATGTGAACTATCGGATAACAATAACACATTTAGAATCACGTCTTTCTGCTTATCATACAAAATATCACCTTTACGTTCGACAACCCAACTTGCCAAATATGATCTTTCACAGGTCTGCTATACCCATTTGTTACAACCTGGACACAGCCTATCCTGGCATAAGAAATATTGACTAATTAGAGTTATTAGCTTTTATACACTTATGAAAAAAATAGTGTTTGGGCTATTAATTAGACTTATTGGTCTATTCGGTTCTGGGGATTACTACTATGACTTTTTGGTTTTTATATATACAATTATATGAAATTTAAAAAAATAAAAATAAATAAATAAAAAATGAAGAAACTTTACTTACTTGTCAACAACTGGTGTGGCCGAAGGATAGCATATTTTCTCTCGATCTATTCCATAGGCGGTGCAGCGTATTTGTAATCCATATATTTTGCTAATTCATGGGCTAATATGACTAAATGTTGTCCATGAGGCCTATTGCCACAATGAAATTTACAATAAGGAATCAAAAAATATATCTGTTAGTCTAAAGTCTGACAAAAACTCAGGTGTAAAGTCTGACAACCTCAACGTACATGGAGCTTTTTTGGTTTTGGTGTCTTCGTTTTCTTAGAGGTTATGGTTCAGATATATTGTTTTTCGTTATTTTTCCAAAGAATTTGTTGGCTGTTAATAGCTAGCATTAGTTGGCAAACATTAAAACATCATATTATTGATTTAATGCAATGTCAAACAAAAAGGATACCAAACTGTAATTTTTATATGATTCATTACATAATCACTTTCAAACAATATTTTGAGAGTATGTTTTTAGTGTGGAAAGAGAAGTAGTTGTTGCTGAGAGGAGACATGCGACCACATAACCTTTCTTCCATGTCGGAATCTAGCAATCTCCCTATCAATCATATCAGCGCTATCAATTGGCTACCAGTGGTTAATATCCAATTCCTTCACCATTCCTGCAGAAACATCACGTGCTGTGTCATTTTGGATGTCGAAGGGAAAGTGTATATTCTTTGCTAACTTGTAGAACGATAAGTTTTAGTATCCTATAAAAAATAATTTGTAGAATAATAAGTTTAAGGAAGATAGAACCACCTCTTGTGTTGATGGTGCCTGCGATCGTCACATCAGTAGTATTTTCTGGAACATGGACTAACGCCAAAGGCTTCATTGTCGATATTATCTGCCTCTATGTATGTGTGGTTGCCACTGGAAGATAAAGTAAAGGTAAGTTGTTAAATATAGTACTCGTATATAGACAATGTAATCTTCAATATATAGAGCGTCACACACATACATGGTGTTTGGTCACAATTGGTTACTCATTAAAAAGTTGTGAAAGCTTTATATCAACAAAACCATACGCTACTTACATGACCATGTCGTCACAATCATGCGTTGTTTGAGTTTTTGAATTTATATAGAAATAGAGATAATATGATTGAGTTACCTATAAATTCCATCACCTGTAAGTTCCATCGGTAAAGTTGTTTGACTTGTTCATACTCTTCTTGAACCAAACACATCATCTCATCCAGATTCCCTTCCCCGACCCTACTGATTCAAGACCTGCAATTTGTTAAAAAAATTGGTTAAATAATGTACCAACTGATGAGATCCCGTTAGCGAAAGATATAACTGCATCTGTCTCGTCATCACTCTCTTCGCACGTACATGACTTATAAAAGATGGTGTCACTTTCTTGGCACGTACGATGCTATATAAAAAATGGTTTGATCACCGGGCCATGTATGTGTTCGTTGATTACAGTAACAACAATAGTTCAGCAAAAATTAGTATAATTTAAAGTACGATGCTATATAAAAATGGTTTGATCACCGGGCCATGTACACGTCCGTTGATTACTGTAACAACAATAGTTCAGCAAAAATTAGTATAATTTAAAGTATTAACTACATTCTCCGAGCAACTATTCAACAATACAGAAACTGATGACCACATTTACCTTGAGCAGCCGAACACCCGAATCTGTCATTAGTATGTTGTGAGACAGTAATCATTTATGGTGTCGTATTAGTTCATGTAACAATGCATAAAATAAAATTAATATAACCTAAACCGATTGTCATATCTTATGTGAACCAAATTTTTTTTACCGCTAATAAAGGTGCTACACATACGTACATGCATCCCGAACTGCTTTGTCAGTTACGTCGTTGTGGATGGTAGGAATATGGCATTCAATATTCAAATTAAGAGTAGATATACCATCAACCTGATAAGGAAAACCGACTGTGATTCATTGCTTCAGACATAGATAAACTGGGTGCATAAACGTACAATTCACCAATAAGTTATTGTTATTAGCCACATATTACTTCCTTTTATTCCTCCCAAATATACACTTACGACCACCATGAATGCTCCTTATACATATATTTAGATTTGCTGATTTGAATGTCAAGATTAGGCAAATGTTGTTGCATAACAGAAAGTATCTGCCTTTGCACTCCTCTTTCCTATAAATAGCAATAAATGACACTTGAAACAAAAGAATTTACAATTTTCAAAAACCAAGAACTAATAGCTGATACTTCTAACTTCTAAACATGCACAAGCTCCAAATAATTTGCTTATGAAATTAAGAATGAAATAGAAACCAACCTGATTTAAATTATCTTTTTTTACTCCATCCTATCGCATGACTCAAAATTAAGCACGTCAAATAAAGGTTACAAATGAAGTAAATTTATGTATTGAATATTTCAGAATGCTGACATACTTATCTGTAATAAAGTCATTTTTTTTTCTATTTCTAGTTTATTGCTGGCATCAGAGCCTATTGTGATATCTTTCTAGTTTCTACCTGACTGAAATGCAGTTCAAAACATATTTTTTTACTGCATTTTTAATATCTCGCCTTTCACCTTTCTGTACTGTGGTTTACTGGTTTGCACTGGTTGAAAACGTCAATGAAAATCGATCCATCATAATAATAATGGATGATAAACGATTACTTTCAAAACCTCAATGAAGACATCTGAGAAATCAGTGATCTATATTGTTCTGTAGAAAGTTGTGCAGCGAAGGATGAGATAGTCCATGAAGTCAGGGAAAAAGGATTAGGCGATGTGTATGAATTAGAGATGCATACAACCTGAAACCTTAATCCTCACATTAAAACCATAGCACTTGAAACGTGCACCTTACTACCTAAAGTTAAAAATCAAATGTGGGCTCCTCAAAAATTGCTACAAAAAATCCAAACCCGCACCATCACTCTCAACTCAAAAAATCCAAACCCAGTTCTAGAACAGGTTGATCTACACTCAAAAAATCCAAACTGCCAATGGTCAAGCGGAAGGACGGCAGAAAAAAAGGGGGATTAGGTTAAGTCGGTTTTGAAGGGTTGAGTTGATAAAGTCACTGATATAGTGATAGAAATGTTCCGTGTGTTGGTGACTCAGCCTGAAATAGATGATACATCTATATCAGGCGAATAGAGGAACGTGGTAATACACTGCTCATTGAAAAATAATTGATAAAATTTATCAGGAAGTTTTTTTTCAGTGAATGGTGGAGTTAAGTGAACTTGTGACTCACGGAGAGATAGGGATAGTGATAATAGGGTGTGATAAAGCCTTGGACTGAACTTGTTGCAAAATCTTATCAAAGGGTGCTAATTTGGTTCTCGGGTTAAACTTTTGCAACATCAGGGAGATATGAAGGGAGTGAAGGTTATCAGAGGATAAATCAGCTTATTATCCTGTCTTTTTTGATAGATTCATGGCCTATGGAGCTGAAAGAACATAAGACATGTGTGACAAACTAAATTAACAAAAACATTTACCCAGTAGTAAATATGGTTGTCGTGACTGAGCCAGGACTTATATCTGCTTCACAAACTATTGTTTCTATAGTTCTTTATTTGACAAAATGTTGCCCAAAATTAAGTACATTGTCTCACTGTTGTCATACTATTAGACATGCATTGATCCATTCAAATCCAGGTGCGATTGGATGTATGTCGACATCGTAGCGAGGACGATGCTGCTTTTGATGTGATCTCCCACGGAGAACTCTTGTAGAGTTGCAGTTGACGAAAAATTAAATAAAGAGCAATATACACTCATCAGCAAATAACACATGATTACAGGCACCTCTGCCAAATCACACGTCCACCATCACCATCGATAAAAAGCAGAACTACCCATCGTCAGGCTCTACACATCATGGATTGGCCTGAAAAAGAATAAGATGTTGAGAGAGATACGAAAGAGAGCATGATGTCTGAAAGTAATAAGCGAGATGAAACAAATAAAATGCACTCATGGACAAGGTCAAGCATGCATGTGATAATATTAGTAATCCTGAACCCAAATTTTATTTATTTTCAGACTCTTTCTTTTCACGTGGGTGGACTTGTGGCCATACCTATGAACTATTTGGTAACATATTACAGAAACAAAATTAAGAAATAATGCCACACTCGCGATGACGCTATTGCGAACACCTAAGTTCTGTATTTTACAGCTTAGCAACATAGTGGCCTTTTCCGCTGTTCAGATATTTGCTTTAAATTGGGTATAAAAAAGAAAATACAACAGGATGGTCATGACTCATGGACTCCTATTGAATCCACCATTATCAGGTTATGCTGAATCCAAATAAAATTTGTTTGCCTTATGCGTACCCGAAGATCTGGAGGCCAACGGAGGAGGCGTATTAAGACGTGGAACAGCTGTAAGTTACAAAAATCAATTAAACAGCATCAAGAAAGTAACATAAACCAAGAAGATATATAAAAAGGCCACCTTGGCTATCAAGAATCAATTCAATATACGACGACTTGGTGATCCATGGCCCAGTAATGCCCAGCCTTGATGCCTCTGCTTCAACCATTTGCGCAAAAGTAAATTTATGATGTGTGAAAGGACTAAATTTAGAATAGAAGACGGGAGAAGGGTCAAGAACATTATCAAAGTAAATGTTTGTCAACAATTCTTTGGTCCCCGAGTGAAAGATAGTATATGATGCCACTCTGGCTCACCTTAATCCAGTCGTTAACGTGTGCTTCTTCACTTGCGGATGGAGGCTTTAAAGACATCTCTATGAAACTAGAATGATTATTTAACCACACTTATTAGCAAGACTCTATCATGACTTCATGAGAATGAAAGTGTATAGACTCGATGACTCACTTATCGATCTGTGCTTCATTCGTTGGAAAAGGATAGACTGATTGTTCACTTTCTGACTGATAAATGAATTTGGCTTATTAGTGGGTCAAGCAATAAAATAAACGAAATAGAGGTTACAGAAGAAGGCGGACGTCGCTTTTACATTTGAGTTTGTATATTGAATCAATGATGCACCAAAACTGTTGTTAATTCTGATCTGCAAAAAGCAAAAGTTTACCCAGGGAAATAAGAAGATAAAAGACAATGTTGGAACCTTAAATGTCCTACCTGTGCATGGTGAAGATCTGGATCTATATGCTTTCTAAACAATGGGAAAATGCTATCAATTAGATTGTCCAACGGACAAGAGTCCCCAATATCATATTGCACTTTAGAAAGTAGACTAAAATGAACACTGCCAATCTGGTACGAAATTGTTATTTTACAGGTGTATTAGTATTAAACTCATTAGTTGCAAACCGTGACAAAACTAATGATATCAAAAATAATTACCACTGCAACACGAATATCTAGCAGCGAGAGTAGTCTTGCATGAAGAGCATATGTACCATCAATTATCACCTGAACCAAGTGTATAATATAAGAGCAATTGAACCTCCCCAAAAGAGGTACTCTTGATTTCTTTAGTTCCGGTGCATCTTTTTTGTTGGAAATCAAACAATGAGGTCAATAAATCTTTTCCCTTTAACAAATCCTATGTCAACCAAGAGTTTTCATTAACTATATGTCAAATAACTTCTTTTCAAAATGATATAAGATCAAAATCTATAGAATTTAACTCATTTCCCTCATCGGCTCCGGTGAGATAGTTTTCCATTGATATCACACTACAACCAATGACTGATGTCACCTTCTCTGCCAAGCTGTAGACATCATTCAATGCACATCTTTATGAGCATTCCAAATACGTTGACAGCAGACTTTGCAACTATATCTATATCACAATTACCTCGATTTAAATTGTTATATGAAGCTCCAGGCCTTCTTTGTTTTCCTACATATAAAAAGAAACGAAATTCTTTACTAATTCAACCAAGTACGATATTGAATTTGTCTTAATACCTAGTAAATAGATTCAACAATCCAAAGGGTTCAGTCCACAATCCTTCCTGCAAATTAGTTTGATAACGTTGAAGATCATGATCATCAAGACTGTAGAAAATATGATATTAAGGTTTTGAGGAAAATAACTGAAATAGTGAAAAGAACATGAATAAGATCAATATAGGGTTATCAAACATGGATTAATTTTGATGTTTAACCTAGTCAAGTCTAAAAATCACCCTGTATCATAAATGAGATAGTGAAAACATGCTATTATCAAGTTGCAACACACATGCAAAACCTTTCGTGTCTTTGTGAACCTGAAAATATCATACTGCTACAAATACTAAGAATATAAGCAATTGCCAGAAAAATACGATTAAAATTCTATTATGATGATGATGGCCGCTTACACTCATTCAATGATTTTTGGTTTTTAGAAAAAAAGGCCTCCTCTGGCTACAGATGATGAGATTAAGTTAAAAGTTTATAACTATGAAACTATAATTAAGGAAGGGATATATGTGCTATATAATTTTTGGAGATAAATTCCTTTTCAAACTAATCAATAATTGGTTTAGTAGGTTTATAAATTTGGTTTTGCAAGATATATTCCAAAAAATGGGTTAGTCAAGTGATAATCACGTTTGTTTCTGGACTAACAGACTCAGGTTCTAATCTAGCTCCATGCATGATTTTTTTTAAATAAAAAATCCGAAATTTTAATATAATTTAAAAAAAAAAAAATCTGAAATCATTATGCAAAATTGCCAACATGGTAAAATATTGCTGACATGGACACCGAAAATATAATTAATGATGACATGGACCTCAAAACTTGATGACTGGGCATTGACCATGATTATGTGGCAAAAAATAGTTATGACTAGGCATTGACCATGATTATGTGGCAAAAAATAGTCAAACACGTCCAGTTATATATATATATATATATATATATATATATATATATATATATATATATATATATATATATATATATATATATATATATATAATAAAATCCCACACATAAACATACAACACACAATTCGATCGCATATGCGACCGAGTCTCATTTTCTTCTCCTATGATGTGTCTCAAAGTGGGTGGGGTAATGGTAGCTGAAGCATGGGTGGTGACGACCGACCAACTCGACCACCCACTACACCCGGTTTTAGATTTCATGTTATTTATCTCTTAAAATTGTCATCTTCTGGGGATCTGTCAAGATATGGTCAATCGACATGTCTTTATTAGATAAAGAACTAATTGAACGTCTTTTTTTATTATTTATTTTTTTTCCTTATATATATTTGATGAGGCGAAAAATGATCCGTTTTTAGGGGGTCATTTAAGCCCGAATCCGACTTTATTCGATCAAATATTGCCCTAAATCGTTCCTTTTGTGATTTTAGGTACTTGGAGAGTGAATTCTGGAAAAGAAGCCATTTTGGACGTTTTTGGAGCATAAAAGTGAAGAAAACGGCAAAGTCTCAATTTTCCATGCTGGAACAGTACATGAAGGCGTCAAGAGTTAGCTCATGACGGCGTCAAAACCCAAGAATTAAAATCCGTAGCTCATGACGGCGTCACGCAGGCCGTCAGAAGTAGATCAAGGCCGTCCGAGGAAGTATTTGACGGCGAGATGACGGCGTCACCCCTTTGTTCTTGACGCCGTCACCCCGATTTTCCTATATATAGTTTTCTAGTTTTTCACATTGGAGAGAAGTTTTGGAGAAACCCTAAAGACGATTTTGGTGCAACTTTTACAGGTTTTTCAAGGGTTCCAAACCCTTGATACCTTGCATTGTAATTGAGATAAGTGTTCTTCTAATTCAATCAATATGTCTATGTGTTGGTTGTCTATATCTTGTTCTTGTCTCAATTCCATTATGCTAGGCTAGATCTCTCTTGTGTTTGCTTAGATCTAATGAAACCTAGATATTGATTATGTGTTGATTACTTGTTTATTCTTGTCTTGGATGAATGATTTTATATGTTAGGCTTAAAAAAACTGGCAGATCTCCAAATGGTAACATGCTTGAACGTCTTAAGAAACATGAACCGAGGCGTACTAGGTCTTTATTGGTTGTATTTAATGCATGAGCCACTGTTTACAATCCCTATAGTTGTGTTGGGCATGATGTAGGAGGAGATAAGAGCTCATAGAATTGGGGAGTTATGTATGCCACCCCATGAATGGTATTAAGGAATACAATCCGTCATCCATGCAATTATAACAAGTAATTAACGTGTAAAAGATATCTAGGGAGTAGTGAAATCTAAGTAAACACATTTTCTCCAATTACTGCTCACAACCTTAGTATAAATTAGTTTAATTTCATTTTTAGTATTTTATTTTGATTGCATCTTAGTTTTGGGTTAGTTGAATAGCAACTAATTCCGCCCACTCTTTCAAAACCCCGAGATTTTAATTGCTTTCTAAAAAATATAAAAACACAAAAATAATCATCCCTCACCTTTAGAACTAGTAATTTAGGCTTTCTAATCCTAGCGACACTATTCCTAAGCTGAACGATCAATCCCCCGGTACTTGTCACTATACTATACTACAACGATCAGGTACACTGCCTGGTGGGGGTTGTAAGCTTCTCGAGATCCCTCGAGAGGTAAAGCCTGTTGCGATTCCCACGCATCAAGTTTTTGGCGCCGCTGCCGGGGATTGTTTATCTTTACATTCATTTCTCAACTTTAGCAAAAGAGTGCGGCGCTATCAAGTTTTTGGCGCCGCAGCCCGGGAAATAGTTATTGTATAGGTTAGAATTTCTTTTTATTAGGTCTACTTACTAGAATCCTTTCTAGTGAGATTTTTATTTTTATTTTTGTAGGATTCCTTTAGTCTATCTTTTTCTTTGTGCCCTTTGTTTGTAAAACCATTTTCATTTGTCTTCATGGCGGATGAGATTCCATTTAGATCATTAACAATAGAGGAACAATTAGTTTACTCGGATAGATTTGCTTCCTGTTGTTCCAATGAATTTTTAAGTGATCTTAGATATATACAAGAAGAGATGAGTTTAAAGTTTCATAGGTTTGATGAGTTATGCGCATGTGTGGCCTATATTAAACAATCATTGTTAGGATCAATTCCTTTTAGTAAGACCCTTTGGAAAAATTTTGAGGAAAGCCTCCTAACCGTGAACCATGAGTTCAATGAATTGATGGGTTTGTATGCATCACAACTTGAGGAAACAATTAAGGAGGATTTAGCCGAACATGATCATATTGAGCAAAAAGATGAATCCTTTAGGCAAATTGAACATTGTAATCAAGTTATTGAGGAATGTTCTTATGAATCAGACTTAGAACTTGAAATGGCTAGAGAAGGATTTGAGATACTTAGCAACATGTTTAGGTTAGATTCTACTAAAACACGTGATGAACATATAGGTGATGTTGAGAAAAGGAAGGATGAGGTAAATAACACAAACCTACAAAGTACCCCACAACTTCCACCATCACTTGAGGAATACACACCACCCGTGACCTACCCGGAAGAAGTAGAAGAGACTATAATAGCCCCAATAGAGGTAGAACCCTTGTACCAAACACCACTAGAGGATATAGGTTTGAATACTTGTAGTGATAACCTTATTCTTAGTTCTAGGGAATTACCTAGTGTTGATGAACCGGAACCTCAATCTTCACACAACTTTCCATCCTTAGATATACATCTAGGAGACAAAAGAGAAGCCGACCCACCCATCAACCCATGTAGTCCGGATAGTCTTAGGATAAAGGTAGTGGACTCTAAGCCTTGTAGAGAGGAAGCCAATATAGGAGTGGAAAATGACCTTACATGCTTACATCACCCATTTATGATTGATCACACGAAACATTATGGGTTTAAACCGGGTTTATTAGGTCAAGATGGATTCCCAACTAGGAGTCTCTTAAAGTTGATTGAAAATGATCCCTTTCTAGGAGAAAATCTTAATCCACCCATTAACCCGATTGAATTAGGTAACATTATGATGATAGGAGCACACCCCTTTGAGCATATAATTCATCCACCACTCTTTCCTTACGAGGCATATTTACACCCTAAGGGTATGTATCGCTACTTCCACCCGCACTTAATCCTAAGTGTAGGGAAAACCTCCCCTATCTTCGTTAAATAAGGGTAGAGTCAGGCTCGTGACTCGAACAAAAACAAGCGCTCCTTGAGAGGCAACCCATGTTTTGTGTGATTTTATTTTGTTTGTTTGTTATTTGCTTCTGTATGCATGCTTTATTTTTATTGTTGGTAGATCACGTTTCTCAACTAAATAAGTGGAAATACTTTACTATGTTGTTTGGCCTAGTCTTAACTCCAACCTAAAAGTATTTTTGCAAAAGATAAGTGTAAGGGGAAACCCCAAATATGTTTTTAAGAAACAAACCGATCATGATTCTCCACAATAATAAATGAGCATGTATATTCGTATTTGTTAGAGTCAAATGCTTGTATTGAGTCATAATGAAGATTTGCAGGATTTTCCAGGAAGTAGGACCAAGTTTTTCCAGAAATTTTCCGGAAACTTAACATAAGAATTTCTGCAGGTCCATTCTGACGGCGTCAGAGGTTTACTCTTGACGGCGTCAGGAGTTAAAATCTGGAAATTTTACCGGTTTTGTTTTTTCTAACGGAGTCTTATGGTTTTTGTGAATTATTAAGTTTTATAATCTCCAGGAAATCTGCAAACTTCATTCCACAAGCATTATATCTTATCTTGTTTTCTAGGATTTAGTAACTTATATAGGATGCCGCCGATTTTACGCGAGGTTGTCTTGTCTATTTTTGTCAGGATTTACAGGTTATGTATGACAAGAAGATGATTTATATTCTGGAAGCGAAGCTTTGATTGTTCATTTTCTTGGAGGAAGATTTAACCTGGCCACCTATAATCCATACCGAGCGAATCAGGGGAGTATTTGATTTCATTCTCTTTACTTTTTCACTTTTACATTCTTTACTTGAACATTGGGGACAATGTTCATCTTAAGTGTAAGGGGAGGGTAAAAAGATGATACCTTACATATGCACTTTCGCTTGAGTTTGTCTTGTTTGATAGTAGATGTGTAATAAAACTATGAGAAATACTTGTTAGTGCAATTTTAGCGCCAAATTTAAAATTTTTTACAACATTTAGGAGTGAAACTTTAGCCATAGCAAGCGTCTCATGGATAGGAGATTGTATGACTAGCACATAACCGTATATTCAGAAAAATTTTCCACCCAAAAATGTGAGGTTCACCTTTAGATTTGATAGGAAAAGCATTTATTACTAGTGCTTATGAGTGTACCGGTAGCATTTAGATTCTAGAACTTGCGTTAGTGATGCATCCCGAGACCGCTAGTGAGACTACATTCGTGTGGTAGGATTTACTACTTGATAAGAGGCATTAGGATCACCCTTGTGTTAAACCCGTATCATAATTACTTGACCATTTAAGTCATATTACTTGGCTAGTTACGTCAACTAATTTTTCCCACACCCTTAGCGTTGTACTCAATTTTAGTACACGATACCCCTAGTACACCCCTTCGAGCCTATCTTTTCGTTTCTAACTTTAAGCATTTTACTTAAAGGAAGAATTTGTTACACCCCACTTAAATGTACACCCAAATCGCCTTAGCCTTCCGTGTATGCGCTCATTTTTAGTGCATTATTGTTATTTGTTAAACCCTAAGTTAACTTTCTAATTGATTACATGGTTGCTAAGTCGAGTCATATCCTTGTACATATTGTTTTGGGACGATTGAGACTCATGGGTAAGTACTTGTTTATGGAGTTATGGGGAAGAACATCATTTATTACCCCCATATGTACGTTAATCTTAAAAGTGCTCCAAGTGTTTTGATTTTCTTAATTCGAGTCATTAGATTAGTTTATTGTAAAGTATGTAAAGATTCAAGTGTAAGGGGAATTCTCATCCCCTATGATGTATTATTTTGGATGGTAGGGTAAGAGTGTATGCAAAAAAAAAAAAAAAAAAAAAAAAAAAAAAAAAAAAAAAAATCAAGAAAAAGAAAAAGAAAATAAAAAAAAATAAAAGAGAAAAAACATACGGACTACCATCCCTTTTTATTCTATGTTCATTTTATGTTTTTGTTATTTTTCATTTTTTTAGCTTAAGTCGAGTCTAGTCTTGGCTTAGCAACGCCACATTGTTCATGTAATTAACCAAGATTGTTAACTCGCCACCAGTAAAACTTCCTTTATCCAACAAAACCGTGTAATTCATATCCCTATACCTAACGTTACAACCCTTTAAAAGACCTCTTTGATAGTTTATCCTAGGTGCTTACGCCATGTGGTGGAGGTTTGATCCTTTCCCAAGCCTATGGTAATCTATTTTGCTATGACAGGTAGTGAGAGATATCTTCCATTTCCATAATGTTATATTACTTTATTACACCTGAGAGATGTGAGTATCTAAACACTATTTGTGAGGTGCTAGTGTATGACCTCCGTGCTTGTCTATTGGTCTTTAGTGGAACGATTATTTGTTGTAATTACTTTTATATTAGTGTTAAATGACCCCTAACTTGTCTTTTGAGTAGAATAAAAGCGCATTTGCTTGAGGACAAGCAAATCTCAAGTGTAAGGGTATATGATGAGGCGAAAAATGATCCGTTTTTAGGGGTTTATTTAAGCCCGAATCCGACTTTATTCGATCAAATATTGCCCTAAATCGTTCCTTTTGTGATTTTAGGTACTTGGAGAGTGAATTCTGGAAAAGAAGCCATTTTGGACGTATTTGGAGCATAAAAGTGAAGAAAACGGCAAAGTCTCAATTTTCCATGCTGGAACAGTACATGAAGGCGTCAAGAGTTAGCTCATGACGGCGTCAAAACCCAAGAATTAAAATCCGTAGCTCATGACGGCGTCATGCAGGCCGTCAGAAGTAGATCAAGGCCGTCCGAGGAAGTATTTGGCGGCGAGATGACGGCGTCACCCCTTTGTTCTTGACGCCGTCACCCCGATTTTCCTATATATAGTTTTCTAGTTTTTCACATTGGAGAGAAGTTTTAGAGAAACCCTAAAGACGATTTTGGTGCAACTTTTACAGGTTTTTCAAAGGTTCCAAACCCTTGATACCTTGCATTGTAATTGAGATAAGTGTTCTTCTAATTCAATCAATATGTCTATGTGTTGGTTGTCTATATCTTGTTCTTGTCTCAATTCCATTACGCTAGGCTAGATCTCTCTTGTGTTTGCTTAGATCTAATGAAACCTAGATATTGATTATGTGTTGATTACTTGTTTATTCTTGTCTTGGATGAATGATTTTATATGTTAGGCTTAAGAAAACTGGCAGATCTCCAAATGGTAACATGCTTGAACGTCTTAAGAAACATGAACCGAGGCGTACTAGGTCTTTATTGGTTGTATTTAATGCATGAGCCACTGTTTACAATCCCTATAGTTGTGTTGGGCATGATGTAGGAGGAGATAAGAGCTCATAGAATTGGGGAGTTATGTATGCCACCCCATGAATGGTATTAAGGAATACAATCCGTCATCCATGCAATTATAACAAGTAATTAACGTGTAAAAGTGATGAGTGTCTAAATACTCATCATTTTATACCAATCTGAACTGCCAAAACATACAAAAACACTCAAATATGTATCAAAATACTTAAAATATCTTAAAGGTGTGTTTTATATGTTTCAAATGCAAAATATGCAAAAACAGATGAAAAACGTACAAAGTTTGCATAATTGGCAGTTTCAGTCCCTCAAGTTTCATAAATTGTCAAAACTAGTCCCTGGTTATTCTAAAAACATGAAAATGTCACCAAAGGTCCTTTTTAATCATAAAGTTACATATTTAGTCCTTTGGTGCAAAGTTTCACAAAATTACAAGTTTAGTCCCTGTACTTTGGAATTTGACAGAAATGGTCCCTGGGATGTTAAAACTTTGAGAAAAAGTAATTTTGGTCCTTATACTAATAATCTTTTGCAGGTTTGGTCCTTATGTGAAAAGTTTGGTGGAATTACATAATCAGTCCCTGAAGTTTGGTGAATTGTCAGTTTTAGTCCCCGGTATTAAAAAAATGAAAAACATCAAAAATAAACCGTGTACTATTCAACTATGGCAAATTAGGTCCTTGTGATAAACTTTGGAACATTTACACAACTGCCCCTCAAGTTTCACCAAACTACAAAATTGGTCCTTGTTAGTTATTATACAAACGGACCCTTATAAATAAATAAACCAAAACCAAAACCCAAAACACCACCAAACCAACAGCCCATGTGATCCCCTAGCCCAATCCTTAGCCCAGTCCACCCCCGGTCAACTTGGTCAACACCCCACAAACCAAAACCACCCCGTATTCCCTTTCCCTCCCAAAATACCACCACCACTCAGATACCAAACCACCACCATCCACCTCTCTGGTTTCACCACACTTTCTCCCCACTCATTCCACCTCACCCTCCACCTCACACATGCTCCCAAAACACCTTGAAAACCTCTCCAAGTAATCTACAGTAGTCCCACGACTTTTGGCGCGAAAAGTGGTTTTGAATGGTGTGGATTCATTAGACCTTATCAACGGCTAAGATATGGTGGGAAAAGTCAAGTGGGTCCCACTTGACTCAGAAGAGGGCTACAAAATGGAAAAGAAGCCAGAAGTGAAGAGTATTAGATTAGGTTTAGTTTTAATTAGGTCGTAGGTATTGTAATTCACTAAATTAGTTGTAATTTCAATTAAAACAGTTGGTTCTCAGTTAAATTCATGTATTGCAATCTTTAATTAAAAGTAATTTTAAGTTTCAAGTTGATTCTCAGTTTATGCATTTTTCTTAAATTCTCAAAAATCTTAAGTTGTTGTATGTTGTTAGTTGTTGTTGTTATCTGATCTCATAAGCTTATTTAAGCTCTGACAAAGTTTACAAAAGCTTTTTGACATCTTATAATTCAGTTTATTAGTTAAAACTCTTAAATTCATAAAAAATCAAATAAATAGGAAATAAATAAAAAATTCATGTTACAAGCATATTGGGAATGGAGCATGATGGAATATGGAATGATTCTGGTTTAGAACCTTGTGGGAGGTAATAGGTTGGTTTCTTGTTCATGGTTCTTGGTTTCTCACTTCACAGTTTGATTAATTTGTAAGTCACTTTTAAGATTTTTGCTATATTACTATAGATAGGCTCATTATAGTTTAATTGTTCTTTATACATACCTGTTTTAGTTTACTAAACTTAGTTTGAGTCTTAGTTTAATCTGTATAAGCTTAACTTTTGATTTTCCCTTGAAAAACTTCATATATGCATCTGTTATAGGGTGTTTGGCTCAAGGTTGCTCAGTAAGCTCAACTAAGTTTGAGTGTGAATTTGCGCTTCATGATAGTAACTTAGGTTCATACAAGCTCAGTTTAACCATATCTTTAGGTATTATTTAAGCCAAAAGTCAAAACTCACATAAAACTCACTTATCTGTCCACTGTGTGGACAGTTAAGTCTCAAAACCCACCCATTAGCTCATATATTATAGCTTTAGCTTATTTTAGGTCTATAACAGCTTATTACATCTTAATCAGTAGTTAAAATAAGTTAGAATCTCATATAAGTCAACCTAGCTCAATTTCATAAAAAGTCAAAGTTGCCATTATCAGATTTTCACAAAACTTGTGGGAATTTTGTAGATTTTAGTATTAGGATCTAGGTTTTGAGCTTTGGTGGAATTGTAGTTTACCAGCTCATAATTAAGTTTCCATCTAGCTTATATTTTTAGGATTTTTCTACTGGGTCCCACTCAAGCCCAAACTAGCTTGCAGGGAGAACATCTCCCCTGCACACCAGATATCAGGCCAACACCACCACTTTGGTGGTGTTTTGTGGCCATCTCAGTGGGCCCCACACCCTTTAGTTAGTTTCTTTGAACCCCCTCCTACCAGGGAACCTAGTTTGACCTTTGGTTTGACCTGTACCTCAGTGGACCCCACCTAGAAATACCTTTGAATCTTGTCCCTATTCTGAGTAGAAATCAGGTTTTGGATTAGCTTATTGTGGCTTATTAGCTTATCTACTGAGCTTATTTGACCATTTTTAGCTTTGACAAGTCCATAAGACTTATTAGGATCAGAATATACCAAGGTAGGGCTGAGCAAATGGACCGGCCGGACCGGACCGACCGACAAAACCGACCGGACCGAGACCGACCGGACCGGACCGACCACATTCGGTCCGGTCCTCGGTCTAAGCCTTTTGCCAAATTCGGTCCTCGGTCCGGTCCGGACCGACCAAAAACCCGAAAAAACTTGCCTAATTGGACCGGACCGACCGAAGACCGACCGGACCGAGACCGGACCGACCATATTCGGTCCGGTCTCGGTCTATGGTTTTCCGGTTCTCGGTCCTCGGTCCGGTCCGGTCTTGGTCGGTCCGGTCCGGTTTTCGCCCGATGCTCAGCCCTATACCAAGGTGGGTCCCACATAAGCTCATTTGAGCTTATTTACCATTTTAGTCAACCAAAGTCAACTGTGGAAGTAATAAGCTTCCACAGTGCTTATTAATAAGTTCTAAATTATTTGTTTTTACAAAAGTTACTTATTTTTATATATAATATAGTTTTGTAAAAAAAAATTCAAGAAAAACCAACATAAAAATAAGTGATAGTTTCTATTTAATTTAATTAAATTTTAATTTTCATTTTTATATTTTTATTAAGTAATCTGTGTTTTTATATTTTTATTAATTTCCTTGTAGGTTAAAGTATTTTTAATAATTTTCTCAGATTTTTGTTTTGTCATTTAGTATTTATTTTAATTAATAATAGTTTTATTAGTAATTAATTAATAAGTAAGTTATAAATAGCATAATTAATTTTTATATAGCAACACCTAGTTTTTATATTTTTTATAGCTTTTATATGTTATAAAATAGTTTTATAAATTTTTTCATAATTTTCTAAGTTGTTTTTGTATTATTTGTAATTTACAATAGTTTAAATTGTTTAATTAATATAAATAGTTTTTAATTAATAAAAAGTTCATAAAAAGACAAAAAGATTTATTTTTATTTTTTATACTTTCTTCAAGTTCATTTTTAAGTTTAGAAATTATTTTTATAAGTTTTTAGTTTAATTTGTAGTATTTATAATTTTCTAATTAAATAGTTAAATAGTTTTTATTTAAATAATTAATAATAAATAATATAATAATCTAAAAAATAGTTTTCTTTTTAGTTTAATTTTATTTTAAGTTTTAAGTTTATAGAATTTTCAATTTTAACCCTTGTAGTTTATTTTTCTTAAAACTCACCTTTTTCTCAGTACGCAATCGCGTCTGATTTTAAATTGGTGTACGTTTATACGTTTTAGATACCTAGGTTTTACGTAATCGTTTTAATAGTTTATTTAAGTTATAAAACCCTAGTTAAATACACACACACACTTTTATACCATTCCCTGTTCAGATTCACTCGATCACAGATTCGTTTAATAATATCACATCGCACACCTCGTTGGGACTTACGACCCGGGAAAACACTGTATTCCTCGGAAGCATTCGTCCTCGATCTGTTTGACTTTACTATTGACCATTCACAAGTGGTTGAGAAATAAAAGATAGCTGGTTTGAGGCGAATCAAAAAGATATCTAGGGAGTAGTGAAATCTAAGTAAACACATTTTCTCCAATTACTGCTCACAACCTTAGTATAAATTAGTTTAATTTCATTTTTAGTATTTTATTTTGATTGCATCTTAGTTTTGGGTTAGTTGAATAGCAACTAATTCCGCCCACTCTTTCAAAACCCCGAGATTTTAATTGCTTTCTAAAAAATATAAAAACACAAAAATAATCATCACTCACCTTTAGAACTAGTAATTTAGGCTTTCTAATCCTAGCGACACTATTCCTAAGCTGAACGATCAATCCCCCGGTACTTGTCACTATACTATACTACAACGATCAGGTACACTGCCTGGTGGGGGTTGTAAGCTTCTCGAGATCCCTCGAGAGGTAAAGCCTGTTGCAATTCCTACGCATCAATATTTATCATAATTTTTGTTCCCTAGTAACTTTGCTCAATCATGTTGAAGTGTTGAACTGATGGATACTTTTCCAGTGAATACGTTGGAAGGCACAATTCATGCTAGAATGAGAATCTTTGTTCACTATTTTCATCACTTATTGAACAAGAATGCTAGAATACTACACTTAAATTTTTATATTACACACTTAACTATTAGCATGCTTTTTTTATCATTTAAAAAATGTATTAACTTTTATAAAAAAATTTATGATCATTTACGTACCAAATTTTATTCGGATACAATCCTCACCCTCTATCTACATTTGATCAAATAAATTAGATTAACTCAACATTTAAAAAAAAACCAAATTTCATTTTTTTTTTCAAATATTAATATCTCTTATATCGTTAATCGTTAAGCCAAAAAAATATACCATCACAATAAATGGGCACTTTGATATGTTTTTGCCACTATTTTCCCTTATTCTTCATTTTTTTTTTTTTTTCATTTTTTTTCGTTGTTGAAGCATGAAAATTTGAATATATTAATAAAATCACATGTTATATTGGTGTTAAATCATATGATTTTATTACGTATCATATGCGATATCTTCTCATTCTTCTTTGGCACCTACGGTGATACTAATATCACATGTGATGTGATTATAATATTCAAATTAGTGTTTAATAACATGTGATATCTCATGCAAGTTTCAACAACGAAAAAACGTTAAAAAATATTAAAAAAAATAAAATAAAATGAAAAAAACAAAGAAAAAAAGTTTATCGAAAGTATATATCAAAGTGACTGTCTATAGAAAAATAATTAACACCGATGTTCTTGAGTTTTTTCTAGAAGGGAAAGGAAGGAATGCTCAGTGTATTTTTGTTATCAAAGTGATCCGTCCGAAATCGGGTGGATAGGTGAATAAAGCAGTTTTGCTAAGTTAACAATTTTGTAAAATTACAACTCTAAACTTGTCATTCATTTTTTCCAGGCACAATTACAATCTCACGCACCCTTTTACTCTTTCACGACAACCAATATCATTCAAGTTGTTATCACAGTGAAATAAAAACAAATAAACAAATAATGAATGGTGCATGATTTTAACTTTAGGGGCCGTTTGGTTTCAAGATTGGTTTAGGATTTAGATTTTGATTCGGATTCGGATTAAAATTTGGATATAAATTTGTAGAGAGAAAATATATTATAAGATAAATAAAATATTGTTTTAAATAAAAGTAAATTAAAACTTTAAATTAAAAAAATAAGAAGTAAATAAAGGTTGAAGAAATATGTAGTGGAGAAATATTTTGAAATAAAATTTACCTGACAATTCATGGGTTTGAACAAAACCTACCAAAGTAGCCATGATTTGAAAATTAGTGTTAAACCCTCGGTTGATTCTAAATAGAATGAACCAAACATTTGATTTTAAACATCTATCAATCCATACCCCTCAAAACCTCCCAACCAAACTAGCCCTTAGTGACTCAAATTAATGTAAAGTTGAAATTAACTACTGCTATATAGTTCACACCTATTGGTTAAAAAACAGTTAAATTATGCATTTATTGAATATTATGATAGGCATAAAATTTGGGTAAAATTATATTTTTCCATCGTGGGTTTTAGTAAACAAGTACCGGTATAAAACTAAAACATTTATGATCCTTTTTAATTTTATTTCGTTTGTAATAAATTATCAAATTATGTTCATTTAGCCAAATTGGTGTATTTGTAAATATTATTTTAGTTCCTTACCACTCGAGAACACGAAATAAAATAATGATTTTCCTTATAATCTCTTCCCCTTCTCTACTTACTGTCCCGTCCCCTCCATTTCTTTAAAAAAAACAACTCGAGAACATAGCGTAAATGTTGGTCATGACGGTATAATTTGTTTTGTCTAACTATTAACGGTTTATGAGATATTTAAATTATAAAAAAAATATGCGAAGAAATATCAAAATTATTTTAATCTCAGTTATTGATTTCTTTTTATATGGATGGTGAAGATTAGTCATTTGGTATATGAAAAAAAGTTTGGTTTATAAAATAACTCCCCACTAATATGTTTACTTTTGTACTCAAAGTTTATTGATTGACCATTGCGATACATGAGGATCCTCTTTGAAAGTCGATCTGTTAAATTGTTAATTTGATTATATGCTTAAGTTTCGTTTATTACTATTATATGATTGAAAACGTTTTAATCGATACCAGATTTTCAACAACTTCAAAATATAACCTTTGACGAGCTAATGTGTGTTCTGGCATGGAGCTAATGTGAATGAGAATTGAGGCATTTGAATAAGTTCGAGGGTAGAAATGACATTTGGTTTTATCCCACATGGGTGAGTGAACAAATACAGGATGAATTTATAAGTAGGGAAAATTGTCCAGAAATGCATCTAACTTGCCACCTTTTGCTTTGGTATACCATGAACTTTTTTTTTCCTATTGTATACACGAACTTTCTTAATCTTCCTATTGTATACACGAACTTTCTTAATCTTCCTATTGTATACATGAATCTGACGTGGCATTGAGTTAATTACATAAATTTACATGAATCGTCCCTGTGGCTCAAAACAATTATACCATTCGTCCTTGAAACAATTACATAAAAGGTCCTTGTAGCTCAAGAGTTAAAATATTTGCATCGTTAGTCCTCATTGAGTTAAAATATTTGCATCGTTAGTTCTCATTGACTATTAAGTTAAAATATTTGCATCGTTAGTCCTCATTGAGTTAAAAACTTAAAATATTTACATCGTTAGTCCTCACTGCCACCCACCGCCACCCACCAACACCCACCACCTCCACCCACCACCACCACCACCACCACCACCCACCTCCACCTCTGCCACCCACCACCCACACCCACCACCACCCACCGCCACCACCCACCACCGCCACACCACCCATCACCACCACCATCACCACCGCATCCACCCACCATCACCACCACCACCCACCGCTACCACCACCAACCCACCACCGCCACCACTACCCACCACCACCACCAACCAGTAATTATTATTGTTTTTTTCTTCTAAAACATTCCTGGTTACCTAGTTTGATATGGAGTGAAACTAATCACTAGGACTCCTTCCATCCCTGAATAAATGAAATAATTTAAGGTCAAAGTCGAAACAAAATGACTTTAAAAGTCAATAGTGGGCGGAGGGAGTATAAGTTTGTTTAAGCTTTGTATGATACTAGACTTAAGCAAATAAACTTACTTGTCAAACAATCAAAACCATAGCTAACAAAAAACAGTAAAAGTAAATAAAATATACCAATCTAAAAACAAAGATAAGCTTAAATCATTCAACCACACAGACTAGAAATTCTATAAATTAATACTCATGAAACCATGGTTGTGGGTAGTGGTGGTGGTGGTGGTGGTGGGTTGGTGGTGGTAGCGGTGGGTGGTGGTGGTGATGGTGGGTGGTGGTGGGTGGATGCGGTGGTGATGATGGTGTTGGTGGTGGTGATGGGTGGTGTTGGCAGTGGTGGGTGGTGGCGGTGGGTGTTGGTAGGTGGTGGTGGGTGGTGGTTGCGGTAGGTGGTGGGTGTGGGTGGTGGGTGGCGGAGGTGGAGGTGGGTGGTGGTGGTGGTGGGTAGTGGTGGCGGTGGTGGGTTGGTGGTGGTATCGGTGGGTGGTGGTGGTGATGGTGGGTGGTGGTGGGTGGATGCGGTGGTGATGGTCGTGTTGGTGGTGATGATGGGTGGTGGTGGCGGTGGGTGTTGGTAGGTGGTGGGTGGCGGAGGTGGAGGTGGGTGGTGGTGGTAGGTGGTGGTGGCGGTGGTGGGTGGAGGTGGTGGTGGTGGTGGGTATTGGTGGGTGGTGGTGGTGGGCAGCGGTGGTGGTGGTGGGCGGTGGTGGGTAGCGGTGGTGGTGGCGGTGGGTGGCAGTGAGGACGAACGATGCAAATATTTTAACTCAATGAGGACTAACGATGCAAATATTTTAACTTAATAGTCAATGAGAACTAACGATGCAAATATTTTAACTCAATGAGGACTAACGATACAAATATTTTAACTCTTGAGCTACAGGGACCTTTTATGTAATTGTTTCAAGGACGAATGGTGTAATTGTTTTGAGCCACAGGGACAATTCATGTAAATTTATGTAATTAACTCCATGTCACGTCAGATTCATGTATACAATAGGAAGATTAAGAAAATCCGTGTATACAATAGGAAAAAAAAGTTCATGGTATACAAAAGCAAAAGATGACAAGTTAGATGCATTTCTGAACAATTTTCCCTCATAAGTAACACCATTGAGGCATTAACAAATACAAAAATTACTTGGTTGAAACTTGAAACAATTTCAACAAGCAGATGTTTGTATTTTTTGTCTATCCGATGCTATATTTGTTTTTAATTTGCTCTTTACAATTTATTAGATGCCATATTCAATTTCGCTGAGATCTTAACCACAAATAAAGCACTACACTTAATCATAATTCAAGGCTTCTTCAAGCGAAGTTATTAAATCACCCTCAGTTTAAGCCAAGATTCAAAATATTTGATTTAGAGAAATTAGTAAACTTTAATGTAATACTTAAAGCAAATTATTACAACAACATTTGATTATGCGTCATTTAAAACGTTTTTGAGGATGAAAAGTACATCTTTAGATTAAAAATAAAAAAGGTAAATTGTAAAAATGGTCACTAACGTATCAAGAAATTGCAAAAATAGGACCGAGTCATAAAGGCGTGCAAATTTGCTACTAATGTTTCGTAAAAATGCAAAAAGCCACCGAGAGCCATATTCCATTAGTTTGCTCGTTAAGTTCCACGTCATCAAGGGTAGTTTCTTCTTTTCATGGTGCATTTTTCCGGGAAACTTTTGGTATAAGTGTGACATTACCTCAATGGCTAATTTTGGAAAGTTATTCTCATGTTACCATATAAAATTGTCACAACGGCTTCACACACACAAGCAGAAACACACACACACTTAACAAAACATTTATCATTCCCTTTTTCGGTAACATGTCTCGCTGTCTAGATCTCGTCATTGCCTGTAACTCGTTTGTCATATCAAAAATGATGCTATCTCATTACCAGCGAGAGGCTGAGGAAGACATTCATCATGCACAAGAGTTGATGAGTAGGTGCCAAAAGCTGCCTAATATGCTAGGTGTTAGGGGGAACCTGATTGCGGAGCTCCAACGCTTAAGGGGTTCGAGAGCTGCAAGGGTCAATGTGAACAAGCTTAGGAGGATTCAGTCGGCTGATATGAGAAAGATGAGGGGGTTAATGAGGATGCTTAGGCAAACAAACGAAAGCATTGTTTCCAAGATTAAGTTTGTTGTGAGGCAAACGTACATGTGAAGGAGTTAGGTGTTGGAGGCTGTGATGGGTTCTTTTGTTGTGTTTGTTGTGTATGATGAATGTAGGTAGTAGGTGGTTGGGCACTTGTGGAGTTGTGGTTTCTTTTATTGGTTTTGGTGCCACTGTGACGTTGTAGTATCGTAAGCTAGGTAGATGTAGGTGATGATGTAGGTAGGGGTTGTGGTTTCCTCTAAGGTTATAAATGTATCCCTAAGGTTTATGAATGGAAGGGGTTGTTTGATCCCGTTTATCTTGATATACAGTGTTCGATTCCTATCACAAACACAAACATAAAACAGACAAAATTGTAACCATAATACAATAAACAAGCACATAATTGTAAATGCTACTAATCAAAGCATTAGACAAATTACATAAGTAAATACAACCAAATTAAAGTGTTTTTGTTTCTACACGTTACATATTCCGGATGACCCAACAGGTCTAACGAGCTACTGGATGACCAAATTACATAAGTAAATACAACCAGATGAATAGATTAACCCATATGTCAATCTTCAAAACCTTCTACTGGATGACCCAACAGGTGATCAACGACACCTGCACAGTCAAAATATGCAATGAAATTAGGTTACTATAATAGGCAATGCAATGTATCCAAAATATTTGCTAAATAATTCATTAGACTCACCTAATCAAAATAACACCACATTGTTACCCATTGATCTTGGTGCCCTTAGACCCAATACTTCCACACTCACTGAACCAACACATGCTGACTTCTTCATAGAATCACCGTCTCTAATGACAATATCAGTCGGTTTGTTCCTGTTAACAACATCAGCCTCATCAACCATCTTTCCTTTTCCCTTATCCACATACCTCTTCACCCTCTTTTTATGCTTCTCGAATTCTGGTTGTGAAGCATCAACATCATTCACTTTCCTATAAGTTTTTGAAGTGCTAGTCCTAAAAGGAGTTAAAGTAATAGAGCACCGCAAGCTAGCATCTTCTTCTACCCATCCGATAACCTCCCCACCATCGCCCTCTGCATCAATGTTGTTTAAATAGTAGGGAGATAACATCTGTTTTGTGTGAGCAACAAACAACTCTACAAAACTGGCACGACAACCTAGCTTAATCATTGTATGCACATCATTGTGTGTGAATCAGCTTCAAACCTTCTTCTAATGACTTGCCGGGCAAACAAAAGAACACAGCCCATTTTTCTTCCTTAATGTGTGAAAACATATCATCCAAACCAAGGCTAAAGATTTCTCTATCAGATGTAGTCTAGAAACATTCCCTTGTACATACCTTAATGGACAAAATTCAAAGACTCCATTATTGTGCATGTTGAACACAACTTCACCCTCATAAGTAACTAAACCTGCCACCGTTTAAGTTCAAATGTCAATAGTCAACTAAAGTAACACCCTATTCACATTTATCATTTTAAATCAAACTTCAAGTCTAACGAGCTACTACAGCTGCTACAACAAGTGCAGACTGAAGTATGCAGTTTTCTATATCTCACCACATTGAAACTTCAATGAAACAGTTATGTAGACAAGTGCACACTGAAGTATGCAGGCTCAAATGAAGCAGAGCAATGCAGTGTTCTATATCTCACCACATTGAAACAAATTATACAAGTACAGTTGTAGTTTGGTTAATAAGTCAATGTGGTTTATATGGAAACCAATTATACAAGACAAAGCAAAGAATTCCATCATAACACCTTAAAATTATACAACTGCAATTCATTAGTACACATTAACAAATCAGGAAACATTAACCAATCAGGACACATTAACATAAGCAAATTAACAAATCACAAAACATTAAGCAATGAGGACACAAACATTAACCAATGAGGACACATTAACATAAGCAAATTAACAAATCAGGAAACATTAACCAATCAGGACACATTAACATAGCATCGAACATAAGCAAATTAAAAATGTCTCAAATATATGAAGTATACTACATTAACATACCAATATCCGTATGCTCCTCCTTCCCCTTCCTCTTCCTCCCACTCCCAACTGGCCTTCCCCTATTTCTTTTTTATGTACTTCTAGTCGGATGACTCCCCTCCTTCTTCTTCCCACTCCCTACAGGCCTTCCCCTCTTCCTTTTTGGTGACATTGTACTCAGTTTATCGTTTGGTACTGAAAAAGTTACTTTCTTTTTGGGCCTTCCCCTCCCTCTTTTTGTCTCTGCAACAACCTCATTGGAGCAACCGCTAACACTTCCAATGGTAGGAATAGATATCGCACCACTACCTTCCACATTTGATTCGTTGAAAGTTTTGTTCCACAACCATTGAAGAATAACTTTTGTCATCTCTTTCCCTATGTTTGCATACGAACCATACTTGGCAATTACTTCATCACAAAATCTTTCCATAACTTCCTCAAAAACCTCATCATTTAATAAAACCTTGGACCACGACTTTTCGGATGATTCCTCCCCCCCCTAATCAACAAAGATTTTCCCTTATCATTATTCGCCATAACTTAGGTCCTTTGTTCCGATTTACGATTTTTTTTCTTTTATAAAGGTTAGGGTTTGACGGTTGATTATCTTCACAACTAATATGTAACTGGGTTGTTTTTGGGGATTTGATGTACTCTGAAAAAGGCACTCTAGTGATCTAGTAGCTTTAACTCAAGAATTTACATTGTTTGCAAATATAGTCCTTCAATTATAATTGGCGGGAGAGAAAATGCACCACGAAAAGATGAAACTACCCTCGATGACGTGGAACTTAACGAGCAAACTAACAGAATATGGCTCTCGGTGGCTATTTTGCATTTTGCGAAACGTTAGTGGCAAGTTTGCACGCCTTTATGACTCGGTCCCATTTTTGCAATTTCGTGATACGTTAGTAACCATTTTTACAATTTACCCAAATAAACCCCCCCCCCCCCCCCCCTCCCCCAAATTACAAAATTTAGATAGTATTTACAGTCATTTTTATGCAAATACAATTACAAAAAGTTATGCATCAAGAAGTACACATCAAATTCACGATTCGCAAAATTATTGTCATGCAAACGTATACAGAAAAGCATTTTTCGTTGTCCTTCCCACCACCGAAACGCGCAGTTGCCTGCTATTTCATATGGAGTGGCTTATAGGAGGTGTGCACTTTGAGCAGCTATTAACTCATTTGACAAGTTTTCATGCAAGACCTTATTTTTGTTGAAAACCATGAAATTACCCAAAGTGTTAATTGGGATCCTATGAACGAATAAGCAAGTATTCCCACTATGCATATTTTAATTGGGATCCTATGAACGAATTTTAAGCAGAAACAAGAAATTACTAAAATTAAACTTATTACTAGGGGAGGCAATCGAGTCGTGTTCGTGTTGACCTATTCGGGTTCGCGTGTTGGTGGGTTGGTATAACCTCTACCCAAACACGACCAATTTATTAATCGTGTCAAGAAACTCAACCCTAACCCACACCTGCATAACACGTGTAACCTATTTTTGACCCGTTTAACCTGTTTAAATAAATATATCAGGTAGTGAATAAGGTTTGTGGTTTGTAGATTTAACTAGTTTAAATGCAGATATGATATAAGGATTTAAAATATGATAAAACTAACAGAGAAATAACTATACAACAATTTTCTGATTTATAAGCGTCAATTTATATGATATATGAGGCATAAGCGTAATTCAATTGTATTATGTACATAACACAATACATTTAATCCACATCCAACATAAAAAGGCATGTTATATATTTTATTTTTAGAGTCTTATATACTTAAACGGGTTCATGGGTTGACCTGTTTAATATTTACTCAACCTAAACACAACCCATTTATTAAACGGGTTAGACGGGTTGACCTGTTTTTGACCAAAACCTATTTATCCTCAACCCAAACCTGTTTAACTTCGTGTCGGGTTTGAGTCGTTTATCGTTTCATGTCGAGAATTGCCATCCCTACTTATTACCGAAACATGTGAGCCAGCTTCGAAAAGATAAATTGCCTAGAAGATTAGGCCGGAGTATGTAGGAACTATAAGTTAGCAACCTATCTGTGCTTCAGTTTCTAGTTAAGATCCTTTGAGCTTTGCATTAGTTATAAGTCCTGCTTGAATGGCCGACTGAGTTTATAAAAGAAACAAACATCCTTAAGAGAAAAACATTTTCATAGTGCTCTTAATAAACAGCAGTTTCACTTGATCAAGAAATGATGTGCCCATATGCATTAACTGAAGTGCCCAGAAGCTAAACAACATACTGGTGAAACAACTAAGAGAGCAAAATAATAAAAAACAAGAATGTAGAATAGTTGCTACTCAAAGGATGAATTTCTAACAAAGCTATAGCCTTTACCTGTTTTGTTCATGTAGAAAATACATCACAAACCTCAATGTCACGAAGTTATTCCTTCGACCCCGCGTGACGTCCTTAACCAGAAAAGGACTAGCCATTTGTCTCACGTATAATAGAGATTCACTGGTTTCGTCCTGCCTTGAACTCATAAAGGGAGCGACCCCAACTCTCTACCTGTATGGTGCCATGTCCCGTCCTCTACTCGTAGCACGTACTACACCTTTACCGTTTGGGTCCTCCAACAAGACCAACACGATAAACCAGGAACCCTCGCATTCAGCACGCTTCCAAGCTGAACCCGACCAAGAGAACCTTCTCACACATAGGTACCATTGGGACACAAGCTCTCTGATAAAATGAACTGAATCTATATTCGATACTTTTTTAGTTGCTCCATTCCAAACGTATTCTATACCTTTTTGTTGAAACGTTTTTCAAAGTAACGCTCTCAAGTCTCAACTCTACACTTTTAGTTTATGCGTCCAATCTTATTTGAATGCTTAACTCAATCTCTACTTAAAAAACATGCCTTCTTTTTTTTCTCACAATGTTATGTGATTAACCATTGTGATACACTAGCAGGGTACCCGCGCGATGCGGCGACGGGTACCCTGTGCATATATTTTACGACGAGCAAATGTTGTTTGGTTGCACGTTTTTCTAACAATAATGAATTAATCCCAATCTTGTGAATAACACATAACCCCAAAAATTATTCACTTTATCATTATGAACCTAAAAAATAACCATTAGCCAAGATTATACTAAAATTTTGCATAATAAAAAAAATTAGTCACAAATTCATCAATTTCATTAGCCAAAATTCTGCCTGGTTATAATATACAAATATAGGCCCACACCAGTACAATAATCTAATGCTTGGCCCAATAAAAGTCCATACTACCTGATCCAAATACAACCAACTACTATAATCCCTAATCTCATTCACTTACTCAACCCTAATCTTCTCAGTTCATCCGCCCTATCTAACTATCCTCTCAACACAAAAATACACGTCTTCTTATTACTTCATTCCACCCTTATATCCCCATTTCAGTCACAACCACTCAAATCAAATCACACAAAGCATCACAACCCTTTTCTCCTTATTACTTCATTCGATCATTAACCTCGAAACTGTCACACTTAATATCATTTTTGAACACAAACACGAACAACTCCTACATTTTATTCGAGTAATCGAGTAGTGATTGGTGAGTCCATGTTTGTTGTTATAAAAACGAAGTGTATAGGTTTATGGTTGCTGGTCATATTTATGGTAATTTTGCTAAAAATTTTGGATAGTTATTTGATTTTCACTATTACAAACATCACTTTTGAACGTAGTCCATCTTTTTTGCCAAACAAAAATTATGGAACTATTACAAATCCTGAAGTAATCACCATTTTGGTAAAGGTTTTTATAGTGATATTTATTGTTTAAACTTGACTTAATAACATTGCTGGTGATTATTGAGTTATGTGATAAGCAACAATATTTTTATTTTTATAATGCCAAGTCCATGTTTGTTGTTATCAAAACGATATGGTTTGGTTTATGTTTGTTGATTTGTTTCTCAAATTTATGTTTTAGTATTTTTCTTAGCTTAGTAGCTTGATTAGATTGTACATTGTGATTAAATGGCTATATTTTTTGATGAAGGGGTGAATTAAATATTGTATTAATTGTATGTTTTAAATATTGGTTTTTTAGTTGTATTTGTGCTTCAAATAATTGTAAATTATGTTTTTTAACTTGTATTTACTTAAAAATCTATTTTAGAAAATCTTAAAAAAATTAATAGGAGGGAACTGTCAATGTGCATTATAAATAGTATAGATAAGGATCCCTTTGAAAATCGATCTGTTAAATTGTTAATTTGATCATATGCTTAAGTTTCCTTTACTGCTACTAGCAGTTACCCGCGCGTTGCGTCGCCGGGTATCCTGTGAATAAAATTTTATGTGAGTAATGTATCTGATTATATGTTCTTCATGACGAATGATGATAATATTATAGAGTTAAGAGGTATTCACCTATTATTTCTTACGATGATACATATATTAAGGAGCATTTAATGAAACGAAAACATGAATATGAGAAAGGTTGCATATACAACCAATGTTTTGATACCAAAAATCGGGAACCATTTGGGAAAGTAGTTCGTTATACAGTCCAGTTTTAAAAACCATGTATGCAAGATAAAAGAAAAGTTATATTAATTGTATGAAGTTTTTAATGTTTGATTAGCTTGTACAATTAAGTATACTAACATGTACCTTTTAGGTAGGGTTTTTTTTTTTTTTTTTTTTTTTTTACATTAAATGGGGGGTTGAAAAGTTAAATAGTTAAATATTTATTGCATTAGATGGTTGTCCTAATAGCTTTGCTAATTGTATTTGCTTAAATTCTATTTTAGAAAGTTTTAACATTTATTAGGAGAGAGGGTGTTAAATGCTTTATAAGTAGTATAGATTATATGATTGAAACCGTTTTAATCGATACCACATTTTCAACTACTTCAAAACACAACCTTTAACCAGCTAATGTGAATGAGAATTGAGTCATTCGAAATAAAAGTTTGATGATAGAAATGACATTTGGTTTTATCCCACATGGGTGGTGAGTGAACAAATACAGGATGAATTTATAAGTAACACCATTGAGGCATTAACAAGTACAACATGTCTTTTTGAAGCAATTTCAACAAGTAGATGTTTGTATTTTTTGTCTATCCGATTGCTATATTTGTTTTAATTTGCTATGTACAATTTATTGGATGCCATATTCAATTTGAGGGAGATCTTAACCACAAATAAAGCAATAGTGTTTCTTTTTCTCTTAAATTCTCTTAATGCTAAAGAAAGTGGTGGGCTCAATCATTATTTTAATGTTACTTTTTTGTTAAATAGTCTATATCTACAAGTTAAATAAAATCATCCACTCCCCATTAAGAGACATTAAGGGAGGGGGGCTTACATGGACTCTTAGCTAACAAAAAAAATAAACATCCCCTTAATCTTAGGGCATCAGCTATGGTAAAATATTATAAAGCTTTTTAAATTAATTTTTCATACCACATCAAGAAGTTTTAGATCTTTTGAGTTAATAAACATATATTTACTATGCCATAAACATCTTAAAGCTTTATAATTGTTTCTTAGAACACATGCATTAAATGTCTTGAGATTATGAAGAGGTCTAGTATTTTGGACCTTTTCATGCCACATGTGTATAAAATAAAACTCCACTATGGCTAATATAAAACATAAACCTTTTCAAGTTTTTTAGACCTATTCTTAGACCTCTTATAGTGGATGCTCTAAATTCAAGGCTTCAAACGAAAGAATTAAATCACCCTCAATTTAAGCCAAGATTCAAAATATTTGATTTAGAGAAATTAGTAAACTTTAATGTAAATAGTGAAAGCAAATTATCAAGATCAACAACATTTGATTATGCTTCATTTAAAACTTTTTTGAGCATGAAAAATACATCTTTAGATTAACAAAAATGATAGATTAAAGATATAAGATTATTTGAGGACCAAACTTTTTTTACATACCATGGGAGTAATCTTCATCCTTCATCTTTATTTGATCTAATAGATAAGATTAATCCCAACAATTTAAAAAACTCACTTTCATCTTCTTTTTTTTTCAAATATTAATATCTTTCAAACCGTTAATCGTTAAGCGAAAAAAAATATACCGTTACGACGAGCATTTAATTATCTTTCTATAGATAGGCACTTTGATATATTTTCGACAAAAAATTTTTTTCGTTTTTTTCACGTTTTTTTTCGTGGCCGAAAAAATCATATATCATATATCATATACGATATGTAATATCATATATGATTTTTTCGGCCATGAAAAAAAACGTGAAAAAAACGATTTTTTTTCGAAAGTATATCAAAGTGTCCATCTATAGAAAGATAATTAAATGCTCGTCGCGATGGTGTAATTATTTTCGCTTAAAGATTAACGGTTTAAGATATATTTAAATTATAAAAAATTGGTGAAATATTAAAATGCTTTTAATCTCAACCATTTATTTTTAGATGGATGATGAGAATGAGTAAAAAGAGTTTGGTATCTAATATAACTCTCCTCTAAATTAAAAATAAGAAACTTCCGCCCCTAAATTACACAATTTAGATAGTATTTAGTCATTTTTATGCAAATACAATTACAAAAAGTTATGTATCAAGAAGTACACATCAAATTCACGATTCGCAAAATTATTGTCACGCAAATATATACCGAAGAGCATTTTTCATGCTCCTTCCAGCAACCAAAACGTGCAGTTGCCTGCTATTTCATATGGAGTGGCTTAGGAGGTGTGCACTTTGAGCGGCTGTTAGCTCATTTGACAAGTTTTCATGCAAGACCTTATTTTTGTTGAAAACCATGAAATTACCCAAAGTGTTAATTGGGATCCTATGAACGAACTATAAGCAAGTATTCCCACTATGTGTATTTAATTGGGATCCTATGAACGAATTTTAAGCAGAAACAAGAAATTACTAAAATTAAACTTATTACTGAAACATGTGAGCCATCTTCGAAAAGATAAATTGCCTAGAAGATTAGGCCGGAGTATGTAGGAACCATAAGTTAGCAACGTATATGTGCTTCAGTTTCCGGTTAAGATCCTTTGAGCTTTGCATTAGTTAAAAGTCCTGCTAGAATGGCCGACTGAGTTTATAAAAGAAACAAACACCCTTAAGAGAAAAACCTTTTCATAGTGTTCTTCAATATCAAAACAGCAATTTCACTTGATCAAGAACTGATATGCCCATATGCATTAACTGAAGTGCCCAGGAGTTAAACAACATACTGTGAAGACTTGAAACACCTAAGAGAAAAAAAAAATCATAAAAACAAGAATATAGAATAGTTGCTACTCAAAGAATGAACTTCTAACAAAGCTATAGACTTTACCTATTTTGTTCATGTAGAAAATACATCACAAACCTCAATGTCACGGAGTTATTCCTTCGAACCCACTTGATGTCCTTAACCAGATAAGGACCAGCCATCCGTTCCGCGTATAATAGAGGTTCACTGGTTTCGTCCTGCCTTGGACTCATAAAGGGAGCGACCCCAACTTCCTATCAGTGTGGTGCCATGTCCCGTTCTCTACTCGTAGCAAGTACTACACCTTTACTGTTGGGGTACTCCAACAAGACCAACATAATAAACCAGGAACCCTTTCATTCAGCACACTTTCAAGTTGAACCCGACCCTTTAGGTTCTTAAACCCACAACCATGTGGTTAGAAAACATTCTCACACATATGTACCATTAGGGCACAAGTCTCTGATAAAATGAACCGAACGCATATTCTATACTTTTTTTAGTTGCTCCATTCCAAACGTATTCTGTACCTTTTTGTTGAATCTTTTTTCAAAGTTATACTCTCAAGTCTCAACTCAACACTTTACACTTTTAGTTTACACGTCCAACCTTATTTGAATGCTTAACTCACTTTTCGAAATTCAGATTATATAAAACTCCAAAAAGATCTACTCCTTACTCAAGTCTCCAGTGAAGACCAAGCAAAACTTCATTTATTTCGTCTTCTTTATTATTTTTATTTAGATTTTATGAATTCTTCTTTGTTTCCCACAATGTTATGTGCTTATTAGTTTTTAATTGTATATGAAACAACGTAGAATTTACACTACTATAATTATTAGAGTTTGGTGCATTCAAATAATAAGTAAACATTATCAAATAATTTCGTGTCAACGAGTATTTTGTTTTTGTAGCTTTTGAAACTCGACGTTTGATAATTAAGAAACTGCAGTGAAGTGTGGCTTCAACTACACTCATTTAACCTTTTCGATTAATCGAATAAAACTTGTATATTAACTACTACCAACTTCAACTTCAACTTGCAACTAGAGTCACGAAACATATATGAAACCGTTAAGCAATTGTGAACACACCCCTACCACTTCTTGCTGAACTTGTCTCAATCAAAATTCACATGGGTCATGATTGATGTCAACATCAATGCCAATTCATACTGGATCAGTCTTGAGGCACTTGAAAACAACCCCTATTTATGGTCATAATGAAGCTATTCATACATATCAGAGTTTTCTATACGTTTTGAGCTCATTTTTTTATATAGGATCCACTCTTCTTGTGTTTATCAGGTTTTCAAGATCGGGATCCTACCCAAGATCGTTTTCGTCTTTGCAAGATCGTGATCGTAAGATCGGATCGGGATCGTAAGATCCTACTCTAATGTTATTTCTTAATAAATATTATGAATGTTTCATAGAAATATTGTCCTAAATTATGATTACGAAGTGTTTAAAAAGATTAACATGTTATTTGAATTTTACAAAAAAACAACCCATAAATTTATAGTTTTTTAGTTTGTAATCCGATAAAAGTAAGATTGAATAGGATTAGATCTTAAGATCGTATGGTCAAGATCGGGATCCTATAATATCTTAAGCTTGCAAAGATCCTATGTAGGATCCGGATCGTTTTTGCTTTGCAGTATCGTAAAATTGTAGGATCCTAAGATCAGGATCGGGATCCTGACAACTATACTTTATAAATCTCAGCCTTTCCAAAAAAATAAAAAATCATTCTTATAGTCATTATATAAGTTGCATTTGTTTATCAATAAAATGATATTACTCGTATTCTTGAAGTAATGAAGACAAACATGTTACGAAATGATAACTTTAGGGCCATCTCAAGGTGTCAAAAAGGACTAAAACGAATTTTTTTTTATTTGAGGTTTTATAACTACAATACTATAGAAGATACTTCTTACCATCTTTTCAGTGAAACTTTCATTTTTTGAGCTTTTTGAGTGTGAATGCCTCAATAAAGCTTGCATATTAAATGTCTCCAACCCGTACTATTGTATAAGCCTACTTTTTTTTAACGGCTGAGATATTATTAAGCTAGCAAGAAGCTAGCACGGTAATTCTTATAAAGGTTGTGACCTAAAGTTGTAGCTTTACAGTTAAGACGACCTTTGGAAACTTATTCAAAAAATTGCAAAAGTTACACAATACTCGAAACTTTAAGCGGTTTAATCTAGAAAAAATGTTAGTTCTTTCTCAATGATGCTCTTATCATTAAGAGTACACAATCTTTTAAATCCAACCTACAAGTTTTATGGTAGTTTTTCTATCAGTAAAAGGATATTGTTCATAATTTCATATGCTAGTCAAAAAGTTAAATGTGTTGGAAAATGTTGAACTTTTGCCAAAAAGTCGCAAAGATTGACCAAAAGTTAAATAAAAGAGACTATACAATAATTGTTGCATAAGGTAGTTGGGCTTAATTGCCTATATGGTCCTGCCCAACTTCAACTTTTATGCACACATTAATGTTGTTGGGGTAGAGATATATGCTACTTACAACTAAGTCTTCATGAGTATATTATCGAGCTTTATTGTGGATCATGTAATATTTTATTAGACAGTTTTGAAGTACTCTGAAGTCTAAAGAACATGTCAACATGGTGGTTTTATATTGAGTTAATAGAATAGTACAATAATGTGAGCAACTTAATGATCTCTGATCTGTTATCATCATAAATGGAAGTTATTATCTGCACTCCAATGCAAATAAGGATAGAAGCATTAGACCACAACCACAATCACCCAACCAACCGATTTGGTGACCACGTCCCCCCATCTGCAAAATCAAGTATAGACGAACTTGGCTTGAGAATCAAGTATGTATATATATATATATATATATATATATATATATATATATATATATATATATATATATATATATATATATATATTAACTACTTATAATGTAGATTTAGTCAAAGGGGAAAAGTGGAAAACTGAATTTTCAGTCAATCCCCATTTTGCCCTTCTATACTACAAGGGTGAGAGAAAATGAATTGTGTAATTAATGCTCTTATTAAAACACCCCATAACTTAAAATTACAATAATTTATTCATATGGTACAACCAATTAAAAGCATCTATATCAAATTAAAAACAATCAATTAAAACACCCTTACTATAAAAAGTACAATAAAATTTTCACAATATACAATTTAAACAAGCTACAACATAATATAAAATATAAAATAATTAAACACACTAATTAATGTTATTTTTAAAACACCCTAAAATGAAAAGTATATGCTATTATACACATTATACAAATTAATAAAACACACAAAATTTAATACAAGCTAACAAGTTGATGTTGCATATAGTTTTGAAAACTGGACCGGACCAACGGGTTCAACTGGGAAAAACATATAGTTTTGAAAACTGGACACGACGGGTTCAGTTATTAAAAGCATGACTCGGTTTAAATCGACCCATTTTTCGACCGGAACAATTCAACCGGGTTTCAAAACATTATGTTGACATGAGCTTAAGTATCAAAGTCAATAAGTCAACAAAGTCAATAAGTCAATAAGTCAACACATTTAATCCCTAAATCTTCACACTTTTATTAGAGGTGGCAAAACGGGCGGGCACGGGCACGGGCTAAAATGGCACGGGTTAAAACGGGCACGGGCTAAACGGACAAATTATAAATCGGGCCAAACGGGCACGGGCTAAAACGAGCAAATTATAATTCAACTATTAAAAACATTCGGAACAGTCCTAAAAACCCCTTTAATTCATCTTGTAAAAAAAAAATCAAGCATCTAAGTTTTAACTATATTTAATTATTTTTTCTTTAAAAAAAATAGAGTATTAATTGAATAAAAATGCAACTAATTAAATATATCTATCAATTAATTAGAGTATTAAATAATTATGCATAAAATAGTTAATAAATGAGATAAATTAAAATTAAAATAGTTGAAATGTTTTATAGTTACCAGTGACAAGTGAATTTGTCGGAAAAAAATGAGAGTAATTGCTTGAAAGTTGAATTGTGTGATTCGAAAGCCCATCTAATAATATTTGTTTTTATCTTTTGTCTGTAAGAGCCCATCAAATAAATGCAAGGGGGCAAAAAACGGCCCACACTTTTAAAAAAGTGTCAAAAATCGCCCAAAAATTACAAATTGGGCAAGATTTGCCACCCCTAACTTTTATTATTTTTCATTTATGACCCATAAACTTTCTTTTATCACTAAACAACCTGACGTAATAAAATCCCGTTGCTACGCACGGGTATTCGTCTAGTATATATATATATATATATATATATATATATATATATATATATATATATATATATATATATATATATATACATACATATATATATATATATATATATATATATATATATATATATATATATATATATATATATATATATATATATATATATATATATATATATATATATAGGGTAAGGTTCTAGAGAAAAGTCCACTTTGGTAGAAAAGTGAGAAAAAAAGTTATTAGGGGTTAATTTGAAATATCTCAAACTTCAGGGGTCTGTCTTGAAACATGCCCCCCACCCCCCCCCCCCCCCCCCCCCCGCCGAAAAAAAAAAATTCCCGCCAAAAAAAAATTTTTTTTTTTGGCAAAAAAAAAATTTTTTTTTTTTTTTTTGCCAAAAATTTTCCCGCCAAAAATTATAACCCAGATGCACCTTTTTTTAAGTGCATCTGGGTTATAAAAATTGGTGCATCATGGTTATAACTGAGATGCACCAATTTTTATACTGAGATGCACTAAAAAAAAAGGTGCTCTGGGTTATAAAAATTGGTGCATCATAGTTATAACTGAGATGCACCAATTTTTATAACTGAGATGCACTAAAAAAAAGGTGCATCTGGTTATAAATTTTTGGCGGGGAAAATTTTTGGCCCAAAAAATAAAATTTTTTTTTTGCCTCGAAAAAAATTTTTTTTTGGCGGGAAAAAAAAATTTTCGGCGGGGGGGGGGGGGGGGGGGGGGGGTGGGGGGGTGCGTGGGTGGGTGGGGGGGTAGGGTGCAAATTTACAAAAACTCCTTAAAGAATGAAGGAAAATACAATTAGGTCCCTGTAGTTTGGTGTGCAAAAAAGGAGGGGCTGATTTGTATATTTTTCTCACTTTTCTACCAAAGTGGACTTTTTTCATGAACCCACCTCTATATATATATATATATATATATATATATATATATATATATATATATATATATATATATATATAAAGGTGGGTTCATGAAAAAAGTCCACTTTGGTAGAAAAGTGTACAAATCAACCCATCCTTTTTTTCACACCAAACTACAGGGACCTAATTGTATTTTCCTTCATTCTTTAAGGAGTTTTTTGCAAATTTGCACCCTACCCCCCCCACCCCCCACCCACCCACCCACCCCCCCCCCCCCCCCGCCGAAAAAAAAAAAAATTTTTCCCGCCAAAAAAAATTTTTTTTTTGGGCCAAAAAAAATTTTTTTTTTTTTTTGGGCCAAAAATTTTCCCGCCAAAATTTTATAACCCAGATGCACCTTTTTTTTTTAGTGCATCTCAGTTATAAAAATTGGTGCATCTCAGTTATAACTATGATGCACCAATTTTTATAACCCAGATGCACTTTTTTTTTTTTTAGTGCATCTCAGTATAAAAATTGGTGCATCTCAGTTATAACTATGATGCACCAATTTTTATAACCCAGATGCACTAAAATTTTTGGCCCAAAAAAAAAATTTTTTTTTTTTTTGCCCCAAAAAAAAATTTTTTTTTGGCGGGAAAAAAATTTTTTTTTTCGGCGGGTGGGGTGGGGGGTGGGGGGGTGGGGTGGGGGGGTGGGTGGGTGGTGGGGGCATGTTTCAAGACAGACCCCTGAAGTTTGAGATATTTCAAATTAACCCCTAATAACTTTTTTTCTCACTTTTCTATCAAAGTGGACTTTTCTCTAGAACCTTACCCTATATATATATATATATATATATATATATATATATATATATATATATATATATATATATATATATATATATATATATTTTGATACTTTGATGATTTATATTCTTCTTGTAGTCTTGGATCTCAAAAGGGACGTTTAATAAGCTATGTTTTTTAATAAGTTTAGATGACTGTTAAATATATCTACTAATAACTTAACATAACTTGATAGATACTTAAGTAATAATATAACAAATGTAAGCTTAATAAAAAAAACAGGTTCACGGATATTTTGAAAGGTTTATCCGCGAGTATTTTTAAACGGGTGTGACGGGTTTACCCACGATAAGCATACATTACCCGCCTATAACAATGTATTGTGTTTGTGTGTGTGAGGTTTTTTTTTTATTTTATTTATTTAGGGTATGTTTTTTGTTGTGGTTGCTATTGTCTTACTACTTGTTTATGGTCTGTGTGGTCATTTTTTCACCCACGACCCACCCGTGGGTAAAAAATGAATGTGTTACCCACCCATCACAGTGCAGGTACCCGCTGGTTATGGGTTTTTTCTCACCCGTTGACATTCTTACAACCGACTATAACAATGTATTGTGTTTGTGTGTGAGGTTTTTTTTATTTTATTTATTTAGGGTATGTTTTTTGTTGTGGTTGCTATTGTCTTACTACTTGTTTATGGTCTGTGTGGTCATGTAGCATCATTCTTACAGGAAGTCAAAACATTTTACCACTTTTGCCTAAAAGATAATACGAACTGATTCGTTCTCAGAAATGGGATATCTTGTCTCTTGTATGATGCATTGATGATTGATGCCCATGTGAACATTGTGGTAGGGCTTTCTACAGAGTGTGTTACCCTTTTATGTTGAGCATACGAGCTTTCATGAGAAGGTTCTATGCTAGAAGCACAAAAAAAGAACCCCTTTTCTCATGCAACATGTTTATCTATTAGGAAGAAAAATTGGTTTCAACAGGCACAAACCTTACTAATACAAATTTTGTGCGCGAGACATGAGGACTGACCAAGCTAGAGACAATGCAAGTGTTAGAGACAATGTAAGTGTTAACGATGTTTCCTTGCATATGAAATCATTGCTTATGGTGTGTTTGAGATTTGCAGGCTGTACAAACTTTAAACAACAATTAATAAAATAGTGATCTTGCTTTACAGGTTTTTGTTGTTCATAATCTACTTATGAAAACATGTACTCCGTATTGATAGTTGACTTTGATAAATTTGATCTTTCAAGTCTAATGCAGCATGAATTCTTTTTTATATTTTTTTTATTTCATCTTGTCCCTAGAATAATAAGATACATTGTTCATCATCCTTTGCTTTTGTTACGAAAGAAAATGATAACGCTATGTATGAAAACGTAGGAAAAGGTATTGTTACGCACATGACGATACATGAACCTGATACAGTTCTATTATAAGTCATTTATCAGGTTCAAGATAAATGTTACAAACCAACTAGTACGAACGAGCCTTTGTGTAGCTTTATCTGGGTGAAATTAATGTTACAAAATACAAACCAACTCATTGCGGGTTCAAGTCCCTTCATAAACAAATGTGAGGTACATCTGGGCGTGTGAGAGTGCATAGTTTAGGTGTGTGGAAGTTCGCCTTGAAAAAAGATAAGTCGCGACTACTCGACTAGTATCTATTGCTTTGATTCGCAAACTCGTACCTTCAAACAACTTGAAGGCTTCTAATCCATGCATTGCTATGAGATTAAGTAGATGAAGCACACCCTCTAAGATGAGTCTACTTGATTTCCTAATATATATGAATCTGTCTTGTATAATCAATCACGGGAAACAGATGAGGTTTTTCATTTTCAAGTTACCCGGAGAGAGTAAACTTTTTTGACTCAAATGTACGTGACCCCTACATAGATCGTTTTATTATGAGTCATGCTACGCAACTATTTTATTGCTGGAGTCACAAACTCATAAAACCAAAGCCAACCTCAAGTTAATACTAATAAAAACTCTCACCAAACATACTCAATATACCAACATTGATAATGCTAGCTTAGAGGCAACCCACATGTGTCATCTTATATTTTATCAAGAAAAATGAAAAGATAAAACTACAACCCATATCACTTGTACTTGGACCTACCCATTTATGTTGGTGCAAAGTGTAAACACACCCAATGTTGACCAAAGCAAGATATTAAATAGAAGATGCAAGAAGCAGTACACTACTAGAGTTCATCTATCCATAAATAAGAAAACTATCTACCAAAATGACTTAATTAGTATAATATTTGCTACTAGACTAGTAATAATTAATCTATTGGGTCAATTTTTTATTTGCTCACACCACCTAATCCATGAAGTTTGTGCACCTCCTTCTGCAGGACATAGTACTTTTTAAGTATTTTACATCACAATCATAAACATAAAATATGATACTCAACCAATCCACAAGGACTTAAGTTATTATTGGATTCAGCTACATAAGCAGTTTTGTTTAATCACTAATTCAAATCTAACAAATTATGTTATCAATATCTAAGTCTGTCGACTTAGCCTTCTGGCTATCCATTGACCACTACGAAGATGCTAACACCAGCAAGACATGACCACTAAGAAGATGATAGCATTACAGAGCGCAACTTAGAGATTCTAGCATGCAAGCTATGATCAAAAACACCCTCTCATTCACATGAAGCAAACAAATTTCACGTGTCATGACGAGACTCTAGAAGGAACAAAACATACTTATAGAATCAAAACCAACATCTCATGCAGTCATGCTCATGCCACAATACACATTAGACACGTTCACATCTCAAAAGCTTACCAAAAGTTTCTAGCCAATATATTCTATAATCACCAAAACAAATCACTTACAACATAGATTCCGATTATAACAATAATAATAACAAATAACCTCCTAATACTACTATATAACTAATTGATTATATCACCCACATTTCCAATCAAAAACCCCGTGATCATCATACTAATAGCGCTAAAGATGACAGTTAAAGCAATTACACGTCTTTGGAGTAAATGAACAAAAACCAAAAGGCCTATTAGGGATATTGCAATTGATAGCATAGCAACAAGGTGAAGGAACACAATACCCTCTACCACCACCGCCACCTGAGCAACAAGTACACAATGAGCAAATCTTGAAACTTCCTAATTTTCGGCGACCATCATTTAAAACCAACTTCATCATGGCATCTTTTCCGGGCTCTATCCATGGCACCATATTCATCTCCATTGTCGTTGCATTTTCCGGCGCTGGCATGTGTAACTCATTCGCCTGCAAATTTTACCCAAAATGATAAAAACAAATCAACCCACAAGAAATTTAAATGTCAAGATTGTTATTTTGTCTTTAAATTGCAATAAGCTTATAGAAACATTTAGGAGCGTTTAGCGTTTAACTTTGGGTTTAGAATATACTCGAATGCTTGTTTGGCAACAAGTATTTAGCTTTTGTATTGTGTTTTATACGCTCTTATTTGAAACGCTAACAAAAGAAGCGTTCAGCTATTGTTTAACTTCTACGCCACTTTAGACTCTATAATTACATAGTTTTGGTACCAAACAATTTTATAAAACAACCAGTTTGTTACCAAATACTTTCATATAAAAACTAGCTACACTTTCATAAAAAAAACTACTAGCTACTTTCACAATTTTATAAAACAACCATTTTGTTACCAAACACTTTCATATAAAAAGTAGCTACACTTTTATACTAAAACAACTAGCTACTTCTAGTGCCAAATATAGCCCATTTAGAGATTGAAATTGCCTTCAAATTTAAACTGACCCACAAAAAAACTAGGCAATAAAGATTGTTAATTACATTCAAAATTGTATAAAAATGAAAAATCAAATTGACCCACAAAAATTTGCATTGAAAAAAGTGTTAATTTGCCTTCAAAATTGTATAAAAATGAAAAATAAAACTGACCCACAAAGATTTTTAGTGTAAAAATGGCTAATTTGCATTGGAATTATAATAAAAATGAAAAATAAAAATGACCCACAAAAAATTGAGCTATAAAGATCAATAATTTAATGTGATTGGAGACTTACATCGGAAAACTGAACTCCGGCGAGGATTCCGACGAGTAGGAAGAAGAGGGAGCAAAGAAACTTATGAAGAAACATTTTTTATTTATTTATTGGGGTTTAAGATGTTGTAATGATTTGTGAAATGACGGTTTGGTTTGATTGATGTGAAATTGTGAGTGAATGAATGAATGTGTATGTAGTTGTAGTTGTAGTTGTAGTTGAAGAAGGTGAAGGTGTTTGAGTTTGTGTACTTTGATGAGTGGCATAAATGGGAGTGAGTGTGGGTGTGTGCAATAATGTCAAACCTTATTAAACTCTTCTTTTTTCAAATAATTATCTGTAATGCATTTAGGTAAATATCTTTATAAATAAAAGTATTACAGTAATTTTTTTTTAACCAAATTACGAGAGTGAACATTATAGCGAGTGTTTTTACGGAATTGAACACTTTTTACATGTTTTACCAAACTGGCAAATATATGTTACAATCAAAATTTTCATCTTCCATTTGCCTAATATGATCGCCCGAATTCAATAAAATTCGCCCAAGTAAAGTTGTATATTTAGTGAATATTTTTTAAGGAAAGTAATAAAACCTGTGATACAAAACCTCGTATACCCAATATTAAGAAGTCATTGCACTATAGTCAGAAGTCATTGCACCTTACATATTAACATATTTATTGACCAAACGCCCTTGACCTTGCCAATTGCCAAATCTTTAGCCAAATCTTTACCAAAGGTCAATATTTGTTCTATCCCCTCACCTCGACCTCGCCTAGGGCCTCCACGCCTCCACCTCGACCTCGCCTAGGGCCTCGTAACACAATTGAAACACCTCGCCTGGGCCTCGCCTAGGGCCTCACCTCGCTGGTAACACAATTCAATTCAATTGTAACACAATGACTCAACTCCCACACGCTTACAATCTCGCTTAGAACCTCGCCTAAACCCAAGACCTCGCCCAAATCCTCCAACATTCTCGCTTAGAACCTCGCCAGACACAAGACCTCGCCCAGATCCTCCCACATTCTCGCACAAATTCTCGCCTAGACCTCGCCTAAGCCCAAGACAATTTTGCTTATGGGCTCGCCTAGACCTCACCTAAACCCTCACCTCGCCCATATTTTGCCTACTCCTCGCCCATCTTTTGCCCATCTTTCTGAATAACATAGGCCTCGCTTATCTTTCGTCCGGTATTCCTTTTATACACGTGTACTAAATCTAACGATTAGAAACTAATTTAGTAATACATCTAACGGATAATATCTAAAATGTTCATTTTCGATAATTTTATGTGCGATGTTTATATGTGTAAACTAGTTATGTAAACTATTCTTTTTTAGGTTACACATCATGATTATATAATTAAATTATGAGATTATATTATAGAATAGCTCAAACTTTTTTTATTGTCACATTTTAGCACTTGAACTAATTAAAAGATAGGCAATAGCAACGAATTTTCATTAGTGTTTCAATTTGCACATTTTAATGATGTGCCACGTCATAAATGATGAAATATATCAGACTTTTAGGTATGACATGTTATCAAAATATGTAAATTGAAACACTTATAAAAGTTTGTTGCTATTGCACATCTTTTAATTAATTCACGTACTAAAACGAGATAATGAAAAAAGTTTGTTGTTATTGTATGACTTAATCTCTTAAATTATACACTACACTAATTGCATTATAATGTACATTAATGATGCATTAAATTTAAGTATTAAAATAGATGTTAAAAACTTACAATAATACATATTTATTACAGTAAAACCTCTATAAATTAATAATGTTAGGACTGGTATATTTTATTAATTTAGCGAGATATTATTATATCGATAAATTAATAATTTATTAATTTAAAGAGGTTTTATATATATGACCTTAAAATTTTCAAGTGTAATATACTAGTTACAATGTTACTCCTTAGAGATGAAACATAAATTTGAAAAACAAGTTCCAACTAAAATTTTATGAATTTATATTCACACTTTATGAAAATAAAATTAACATTTCTTTTTTTGCAATACGAGAAGACAACAAACCAACACTTGAGATTTTGAGATAAACTCAATATACATTTGAACTTCAACAAAAAATAACAAGTGACAATGAATTTATTTTTTACTACCTCCTTCCCTAAATAAATGTCCACTATCGAATTTTAAAGTCTTCCTTTTTTAAATTTGACCTTAAATAATTTTATTTATATTATGCAATACTTGATGCAAAACATATGAATAGATTGGATTTTGAATGTATTTTCATTGGTATAATTTTCATTAAGTATTACGTAACACAAATGAAATAATTTAAGGTCAAAGTTGAAAAGAAAAAACTTTGAAAGTTAACACTGGACATTTATTTAGGGACGGAGGGAGTACTAAACAATCTTAGGATTTTGAAGTGTATCTCTCTCTCACACACATATATACATATATATGGAATTTTTAGTAATTATTAATTTATAGTTTCGTTGGGACTAGTATATATACACTGTGGTTTCAAAAAAATTATTATCTTATTATTTTATCGATTGTAGTCCAAATTTGTACTGGTCCCAAGTTGGGACTGGACAAATTATTAATTTTATCGAGGTTATTAATTTATCGAGTATTAATTTATAGAGGTTTTACTATATTATAAATTTTATCACAAACATTCAAATTTTTACTAAGTTCAAATAGATATAATTAAAGATATCTAGTGGGCACACGTTAGCAAAACGTGTTTGAATGGATATAATTATGTGTAAGTTAAAACCCTTTTAAGTTAAAATTTGAAAAAAAAAATGAAAAAAATAAAATAAAATAAATGTTTTTATATTTATAAATTTTCTTTAAAGAAAGAAAAAAGAAGTGGAGAGAAAGATGAGAAGAATTTATGTGTAAAGACTAATATGCTTCTTTTATTAGATTTGTCAGTAACAACTAAAAACATACATGTAATTTAAACAAGTTATTTTTCTTTTTTTCCAACTTGAGAACATAATTTATGATTACTTTCATTTTTCTTTTCTCTATCTCAAAATATATGAACCAACTATTCTTTTACTTTTCATTTTCTTTTACCCTTTTTTTTTTTTTTTTTTTTGCTTTTAAACTTAATACCAGAGTATAATTGAAACTTGTACAAATTTGTGCTCATTTTACTATTCATTCCGTGAATATTTAACGGGAAAAAAGCATGAAATCTGTAAAATTATAGTAGGTCAAACCACTCCGTGTGAGACTCGGAATTGATTTAGTAAAAGCTCGGAATAAGTCGAGCTTCAGCAAGCTCAAGGCTTCTTAGAGGCTTATTTAATTAACGAGTTCAAGCCTCATCTAGACATAGTATAATTATATAAGTACTTGTATATTTATATATAAATGAGCTCGAGTTTAATGTCCTTAACATGGCAAGCTCGAGTATAACTTTATCTCATATATGGCATATCATGAAAAGAAACCTATCCCAAGCTTGTAAATATGTCACGATCTGAGCTCGAGTACGAGATCTGGCAGGTTCATGTTCGACTCGCTTCGAATTTATTCTTGTTTGCTAGTTATACACATGGACATCTTAATTTTGAATATAACATGATTTTTTTTCCGTTAAATTAATAATCTAAAGTATTAAAAATTAGATTTAGCAAGTTCAGGTATTATATTAGATTAATAGATTTTGATCCAAATGAATGATGATATTGGATTAATGTTACAAGGTAAGTCTGATGCGTGAAAAATTATTGAATTACGGAGTTATATTTTGTAGACGTTCATAGATGGCATTGTGACAAGAAAGTACGAAGTTAAAATTACATTGAGGTGAAACTAAAATTTTAAGAAGCGCTTGTTTTAGAATGAGTTATCTGATTTTCGTTTTAAAATAACAAGTACTATAAGTTTCTAGGATTTAATTATTGTAACTCATTTAAGTCATGATTATCCAAGAGTCACGTAATAAGTTTCTAGGAGTTAAGTATTGTATTTATATAAGTCATGATTATCTTAGGGTCTAGTAATGAGTCTCTGGGATTTAAGTTCTGTAACTTATTTAAGTAATGATTATCCAAGAGTCACGTAATAATGCTTTGTTACAACTAATTGCTTTTAACATTGTTGAAATTTAGTAAGAAACCGAGTTAATTGCAAGTACGAGACTAATACGTTTACTTTTCTTGTTTTTGATGGTTCTAAATGACTTTTATGGGAGTTGTCTTTGTGCAAATAGATGTTACTTGCAACTTAGGGCACCAAGAGGCCTCATATGTGTTTCGTTAGGTCGATTTGATCTCAATGTTTGAGTTAGTTGGTAACGATATGTGCATAACTGCGCTAAGCAATGATCGTTTTCATACTTATGTCGATGTACATTGATGATGACAATTGACCCCATTCTTGTTGTAACCTCACCTGTTTATCTTAGAACCCAACTTTTTTGTAAAACAATAATAAATGCATATCTTTTGAGATATGCAAAACTGATTCTTTCAGATTGTATTGGATAATATATACATTTGTTTCTGTGATTCAAAACTTGATTTCTATTTCTATAGAAAACTTTATCTAAATATACTTATTGAATTTAATGTTGGTGGCATCTCTTTGGTACGAGACATAACTGTTAGCATGGGTGAATGGTGCGACGTCAAAGCTCATAAATAAGAATTGAATAGCCTTTAGGCGTTCCATATAAATGTGTACCAAATACAAACGTAAAGGCTAAAAGCAAATATGTAACTGCGTATGTTCACGTGTTTCTTCGGATTCGGTGTGCACTGAGTTAAGCTTACATCGTACATGCGTTTACATTTATTTCTACGATAATGTTGTTCATAGAGTATAAATCGCATCAAACAAAATCAAACCAAACCCAAAAGTCCAAACTCAAGTTCTAATGATATCATATAATCTTCTGCATTTAATTAGTGTTAACAATCACAAGTTTGCAAGAAAGTTATAAAATTTGTGGTATAATTGATGTTACCACTAATATACCCGACTTGGCTTAAAAAATTTGTATAGGATTGGGTTCCCCAAACATTGTTTTGATGAGTCAAAATATCAATTAATATGAAGTTTTACATATACTACCACAAAAAATAATAATTCAAAGTTATAGAAGAGAATATATTAAACATGTAACGAACCAACACTACTAGGCACAAAAGAAGATCAAATTAAGTCAGTCGATGTTATAGAGGAGGGTAGAAGTATGATGATAGAGAAAAACCAAGAAATAGCAAACCACCAACTGTTGCAACGGTGCCTTGTGAGATTTTTGATGCTAACATGCTTCCACCGACTACTGCTACTGATGTACAGATAGTGTGACCTATTGTAGCCCCAACAGCAACCCCAAGTGCATTTTTATGCGTTGCTAACTGTAAAGTCATGGGTAATTCTGTTATTAGATGTGGAAATTTCGATAAGTTTACTTGTGGATAGGGTCCATTGCGTTGTGCTTTTATCTCAAAGGGGATCAATAAAACAGTTGAGCTAAAACAGGAACGCTTAAATGGAAATCAGCCCACCCACTATCTTTTTTTATATATAATCATAAATATTATGACAATATTGCGTTTAGCTCCTAAGGGTGAACATGGTAAAAATAATCTCACAAAAAAGAAAAGATATCTTACAGCAATAGTTGCTATCTGGCTCCGATCACCCCACTCAGCTAAAAATGTCAAAATGAATGACTGCAAGCACAATACAAAGAGAAAATGAAGATCAATCAGTAATCGTATAAACCAATAAGGATACCATAAAGATAAGATATTATTATTCTCAGCATATGATAAGCCAATCTCTTAAAAACATGGCTACAACATGCTATACATATATACAAATAAGAATATGTTTACTAAGCCGTGTTTGGTATCACAAACGGGTTTTTTTATGCTTTGTTTTGTGTCTACTTCTGTTATGTACAATTTCATGTTCAAAAAGGATTAAAACTCCAAAAAAAAAAAGACGAAGACACAAATTTACCAAGTTTAAACATCAAACTCGTTAAATTCAAAGCTCATTTTATGCATATTTATTCTTAAAACCAATTTTCTAACCCAAAATACAGTCTTCTGGTTATGGAATATAAGTCCATTGGTTAACTTTCCGTGCATCATAAATGAAGCGATGCAAAAATAAGGAAGTAAATAAACATAAATAATATGTGATGAACTGCAGTACTAAACATACCTCCAAGAAGATGGGGGTGCAGAATCTAGAAAAGAACCGGCGTGCAGCTGTTTTTCCTTGTCCAGACTCAAGTTTTTCTTCTACCTGTAAATTTTGTTTTAGTTAACTTAGAGGATACATAAAATAATAAAAAAATGAAGAGACCAAACTTGCATGAGCAATCAAAGTTTATTAAAGACTATGATTAAAAACAGTGGATGTTATTTTACCTAATGTACACTTAAGTCAGGCACATTGTAGCTTAAGATATAGATTTGACATTTTATGGGAACAGTTTTCCAATAAAATTGAATTGGTTCTGACAATAAACAGATACAAACAGCCTTCTGACAAGTTCAGCAAGAACAAACCAACAGGCACACTATATAAATGTAAAGATTATATTTATTATTAATATTTTCATCTAGAATCATGCATTTTAAAATTTATTTGGCACTAAGGGGGGTGGCATCCTTGCGGTGAAAGTGAATCGGCAAAGGCTACCGATCGGCATGGAGGGCTGCCAGTGGATCGGCAAGCATGAATCGGTGCCTCAAGCGGTGCAATCTACCGTTTCGGTGAGGGAGACTTTCAAGGAGTATATGACCGTTTGGCATTAATTGTGTTGACCGTGTACCACTTCCACCATCAAACGCCCATTACCAGCTTTCTTGTTGCTTTCAGTTTTTGACATCTTTTTTTTTTTTTTTTTTTTTTTAAATAAAAAAGATTTGTGGGTTTTGTGAATGGTAGCTAATAGTAGCAACACATTAAGTTGAAAAGATGAAATGGGTTTTGTGATTGGATTTTGAGATGGGTTTTTTTTTAAAAGATGAAATGGGTTTTGTGATTGGCGTTGAGTTGCAGGAAGAAAGAGATGGGTTTTTTTGAATGAATGTAGGTAGGAGCCTAGGAGGGGTGTTTGGTATTAACTTTGTCACATTATCAAACTTACAAGCTAAAACACATAGGATCGGGTCACAAACCTTGACCCGGGCCGGACCCAAAAAACTAGTAATTATGTAACATTTAATGCTTGCCATTAGGCAAGATTGCCACTTAAAATTGAAGTTTAGGCAACTTTAGGCAAAAAATGTGTTGGAGGGCCATGATTGGTTGTTTGGTTTAAAATATGAGGCAACCTTAGGCAAGGTTGCCACCCCCATAAAAACAAGGGCAGTTATATTGCAAGTTGATGTCAATTTGCAACATTCCAAAAAGAACAGCACCTATAATACCTAATTACAGTAGCATTTAAAGACTACACTGTGAAAGTTGCAAACAACAATACAAATTAGAGTGACTACTTTTTATAGCTGAAACTAATTTCAGAGGCAATTTAGCATTTCAAAGTAATAGAAAACATACTTCCTCCATCTCCTTCTTCTGAGATGCTTTTGAATCTGATCTCCATGCAATATAGAGCAGACGTAGTCCAAAGAATAGATACAGAACTGCATTATATGATACCAGTTTAGACGTATGGCAATCATTTCATATTTAATATAGAAAATGAATATGCGATTATGGTTCATATGTGAGAGTATTTATTTTGGGAAAGTATTTATTTCAAATGATCAACATTAAGGTCAAATTACATGCCTGTAGCAGCACTGTTTGTGTGCTTTCTTGATATCAAATTTGGAACGATCCTACCGAGCCCTGTGGAAAGTATCTGCATACCAAGTAAAAACCCAAATAAACCTCAATATAAAAACATTACAATTAAAACGTATAATCTTTTAAAAGGGTATTAACAGATACTATCAATAGCAGAATTAAACACAAAGTAGTAAACATACCGTCATCACAAATAGTGCACTGAGAGCACCAGATAAAACAATTGATTTCGGATGTCGCATAGCCATAAGAGCTGCTATAATAAAAGTCTCGTCTCCAATCTACATGAAAGCAAGAAAAACATTGGGTTATGTATCTTGAGAAACTGCTTCCAGAATTAGAACAACCAACTACCCAAAAAAAATTTAGCCAACACTCATACACCTGACAGGAGATCCAACTGTTGGTAGTGAGCATTCTAGTGCAGATTTAGGATATCAATCAACTTTTAGCTAGCGAGAGGCCTTTAAACAATGGTCAAAAACACAGTTGGCAAATAGGCTGTTAAATGACGGATCAAGTGGGTTCGGGTCACAAGTATGTTTTGTACACGTAAAACTGGTCAGGGGATGTCCCAAAATACTTTCTACCAAAAAACATATTATATATTATTATAGTATGTCCCAAAAATGATTAAGATTATATTATTCCGATATAAACATTAGTTTTCGTTCAACAGCCCGTTCAACTCATTTGACTTGTTCCTTGTTAAGCTAAATTTTTATTTACCCCTTCTGACTCATTAGAGATAAAAGATAACCCGAATCAACCCATTCATAGATAAATGGATCTGATTGACACCTCTAGTGAAATGTCTCAATTCGATCTCCCTACCCTAGGCTGTGGACTAACTCTCTAATGAAGAAATGTTTGTATATTTTAATGACATAATTATTATTTCAGTTTCATCTTAGGATATAAGTTATAACCAAGCACATACAAAATTTATGTCTGCCTTAAACGACAATAATCTTCAGCATTAGTAAATAGTAGTAGTAAACTTGTGTTTGGCAATAAAAAAAATGAGGAAAGAATACAAACCTCACTGACAAGGATCATTGACAAACTAGCAAAGAATGCATCTAGAACACCAAGACCAGTATCCAATTCTAGTACAGCTTTCGGATCAATCTTGACGTTGTTTTTAAGTGTCTCCACAACAACCTGTTCAAAAATACATACAAGTATTAAGATGTATTAAGCAAAATTGATTAGCGTTTTGCTATATGCACAACGTCGTCTGACTTGTACTTAAAGCATCAATTTTTTTCTCAATGATTAAACATGAATTAGCAATACAACTTATATAGTTTATAATCTTAATTATGCTGCATAGGTTTGTCAGCAACACCACATAACTTCAAATAGTAAACAAATAAAATGGTCACGTGTAGCAATAATTAAAGTTGGTCAATTATTAGTAAAACAATAGAAAAGTACATTTCTCTTTGTTAGGACTTAAAACAATTTCATGAAGAAACAAAGAACTTTGCCTTTAATATCAAAGCTTATTCTTCTAAGAGACCAAAAGTAAAGTGTGGTTTATTAACTCAATATCCAGAACTTTCAAATACTCAAATGGCACCAAAGGTGAAGTGTCAAGTGAGCAGTAAGTTGCAAACAATAGTTACTTGTAACTTTTGTTTCCTCACATAAGAACCTCTACTTATTATATGCAAGGTTATATCATACCCAATAAGGGTTTATTCTGACAATATCATACATGGTAACCTACGTGAGTGAGCAGTAAAAACCGTGCATTTGGGTTTATAGTAGCCCTTAAGAGGATTTACTCTGACAAAGGTCAAAATAAGTTTTAACCTCCTTTCTATTCAGTTCCCAACGCGTATATGAGTTGAAAAGAAAATACAGCTTAAAGACATTTTTTAGAAAAATAAGGAGTGTATGTGTGTGTACACGTAATTAGCCTCAATTATCAGCAGATATAATTTAAGTGGCAGACACAGTCACAATGGATGCCACAGTTCCCGAATTGGTATTGTACCCGTTTAGCTATCGCAGATCGTGGCTACTCTAGCGAATTAGGTAACTTTGTGCCAGACCCTCATATAAGATGATAGATCAAAACATCTATACCCGACTGACCAACGATCTAAATCTATAGCCTAAACCAATAACTGCCTAACTAACTGAAGTAACAACTCTCCTCAGGTGTAAACGACGTCATTGAGTTTGAACTAGTCTTGGATGAGGAGTCCTGATATGGCGTCTTTGACACGGGGGTAAATACGCATGCCAAGTGACCCATGGAAAGTAACTAAGAGGAGGAAGGATAGTTGACTTATTGCATGGTCAATTAGAAGTTTAGGATACTAATACTTCCAAGTTCCAACACTTGTGTACTTCAATTGACCATCGTATGCAACTTCAATATTAGTGTCAAAGATCCTCACTGCTATACTTTAACTTATGTGTGTCCTTGCTGCACTGTTACAGCTAAACCTCAAGCTGACTGAATCCCATGTCTAACTTCCAATACAACATAAAAGTTTCCACTGTATTAAAGTTGTATCAATACGAAGCCAGTTCACAAAACAACTACTAATTGTCGAATAAGCTTAAGTTAACACTTCTACCGCAAAATACCAAATTGCTAGTATACCTTGTCCCAATACATAAAATCATCTCACCTAATAATCACGTCTTGTACCTATGCAGCTGGAAACTATCATTTCCCCAATTTTTCGTACTACACCGACAAATTTCAACTGTCACTTTTCCTAATTAACCATCTAAAATCGACAAAAACGGATCACACTTTTCACATATCATCAAATCATTATTAATTCAATAGCATGCATCATCAAAAACCTAAACATTCATTAAATTTAGCAAATTTTATATAACAAAAATACGGGGGTTTAGAGTAGAACTAACTAGTGTTTACCCTGCTGCATCCTATACAGCTAAAAACTATCATTTGACCAAATTTTGGTACTACACCGACAACTCACTTTTCATAAAACAATCGGTTTAAATCGACAAACATTCCTCAGACATATAATATAACCATAATAATAAACATGCATTGCCTATATCTAATCATAAGTTTTAAATAAATAAATAATGACCCAAATTCAATAAAATGAAGGGGTTTAGGGTACTAACTTTGCTACGACGACCTAGATCTATAATAGATCTACCACTTTCTTCTTCTTCATCCTCATTCTCCTGAAACAACAACAAAATTTATTTATAAAATCAATTCAACACATTAATTAATCTAGCAACTAATTCAATTAAAAACTAATAATAATAATACCTGAGCATAAACTGTAGATGAGATTAAGATCAATAGAATTAATAGACCATAATAATTTACACGAATCTTCATAGTTTTTTTTTTTAAATTAGATCTGTAGATTTAGATCTTATTGTTGAGATTTGAGAAGAATGCAACAACTAACGAACTAGTGTTGTTGCATTTCGACCGACGAAATATCTCTTGATGATGCTATTTATATATTTGATTTAAGGTGTTTATGTGCGCGTTTTTTTTATTTTTTATTGAATTGGTTGTGAGTTACCTAGGCACTAGTACCGGGCGGAAAGGTGAAGGAAAGTGTTTAGTTTTGACCACTTGTCATCAAACGTGATCTTTTCTTATACGTAGTATATAGTTTTCACATTTATATAATACTGACTAGCGTGACTTCAGGAGGTGTTCATTTTCTTCCATTCCTACGAACGGTGGCAGTGGCAGCGGTATGGACAAATGGTATGGCCATACCGTCGGTGAACACCGCCGTCACCTCGGTGGTATGGCTAGCGGCATTGTTTCAACGGCAATATTTGCTTCCGCGGTTTGAAGATTTCGAACGTTGAAAAGTAACCGTCGGGAGTATTTTGAAACGTTGGGAGCACAAAAAAAATTCCTATATATATTAAACTAAAAACACTTCCATTTTCATATTTTCAAACACATACATTTATAAACACATACATTTTTATCATGGATGGTGGTAAATCAAGAGGTGCTTCATCACAAAAAGGTCGTGGACGTGGCAATCGTGGTCGTGTTCGTCCGCAAGCTCCACCACCGATGTATCCACAATACCCTCAATCGGGCTATTATCCCCAACCTCCACCACCGATGCATCAACAATACCCTCAATCGTTTAACTATCCCCAACCTCCACCACCGATGAATCCAAGCCAATATAACATATCAATGACGAGTGACTTCAACCCGTTTAGTGACTACCGTGAAGGTCCTTCGCGTCGTGAACCAAGTGTGGAACGCGAACTACCTATACATGGTGAAGAAGATGATGATGTTGAGATTGTTCCTGAAACGCAACAACAAACTCAAATTGGTATATATTTTATTTTTATACGTTATAATTTTTCTTGTTATATTTTTTTTTATGTACGTTATATTTTTTTTTTATACGTTATAATTTTTTTTTTAGATGAAGATGTTCAAGTCGGTAAAGGGAAAACTAAAGCGGATAAAAAGCCTTGGACGTCGATCGAAGAGGTTGCTTTGGCTAAAGCATGGATTCATATCTCGACATGTAGAAAAGTCGGGAATGAACAAGGTAGAGATAAGTTTTGGGAAAGAATTTTGGAGCATTTCAAGGTCACCATTAAAGATACTAAGCGAACTCATCATAGCTTGAACACAAAGTGGAAAAATATGAATCACGTAATGGGTGTCTTTAACGGGCTATACATCCAACAAGTAATTTTTAAACTATATACTTGTGTTAATTTATATACTTGTGTAAATTTATATACTTGTGTTAATTTATATACTTTTTTAATTGTAGAATCGCATTCGTGAGAGTGGGTGTGGCAATGTCAACGTCATGCATAATGCCATGTCCGATTATGATAAGAGAAATAAGGGCACTTCTTTTAATCATATTGAAGCGTGGAAGGTTGTTAAGGGAGAACCGAAATGGTTGGAACAACCATGTTTTGAAAAATTATCTTCGACATCTCATTCCGACAAATGAAGAAAGTCGTCGGAATCTAGCTACTATGAGTCCGGAAGCAATGACAATGTTGATCCTATTATTCCGGATCTAAATGATGACACAACTCCTGTATCAAAAAGAAAAGGGAAAAAGACCGCTAGCGAGTCGTCGACAAAGAATAGTGCTGCTGAGTTTATTGAGAACTATACGGCAAAGAAAGCACTAGCGTTGGATGAGGCGATGGCAGAAAAACGTGCAAATGATCAATTGTCCAAATAGTTGATGACGACGCAACTCGAAAATGCTAACGAAAAGGCTATGATTCGGGCAATGAAATTCTATAACGAGCCGCACGAACACATAACCAATACGGTTATGCGAGAATTCGCTATTGCCAAAAAACGTGCGTACGCGGAGAAATATGGATGGCCTACCGATTTTTAAATATAATTATGTATTTTTTTTCCAAGTATTAAGTAATGTTATTTTAATTATTAATGAAATATTTATGTTTTTATTAAATTGTTTAATTTAATTTATGAAAATAGAAAATAAAAAAATAAAATTAGTTGAGATGTATGAAAAAGGCATGGTTGCCACTAAAAAGGGGTTGGGAGGTATGAAAAAAGTATGAATGAGGTGGAATGATATTATTGGTGGATTTGGGAGGTATGGATGATTTCGGAAGCATGACTGTCACTCTCCTAAGGGTTTATGTGAGTCTCTTATGTGTTTTCTCAATTATAATATATATTTATTTTACAAAGAAATACTTAAGAAAGTATTTCCCGGGTCGTTCTCCCAACAAAGGTTCGAATGGAAATTCGAATAATCGAATTGGGAATCATGTAGTGAAAAGTGAATAGTGAGAAGTGATTGTGAAATTCAAAATATGAAAAGATAAAGTGAATAATGCAAAAGGTACAAGCCATATATACACAAAAGTCTAAAACGTAAAAACGGAAATGCAAACGCGATTTTTTAAACGTAACGTACGAAATAAAACGCGACTTTTATACTAAAAATGATCCTATAATTGTAAAACAAATTTCTAAAAATCTTAAACTATTAAAAAGAATTTTGAGAAAAAGAAAAATATTTTTTTGAATTTTTATTAATTTTCTATGATTTATTTTCTATTTATTTGAATTAAAAATTGATTAAAAATAAAAGAAAATGTGAAAAATAATGGGAAAATTATGAAAACTAATCTGAAAAATCTAAAATATTATAAAAGAATTATGTAAAATATTTTTGTATTTTTAAAAGCTTTTTCTGAATTTTTATGGATTTTTGTTTATTTAAAATGATTAAAATTTGATTTTAAACTAAGAAAAATAGTAAAACAATCCAGAAAAATCTGAAAAAATTACAGAAAATCTAAAATAATATGAAAAGATTGCAAAAAATTTTTGAAAATATTAAGATAAGCAGAAGTCCTTAATTGCTTATAAAACAACTTATGGCAAGTGCTTATTTATAAGCACTTGCCACAAAACTATACCAAACTCTGAAAACAGTCCTTATATGCTATAATATGCTCAGTTATGCAAGAAATGACAAATAAAGATCACAAAAGTACACAGAACCACCAATAATATGCAATAAGCTAAGTAATAAGCTCAAATAGAAAAGCAGAATAAGCTCAGACAGGAACAAAAGCTAAATAGTGATGCATTACACTAATATTACTCAAATACAACTCAGAGATATCATCAAACTCAGAAGAAAAAAAACCAATAGCACAAATGCAGGCCTCAATTACTCAAATAGTACCCTGTTCCAACACTGCTTATTAATAGGTGCAAATAACACTTCTAATAAGCTCAAAAGAACCAACTCTAAGGGGCAAAAGCACAACTGAAAAACAGAGATTCAATTTCAAACAACTTTAAGACCAAAAACTTATAGATGCTAATCAAGAATCAATCAAACTCAGCAGCTATTTCACTGAAATGCAATGCAACAGTTGACTTATGAAACTTATACTACATTGACTAAATTCAATTTGAACAACAATTATCTATTCCTAGATTGTAATATAAAGCTTTTATTAATCTAAATTAAGCTACTCTAACTAATATGCATCTAACAACTTAACTAAACTAATTGATTTTACTTATTACACTATTAGTTAAGCTGAATTTAAAACTACTTTGACTATTATGAGTTATACTACTTATTCTTCTTATTAAACCTATTATTACTCAAATGTGATCTAAATGTAATGCTAAAACAGTGATGAAACTACAATTACACTCAACAATCAACTCATCCAAACACCCCCTTATCTAACAGATTACACTAAGAATACATGAACTAGACTACAAATCTCCAAAACAATGATCAAAACATCTATGATTACACTACTAGAAGTTAAATCAACAATCTATCACTACTAAAAACTACTGCAATACAGTATCAACTAATGCTAACAATAACATATATGAAATAAGCAAACTGTAAACTGAATCCTACACTATAACAATCAACCCAAACAACTTAATTAAATCTAAATATCAACAATATTAACTAAATGAACAGCAAACTAATCAACAAGCTCATATCTAAATAGAAACTACCAAATGCAATAAGAAACTAAAAATTGAGATCATTACTTACAGTAGCTTTTTCCCTCAGCATGAAAAGAGGGAATTCACTATGCTTGCCTGTCTCTAGACAGGCTAAGAGCTTCCAAATTTCTCTTAAGCTTGTCCAAATCACCACAATTCACCAATAATCCCAATCATTTGACTACCTTTGACCAATGAGCTACTGAATATCAGTTCTAAACTAACTATCACAGAAGCTATTCAAAGCTTATAATAGATGTACCATTCCACAAACAAACTAAATCAAGAGCTGAATTACAACTAAACTATATCTAATTTTTTATTTGATTTTCTGTTTTTATGAAAACTGAATTAAGAAGATATTAAAACAGGATTGAAAACTTTAAAAGTATAAAAGTAATTATAATAAAACTTGAAATAAGAGACGAATTATAAGCAAATGAAATATCATAATTCAACTGAAAAGATTTAACATGTAAAAACTAAATTCATTAATAAGAAGAGGAAAATTACAATCACACTAAACTAATACATTCAAAAGAAAAATGGGCAGAGTTTTGTTACCCTAAACTCCACCACCGATTACACTAGCCCTATGTATCTATATATACTACTGAATTGAAGGTTCTAGAGGAGAGAGGCTCATGGATTGCCAGCTTGGCAATCCGTGTGGTGTGCTTTCTGAAAGCCATCCTGAGTCCTTGGATCACGATCAATCATTTCCCATATCTTATAAGCCCTTAGATTAGATCTTGTGACGTGTTGGAACCAATGAGATACTGCCACTTGGACGAATTTGTGTTTCTTCGGCTCTGACACGCTCTGACACTCCTGACACCCTTCTAGAAGCACGCAATTTGACATCATTACCTTTAATTGCTGTGAATTTGAGAAGCAAGGTAATTAGGGTTCATATTATTTGGGTGAATGGGTAATTGGGGAAAAAATGGGACGCGGGTAAGTTTTATATTATTTTAACCTCATTTGACTTATTGACTTTGACTCGGGGAATTGGTGTTTGACCATGGGATGGGATGGGTTTAAGGGATTTGGGTAATGGATTGGTTTTGGGCTTTATTTTGTTTATTGGATATTGGACTTGGATTTTAAAACCTTGGGCTTGTGATGTTGTAATTTCAGATTTATGGAAATGAAAATTACAAGGACCAATTGTGTAAACTTTAAAATTCCAAGGCTGAATTTGTGATTCTTCCAAAATACTTCAAGGGACTAATTCTGCCAATCTTGAATATATGAAGGGCTTAAGTTGACTTTTGAATCCCAGCTTTGACTTTTTGACCATCTCCCACTCTCGTGCCCGTATTTCTGGTTTTTGCATGATTATTCGTCTTTTTATGATAAATCCGTGCCTGCATATTCACAAACATAAAACACACATTTCTTTGGCAATTGTTAGCACATTTAGTCAATATTCGGTATTTGGCCATATAATGGTATGTGAATTAACACATACCAGTCTCATTTCTATATAAGCCTTTTAAATGGGACTTCTTAATTAGGAGTACATGATAATTTAAGCCTTATGTATATAGACCAAACAAGGAATTTTTATAGGTCCTACCTAAAAAGTAATAATATTAAATTGTATCTCCTTAGCTTCTCTCACCACAAACAAACATTACCATCAATATGATGTAATAACACTACTAGCATCACTACTTAGATATACCTCACATAAATAAATTAAACAACTCACACAACCGACGTCACAACTCGGCCTTTGGGACGATCGAGTTCTGTCTTTTTTCCTTTCATGACGTGTTGTATGAGGGTCGAGGTAATAGCGAGGATGTGTCAAAGAGGGATGGAAGACGCGTGCATATGCCCTTATTAGTATTACCACTAGTCTTATAGACTAGTGGAATCACAGGTATCTCAAAAAGATATATTCATGATGGGCTTATGTGTGTAGATAAATTAACAAATAACAAAGAACGTAAATAGGTAACGTTGTTTTCTGAAAGAAAATAAAGTAAAGTGGCAATGAAAATGTAAACAACTTTATGTGTAATGGTTTAACAAAAAAATATGTATGTCTCATGCTCTCCAATTGGTATATAGTCTTGAAATGTAAAGCTATGAAACCAACGTTAATAACTTGAATAGTCTATATAGATTGAATGGTGTCAGATATACGACGATGAGCCAAATAAACATCCAAGGTGTTAGTGCAAATATTACGATATTTAATCTATACAGTCTCGTTTGTTTTGATTGATGACAAACGTATAACTTGATACATAACGTAAAATGTACAAGTTACTTGTAATCATACTTTGTCTCAACAAACATTCAACATCTCTCAACGTCTCGAGTCATCGTATGCTACAACACAGGTTCGTACATATTTGTTATGTAGCATTATGATCAAACCCCTTGACCAACCATTTAGAATGACTAAAATACTTTTAGGGTCTTTAAGTATTTTAGGTGTCAAAGTGCACTTTAGATGTCAAATGGAGTAAGTGTCACTTTAGGTGTTAAAGTAATATTAGTAAGTTTTACAAATGATAAAAATGTGATGACATTAGGAATCAAACATTTTTATTAACTCATTAACTTACTATGACAACATTACTTAGCTAATATATACATTTTACAAGTTTACTTTCATATATATTTCTTAATCTTAAAATAGAAATATATATATACATCACATCATATGCATTTATGAAAATGTTGAGTGTTTGACTTTCCATAAGACCTCTTACACATCTTTGGAAGCATTCTACTTTGATTCAATGTGTGTTTGACTATAATTTAGTTGATGTGACTTTAGTTGGTTTGGAAAGATTTATTGCAAAACCTACTGTCAGCCTGGCGGAACCCTGGAGGTACACGGGCGGAACCCATCTGAGGGTTCCGCCGTATCCGCCAGACCTGCTGTTTGGTTTTGCTATAAATATCAAACCACTTGCTAGTTTTTCTCTTGATGACTTTGAACATACTTTCTCTCCACCATAAAACACATATCTAGATCAGTAGCAAACAATGTAGAAACACACATGAGTCACCCTTTCAATAATGATCATAATGCTTCTAACATTCATCTTGGTTGTAAGCATATCATACTTCATGATCCACCAAGAAGGTTACAAGATCTTGAAGTCATCATTCATTAAAGTATTCCAACATATGAAGATTCAAAGGCACTTGACATCCTCAATGATTGAAGACTTCTTATTCAAGAAGTTCATGTAGATTAGGCATGCATATCCATTAGACTTTTATATCATGGATCATCATTGTATCATAACAATATAGATTAGATGGTTTATGTGTTTGTGCCATAAAACACAAGGTTTTTATGTTGGGCCACAAAACATAGCGGGAGTTGTTGTACTATTGTAAAAGAACTATCGGGAGTGGTTGTACCCTTGGTAAAGAACTTGACATCTAGCTTAGTGTCGGAAATATTGTATAAGCGACGATAGGAGTGGTTGTACCTTGTAAAAGAACTCGGTATCTAGCTTCGTACCGGATAAAGTGTAAGTGACGATTGTATGGTTTTCTCCGCCGAGAAGGGAGGTTGTTGATCTAGTGAAGTAACTCTCGAGTTGGGTACTCGAGGAGTGGAGTAGGGCGGAGAGGAGATCCGTGACCGAACCACTATAAATCCTCGTGTTCGGTTTGCACTTTCCTTTTACTTATTGCTTTACTTTAATGTTTGCATTATGTGATTGTTTGTGCTGTGACTTGTTGATTGTACTTGTGTGATAACCTGTTTTAAGTTTATGCTAGCCATAAACTAAACTTAACATCTTTCATATTAGAACAAGCTAAGAATGGATGTTTGATACAACAAGTTTAAAAAGTCTTAAACGGTAACGTATTCACCCCCCCCCCCCTCTACGTTTTCACACAAGGCATGATCAATTTGAATGCTATCGAGAAATGTAGTAAGTACTTCTTCATGTTCTATCTTTCGAAGAATCCACTCTTCATCCATTTGCATAAATAATAGCGTATAGGCACAATCAAGGTCCCATCATCCATAACAGGGATAGGAGTCTCACCAGCATTTGAGGTACCAAAAGCACTATGATGCGATTAAATAAGTACTATATTTATGCTTCATATATCCCACATATATTGCCCATTTATTATACTTTTATATAAGAATCGATGCTTAACTACTTATTTTTGTTATTTTCAATAATTATGGAGCAATATTGGAAAAGACACAGGAAAAGACGGAAGTTTGAGCTTAAACGAAAGAAATAGACAACTCCAGCAAGTGCATGCGGCGCATCCACATCTTGTGATATGTCATATACTTTACTTAGAAGATTTCAAGTAAGAAGCGTACTCAGAAGAATACGGCATATCCAACTTTGGTGATACGCCGTATGCCCATATAAGTCAACTAAATGAAGAATATGGCGTATCCATTTCTGGGAATACGCCGTATAGAAACCTTATCTCTTATCCAATGAAGATGGAAATTGAAGGGATACGACATACCCAACTCTGGGAATACGTCGTATTGATGGAAGACAAAGTAATATTTTTGAATATTCTATTTGTGGAGCCTACTCAAGATATATTTAATACGGTGTATTGACCCCCAATACGCTGTATCGACGCCTCAGACAGAAAACTATAAATACGAGCCCTAATATCATTTTATAGACACACTTACACAACACCAGACGACCCTAGGGGTATTTTTAACACCAGGAGAGCAGAAGATAAGCAAGAGATCCAAAGAAGAAGTCCCTGTGTCACAACACTAAGTATAATCATTTGGTTTGCATATCAATTTCACCATGTTATCGTTTGTTATTTATTTTGTTTTGCTACCGAGATTATGGGCTAACACTCTTAGGTGTTAGCTATGTTGAATACTTTGTTGATTTGATTTCGTTTATTTCAATTTAATGAATTTATGTTGGATAATTTATATGTTTATTGTTTAAACAAATGTTCGTTTACTTGTTTATTATTGGATATCTATTGCTATATCATAAATTGTTAGATTGACAACCTGCGTTTATGATCCTTATTATAGTAGTTAGGGGTTGGTAACAACAATGACTGTTATCGGCTTCACCACTAGGACTAGAGGTGGACCAAGTTAAGTTAGATGAAAAATAACTAAGACAAGTAAGTTAAAATAATGTTCTCTCAGAGATGACCAGTGCGAGAGAGTAGGTAATGCTATGACCGTAGGTTACCATAGACAAATTGTATAGATTAGTTAGATACCACTTAATGCGTAATTGATATTGTTAGCCCCATAAGGTACTCGAGGGTTAGGTATTGATATTCATAGAACTAAGTATCCGTGACCATCTGGCTTAGTTTACATTTACTTTTCACCAACGTAAGTCAATCATTGCACTTATAAATGAATAAATAAAAATTGTAGGATTAGCTTGGCTAGCACTTTCTTCTTAATTTAATCACACTCGTCGTTTAATTGTATTAGTTTATTTTGCTTTTTTTAGTAGTATAATTAATCAAACAAACGTGTCACTCTCTCAGATTGAAAACCCCCCTAAAAGTTGTAGAAAGTCCACTAGGTTATATTTAAGTTAACTATTCCTTACGAATGACCCGTACATACCAAACTAGCTATGATTGACCGAGTAAACTGCCCATAAGTATTACTCTTTAAGGCTAAATCGGCTATTATAAATTTAAAACGAGATTTAACACATCAAGTCTTTCAAACGTTTAAGTCAAAAATCCAAGCCACCTATGCGTTAAATGGCTACCAGGCCTGGAAAAACAATGACTGGTCATCATTTAATGCCTCTGACGCTTGAGGAATATTATGCAAATAACAACTGTACATGGACAGACTAAGAACCTGATGAGGTGCAAAATTGTATTGTTTTTAGGGGTCATTTAACCCATTAATTCATGCATTTTGTATCATTTATTGCTTAAAATCCTTTCTATTTACTTTTAGGTATTGGATTATAAATTTGCTAAAATTGTACAAGTTATGGGTTCATTTGGACGAAGAATAAAAGAAAAAGACAAAAGTTTCAAAGTGTGACCGACATGCCTGACACTGTTACTAGAAGTGCCAAGAAATTTGATTTTTGTAATTTTTTGTGACCGGACAGTGTGTGGAGATAGGCTAGGTGACGTCGTTCCAACCTGTAACCTAATGTCGTCACATGAAATCGGTGGAAAAAAACCTTGAATCGAAGACGACAATGTGAACACATCACAACTATAAGCTAACACAATCGCAGTGAATATCCTATATATATTTTTGCCTTGTTTTTCATAATTCATACGTAACTTTTGGGAAGCAAGCCCTCGACAATTTCTATATGAGTTTTTTTTCATTCTTTTTATGCATTGTAAACCTCTCATAACATCAAAATAAGTTTACATTTAATCATTAATCATGTTAATCATTGTTTGTGTTGATTATATGTTTGCTTGTTCTTTATTTAGTATGCTAGGCTAATCTACTTAGTGTTTATCTATGATTATATTAAACTTGCTAGTGTGTCATTACTTAAGTTGTCTTCTTAATTGGTGAATATGATTACTTGGTTAAAATCTGGTTAGGAATTTGACCTAGCTTGAACCTTAACTAGAAGTAACTACTTGAGCATTTAAGTTTAGTTGTTTAATTATGTTAGATATTTAGTCCGTGCCTTTAACTATTTTGTGTACATTGTAAGTGATAGGGAAAAATCAACATATATCTATCCACATATAATATCTATAGCGTCATGCATCATAACACATCATAAAGATTCAAAACACAGTACAAATTATTTATCTACTTATTTGGAAGATCACAACTAAATGCTCAAGTATTAAGGGTCATAGCACTCACACTAGTCGGATGATTACTTTTGAAAGAGAAGAAAAAAAGAATAATAAAATAATTTCATATATATCTCAAATTTTAAAAATTTTATATATATCTTTTCTACTAGTTTTTTTTGCATAAAGTATATTGCATTTAATGCATTAAAAAGATATACGTAGTATATGAAATTTTTGAAATTTGTAAGGATATAAATGAAATTACTTAAAATAAATAAATAAATAAATAAAAAATCGTAAAGAATTATTCTTTACTGCTATTTCACGAACTCCAATATTGATGTTTAGTCAACATCTGACATTTTTACGAAATACCATGTTAGTTATACAAAAAATGTAATACTCATATTTTACGAAATACACACTACAAAATTTGTGACATTTACTCACTAAAACTTTTGACTACTAAAATTTATAAAAGTAATCAAATAAAACTTTTACCCACTAAAACTTATAATAGTAACCAAATAAAAACTTTTACTCACTAAATAACAAATACAAAAATAAAAAACCGCTTTCCAAATCAAATTTGCCAAAAATAACATTTGCCTACTAAAACTTATGGAGTATAAAAGTAACTAAATAAAAAAAAGAATAATAAAAAAAAAAAAACGGAGTAAATAAAAAACTAAGTATTTATACCATAACACACTTTTGAGCACTTAACCCGATTCCCAAATCTCACCTCATCATCCCAATTCCCAAATGTATAAACCCTAACTTCTGGTCGTCACCACCTCCGGCACCACCTCAGGTCGTCGATTGATATCCCAAACTCCGGCACCGTCATCACCAGCTCCACCATCGTCACCACCACTGGTAGTCGATCAATATCCCAAACTCCGGCACCGTCATCACCAGCTCCACCGTCGTCACCACCACTGGTCGTCGATCAATACCGTAACTCCGGCACCGTACTCATCGTCGTTAGGTATAATATGTTGATATGTTGCTGATTATTGGTTTGTAAATATGTGCTTATTAGGTTTTAGTACTTTATTTTGTGTATAATGGATGCATATGGAATTTTAATAGTTGAATTAGTAAGAGCTTAAAGTAAATGTAGTGAAACATATTAACGAGAATTTGAGCTAATGTAGCGAAATAGATTAAGCGAAATAGAATTTAGTTTTTATTTACCGAACTAAACTCGAGTGCTGGTTTGTTGAAAAATGAAAAATCGATGAGTTGAAGTGAATTTTGGTTATAATATTTGATTAGGTTGATTTTTAATTTTAGGATTTTGTGCGTTGTGGATAGGTAATGAGCTAATGTAGCGAATATATTAAGCGTTGGTTACAAGAGGTGTTTGGATGTTGCGTAGATATATTTGCCCTCAATTAGAATATCACTATTTGTGTTTGTTCAGATGAGCCACTTGTATAGCTCTGTTCAAATACTTAGCAGTTAACAGGATCCTGTTACAAATAACAAAATGTTCCGTGGAAGTTAATATCTTGTTGGCAATTTTCCATGGAAGTTAATAGCTTGACCACTCTTATTACTCTAAAAGGTTTAAATCGGCATGGAAACCCTGTGTACCCTTTTTGGGCAGCCGACTGACCAATCCCAATGACCTAGCCCCATGCCATGAGTGTTATTACTATTGTAAGCTACTTCTGCTGAATTTCTGATTCATATAATTAATGTGTGAACAAACCTGGTAGGCGTAAAGTCATGTGTCTACCTTTATTTTATATGTTAGTTCCTCATATAATTTGAACTTGCCTAGCCCTCATCAAAGTTGATTACTGAATTACGAAGATAATAAGCACAGCCAAATACGCATCAACAAGTTACTATAGGGGTGAATTAAACTCACTTAAATGTTTGCAATTTGAGAGGGGAAGTTCTGTCACACTTTGAAATTCATAGTTAGGAACGTTTTTCTAAACAAGTGGTAGTTTGTCGTTGTTGGCATGTACTCCTTATGTTATATCAACGTTTGCCAAAGCAAGTGGAAATCGTTCGTTATGTTATCTGATACTTTCTTTTATGAAATTAGGGATTTGTCATTTAGAGTACCCTAGGCATTGCCTGATTAACTCAGCTTCAGGTAGCCATATCAAGGTACATTACCACAATTACAGCTAATTTTAGCTTCTGGTACTATGCTTTCTGTAAGGCAATCGATCACATGGTGTTATTTCTATATGTTACTTGCTAATAATGTATAAGAGTTTGATAATAATGTACTTGCTACTGCACTCAAAATATTTTATTTGATTTGTTAATCTTAAACTTGCAGGCGGGTAGCAAAGTGATAAAATTTGTAGTTCGTGTATAACTAAGGTACACATCAGCAGCAGACTATAATAAATGATCCATAACAAGGTATGTCCCACGTTGAATTTCGGGAAGGCTTTGGTGGGGTATAATGCTGTCAAGTGGCTGTCGGGAAGTGAGTTTGGTACGCGTGTATGCTTCAAATTATTTAAATGCATTCATCTTCATTTTCATGACCTAATATTTTGATTAATGGGTCAGGCATATGTTGGAAGAAATCGATTACATCCTTGAGGGATAGAATTGTGAGCGGTTTGCTTCTCTGTATGGTTTCTGTGACTGTAAGTGATCTCCAGTTACCACAACGCAACATCTTATGTGTCATTATCTACCTTTATGTCTGTCTTTTAGTGATTAATGAAATAAATCAGAAACAGTTTTTGCTTCTATTTCGCCTAATCCAAATCTCACCATATGTCCGATTAGGTGACTTTGTATTCCAGATGCAGCAGCTAACATAAACAAGATAGGAAAACAGGTGAACTGATATGACAGATAATATAGGTTTGTATCATAGTTTTTAAATGACATTTGCTACCATATGTGTTTGCAGCTAATTTTGAAGATGAAGAAAAGGAGCTAGAACATCGTTCGTTGCAAGAGAAACTTGATAACGAGCTTAAAGAACTGGACACAAGACTTGAGTAAGAAGGTAAATGTTTGGTTCTTACTTGCATTGCACACAAGCTTTGTTCTGTATTTATAGCTTGTTATAAGTGTGGATCGAAGTTTACAGACGTTGCTTATATCTTTTCCTCACATTTGTTAATTACATGAAAGCCTAAAATGAAGCGGGTTGCGGGTGGTGATACTTTCATTCTTAAGCAACACTATGAGAAGAAAGTTCAGGACTTGGAACAAGAGAAATTTGCAGGTTTTTCTAGCTGTAGTACTCGAATCCTTCTGAGGTACAATTACAACAAAAGATAGCTTCTACTAAATCCATGTCTAATTTTTTTTTCTTTCTATTTTATGAATATTTAGGTACAATTACAAAAAAAGTTAAAGCAAGAATCTGAACAGTTATATTATGGGAGGTGTCATAGGAAAAAGAAGTACTTCAGGTACATAGACGTCTATTAGTTGAAGATGGGCAAAAATATGTTATGTTAACACATTTGTTTTTGTATGATCAGCTAAAGAAAGAGGGCAGAAGGAATGAATATGATATGCATAAGCTACTAGTTTTGAATCAATGTTAGTTTCATCGCGATAGTATCGACTACGTTCAGGTATGCACATTCTTATTTTACTGATATGTCAGCAACTAGCGATTATTCTAAAACATCAAGGCATAATTCCAGAATTATATGGTTATATGATTACTGTATTGATTGGCAGATTATTCCAGCATGGTTAAGTTGTTTGCCAATTAAAGGAGATCTTATCGAGGCTAAAGTTGTTCACGAGCTGCTTTGTTCAATGGTTGAAAGGTTACTCGATGTATACTGCCTTCTTTGAGTTCTCCCTCTTTGTTCATCAAGACACTGGTTTGAAAAGCGTCAAAACGCGTTCTTTGCGGCATAAGATGTTTCTCTACCAATCATTTTTTTAGATTGTTTCGTACATTTGAGATTGAGATTGAGATTGAGATTGTTTTAGAGATTGATGTATTTGAACTTATTTTTATAAATGCAGTTTGTATTTGTGCAAGAATATTTTAGCTGTTTTAATATTTTTGAGAAATGCAGTATGTATTTGTAGATTGCAGTTTGTACACCAGTATATTTGTAGATTGCAGTTGCAGAACTTTTGCTGACTGAAATTGGCTAAACATTTATGTCATTTTTGTGATTTTATAAAAAAAACTAGTGTACCCTTTAGTGACTAATAAGTTTTAGTCACTGAATGTTTTGAACCTTTTGCTCACTAAAGTTTTAGTAACAAAAGACTTTTAGTGATCCCTTTACTACTCACTCTTTTTATTTTAGTGGGAGTTGCTTAATTAGGCTTTAGTGACTGTTTTTTGATCTTTTGCTCACACTTGCTTTAGTGAGCAAATGTCATTTATTTTGTAGTGACAGTACCTTGTTAGTTATACAAAAAATGTAATACTCCTATTTTACGAAATACCTTGTCAGTTATACAAAAAATGTAATACTCCAATATTGATGTTTAGTCAACATACCGGCATTGTTGATCGGAAAATTGACCTAAACAAAAGGAAAAGTAGCAAAGCAAACCTAAAATGAATATTTCAACTTACAGTCTTTTAAACATATGCATGCACACACCATTTCATGGGCGGTGGGAACATTTCACCTGCTGAGAACATGATCAATAGCGAAGGCGACCCTTCAGAAAAAATTGTTGTTGTCGATGATGACGACAAATTACTAGAAACTTTTAGGCCAGCGCCACTTCTTTCGTCATGCAATGACATGACACGTCCACTTAGTGATGCTGTTCACACTCTTCTTTGTATGAATGTCATCAAAGAAGGTATCCCTCTCCCAACAATTGTTGTCATTGGTGATAAATCATCTGGAAAGACTAGTGTTATCGAGTCGCTCACAGGAATTAGTTTGCCCCGTGGAGTTTGCACTCGGGTTCCTTTAATAATCAGGCTTCAACGCCATTATGATCCTAGTTCTGTTTCACAACTCCGTTTGGAGTATAAAGGGAAGTCTATTCCAGTTAATGAAGATAGGATTCCAGAAGAGATTTCTCTTGCAACAGATAAAATTGCGGGCAATGGCAACGATGTATCCGATGTTTCATTGACTTTGGTTGTGAAGAATAGTTGTGTCCCTGATCTCACCATTGTTGATCTGCCTGGAATTCCAGCTTATGAATCCGGCAACATTTACAAAACGATCTTAGGTAAAGATATGTAATTACTTACCTCATTGATCATTTATATTATTAATTATTCATTGCATTAGCCTAGGCCTTTGGCTCTTTAATACAAATTTTGTGGTTTTGTAGATATCACTGAAAAGTACATAAATTCGGAAGAAAGCCTCATTCTTAATGTTATGTCAGCAACGAGTGATTTCCTAACATGTGAGTCAATCAAAATGTCAAATAAATATGACAAAACAGGTGAAAGGACACTTCATGTCTTTACAAAATCTGATAAAGCATCGGAAGATATAGTGGCGATCGTAACAAACACAGGACCTGACTATGTGTGTGTAAGGAACAACTTCGAAGGTGAGACGTATAAAGAAGCTCAAACCAAAGAAGCCAATCTCTTTAAAACTCACCAGCTGCTTTCAAACTTAGACAAATCCATAGTGGGTATCCATGCTCTTGCTCAGAAACTTGTTCTGATGCAATTAACCATCATTTCAGAACGCTTGCATGAGACTGTTAGGAAGATCAATGAAGACCTCAAGATGTGTGTTGTCAAGCAGAACAAATCACAGCAGCCTTTCACAACTATTTCGGAAGCAATGCCTGCAATTTTGGAAATTATAAAAGTTTCTCAGAAGTCTATTTACAAAATAATCGTGTCACGTGAGTATGACAATTATCTAGATGACACCCAAATGCATTGCCACACTCATTTAGTTGAAATGCTGAATGATTTTTCGAAACAGCTTAAGAGCAATCACTTGAATGGATATGAAAATTTTCTTTCTGATGAGATTCAACTAATTGAAGGAAGCAAAGACTCTATGTCCAGAACAAGTTTTTAGCCTTCTTCTGCAAAGAAAGATTGACAAAATCTATGGAATAACAGACTCGTTTGTATCAAGAGTCTGGGATTACATAGAATCAGTGATCCTTAAGTTGTTGGTTTCGAATGCTCAAAACTACCCACAACTCATTCGATCGGTTAAGAAAGCAGCCAAGAGCGTTATTGCAAATACAAAGGAACTCTTTAAGGAAAAAGTGCTTGAGTTTATTGAAATGAAGAAAATAGAAGGTTATACATGTGATCCTCGAGTCATCTCTTCATTGAATACGCTGAAGGAGAGTCATGATCGTGTCTTTAAGGCTATGCTATTATATGGTGACCAAGAAACAAAACTTCTTAATGTATGGGTACGTGTTGGTCATTTGAAGTCTTATTCTAAGAGTGTTGTAAGTGAAGCCTTTGATATTAAGGTGAGGATGGTAGCCTTGTTGGAGATGGTGGTTCACATGTTCATTGGTTTTGTGGAATCACATCTTCAGTTAATGCTTCATGGGATGGTGGAAAATGAAATGGAGGCCAAGTTGGTGAATGAGCTCAGAAGTGATGGGGTAAATAGATATAAGCCACTGCCGTTGATGACTACAAAGCGATGGAAGTTGAAGAACAGAATTCCGTTGCTTGAGAAGTTTAAGAAAGTTTTTGAAGAGGCAATGGATGAGATTTCAATTCATGGTTATTAGTGTAATAGTGTTCAATTTGGTTAAGAGTAAAACAAGCACGGTTGGATCACTTGAAAAAACCCCTCTCCTTTGGAGACAAAGGCGAGGGTTCGATCCTCACTTCCCTATAAAAATAGCCAGAGGTTCTCTGGACTTCAGGTAGGGGTAAAGGTGTCTACATGTCACCTCCTTCATACCTCGTGGAAGATGAGATTTGGTACCGTTGAATTTGGTTAAGAGTAAGGTATTGAATAAACATCATTTTTTCTTTGTGTTTCTGTTATTTGTTTCAAATGTGCTTTTTTTTTTTTTTTTTTTTTTTTTTTTTTTTTTTTTTTTTCGGATTATTAATGCAAAAACCTTCCGGTCGTAAGCCAAATCTGATGCAGGATGGTTTTACATGCCGCTGCATGTGTCAAGCAAGATGAAACCAAAAAGCTAATAAATACATCTCACATAGTCATAGATACCGCTAAACTGATCGAAGACTGTTGGTATGGAGATGTGAGGGATTATTGGTGTGATTTTTCAAGACTTAATATTATTATTCGTAATATTTTTATATCATTATTGTTATTATCAGTTTTAATTGGTTAGTAATATTCGTGATAATTAGCATTATGGAACTATTGAGTATAACTTGATCATTTAGAAAACTAATTACCTTATTATTGGTTGGAGATATAGACCTAAATAAAAGTAACAAGTAATGCAAAAAAAAAAAGAAAAAAAAAGGAGGAATATAGCACACACCATTGCATGGGCTATGAGAACACATATGCTGCCACAAACATAATTAACAACAGCAGGACCGTCTCGTGAATTATAGTGCCATGTGCCATAATTTTATAGTGGTCTCGCTATCATGAGAAAAAAATTATACTAAAAAATCATTGATATTGTGGACAAACTTGACTAGAGTACCACTTTAAGAACTGATAGACGTTTCTTCTTTTTCTTTGCTATCCTTTTGATATCGGATTAATGTCTTATGAAAGTCGCTAGAATTGTATACGCCTTTTATATGCGATTTGTGATTTGTGTTCCGTATTACCGTTACTAATTAAATCACCTAATAGGCATAATCTTCAAATTGGCATAATAACAATATAGATGAAACATGTTCATAAAAAATAATATAAACGGAATCTTACCTCTTTTTTTACGTTAAAATATGATCAACTATAGTGATAAAGAAACATGTTTTATGCATTCAGAGATGTTGTCATTAGCAAATGTGCAATTTAGTGTATCTGCGGATACTGATAATATACGAATAACTAATACTCCGTAGTAATTTGTATGCCAATCTTCATAATGTAATTTTCCTGATTATTTATACACGGTAGTGTATTACATTTGCCGTTTCAAAAATAAATAAATAAATAAATAAATAAATAATCTCAGGTTAATTGCTATGATTACATTGTTTGAAGTTCTTTATCTATAATTAAAAGTGCAGTTGTGATTTGTCAACTAATAATACGAAGGAGAAAACAATTTGAAGCAACCGGCCAATAATTAAAGGAGAAAACAAACGTACTAAAAACAGAAGTGACATAAGAGTAATTTTACATCATCCAAACTAGCATGCTGCTCTAAACATTAAAAAGTCCTAGCTTGACTCAAACATTAAAGAAAGTAAATGAAAGAGTAACCTAAAGTAACCCAACCACACAAAGATAGAGAAAGTAAACTGTCATTTCATAAAAACTGCAAACTCCATTTCCTGATTTCCTTTTGGACTTTAATGAGAATCTCTCTCCTGTTCTTCATGTTTACTCTGTTAACATTAAAGCTAGTAGGCAAGGGGACTTGTTTTTCATCATACACATCAGCGCCACGTCAACTTTCTCTCTCCTCTCACTCCCCTTCACCACTCTTCACCAATTAGTGGGCAAGGGATATGTTTTTTTCACCTTAACTCTATTTTTTTTTTCTTTTTTTTTAATACTTACAGAATTAAAAACATAAACGTAAAAATATAAATACGTAAACTTCAAATTTAAAAACATGCAACGTACGAAATTAAAACGTTACATAAACTACATAAATTACGATTTTAAACTAAACTACATAAACGTACGAAATCAAAACGTTACATAAACTACATAAACATAGGAAAGTAAAACATTACATAAACTTCGAAATTTAAACTAAAAGTTGAAACACCATTTCGCTTTCATCCCAGCTCTAACCTCGTCAACGGCTTTGCGTGCCTCCCCAGTCAAATGTTCATATGGCTGCATATAGAACATTAAATCTTGTTGCTTTGATTTATATTCATTCACTTCCACTTCCTTCTTTTTTATCGCCATCCATTCAGCCCGTTCTTTCCTCTTCAATTCATTGGCACGTTCTGTTTGCTGTGCCAGCTCCAAATGGAATCTCCGGCGCAATTCCTTGTTTAAGATCATTAAATAAAGGAGAGTTGTCCATGACGTTGATGTCGTTGTTCGCCCCCGAAGTACCAAAGAAAGCATGCCATATCCATAAGTCTTGTGACGCAACCGCTTCCAGCAACATGAATGGATTCGAACCATGATCACGTCTAACATATTGACCTTTGTGTGCATTCGGACAACCAAACCACTCCCAATCTGTACAGTCAAGACTTCCTAACATACCCGGAAACCCGTGTATTTCTTCGTGATGTTTATAAAGCTTTATGACATCAGTCATAGTAGGTTTCCTCAAATATTCTGGACCAAAAATTTCTATAACAGAGTTACAAAAATGATCAAGACATCGACGAGAAGTTTTATCACCCATCTGCAGATATTCGTCTAAAGCATCAGGAATCGCGCTGTATGCCATTTGACGAATGGCGGAGGTGCACTTCATCAACGCTGAAATGCCTTTTTTCCCAGTACAATCAACATTACTACTAAAAAATGGATTATGAATAGTAACCTCCCGAACTATCCAGTTAAAAATAGTTCGACTCATACGGAACCTCTTTCGAAAAGTATCTTCATCGTAGAACGGGTTATCAGAAAAATATGCTGCAACTAAACGTTCATGAGTACCATAATGATCTCGATGAAGGCGTTTTATCGCGGGGCGATTTGCTTTTCGTCTATTTTTAATAAACGACAACGATCTTGCAATAAAATTCAATCTCCGACTTGTAACTTCTCGTTCTTCTTCTGAGTCGGTGAACATAATCATATCGGAATTTATTTGGAAAATAAAAGATATGAGATATATGTTATTTGAGGTTGTGTTGATTTGAGATTGTGTTTAAAAAATAGAGGTTTGTGGGTATTTATAAAAGAAATAAGTGGTTTTTTTTTTTTTTTTTTTTTTTACTCAACGTTCATATTTACATTCATATTGATTTTTTTTTTTAAATATATTTTTACTCAACGGTTCATTTTTTTTTGTACTCAAAAGTTCATATTGTGATTAAATGTTATGGTGGGGTCCAATTTTCCTTAGTAAGTGGTTGGTGGTCAGATCACCTTAAATGGTTTTGGAATTCGTGCCTAGCGCATGACTAAGGATAGTGTGCAAGGCTCATAGCGCGTGAGTGGGAGTGAATTGGTGAAAGATTCACCATCTTGCCTACCAGCCTAACCACACACTCTTCTTTCGGCAACTTTTCATCTTTGAATTCTTTAAGCATTATTGGTTCGAGTTCTGATATCATTTTCTTAACTGCGATAAGTAGATTTAAAGTGAAATATACATCCCAATAAGCCAACATCTTAATCTTCATTTCAAACGCCATGTGTGAAGTTCTTTCGGGTACATGTTCAAGATTGAGCAATATCAACTAATCTGACATCAAGAAGATGGCGCCGGAGCCCATCTTTAACAACGGTAATGATTTTACAGTTGCCAAATTTCATCTTATCCACCTTGGAAACAATTTCAAAATTGCATGTATAATGAAACTGTTTCTCCAACTCCATAATATCATACACTCTTTTAGCAAAATCAACCTTCAATTCCTCGACCATATTCTGACCGATTTTTTTCGACAGCTAAGCTTAAGTGGGGGGTGACCTTTGGAATGGTCTCTTAAGACCCTCAGAAGAGTGTGTTTAATATCGCTTCATACATCAACAATAGCAAACTCAACAACACCGGACACACTTGAAATAATTTCCCTAATACCTTGTTTGACTCTTTGTTGGGTGAAATTATATCAAATGCGTCTGGTGTTGTTGAGTTTGCTATTTTTTTATGTATGGAGTGACATTAAATGCACTGTTTTGAGGGTCCTAAGAGACCATTCCAAAAGTCATTCCCAGTTAAGTTTAACTGTCGAAAAAATCGGTTAAAATATTGTCGAGAATTGAAGGTTGATTTTGCTAAAAAAAAAGTGTATGATATTATGGAGTTGGAGAAACAGTTTCATTATACTTGCAATTCTAAAATTGTTTTCAAAGTGGATACGATGAAACTTGGCAACTGTAAAATCAGTACCGTTCTTAAAGATGGGCTCGAGTGCCGTCTTCTTGATATCAGATTAGTTGATATTTCTCAATCTTGAACATGTGCCTGAAAGAACTTCGCACATGGTGTTTGAAATGAAGATTAAGATGTTGGCTTATTGGGATGTATATTTCACTTTAAATCTACTATTGCAGTTAAAAAAATGATATCAGAACTTGAACCAATAATGTTGAAAAAATTCAAAGATGAAAAGTTGCTAAAAGAAGAGCGTGTGGGTGATGTTAATATAGAAAACATGAAGAAAGGGAGTGATATTCTCAAAGAAGTCCAAAAGGAAATCAAGGAAATGCAAGACTAGTTTGCAGTTTTTATGAAATGACAGTTTACTTCATCTCTCTTTGTGTGGTTGGGTTACTTTAGGTTACTTTTTCATTTACTTTCGCTGATGTTTAAGTCAAGTTAGGATTTTTTAATGTTTAGAGTATTATGCTAGTTTGGTTGATGTAAAATTACTTTTATGTCACTACTGTTTTTAGTATGTTTGTTTTCTGCTTTAATTATGGTTGCTACAAATTTTTTTCTTCTTTGTATTGTTAGTTCACAAATGCACATTTAATTATAAATAAAGAAGTTCAAACAAAGTAATCATGATACTCTACAAAATTTGAAAATATAGACTTCATTTTATCTGTTAAAAAATGGAGTAATGATGTAGCAGTAATATTCGAGATATTTTTTGAAACGGCAAATGTAATACGTTACCGTGTATAAAATAATCAGGAAAATTACATTATGAAGGTTGGCATACAAATTACTGTTAGCTGTTGAAGCATAATTCCGCTAGGCAAGTCCGGACGGCTCGCGTGCCATCCATCCTCGTTCCCAAGCCTTGAAGTTTGCTGCAATCATGAAAGAACCCGTTAGAAGGAGTCCCGAGGCCGGAGCCCCAGGACCACCCTCCGACGGTCAAGTCAGTGTTCTATAAGTATGGAGGGATGAACCCTCTAATTGAGGGTTATTCTAGAGAGAGAAAGTAGAGAGAGGTAGGAGATGTCCCTTGACAACCACCAAGGGTGGAGTATATATAGTACCCGAGTTACTGTAGATGATGTCATCATAGGGAACATATCCCCTTAAAACCTGGGTGTGCCGTTCGGCATGTGCCCTCCTTCCTGTGCCGTTCGGACTGTGCCCTCCTTCCTGTGCCGTTCGGCCTGCGCCGTTCGGCCTGTGCCCTTCTTCTGGTGTCTTGCCAAATTAGGTCTGTCAGACCATATACGTCAACATGTCCCCCCAGTATCGCATTATTAGTAAAAAGGCTAATGATGTGATACTTAAATAATACCTTATGGCCTTTCGGCCTACGTCATTCGGACATATACGCCAACATGTCCCCCCAGTATTGCATTATTAGTAAAAAGGCTAATGATGTGATACTTAAATAATACCTTATGGCCTTTCGGCCTACGTCATTCGGACATATACGCCAACATGTCCCCCCAGTATTGCATTATTAGTAAAAAGGCTAATGATGTGATACTTAAATAATACCTTATGGCCTTGCGGCCGGCCTATATCATTCGGTCATGCGTTTCATAGAGTGACCATCTTAGAGTGGCTTATCAAGTGACCCCTAAGCCGGTGCTTCATAAGGCGAGTTGGGTCTATTAGACCACATACGCCAACATGTCCCCCCAGTATAGTATTGTTGACCTACGGTCAATGATGCTATACTTAAATATTGTTGGATCCGAAGCGAGACATGCCTTTTCCATCATCCACTTGTTTCCTGCACAAGTAAAATATAGCTTCTCTACCATAATCATTATTTTTGTGAAGTGTCACTATATATCATTTAAATTTTAATCACAAACGTACACCGAACACTTTTTTTTTATTACCGTTGCTATTTACATAGCTCTTGGAGATACAAGTTTATATGTTTGAGACCGTTTGATGACGGCGGATTGTTATCACAATCCGCTAGCGGAGTGTTTTCACCATCCGTTTATAATTTTGGACGGGGTGTTTTCTTTGATTAATGATGGAGTGTTATCACAATCCACTTACAGTGGAGTGTTTTCACCATCCGTTTATGTTTATGACGGAGTGTTTTCACCATCCGTTTATAATTTTGGGCGAGGTGTTTCTGCACGACCCGTTTATATATTCTTGTAATGGTTACGCATGTGGAACCTAATACATTTATTCCTGCACATTGACATGAAAGCTATGTGCCTTTTCCCGTTAGATATGACAAACAAAATATTTTCATGTATCAATAGAAAAATTGGGTTAAAACCGAACCTATTTCCCCCAGTTCAACGGTGCTAATGTTTATTAGTATCGTTGAACTTAAATGAAACAAAGTATTAGATAACATAATAAACGATAAATAACAATTGTTACCCATTCGTGTAGATATCAAGCATGTGATGTTTATCGCCCTTATTGACTATGCTTTACGAAATCATCACCCTATGCTTGCCAGTCCTGTAGAATAGAATTGAAAGCTTTTTCGCTTTCTCCCGTTAAATACGACAAACAAAATATTTTTCACTTGTATCAATACATTAATGGGTCACAACGGAATCGTAACAAAACCGATGGAGATGTTATACCACTATACTTCCCCCAGTTCAGTGATACTAAATCTTTTTAGTATCGTTGAACTTAAATAACACAAAATGCTATATAACCAGAGCATAAGGTTGCGTATACCGCTATCATCCCGCAAATTCAATGATGCTATAATTTACTAGTGGCGTTCAGTTATATAGCAAAAGTTGCTTTCAACATACTGAGGAAGTATCATTGATGTTATGTGACCTTTTTAATAAAATGTACAATGGTCAGATGCTAACTATTAGTGATCAAATTTTATATCATCAAAGATCCATACCATAATGTCCAAACATGATGTAAGTAACTTAAAGTTATATGCTTAAGTACGTGCATTTATCTTACCTAAATGACATGCGCAAAAATCTTTCAAGTATGTGAGAGGCACAAGCATTTAAAAAACATTTCTTTTATAGATACTTTGAGGTTTTGGCTATGCCCATGCTCTCTATGGGCAAATAAATTTCTCTTTGAAGTTTGAATTTTTTATAGCCTGTGAGAATGAACTTAATGTCTAGTAGATCTATTACATCTTTGCGTTAATGAAAATTGAAAATGCTTTTAAAATGGTCAAAGTTTCTACACATGAGTTGACATAAAAAAAAAAGCAATAATATAACCCTTTCAGTTTCATAAGATTGGGCCGTACCAAAAAACATATGTTAGCACTTCGGAACATAACATGTAAGGATAATAGCAGTTGCCCCTCGCACGAGCAATAGACGAGGCTTCCTAATTAGGCGGTTAGTGGTCCGGAGGTCACAAGTAGAAAATAATGGTTTAATGTTTATTCCCAAAGACGTCTAGAGATAGACAAATATAGTGACCGAAGGTTGGAGTAAAAGGCCACGATACCTTTTACCCGTTCTTTTCCTTATTTTGTGACCGAAGTATCCCTAAGCCAGTTCTTGACAATCATATCACGTGAGGCTAGCCATAGGTAATGTTGCTTTATCTAGAAGGTGTTGTGCCATACACATATTTAATCAGAGATTTTTTAGTACCACAAGCTATATTGCTTGTATATCATCCATACTTTTTAGGGACCAGACATTTGTTGTTTTTATAAAGAGTTTGACTTTAGATGTAAAATAACTTTGAATGGTTCTATGAGTTTCTTATATTATCTTGAAAAGAGTACACAAGATATACGGTAGGTTTACTTTGGACCGTGAGAGTATAAATAATTCATGTGTTTGCGATAAGACCTTTTACATTATGATATATATACAATTCACAAAGAGTTTTAGCCCACTTAAATATAGACACGCCAATGCTAAATTATAAATTATGAGCTCTGTAACTTTCCTGTCCACTTCATTTTATATCGGTCCTTAATATTTTTATTTCTTAAAAAATGTACCTTCCTCAGCCGTACATATTAAGATACTGTAAAATGTGTATATTCGTAAAACAATACGCATAGCATGATAAGGGTGCTGTCTTCTTAAAAATCTTTGGCATGAAAGGTACATATCAACTTTCCTTATTAACTCTCTTTATAAAAATATTTAGCCACCCTACTATACTTTGATATATAAATTAACATACAAAAACTTAAGTACACAAATCTGAATGCATGTTTAGTTCGGTTGTTCACTTTAGTCTACTTTTGGGTAAAAAAGTTTAAACTTCATGACCGAAATTAGATTTTAATTGTATTATGATCTATCTAGAAGATTACCTACTTAAATGAAAATTGCAAATGCTTTTAAAATGGTCTTGAATGATCGACATAAGTAAATGATACTACCAAGTGTTTTGCATGCGTGCTAACATGTGAAACATGTTTTAAAGCACGTAACCTGTGCTATCAATAGTTTTGACGATATATGTATCTCAAAAATATAAATAAAGTTACCTTCTTACGGGTTTACCTCAAAATATGTAACATAGAGCTAATATTTTTAAGTCATTTATGGCCTGTCCCAATCACACGCGTATGCCCGTCTTGCTTGTTTAAAGACTCATGGGTTTTTTCTTTTAAGTTTAATAAAAGACTAAAAGCATGCCTGAGCAAAAATATTATACCCCAAAGGTTTGAGAAAGTATACAAGTGAGACACAATACTATAAATATTTGTATTTCCAATGGATATTCAATGTGATGTAAAGTCAAGTCTATTTCAATATTTCAACTATCAATGAGTTGCCTAGCTTTATAGGCATAATGTAAACCATCGGGCATTTTGCTACGACTTATTGTATATGAGATTTATGGCTTCCAAAAAGAGATATCTTAGATATGTTTATCCCGTGAATATGCGTTTCTCACTTGTATAATATTTTGTCATATGTAGCTTGGACAATCCCATTTGTTATAGTTTATCAATTAAGCACACAATAAGATATACACATGAGTCAAACCAATTAAATTGGTCCTCAATTCCCCACTCTCAAAGAGCTCATGTTTAAAAGGGGAAAAGGTGTACAATATACAAAAGCAAAGCACGGCTAAAGTAGAAATGTATAATACCATTCCATAGCCTTTGAGTATTATTCATTTGTCTTTGTGCATTCTACACACTTGCAGTGTGTCATCAAGGCCTATTTTAAGATAAGATAAAAGAGCTATGTCCTTCTTGCATTTTTTTTTTATTTTATTTTATTTTATTGCTTTGACTTGCTAGTTGCTACTGACAGAGAAAGTCTATTCTTACACGAAATGCATGTGCAATCCTTTAAAATATATATATATACTCCGTATAGTCACTTTCTCTAGTCACCTATAATGCTTCTTTTAGGATGCTAGTAGCGCTATGCGTTAAAACAAATGCCTTATATCAATTAATTTTGATGGGTTAAAGTTTTGAAAAGAACCCAAAAGGGCACCTCAATAAAGTGGCTTATAACAGAAAATGTAGCAAGATGATAATATCATGGGTTTCAACATGTGATTTACGTTTTATCATGGCAGCCAGTGAAGAATACAGGGACCAGAAACTTACCGAAATGCAGCCGACACGGCGACACGGCAGAGTATACAAACTTCGAACTAGAAGCTGCCAACCCATATAACCAGTCTGAAAAACACATGGTTCTCCGAAGAACACAACCTCATTCGAACGAGGCAACATACCGAACGGCCTTTACTCTGTACCATGTTGGCTGTCAATGTTTGACAGACACACCTGAGGTCAAGACCGAACGTCCATACCGAATGTCCATACCGGACCGTACCGAACGTCCCTACCGAATGTCCGTACCTAATGTCCATACCGAACCGAAAACGTGACCCATCATTCTTAACTCTTGGTAGAGTGAGTATGAGGTCCCATCTATTGTGGTTCCACTTCAGCTTCCATTTATACCGGGGGACTGATGGAGGGTGGTAGATGGATGAACCAATACCGGAGGAAAGGATCATTCCAAATGACCCCATGCATTAAAAGATGGTGGATAAACAACCCTCGGAGAAGATGCGTACCAACCACCTCCGAAGGGCCATACCGAACAGAGAACGAAGTTCCTACCTTCGGTATCATCCATCTTTCAGAAGGAGTGTAGACGATCCCCTTCCGAAGGGACATACCGAAAGAAGGACGGAGTCATCCTTAGCTCCGGTAGATTGAAATACGAGTCCCACGGATGGCGCCAAATGTTGAAGCATAATTCCGGTAGGCAAGTCCGGACGGCTCGCGTGCCATCCATCCTCGTTCCCAAGCCTTGAAGTTTGCTGCAATCATGAAAGAACCCGTTAGAAGGAGTCCCGAGGCCGGAGCCCCAGGACCACCCTCCGACGGTCAAGTCAGTGTTCTATAAGTATGGAGGGATGAACCCTCTAATTGAGGGTTATTCTAGAGAGAGAAAGTAGAGAGAGGTAGGAGATGTCCCTTGACAACCACCAAGGGTGGAGTATATATAGTACCCGAGTTACTGTAGATGATGTCATCATAGGGAACATATCCCCTTAAAACCTGGGTGTGCCGTTCGGCCTGTGCCCTCCTTCCTGTGCCGTTCGGACTGTGCCCTCCTTCCTGTGCCGTTCGGCCTGCGCCGTTCGGCCTGTGCCCTTCTTCTGGTGTCTTGCCAAATTAGGTCTGTCAGACCATATACGTCAACATTAGCTATTCGTATTATCAGTATCCGTTGATACACTAAATTGCAAAATTGCTAATGACAACATCTGAATGCATAAAACATGATTGGAATTCCTTGTGCTTAGCTTAAATAAAGTGACCTGAGGGGCCTTTGACAAACTTCAAGATAAACAAAACCATTCACTCACAAGAAGCCCGTGACACCGCGGAGGGAGTATGTTTTAGCTAATTTTGTGATACATATCAAATTGTGGTGTGCTGCATTGATTATTTTAGGATGTTGATGTTGATATATGAAGACGAAAGCAAATCCAACTAACACTGTACTCGCACGTTATGGTGGCCAAGTGGCGGGTATCCTATGAAATTTTTTGATGAACAATATTTTGATATTATATGTTTACCATGATAATAACTTTATAGGAAGACATAGTAATAGCAAACTATTTAATATAAAGTTATTAGTGTGCCCACGTAATGTTGCAACAATATGGAGGCAACAATCGATAAAATATGAAGATAGGAATCCAACCCATTTGCAGAATCCATAAAGCCCTAACACCTCAATTAAAAACATGTCAACACGACATCCTCGTTTTATTTCAGTAATGTCCAATGCAAATATGTAACCAGCCATACATAAACTCGAAAAAGAGCAACGTGAAGACATACGGGAAGACATCTACTCTACGAGTCACCCACAATACATAAACAAACATTAAATAATCGCGTTACTTACGCACCAACCGCTCCTTCATCCTTCCAACAGCATTCTTAAGAGTCTCCTCATCTTTACAAAACGTAAACCTCACAAGATTCTTCCCTTCATTCGGGTCCAAATAAAACACACTAGTTGGAATCGCCACAACACCAACTTCTTTAATCAAAAACTCGCAAAATGAAATATCATCCGTAAGCCCAAATGGTGTATGATCAACAACCACAAAGTAGGTCCCACTTGACGGGTAGACTTTAAACCCAACACTCTTCAATCCCTCCACCAAAATGTCCTTTTTAGCCTGGTAATCTTTCCGTAATTCCTCATAGTAAGAATCTGGTGCCCGTAAAGCTGCTACAGATGCATACTGCATCGGGGTTGAGGTAGCAAACGTAAGGTAAGAATGAGCTTGTTTAACCCCCCATATCAAATGTTTTGGGGCTATGGCCCACCCGATTTTCCAACCTGTTAAAGAAAACGTCTTTCCTAAAGAATTCATAGTCACGGTTCTTTCATACATCCCAGGGAGAGAGGCAATAGAAATGTGATCCATTTCAAAAGCTAATTTGTCATAAACTTCATCACTAAAGACTAGAACGTCATTCTCAATGCATAATGATGCTATCTGATCAAGTTCTTCACGGGTAAACATTTTACCAGTTGGGTTATGTGGGGTGTTTATGAGAATCGCACGAGTATTTTTGGAAATTTTGGATTTGAGTTCTTGAATTGGAAGAGCAAAATCAGGAGGGCACAGGGTAATGCCTGTAACTTTGGCTCCAGCCATTGATAGTGTGGCTTCATAAGAATCATAAAAAGGGGCAAAAACGATTACTTCATCTCCGGGGTTGATTAAGCCTAATATAGTGGCGGCAATGGCTTCTGTGCATCCAGAAGTGACAGTTATTTCCTGATCGGGGTGAACTGTAAGACCCGTGTCTTTATGAAAACGATCAGCAATAGCTTTGTTGAGTTCAGGAACACCAAACCCACGTGCATACTGGTTTTTGCCGTCTTTAATGGCCTGAATGGCAGCTTCTTTCACAAATTCAGGACCATCGAAATTGGGGAATCCTTGACCGAGGTTTATTGCTCCGTGTTCTATGGCAAGTGAGCTCATTTGTGTAAAGATGGTGGTCTTAAACTTCTCCAAACGCTTTGCAACCTGAAAAAATAAATTCAGATAAAATTACTAAACTGCCCTTTCTTAAACCTATTTTGAAAAAAACATTTACTTTGATTTCACACGATATCTCTTCTTTTATCACAAGAATGTCCATTTTGGTGAGTTTATATTGTAGTTCTTTAACTAATCAGCCAAACACTAAGTGAGACTTGATGCAGTAGATGCACATCCAAAAATTATATCTATAAATCTGTGTTGTTACAGTTGATTACTAGATTATGCGTATTTATTTAATTTCACATTATTACTTCCAAAACGCACATCTAAGCACAACCCTTGGTCTCCATTTTTACAAAGGGATAACGCTAAGCCTCATGTCCCTTACATAACCCCACCAGATTCACCTAAAAAATTTATATTATTCACTACAATAAAACCGTAATAGATATACATAAATAACTCGGTAAGAAATGTAGTCATGTAATCGGTAAATAGATTGATATTTAAGCTTCCTACTAGTCGTCTATGTACTTTTGGAATATTTATAAGCTTTTTGTCATCTGCTAAAGAACTTTCTGTTCACAACCGTAGCTGAGTCCAAGATCATAAGTTATTTGACTCACCATTTTAAGATTTTGAATATGGTGTCAATAAATGCTAGGCACTACCTGGGCGGTCGACTACCTTGTAGCTTGTAATCGGCCTAGGTGGGGAGTAATCGGGGACTAATTGGATTGGAACTTTTATTAAAATTTTTGAAATTAAATGTATGACATATTGATAAGACCATAGCTTTTACAAAGGACCATAGAAATATGCTTAGAAACATTAACAAAATTGCTCAAATACTTCAAACCGAGTTTTGGCCGAGTTAACCAATTTTTTGAGTTTTGGCCAAATATGATTTCAGTTTTGACCTTGTCGTGAGTAATCGTCAATTAATCGGTCATTGACCATGTAGCGAGTAATCGCCAATTACTCGGCCTTGTAGCCCTTGTTTTGCAACACTAAAAGATTGGTACTTGTAGGACAGAACAACTATTTCAATACACTACTGTAATTAGAGGTGGCAAAACGGGCGGGTCGGGCGGGCACGGGCTACGGGCTAAACGGGCGATGGGCTAAACGGGCACGGGCATGGGCTAAACGGGCGCGGGCAAAATGGGCGCATATTATCCGAATCGCTTTAGAAAAGACCTCAAACGTAACACCTCATTTATATTTAAGTAACTAAATATACTATATTCATAAGTTTTTTATTAAAAGTAATTTAATGTTCTCCAATTTAAAGAAAAAACATGTGCCCATTATGCCCATTTAACTTCTAAATAGGCAAGATATGCCCATTTCAAAAAAAAAGAGGAGGCTCAAATGTGCCCAAATCTTCTAAAAATTTGCCTATTTAGCCCATTTTTTTGATTTTGGGCACAAATTGCCACCTCTAACTGTAATATACTATAAAGAAAAGTTACTCCATGAGGCAAGAAGACAAAAGCTGAAAACCCATAAAACTAAAATGAATTGACAGGGTCAAGCAAAACAATTAACTATACGAAAAGGTGAAAAGGATAATCTTTATACACAAACAACTAAAACCTTCGGTTTGAGCCAAAAAATTGCAACGGAAAACCACATGACCATGTGCATCAATTAAGGGAGCAAAGAAGCAAAGATTTATCACATACAGCTAAAGACGTAATACTAGATCACTAGGTGTAGTATCTAAGAAATCCTAGGTTTGTTTAATACCTTAAATCCTTTTATTGTTTTCCCAATATACTTTTCTTCACACATGTCGTGCATCAAGATGAAATTGCTCAAAAACAAGAACCAAGTGAGGCACACGACAGTTTCTCCATTTTAGATCCCACAGAATACAAACTACAAAGTTACCCTTCCTCAAGTTACCAAATATCATTATTGTCGTTTAAACTAATAGCCATGAATTCTATTTTTCAAAGATCAATCCACAAATCAATGGTGAACACACACACACACACACAATTTTCTTATACTCTATGCCAACCAAGTGTGTGGATTTAGCACTTCTAATTCCCTTAAAACTAAGTACCCTTTTGATTATTCCATTCCTTCAAACCACATGACATCTATAAGTAGGAGTAATTAATTGGAACAAGTAGTGTGACATTATCTCTAAATGCACGAAGAAAAAAAAGCATAAACCATATAGTGAGTTGACAAGTAGTTTCTACACTTAGTGTAGGAGGACTTTAGGTTAGAGAGAAGATAATGTACATATTTACTTTCATGACAATAATACTAAAACACCAAGAATGTAAAACCCCCATCCCAAGACGGAAAAGGGTTGTCAAGTTCAACCTGAGAGAAGCCATCTATAGCAGTAAAACCCAGCCTACTGACAGTCATATGTGCTATAAAGGCTCTCAAAATAAATCTATAATTTGTCACTGAATCGAAAACTTAAGTTACTGTTAAACTTTTATGAGGGAGCCAATCTCAATCCCTTCCTAAAAGATGTAACACTCCCTTCCTAAGACACTAAGGCAGGTTAGTTTAAACTTTTCGCTATCGATTGTCATTTGAACAAGATTTGCGCAGCAAGCACCCAAATGATGCTTGAAGACATGTTTAATCACCCCCATGACTGTTAACGATGATATGGCAACCAAAGAAAATAGCATTTATATAATAGATTTGACATAAACCAATCCTACACGGAAGTTTGGTGATCTTACACAAACTTTTATGATTCTATATGGCTTAAAGTAAAAACTAAGGGTGTATATATTTCTTATAAATTTCCGTCTCGATTTTTCTAGAAAATGAAATGTGGTTTTGTCACAAGAAAATTGTTAAAAATTAAAAACGAGTTTATCTGCTACCGCGTTTTTCATTACATATCCAAGAAAGAAAAAAAAATTCAAGAAGGAGCCGGATCTGAACACGTCTATTTTTGAGCTATTTCAAAAAGTTTTCCCCAAAAAAGGCTCATTTTTCTACAGATGAACACGCCCACTTAAGAAAAATGAAACGCTTTCCAGAAAACCCTTCCCAAAAAATGCAAAAAAGCAACAAAATGAAAAAAATGAAACGCTGCCCGACTGTGTATTAGTGAGTCTAGTAGTTCTTTTACTATAAATTTAGAACTAGATTTGAGACATCAAGATATTAATAAGAGCAATAAACCCGTGTAATCATCACTAGAGAGCTAGGTGTAGGAAGCACCGAATAACTGTTATTGGGTTGCCACCTCAGCACACACACCCAATAACATCAATATAACTAAAACACCCTCCCCAGCTATAACTATTATAGGCGCAAGTGGATCCCATAACACACCACCAAAAATACCCCATTCACTCACTCACTCACACACACAAAAACCCAACGGAGCTCATGAATTGCTCAACGAGGAACCCATCGGCGAGCGAATGGCACCATTGAGGAAGAAAAAACCCAATGGTGCGTCGTTGGAGATGTGCACCGTGCACTCTTATAAGCAATTAGGATCTAGAGTTTGTAGTTTTTGAAAAATTCTCTCGAGAAACAATACTAGAGATAGAAACCTAGGAAAACTTAACGCAAGGCATTACCGAAATGGCATAGCAAAACTAACTAAAAGTCATACAAAAGGCGTCTAGGACAACAACAACGACAATAATACCCAATCTTTAGGATACGAGGAAAGTAAGGGTCCGTTTGGTTTATAAGTGGGTTTGGAATAGGATTTGGATTTTGTTTATGATTTAAATTTGTTTTAAGATTTGGAGAGAGAAAATATATTTATTAAATGTATTTTATAATAAAAAATATCATTTAAAAATTTAAATAAAAATGGTGTGTGAGAAGAGAAAGTGGTGGTCCCATGGATTTTACCAAAAACCTACAAATTTATGTGGAACGAAATTTCATTCCATCTATCATTCCTTTAGTTAAAAGAATGAACCAAACAATACATTATTGTCACATCAAACTCAAAACCCATACCAAAGTATTAAACCAAAAGCACCCTAAGATGTAAACAGTCATACCCCTACGCCTAAACAACATATAAAAACCCTAAACTTTAATTAGAAAAAAACCCCTAATTTGACATTTAAAAAAAAAAAAAAAAAAAAACCCTAAATATAATAATTTACCTGCAAGGGTTGCTGCTGAGGTGTCACTCCATCTTGAGCCATAACAGCTTGAGAATCAGTAGAGATTAAATTAACAGAAGAGGAAGAAGAAGCCTTAATGATTGTGTGACTACGTGGAGCAATGTGTGAGGAGGGTTTGTATAGGGAAGATGTTATTCGAAATGAAGGCCTGAGGCATGCTGGGATTAGCATCGGTCCAGATTCGATGAATGTGTCAAGGAACAAAAGCTAAAAAGGCATGACTCTGGTTGGTTTGCTACAGTGTTATTTAGCTTGGGTGACTGACTCGCTACACTAGTTTGTTTGTGGTAGGTATGCTTTGATTGATGGGTGTAAAGTTTGGGCCTAATTTTGTTGCAATATGTTTTACGAATTTGGGCTCAATTTTAGGCCCAAAACCAACAAATTATTAAAAGGATTTTATACTTGGTACTAGGGCGGGTATGTTCATGGATCGGGTAATATCCACGATAACTAAAAATCGAAACTGAACCGTATCGAAAAAAAATCGAACTGAAAACCGAAAATATATATATATATATATATATATATATATATATATATATATATATATATATATATATATATTTTATGTATTTATATATAAAAATAATCACTAAAAGTCTTTTTTAATATAAATATAATATTATTTAATCAAAAAAAAAATTGTTCTAAAAATATATATAATTAAATGAAAAAATAATTAAAATTACGTAATTCGGGTTATTCGGTTATAGGGGTTCGGTTTTCGGTTATTCGGTTCGGTTGAATCAAATTTGAATTCGGTTCGGTTTGGTTTTCGGTTTGACCCAGAAAATTTTTTTAACCGAACAAACCGAACCGAATAAACCGAATAACCCGATAACCGAACTGATGAACACCCCTACTTGATACACAAAGGCGAAAAGGGTAAGAGTTGGCCACGTTAGGTCGCGTAGATCTTAGTTAAAACTTAAAAGACTTGAATTCTCTTACTTAAACAAGAAAAACTTTTGTTTACTCGTTTGTTAGAATTGAGAATAAGATTTGTATGCGATTGGTATGTGTGGGATATTTTCTTTGACCGATTAGTCTTGACAACTTCCATCATGTCGTTTGTCGACATTTTTGTGCATGGAACTATGGAAGCGTGCTATAAATGTAGAGAGAACATGTAAAAGGAGTCTGGGATCATGTATAACTGTATAAAAATGAAAAATAATACTCGCCATTAAAAGTCAACTTTGACCTTTTTAAAGTCAAATAGTCAACATACATTCTTTATGTTAAAAACCAAAGTGTGCAAATGTACATGTCATAACTGTTCACACTATTAAACGAAGTTTATATGAGTCATCCAATTATGTGTTAGGGGAAAAAGGTTTATAAACTGATATGTTACCCAATTTTTCAACTTTATTCGTATAAGTTATCAAATTTTCATTTTATTCACTTGAGTTACTGAACTTTAGTTAAGCATTCAACCCCAATTTTTTTTTTTTTTTTTTTTTTAATGTAATCAAAGTAACCCGAATGCAATTTTTTTAGGTAAGTTAAGTAACTTAAATGTCGTGTTTTAAAAATTCGGTAACCAGAATGTCAACCCCGTGTAGTCCAATACCCCGTTTGAACAAAAAAAAGTTTAGGAGTTGAGATCCATGAAAAACCCTTACATGCCATAGAACTTATTAACCAATAATAGCCACCCATTTATATTTTCCATTTTTTTTCTTTTTTCAAAACAACATATCTTGCAAACGGTATATCTTCAAGCTACAAAAAAAAAAAAAAAAAAAAAAAAAATACCATCGCGACGAGAATTAAATGATATTTCTATAGATATGCATTGTTATATACTTTCGACGATTTTTTTTTTAATTTCCGCCCAGAAAGAATCATATATGATTCGTAAAAATCATATATGATTTGTAAAAAATCATATATGATTCGATTCTTACGAATCATATATGATTCGTTAAAATCGAATCATATATGATTCTTACGAATCATATATGATTTTTCTGGGCGAAAAAAAAAAATTCATCGAAAAAAAAGTTAGTCAAAAGTATATAACAATGCATGTCTATAGAAATATAATTTAATTCTCGTCGCGATGGTATTTTTTTGTAGCTTGACGATTTACGGTTTGCGAAATATTTAAGTTTAAAAAAAATGGTGGAAGTTTATTTTTTTATTTTGATAAAAAAAAAATGAGTGGCTAATATTGCTTGATGAGTTCTATGGTAAAAGTTGGATCTATAAGACTAATGCTAATGGCAACAACACTTTCACAAAAGCAACCCCGCCACGTCAGCGCTATCTCAGCTTTTTCTCTCTACAACTCCACCCCAACCACAATTAGCTAGTGGTGACCACAGAAACAACCCCAATATTTTACTCCCAAATTAAAGCATTGCTCATTCAAAGTTTCGGTTGGTGAGGCAACCGAATTTTGGAAAAGGTTGGAAGGCAATGCGTTGCTTTTGGTGTGTGCTAGGGGAAGTGATGCGTTGCTTTTGGGGTTGCTCGGTGAAACCAACGCCCATTAGCATTGGTCTAAAGAACTTTTGGCAAAAGTTTAGTAACTTAGGCGAATAAAGGTGAAAAGTTGGGTAACCTATCTGTCTATAAACCCAAAAAAAAAAAAAAAAAAAAAAAAAAAAAATGCCTTAAAATTATTTTCAGATTTAGTCTTAGGAACAAAAGAAAGGGTTTTGTTGTGTTTCAGTATTACATAAATACAAAACCATGTTAGACTTTTCTAGCGATTAAGATTCAAGTTTTCATTACCGGCAACTAGGGATTGCAACGGGTCGGGTTTGGGTCGGGTTTTAGTGAACCCATACCCGTACCCGTTTATAATATCTATACCCAAACCCGCCCCAAAACCCGTCGGGTACCCGATTAATATTATTCATCGGTTTTTCGGATTTTCCCGCGGGTTTCGGTTATCCCCAATTGAATAATATATAATTGAATAATATATAGACAAAATGACGGTATTAACATTAAGTGACACTAAAATCCACCAAAAAACAAAGGAAAACACCCTAATATAATCATTTTTTTTTAAGTTAAAGAAAATGAATATAGTATCAAACGATTTAATGCTTTTGAATAATTCATGTACAAAATAAAATATGTTATGTAATAGAGATACGTATATAAAAAATATAATAGAAGAAATTATATATAATACATATATATTCTAGTTAATTATAATATCAATAAAGCGGGTATAGATTCGGGTAAACGGATACGGGTACGGGTACGGGTAATCGGGCGGGTATTACCAGAACCCGTACCCGGCTAAAAAATTATATCAATACCTAAACCCGCATCCAAACCCGCCAACCCGCCCCCGAACCCGACCCAACCGGTTCGGGTTTCGGTTTTCCCTGTCGGTTTCGGGTGCTTTTGCCATCCCTACCTGCAACCACTCAGAGTCGTCCATTATCTACAAAAATGATAATTATGATCAGAACATCTTATCAAGTATATAAAGAATATTCGAAGAAAAGTAAGTTAAATTACCTTCCGCAAACTTGTCAAGATTTGGGACAACTTCCTCCACTTTTCTATCGCTTTTATGACTCGTCTGATCTCCAATCTTGATTGTGTTAGAACGTGGCAGATTACTTTGATTAATATAAACGAAAATGAGGACGTGATAATCACTATCCCTTAATGAATATTTGCCCCCACTATTTACGCTGGTGGGATTCGAGACTAACTTCTTACCAGGATTCAACCTCAAAGAACAGTACTTTATGTAGCCTACATAAAATTTACATGATCATACATTTGCATATTGTATGTATCAAAAGTGTATCAGATTTTTGTATATTTGATCAAATGATCTGTCACCAAAGACACCCTTTTATAGTTCCATTTTTGGCAGTAAAAAATCAACCAACATAAAAAGTTTGACGAAATTATTAATCATTTTCTTCCTAAAGCTTACTAAAAGAATTGAAAACATTTGAGTGGAATAGCACTTATAAACCCACATTCACTTCTCTATCCCACCTATGTGGGATAGACACAACATACAATATTGTTTATACCACCATGTATCCAAGGTTAAGCAAACCTTTGATTCGTGTTCTTAATAAAACTTTTCAACTTTAACCTCCCATTCATGAAAAGTTGGATACAATCCGCGTAAATCATTTCATGAGTTGGGTTAACACTAGAGCGTACGGCTTTCATAAACTCTGTGAACCCCTTTTGTTCAATAGAAGATAAAGGAAGATGATCACTTATTATCTCTTGTGCTAGAGACTTTTTAAAGTGCGCTTGATACATCATCTATGTTCCAAGAAAGCACCAAGAAAATACTACTTGATTAGCAAAGAAAGGACCAACATCACTTCGAGAATATGATGTTAGAATCTACTCTCCATACAGCTTAAATTAAACCAAACCAAGTTACACATACCTGACATAACTACAATCTACTCATGTAGCATATGACCAAAGAAAATGTTACAAGAATATTCTCTTTAGTAGAATAAACCTTAAACTCCTAAACTATGTCTAACTTTGTGCTGTCTGACATTCTTACTGCAAGTTGTGTTAATCTGATTAAGGTGTTTCTAAGAAACATGCTTCGTCCCATAAATCCATCATAAGCAAATGTGAATAAAAGGAGTTAGTATGACCCTAGAACAACTTCTTGTATGGGATGGTTATTTGTGTGAAAACTTTGTTATAACTTTTCTGTCCCACATGGGACAAACAAAAGAACTTGTGCTTACTTATAAACTGAAGTGTATACTACACACACAAATTGAGATTAGTATTGGGTTGTTGGTGTGGATTATCCATTCCAGTTATTTTAACTGAGACGGAAATTCACAGCCCACAGTAGATACAAGTTCTTGACTTTTTTTAAAACTCCTTTTATATAAAATTTTCATATTAAAAATAAATTTTGGTTAGGTAAAATATTGAAGAATATGAGTTAATAAAAAGAGTTATTATGACTCGAGCAACTTCTTCTATGGGGTGTTTATTTGTGTGAAAATGACTTGTATTCTTGTATGGTTTGAAAAAGACCTTTATGAAAAATGTGTGTGATCGCCCCAAAAGTTGAAGCCATATACAACGAGTGCACCTTCTCAGATTTATATTGATCATGTGTGCTTTGATTTCGTTCTACCAGGCGATTATTCTAGATGGTTTGTATTGTTTACATGGCTAATTAGTTGGTAGCTTTTTTTATTTATTTTATTTTTTTGGCTAGTTTGTCAAAAACATAAGTCATTTTGACCACATCAATTTTTCCAATAATATTTCATGCCTTGAGCAGTAAAAAAAAAAAAAAAAAAAAAAAAAAAAAAAAAAAAAAAAAAAAGCTTAACTTATACCCAGTTGCTAAGTCACGGAATACTTTTTCTGTTAGGAAAAACGTATGTCTTCGCCAGTTTGCCCGATGGTTCAACTAGTCTATATTCTTATTTTAAGGCGTGTTAAATGTGACAACCCTGAAAATTGACCGTTGATAACACGCAAACAGAATCTGATTACCAAATGGCAGATAGATGAAAAAGAAAAGTCAGAAACTGTAACAGTAACAGATTAAAAGTAGATGTGCAAACATAGACAAAAGGTTGGATAGCACAGCATTACTTGAATGTTATTTCATGTCTGGTTACCAAATATCAGACACGAATATATATAGTTAAGAAATTATATCGGTGATAACACAGAAAGTTGAACTGCAAAGGAAAGACGAAAGTTAGTTATACCAAACTGAACCAATATAACCCAAAAATGGCAATAATGAAACCAAAAACTTGCCAACATGAACCAGTCCAACAACCATTTGGTCTCAAACCAAATAAAAAACAGCCACTTCAATATTGAACCATGATTTTGAGTTATACTGTACTACTTAAGAAATAGGTTCTTGTTCCAGACACCCTCATAAGATCATCAAGTTGTCTCTGATTATTTTTTGTATTTTCAATGCTACCTTATTAATCAAAACATATGCCAACAAATCTTGTTAATCATTTTGCTAATTTTGTTTGGTTTAGTAATTGTGTGCATGTTTGATGTTGTTTGAATGTTAAAAGATTGTTAATACTTCATCACCCTCTTCAACCTTTTGCCTACGATGTTCATTATGTATAAATTTTGCTTTCGATCTAGTCTTAAACTAAACCAAAAAATTACTAAACCAGAAATTCTTATACTCTTTGGTTCGATACAAAATCAAATAAAAACGAAAATATCATAAGTTAACCCGTTTTGTGTATTGCCAGATTAACACACAAACAGAATATGAAACTAAAAACTAAAACTAACATCACTAAGTGCATCAACCTTTTGAACTCAAAGCAACCATAAATCACGCTCAATATGGAACCATGAATTTGAATATGGGGTGATTATTTGTGTGAAAACTCGGTTGTAACTTTTCTGTCCCACATCGGGCAAACAAAAGAACTTGTGCTTACTTATATAGTGTGGTATATACAACTCAAATAAATTGAGATTAGTTTTATGTTGTTGGTGTGAATTATCCGTTGTTGTTAAAGAAAAAAATAACAACTAAATTCATATCATATCAGCAATTTATACAAGCTCTTGATTTTTTTAAACTTTTCTTTATTTTAAATTGTTAAAAAAAAGTATCATGGTTTAAATGCTCAAGCTTCTACTATTATTTAAGCGTCAACCTTGATAAGAAAATGATACTGTAGTATATTTTTAAATTAATAAAATAATTAAGAGGGGGCAAATTAGAAAGCATAGATTTCTAGTATTGTTTGTGAAAAACATAAGTCATTTTGACCACATCAATTTTTTCAACAAAATATCATGCTTTGAGCAGTAAAAAGAAACTTAGTTTATACCCGGTTGCTAAGTCGCAGAATACTTTTTCTGATAGGAAAACGTATGTCTTTGCCAGTTTGCTCGATGGTTCAACTAATCTATATTCTTATTTTAAGGCCTGTTAAATGTGACAACATTGAATATCGACCGTTGATAACACGCAAACAGAATCTGATTACCAAATAGAAGAAAAAGAAAAGTTAGAAACTGTAACAGTAACAGATTAAAAGTAGATGTGCAAATATAGACAAAAGGTTAGTTGCACCAACTGAACTAAAAACTGACAATAACAGACACTGTATGACAACATTACTTGAATGTTGACAGATATTAGAATTTCAGGTCCGGACCAAATAGCAGACACGAATATATATAGTTAAGAAATTATATCCGTGATAACACAGAAAGTTGAACAGCAAAGGAAAGACGAAAGTTAGTTAGACAGAACTGAACCAACATAACCCAAAAATGGCAATAATGAAACCGAAAACTTGCCAACATGAACCAGTCCAACAACCATTCGGTTTCAAACCAAATAAAAAACCGCCACTTCAATGTTGAACCATGATTTTGAGTTATATTACTTAATTTCTAGGCTTCTCAACATTTCACAAACACGTACACTACCAGAACAAGAAGTAAGTAGCTACCTGTTTAAAAATTTCAAGCAGCTTATATTTTTAATTATGTTAGGCCAATTCAAGCACTCTTCACCGGCCACAACCACTCGTTGCGTCTACCATTATCTACACAGAAGATAATTATGATCAGAACATGCTATCAATTATATAAAGATTATTAAAAAGTGATAGTTAAATAACCTTCTGGAAAGTTGTCAATATTTGGAACAGCTTCTTCCACCTTTCTTTCGCTTTTGTGACTTGTCTCTCCAATCTTCAGTGCAAACTAATGCTTCAACAATTGAAGGGAGCAAAAAACTTCGAAAATCATGTAATGAATTACCATATGTGGCTTGAAAAGCACACATTACCATTACTAATCATGTGAATAGATACATTACGTGGAGTAGGTCACATTTCTATCTAAAATGAACAAATCATTACAGCTCACAAACCAAAAATATGTTCAGATACACAAGGAGCTAGCACAAGCTTCCCACATAGTTCATCCAGCAGGAAGTAAATTTCTTTTGAGGATTCATGATACTTATCAGAAGCTGAAAACTGATGAATCTTTCCATTTATCTCAATCCAACTTGATCCCGGACTCTTTTTTTCTACTCTAAGGTATTTCATAGCTGACCTTAACTTAGCTACTTCACTCCATCTATTTGCTTCAGCAAACATATTAACTAAAAGCGTGTAATATCCACTGTTATCAGGTTCCAATATCATCAACTTATTAACAGCAATTTCAGCAATTTCCAAATTCTTTTGAAGTTTACATCCACCTAATAAAGCACCCCAAATAACAGCATTAGGTTCCATTCTCATATCCCTTATCATTCCCAGCGCATCTTTCAAGAGTCCCGCTTTACACAACAAATCAACCATACACCCGTAATGTTCAATTTCAGGACGGATGCTAAAATCACAGGTCATACTAAGAAAACACTCACGTCCCTCTTTGACCATTCCGGCATGCGTGCAAGCACTAAGGACACTGATAAAAGTAACCCCATTTGGTTTTATATTCATCTCCACCATTTCATTAAACATTTTCAACGCTTCCTCGGCATACCCATGCATTGCAAGCCCATCAATTACTGAATTCCAACAATAAAGATTTTTCTTGTATAATTTATAAAACACCAAGAGAGATTGGTCTAAGCTGCCACACTTTGCGTACATATCAATCAGTGCAGACCCGATATAAATATCAATGCTAAAACGATGATTTTTTATATAAACATGTATCTTTTTCCCTATGTCAAGTGCCCCAATATGGGCACACGCTGAGATAACAGTAGACAAGGTCACTTCATCAGGGCTAATGCAGCGTGATGTCATATCATTAAAAGTTGCTAATGCTTGTTCGTATAATTTATTTTGTAAGTAACAATTTATCATAGTTGTCCATGAAATCAAGTCTTTCTCAGGCATTTTGCTAAACAAATACTCTGCAGACTCGACATCTTTAATTCTAGCATACCCGTCAATCAAAGAGTTCCATGAAGCAAAATTTCTTTCAGGCATCTCATCAAACAATCTACTAGCGGAAACCATCTCTCCTGTTCGTGCAAGCACAGAAACCATCGAAGTCCAGACAAAAACATCCCTTTCCACCATTTCATCAAACACTCTCCTCGATTCAAAGATCTTCCCTAAACTCGAATACAAATCAATCAACGCTGTCTGAACATAAACATGAGAGTTAAACCCGAACTTCCATATATGCCCATGAACTCCTTCACCGATACCACATTCCCTCCCGACTAAAGCACAGCTTTTAACAAGCGACGAAAACGTATAGCTAGTAGGACAAACTGGCACCCTCAACATGTTCAAATAACACAACAGCCCTTGAACCGGAGAGCCGCAACAAAGACAAGCACGAATAACAGCATTGTACACAAATACATTGGGATCATCCATTTGGGTAAACGCTCTAAGCGCGTAATCCATATGAGTAAACTTGGCGCAAGCAGACACGAATTGGTTTACCATGAAACAATCTTGGTGAAAACTATTCTTAACCATGCACGCGTAAATACATTCGAGCTGTGTCAAGTTTGAACACATTTTCATGTATTCAACTATACCTGGAAAATAAAAGATGAAGAAAACATTTTATCAAACAGTTAGTGTGCATTGCGAATATTTTATAAAACTGAATGAAGTTAAAACACTTGAGCCATAACAGTACCTTCTGAAACAGTTGAGATTAAATTAACCGAAGAAGAAGTCGTGTGATTACGTGTAATGATAATGTGTGCGGGTTTGCATAGCGTTCGAAACGAAGGCCTGAAGCATGCTGGAATTAGCATCTCAATTAAAAAAGTGTAGTGGAACAAAACTAGTAAAAAAGCATGACTCACTAGTTAGTGGTTGGTCGGGTGTTAGTCGGGTCGGGTTGATTGTGTTAGTCGTGTCGGGTTGATCGGGTTTGTATCAATTTGGATGGGTTCAATTCAGGTTGAGGTTAGAAAGAAAATGCCGCTGACCCTAAACTCCAGTTAGTCTGGGTCTAAACGGGTCGGGTCTATTCGATTTTGGGTTAACCCGAATATGAGTGAAATAATTAAAAAAATAGGTTAGTTCAATATGTTTACATAGATAATTTAAAAAACATATATATTGAAAAATTAGAAAAAAAAAACTTTATTCAGGTCAATCAAGTCGACCACCTGAGTTAGCCAAATATTTTCAACCAGATATCCGATCCTATTTAATATTCGGGTTGACCTGAATAATCCGAATAAACTTTTTGACTCGAGTAACCCTATCTGAATAAGCTTAATTGCGTTTGGGTCGGTTCGAGCCGGTTCGACTTTTTTGACACCCCTAGCGGTAGGTGCGTCGCGTGTGGAGATGAGATGGGCATAAATTTTGGGCCAATATGTTTTACAAATTTGGGCTGATAATATAGGCCCAAAAACTAAAAAGACATCTGATACGTGAGTGATACTGATAAGAAATTCTATGTTTAAACATGGTTGGATATACATCTCGGAGGGGAGAGGTTAAAGGTCGGAACTCGGAAATGGTTATTGTCATACTCAGATTAGACCAAGTACATATTAGTCCAAAATTGTCTTTTTTGAGTAACCTAAATAGGGAAAACTTCATTTATTTACCCATATTGGGTCTGAGAATATAATATGTATGACATTGGTATGTGTGGGAGATTTTCTTTGACATATTAGTCTTGACAACTTTCGTCATGTTGTTTGTTGGAATTTTTGTGCATGGAAGCGTAATATAAATGTAGAGAGAACTTGTTAGAACTAGACCGAGACGTATTTTAGGGAACCATCTTAGGACAATCAAGTCATAATGTTGTATGTGAAGGGCTTAGCATTGTGTATGATTTGGTTTATTGTATGTGGTGGCGGTGGGGCGGTAAATGAGTGGCTAATAATTTGTCATGTGCACTAATAACCAGGTGGATATATGCCGTACAAAGATAGTATATGTTCTCTGAATGATACGAGGTTCGGGAACTCTGATGTCTGAATCACATATAGTAAAGGTTTGTCCAAAAGACCAGATATTTCACTAGTATCAGTTTAAAACTAATTCATTCTAAAAAATTGTGTAACGGGTTCACACTTTTGAGACAGTGATTCACGTCTAATTCTTCTTATGATAATGTTTTGTTAAAACAATTGAAAACATGCGGTTTGGATTGGACTGAAATAGAGCCGCGCTAAATATGGTTTGTTAAAATAGTTGATGACATCGACTGTGAGTGCACCTTCTCAAATATGTTGTTTAGAGTGTGAATTTTGGTTTCCTCATACCAACGCGACTACTCTTAGGTGGTTTGTATTGTTTTGATGGCTAGTTTGTCATAAACAATATTTTTGCTACACTGTCATTTCGACTATAGAAGAATCGTAATTCAGAGCAATCTGTTATACATAAATGCTGCAGTTTGTCATCTTTATGCTCTTCATCAAGAAATATTCTAGTTAAACATTGTCTTATCATATGTTAATTTAAATGATAGAAAACTTGTATCTTTGGCATTTTGCCTGATGGTTTAACTAATCTTTTTCTTGGTTTAAGGCCTTTCAATTGCGACATAAGCGAAAGTGAATATCAACCGATTGATAACACACAAACAGAATCTAATTACCAAAGAGAAGAAACAAGAACATAAGTTTCAAATTCTAACAGGAATAGATTAAAAGTAGATATGCAAAGGGAAGACAAAAGGTTAGTTGTACGAAAACGAACCGCAAAATTGAGAAAATCAGACAAGAATAACAATTGACTAGTTAACATGGACACGATCTTCCCTTGAAAAAACTGACAATTGCTAATATTACAGGTCTGGTTACCAAACAGAAGACACCAATTACACGAATACAGCTATGAATTTAGTTATACTGAACTAAGCCATCTCATTCTTCAAATAAAAAAAAAAAAAAAAAAAAAAAAAAAAAAAAAAAAAAAAAAAAAAAAAAAAAAAAAACTGAACCATCTCAACCATTAGAACCCAAAAATGACAATAATGAAACCAAAACTTGCCAACATGAGCTGATTCAACAATCATTCGGTTCAAAACCAAATAAAAAACTGCCAGTTCAATGTTAAACCATGATTTTGAGCTATACTACTTGAATTCAAGGCTTCTCAACATTTCACAAACACGTATACTACGAAAACAAGAAGTAAACCTGTTCAAAAAATTCAGGCAGCTTATATTGTAATTCATGTTGGGCCTTTCTAGCAATGAAGATTCAAGCACTCTTTACCAGCCACAACCACTCGTTGCGTCTACCTCATAATCTACAGAAAAGATAATTATGTTTAGAACATGTTATCAAGTATGTAAAGAATATTAGAAAGAAATAGTTAAATTACCTGCAAATTGTCAATATTAGGAACAGCTTCTTCCACCTTTCTTTCGCTTTTGTGACTTGTCTCTCCAATCTTCAGTGCAAACTAATGCTTCAACAATTGAAGGGGGCAAAGAACTTCGAAAATCTTGTAATAAATTACCATATGTGGCTTTAAAAGCACACATTGATCTAACGGTTGTCAATGGAATAGCCAAAACATCCTTAGCAATTTTAGAAAGAATTGGAAATCTTTCACTGTTGTTTTTCCACCAAAGTAATATGTCAAAGTCATCTTCTTTAGTTACTAGATCCTCGTTAAGGTATCTGTCCAATTCTGTCTCGCTTTCTACATTACCTTCAACATCCAACTTACGCTTTTTTGAACGTTCTTGAAATATCTCATTTGGTTGTGTGGTCCCAGTCTTACCTTTGTATTCATATTCATTGCACAAATCAGATATTGTAGCAAGTACCAATTTCGCCATCTGTTTCCACAAACAATCTCCGTGTTCATCTTCTTCATCCGATTCATCTTCATCTTCGTCTTCTTCATCATCAACATCAACATTATCATCTCCGTCGTCGTCGTCGTCATCATCATCATTATCAACATTCTCCTCATCATCACCATCACTATCATCAACATCATCGTCTCCATCGTTTTCGTCGTCATCATCATCATCATTATCAACATTCTCCTCATCATTACCATCACCATCATAGATATCTTCTTGGTTGTAGACGTACTTGAAATAATACTCAATGAACGTCATCTTATAACTAGGGTCAAGTACGCTAGCAACACATGTTAACATATTCAATTCCTTCATATTTCCCCAATACTTATTATACTTTTCCCTCATTTTAAGTGCCATAATATTAGTCTTAGTATCAGCACTTTTTGCCAGATTTTGGAATTTATAATCAATACGGGAAAGATTAAGAAAATACTTATCGGATGTTGCAAACCCGAATATATTTTCAGCTAAAACAAAACAGTCACGCAAGATATATGAGATCTTCCTCGCATTTTCCCAATCATCATGATCAGGAACCCCACAAGTTTCTTCCATGTAATTCCTATATCTCGGATCTTTAATCTCAAACATATTGAAAGCTTCCTCATAATTTTCGGATGTAAATAACATCCCAAATGTACAAATCCATTTATTTGGAAAATCAAGACACATAAAATGGTTGAAATCTATTCCACTTTCTTTAGCACATGTTCTGAAGTTATTAGTCCTAGTCGACGATTGTCTCACATATAGAACCGCCGCACGTACACGTTTAAATGAGTCGTCATACTCATTTAATACAGCTTTCACCATATTGTTTAAACCATCAATAAGACATCTAGAGTGAAGAAACTTACCATCCAAAACGGTGTTCGTTAATCTTTCTTTTAAATAGCTAAGTACAACATCATTTGAACTTGAATTACCGGCTGAAATGGTCAAAACATTGTCAATTTCCCAATCATGTAAACACTTTTCAACCGCCTTTCCTATCTCCTCTCCATCATCACTAAGAATTGGAGTGAAACTCAGAATTTTCTTGTGTTTATCCCAATCGTTATCTATAAAATGGGCACTAATGCATAAGTAATTCACATATTGGTTTGGGGTCCATGTATCCAAAGTTAAGCAAACCCGTTGATTCATATTCTTAATAAAACTTTTCAACTTTAACTTCTCATCCAAGAAAAGTTGGGCACAATCCGAACGAATCGTTTCATGAGATGGGATTTGAACAGTAGGACATACGACTTTCATAAATTCATGAAGTCCCTTTTGTTCAAGAGAAGATAAAGGAAGTTCATCAGTTATTACCTCTTGTACTAGAAGTTTTCGAACATGCGCTTGATACATCCTCTATATTCCAAGTAAGCACCTAGAAAATACTACTTGATTAACAAAGAAAGGACCAACATCATATTAAGATTCCAATGTTAAAATCTTAATAAAATCTAGAGTCATCTTGCATTGAAGTTAGATTTCTTCTTTAAAAGAACTAATAAGGTGATATCTACTCTCCATACAACTTAACTATGTATAACTTTAGGGGTGTTTGGAATTCCTTCTGCAATCAGTAAATTCTGAGTGTTGGATCAAATCGCATTCAGTCAATTCGAGTGTTGGATCAGGATAATATAACAATGTGTTCCAGAAATCGTAACGAAATGAAGAACACTTGTACAATTGAACAAACGGTTAGGAATCTATAGCTTAGAAACAAGATTTAAAACTGATTGCTATTGAATTGAATGTTTATGGAATGATTAGGATGACCTGAATTGAGAGAGAAAGTGATATAAATTCTTGGCTAGCCACTTAATGAAGTGAAATGGCGTAATTACAGCCAAATGCTGGAGGGAAAAGTGATATGGCTATGCATGTGACCAGTTCTAACTCCTCCTACGTGCCAGCCACGTGCCTTTATTTAACGTTCGTTACAGATAATCTTATTTATAAGCACATGCATTGTGTTCTGTTTCAAACACACAATCACTATCCCAAACACCACCTTATAATTCTATGATTCTTTAATCACAGCAAAAGCATTATAAGCACACATCTAAACACATATATCTCACATGTTCATTATTTACCAAACCATCAAAGCATAAAACGCCGAATACAGTTTGCGCACGAGCTTCAAATAATAATTCAGTGGGTGTTTGGCATAGCTTATTAAGCTAGCTTATGGGCTTATTTGAATTTTCAGAAGATGATAAGCTCAATTTTAATCAGTATCTTATCATCAACTAGAAGTCATAGGCTTCCACTTGATAAACTTGTAAATCCATTAACAAGCGAATCCAAACACCCCCTTTAAACCCATTATAAAAAAAGGGTTATTTACACATATAGGTAACGAACTTTGAAAAATTTCCCTTGTTAGGTAACGAATTCTCAAAAATACCATGTTAGTTAACAAAACTTTATACTTTGTACTAAGTTAGGTAATTTTGTCACGTGTCACACATTGTAACCGGTTGTAGCCGGTATATTATCAAATCAATATAAATTGAATAATTCTACATCCACTCACAATTTACACAAAAAAACTCACTCGCTGACGTGTCAGCGAGTTGATTGGTTGGTTTTTTGTGGGCCGCTGACACGTCAGCGAGTGGGGTTTTTTGTGTAAATTATAAGTGGGTGTAGCACACCTCAATTAATAAAGTATATACCTGACAGATATCACACTTAGGCATCCTGGCATCAGAGTTGGTGAGAAGAACGCGCTAATGTTTACTAGCGAGCTTATTAGCAGCATGTATCTTAACATCACAGCTCCGGCAAAGCGCCGCCTCATCAGCGCAGCATAATACCGTCGCCTCCGCCGCCTCACATAACACCGTGTTCCGGCGAGCTCCGATCGTCACCACCGCTCATCCTCGTGCTACACCGCCACCACCACCTTGTTCCCTATGATCTCCCCATCACGTCTATACACCGCACGCGCTAAAACACTCCGCTACCACCACCTTGAGTGTAGGTTCTGTTTGTAACGCGTTGATTTCCATGTATGCGAAGAGTGGGAAGATGGATGATGCTAGGTGTGTTTTTGATGAGATGGTTTATCGTGATTTGGTGTCCTGGAATTCATTGATTAGTGGTTATTCCCAGCATCGTCTTTCTAAGCAAGCTATTGAGTTGTTCTCTAAGATGCGGAATTGTTTGGTACAACCTAATGAATATACCCTTTTAAGCATATTTGAAGTATTATCTGACTTGAAATGGGTACTGCAGATCCATTCTTAAAATTGGATTTATATATACTGATTCAATTCTCTGTCGGCTGATTACATCTTATGCGAAATCCAACGGAGTTAGTTATTGAAAAATCTTATTTAGTGAGATTGATAGTGTAGATGTGGTACACATAAATGCAATGTTAGGAGCCTTTGATCAGTGTGAATGTTATAATGATGTACAAACTTTGTTCTATAGAAGATGGAACTTATCTCGGTGTTTTAAGTTTATGTTCTCACGCAGGATTAGTAAATGAAGCACGTTACATTAACGGATCCCGTCAGCAATTTAACTCTTATATTTTTCTTGCCGGAATCTGGGTTTCTTGCCGAAAAAGACTAAAATCCCTCTTTGCTAACAGTCAAACGTAGTCAAAGGTCAAATTACCTAACTTTACAGGTTGCACAAAGTTTGGTTGCCTAACTTAGTATTTTTAAGAATTCGTTACCTAACACGGGAAATTTTTCAAAGTTCGTTACCTATATGTGTAAATAACCCTAAAAAAAACAAAAACTAATAAGGTTTAACAAAATGGCATAAGCTAATAAGAAACACCGGTTAATAAAATTAATAATAATAATAATAATAATAATAATAATAATAATAATAAATTGCAGAAATGAGAAGAATAAAATGGTTAAGAAAAATATACCAGTCAACGGTGAGAAAGGGTGGTCAAACGGTTGTAGGGTTTTTCGTCATTTTCACACTTTTTTTTTTTTTTTTTTTTTTTTTTTTTTTTTTCTCAGTGTGTTTGATTTGGGGTATGAGAATAAGGGAATTCGTTTTCATTTCTACTAAAGTAGTTTAATTGATGGGTTTTGTTTTCCAAAAGTAGATATGAAACTCATAAAAAGTAGGCATTTTCTTAACCTTTCATTGGTGATAGGTTTATAAAATCAATCCTTATACTTGTACTCATTCCCTAATACAAGCCAAATGCCCCTTAAAAATCTTTGTTTTATAAATAAATATCTTTATGCAATTTTAAATGTTTTTCCCATTTTATTATTTTATGATTACTTATAGATTACTTATAAGTTCTAGCTTCTCTATAAACTAATTTATTAAGCATATTTAAAATATAAGTTACACCTCCAACTTCAACTCTCATAAGTCTCGGCATCTAACTAATTTCACCATGACTTCACTACTCCGTACAACATAGATTACAAATATATCTTTCTCCCATAATTCCGTTACGCATACGACATGCTTCTTAAATTAAGGTAAACATGCAACATTAAAAACCAAGCTTATAAATGATTTCATATCTACATTGATGTTAAGATCGGTCATAGTGGGGATAAATTGGACGTGTTTTCATCCCACGTGGCAACCATGAAAGCATCGTGCCTTGCTACACAACTCATGCAAGACGCATCTAACATGTATAGTTTGCGAGGACTTGGTCGAAAATAAGTCCGAGCCGTATGAGGAGGTTTTTGTGTGTGGTGTTTTTATTAAATGATTTCTTTAAGGTATGTATTTTGTGGTGACTACAGTCTCTTTATTACATTAAGTTGATCATTAAAAAGTCGGAACAGATATGGCAGTCGTGACCACGATATGCGGTCACCATTACACTTAAACCTAACTTATTGTAACTCCATAGTACAACGTATTCGTTTTATCCAAGGTTAGCAATTTAGCATGAAGGACCGGTAGTACACAGTCGGGGTGATCATCGGTCCAAAACAGGACCGGACCAGCCAAAACTGACTGAACCGAGACCGAACTAGCTAAAAACCTTAGACCGAGGACTGAATCGAATGTGTTCGGTCCGGTCCGGTCTAGTTCGGTTATTTGGTCGGTTCAGTCCAAGAAGGAATAATAGTCGGGTTTTATGTAAGACCGGTCCGACCGGGCCGGACAAAACCAGATCGAGACCGAAATAAGGAAAAAATCCAGACCGAGACCGGACCGCTAGTCCTTCGGTTCGGTCGGTCCACTCAGTCTCAGTCTCGGTCGGTTTTAAATCTGCGATGCTTAGCCCTACGTACACAGTCACACTATAATAAATATTGTTATTCTGCTTTCAGAACAACGTGTAAAAAGAATATAGCTAAAGCTAGTGTTTTTTACAGCAACAAAAGTGTACGTCCCTAGAACAATTTTTTGTATATGCCATTGTGCTTACTTTTGTGAATACTTGGTTTAAGTTTCCTATCCCACATGGAATAGAGAAGAAAGTTTGTGTTTAGTTATATACTATGGTGGTGTCTACTGTCTACAAAGCATATAAGTTGAGATTAATGTCATCTTATTGGGTGGTTACAGTATGATTTTGTTAAAGTATATTTAACAAAATTCAGGTGCAGCACTCAATAGCTTATCAAGTTCTTAGCTTTTAAATTTTGTTCATGTACATTACTAGTAGTGCGAGGGCTTGTTTGTATAATCTTTTTATTAAGTCACGTTAGAACTTTAAGTAATATAATGTGGGGACCTTCAATTTACTTTTCATTTTAAGTCGGCTTATCTATACTACATATAGGTCATATTTGGCAACACCTTTTGGAAGCGTTTAAAAGCGGTAAGCGACAAGCGATAAGTGTTCCAGTCTTAACGCTTATTTGGCAACACTGCTGCAAGCGTTTAGCAAGACCTCAAAAGCTTGCAATCTTAATGCTTCTTAAGGAAGCTTTCCAATATACCGCTAGCGTTTTACTTTTAATGTTACCAATTTACCCTTAAAAAATAACATTCATTCATAAGTATATGTCCTTTTTCGTAATTTTACATTTTATAATTACAACTACTGCTACGTTACCAAACACGTTTTTTAAACAAGCAACTAATGCTTACTGCTGCTACTTACTGCTACAGCTTACTGCTTATTGCTACTGCTTACTGCTACCTGTCGCCAAACATAGCCATAGAGTTCAAGAGGAAAGGGTGTGGCTCGTTGCCTCCCCTCGCCACTCCTACATGTCCATAAACGTTGCCTCGCCACAGCTCGTTGCCACACCGCCCCACCCTCGCCACAGCTCGCCACTTGAGAGCTACTCGTCTGCACGACGAGCAAACGAATTGTAGTTTTCTCATGTTTATTTTTTTTTCTTTTATTTTGCCGATCTATAATCAATTTGTGTTTTTGTGTTTAAGAGTGTGTGTGTGAAGATGATGCGTAGCAGCAAGTTTTTATTTATTTTTAATTTTTTTGGAAGTGGGCTTGGTTACTAAAATGAAGTGTGCTTTGAATTGAGTTGAATGTGGAATTGTGGATTAAGTGTTTTTATTTTTTTAATTTTTTTTTAGAATTTGTTAGTTAAGTTTTTATTATTATTTTCTTTTAAACTTATTTATAAAAAATGTTATTTATATTTTTATTTGAATAAAATGATTTTAATTTATTTGGAAATTTGAATAAAAAAATAAGTTGTAAGTGGTGTGCCTCAAATAAATAAGTTGAGGTTAGTTGTGAGTGAGGAGAAGCTTAGTTGTGAAGAGGTGTTAAGGTGATGTGGCACCCGTGGGCCCCAAATGAGTAATTTGAGCTAGTTGTGCCAAACCTAAAGACTTAGGGCCCGTTTGTTATGTGGGTTTTGGATTAGGATTTGGCTTTGGTTTTAAATTTTGTAATTTGGTAGAAAGTTTAGATTTCAAATAGTGCAAACGGGCCAAACCTAAAGATGGGGAGTAGGGTGGGTTTTCTCTTACACACACTCTTTTAATACTACATCCGTCTCAAATTAATTATCCATATTTCCTAAAATTGATGTCTCAAAAAAATTGTCCATTTTCCTTTTATAGTAAAAACTAGAGAATTTAAAGAGGGAATATTCTATTTGAGTGGTGGAGAAATAAAGTGACCCCACTTTTATTAAACTTTGTGTTTTTTGTCTCATGACAATTATTTTGAGACGGAAGGAGTAATATCTCTCTCTTTCTCTCACAAATACACACAGTTATTTATATTTAGGGCCCGTTTGGTTTGTAGATGGGTTTAGATTAGAATTTGGATTTGAATGTAAAGTTGTAAATTAGGATTTGGATTTGGATTTGATGTATTAGAGAGAAAATAATATTTAATAGTATTAATTATTTTATATAATATTTTTGTAATAAAAAATATTATTATTAAAAATAAATATATGATAAATGAGAGTAGAGTTGTAAGTGGGACTAACAAAAAACATAAATATTTATTAAATCCCACCCTTCCCCCTACTTTTAACATGTGTGGGACCATTAGGGTTGTGTCCTAATTTTAAACCCTATAAACACAATTAAACACATGATTTGCATTTATTAAATTCAAAACCCAAGCAAATCTCATATGCCAAACGGGCCCTTATATAATATATTTTCTCTTTCCTACATTAAATCCAAATTAAAATCCTAAACCCGGCTACAAAACAAACGGGCCCTTAACTTAAAAGATGAGTAATGTTGGTAGACTTAAATACTCATGCTTATAAAACAAAACAATGCAATCCAATAAATACTTCAATATTTAATTACAATTTAAATCATAAACTTTCTTCATTATTACTTACTCCACACCCACCAATAAAAAAAAAAAATGTGCACACTAATTAACGCAACTAAATTTGTAGATACTGTATATTGAGTTCTATTTAATTAAGGGAAAAACAAACAACAACCTTTTACATGACTTTGTAGATATATTACGTTTTAGTTATTAAAACAATTAAGTTAATTTCACACACCACCTAAATTTGTTCTTTCATGAAAATTGTATTAATAAGAAAATAAAAGCTAGCATGATCCTAAACTAATGTTGACACTAATTTCTCGTTCAAAACAACCAATATTTATAATGACATGGCCATACAACTGAATATGTATAAATAGTTTTTGTGTTTGTTATTAATTACGAATGTGCCATTTTATGTTATTTTAAAGTTATAAGAGTGCAACGTGTCATAACATCATTAAAATCAAAAAGTACAGTTATATCAGCGTCACATCAGCATTTCTACTTTTAATAGCAAAACTCAAGAACACCATTCTCTCATAACATCTATTAACATTATTTTTTTTTAAAGGTGAATTTCAACTTAGAAACGACCATCTTCGCGGACAGTGAAGGTCCCATCGCCACCCCGCCAGACTATGTTGTCTTAACCGGGTCCATGCTGATCTCAGGTGGTAATGGGTTTCCCCCGGAAACCGTATTGCCTCCACACAAGTTTTACCTTGCTGGAGAAACAGCCGGATAAAAACCGGGCCATGCTCAAGATTTGAACCCCCGCAACGAGTGGCTTGAAGGTTCAAATCTATCATTGCAATATATCTCCGGAACAATATGGTCTACAAGTGAACCACAAGTGAGGACTTCTCGGGTGGTCACCCACCCGGTACTACTCCCACTTGTGGCTCGCTTAACAAGTTAAGCCCCACCCACTAGACCACAAGTCCTTTGATATCTATTAACATTATAACACCACCTTTTTTAGACCCACCATTTTATTTTATTTTTCATTTTTTAAATAAACTAAAATTTTCAAAATTAAATAAAAATACAAAAAACATTTAAAAAAAACTACAAAACTGAAACCAAAAAAAAAAAAAAAAAAAAAAAAAAAAAAAAAAACAACAACTTAACTTTACCATTAGCCCACTTACTTTACCCAGCCCAACCAACATTTTTTTTTCTTCTTTTCTTTTACATCCATATCATCCTAATATATATATATATATATATATATATATATATATATATATATATATATATATATATATATATATAATTAATATTACTAGTTTAACATTAAGCAATTGAAGGCAAACGGGCAACAAGTTGCGCCGCCAGCCCTTTTTGGATTGCAAAGCTAATCTACTGAAAAACTACATTCATGAATCTAGGAGTCATCACATTAGAGTGCATGACCCGCTGAACCCACTTAAAAAAAAAAAAAAAAAAAAATCCTTGCTTCTACAACGCAACACACACATAAACAGTTAAACACACACGCATATACCAATTTATATCGAAAAAAAAGGAAAAACACAAAACAATGCCCGTTGGTGGAGCAGCGAAGCAGCCAATGCCATTGGCAACACAACTCGTCCGGTGTGGTAACGCCATCAACGCGGCAGCCACCTAAGCGAAACGGCGGTTGGGGCGTTACCATACCTAGTGCTCTAACTACAATTGTTTTACTAAACACTTTTATAAAGCAAAAAGTTACATTTTATAGCCAACAATCATAAAGTAACTCCGAATACCGTCTTTCACGGTGTATGAGGGAGGTTGAGACGTAGACATCGTTACCCTTACCTAAGGTAGAGATGCTGCTTCCGGTTCTACCAAAGATAGAAAAAGACATCCAGCCTTGCAATAGGTGAGGATCGAACCCTTGACCTCTATCTCCAGAGACAAGGATGTTAACCACTTGATCCAACTTATAGCCAACAATCATCAACTTACATATAGCAATTATCATATTACAATTAGTTTTACTAAATATACCCTAATGATGTTTATTTTAACTTCGAAAGAAAGCTTATTACCTTATATAAAACAAATAAGGTCACTTGAAGTGTTAATAAGCTTATTTATATGCATGAGTCATCAAAGATAAATGATGTTACTAGAATTAAACATGTTGAGGTCGGCATAGAAAGTGAACATTTTGGGCTGAGTGGAGGTCAGCACCTCTAGAATCAAGGTTGATTCTACTCGGTAGTTTGAAGAGTTGCGAATACAGGTTCTCAATTCTAGACTTATCAAAAGAAAAACTTGTTTTTTGTGCATGGTTACACGATATTCTTTTGGTTTATGTCTATATGCAATCTTTTATATAATAAAAGAATTAAATTATTTGGGAGCAAAACCTTTCTTATTGAAAAAAAATTGAACCAATAGAAGAGCTCGATTTTGCCATGTAAGCGAAATCAAGCAATGTAATTGGTCAATAAAAAGTCAAAATTGAATTGATTTTAGTCAAACTTTAATAAATTTTGTGAAGAAATTTGGTTGAGGAAAAAAAAAACATAAAAATACTTGTGTCAAATTTGTGAAAACAAAAATTTACAAAAAAGGAAGTAATCAATAAAACTTTAGTGGTTGAATTTTACATAAATTATATAGAATTAAGTGTAAAATTATAAGTTTTCATATTTTTTTAATAACTTTAGAAAAATGACAAATAACCCTTACACTTTATATCCCTATACTTTATAAGATAAACTTTGTTTAAAATTACATGAGTATTATTATTATTTTCAGATTTTCATCTACTAAAATTACAAAATTTTGTAAATATACGAATTAGTTTTAATATACGTTAAATATTTTTTTGAAACTAATGTTAGTTTTAAACTTTCATCCATTAAAATATTTTTTTACTACATACGTTAAACAAAGACTCATGTTATTTTATTTTAAAGGTTTAATTTATTCGTACACGAGCTTAAATATTAAATACGGCTAAACTATTGTTAACGGGAATATGAATATCAATTGTAAGCACGGATTACTGTGATATGAAAATAAATATACACTATTGTACTTATATCAACGACTCATGAAATTTTTATTTAAAGTTTATAAATGGATATTTAGAAAAACATTTTTAAAACACTTTACGGAACATAGTTTAACTTCATCAAGAGGACTTCCCTCACTACGAAAGGTGCCCGTGGATTGCGTACTGATATATCTCTTATTCGTGCTGATTATGTTCTACTAAACTCGCACATTTTGTATAACGTGATATAAATAGTTAAACTTAAACAACAACATCAACCTCAACCTCAACATCTAGGCCAGTTAAATAAAATTAAATATTTCAACCAACAAATTTTTTTACAAAATATTAATGTAATAGATATTAATACATAATAAAAAATCTTGGAAAAAAATTAGTTATACTTAACTAAAAAAAAATTTCACGGGTAAATTCTTATATGTTCATATATACCAGTGTTGCAAAAATCGGCCTACAAGGCCGATTAATCGGCGATTACAAGCTGAACGGCCTTGGACCTTGGAGCGAATTACAAGGTAATCGGCCGATTAATCGGCCTTAGACCTTGGAATCGGCGATTAATCGGCCAAAAATCGCTACACGGCCCTCGACCGCCTCTGGACCGATTCACGATTTTTGCAACATTGATATATACTAAAGTAAAATTTTAAAATAAATTGGATTCATGTGTAAACCCCGTGCGTGTACGAGACTTATCAATGACTAAATTGTGTTTCATACTTGTTTAGTTTACCAAAATAAGTTGAAATTGACATGTCATGTTTAATTTAATGTTGTTTTCTTTAATGTCGTCCAAAGTCTTTTGTCTCAACATTAACCTTTTACGCGTAAAATTGTAAAGAGGGTCATGTATAACTGTATACAATGAAAAATAATACTATAGCAAAAATAGTCAACTTTGACTTTCTTAAAGTCAAATAGTCAACACACATTTATTATGTTAAAAAAAAGTGTTTAATTCATAACTGCTGTTTACACTATTAGGGATAATTCCATATTACCCAATATAAACATGAAATTGTCATATATACCCAAAATACAATTTTTGATAGCATGATGTACAATGCACTTAAAGCATGTTTTGGGTAAATATGGCATTATTATGTTTTAGTTGGGTAAATATGGAATTGCCCCACACTATTAAACAAAGTTTCTATGTGTCATCCAATTATGTGTTGGGGAAAAATTTTAAATCAAGCTTTATTATAAATTATTTTGAGTAAAGATCATTTGAGGATCAAACTTTTTTTACATACTAAGGGACTAATTTCCACCATTCATCTTTATTTGATCTAATGGATGAGATTAATTCCAACAATTTAAAAAACCCACTTTCATCCTTTTTTTTCAAATATTAATATCTTTCAAACCGTTAATCGTTAAGTGAAAAAAAAAATATACCGTTACGACGAGCATTTAATTATCTTTCTATATATAGGTTAATTGATATATTTTCGACAAATTTTTTTTTCGTTTTTTTCATCTTTTTTTTTCGTGGCCGAAAAAATCATATATGATATTACATATAATATCACATATGATATTACATATCATATATGATATGTAATATCATATATGATATGTAATATCATATATGATATTATATGTAAAATCATATATGATATTGCATATCATATATGATATTACATATAATATATGATTTTACATATAATATCATATATGATATTATATATGATATTATATGTAATATCATATATGATATGCAATATCATATATGATTTTTTTTCCGGCCACGTAAAAAAAACGTGAAAAAAATGATTTTTTTTCGAAAGTATATCAAAGTGCCCGTCTATAGAAAGATAACTAAATGCCCGTCGCGATGGTGTAATTATTTTCGCTTAACGATTAACGGTTTAAGAGATATTTAAATTATAAAAAATGGGTGAAATAATAAAATGCTTTTAATCTCAACCATTGATTTCCTTTTTAGATGGATGGTGGGGATGAGTCCCTTGGTATGTGAAGAATGTTTGGTTTGTAGAATAACTCGACTCAATTATTTTCAGATTTAGTCGTAGGAACAAAAGAAAGGGTTTTGTTTTGTTTTTGTAGTGCATAAGAAACTGTTTAAAGCAACATAAATACAAAATCATGTTACACTTTTCTGGCAATGAAGATTCAAGTTCTCATTAACTGCAACTAGGCAACTAGGGGTGCAATCAAGCCAAACTTTTATCAAGCAACTGGAGCTCGAGCTTGATTTGATCGAGTCGAGCTTTTATCGAGCTCAAGCCCGAGCTCGAGCCTAACAAACAAGCTCGAAACACATACGAGCCGAGTTCAAGCTTTTAATAGCTTGAGCTTTTCAAGCTTTCAAAAACATATATATTTTTAATATACATATTTATATAAACATCTTAAAACTAACGTGAATATTAGTATAATAATTAAATATTTGTAGGAGGAGCATTCAAACCCTAATTCTTCAGAATATTTTGTATAAATTCTTTCCTCTCAAGTTCATCGAGTATTTTTTTTTTCTTTATAATTTATTGAAGAGTTTGACTATCAAATTTAATGTTTATATGTAAATTCAAGCATTTCAGGCCGAGCTCGAGCCTTACACGAGCCGAGCTCAAGCCTGGATGATTAAAGCTTGTCAAGCTATCAAGCCAAGCTCAAGCCCTGTCAAGCTCGAGCTCGGCTTGACTCGATTACACCCCTACCTGCAACCACTCTCACTTGTCCATTAATATATAAAGTACTAGTATATTAGAAGAAAAGTAAGTTAAATTACCTTCCGCAAACTTGCCAAGATTTGGCATAGCTTCCTTTACTTTTCTATCGCTTTTGTGACTCGTCTCTCCAATCATGATTGTGTTAGAATATGGCAGATTACTTTAAATAATATAAACGAAAATGAGGACGTGATAATCACTATCCTTAAAGAATATTAGCCCTCACTATTTACGCTTGTGGGATTCGAGACTAACTTCTTACTTCTTCTCATGATTCAATCTCAAAGAACAAAACTTTATGCAGCATACATAAAATTCACATGAACATCACACATTTGCATATTGTATGTATCAAAAGTGTATCAGATTTTTGTATATTAAATCTGTCACCAAAGACACCCTTTTCTTTTATAGTTACTATCTTGGTAGTTAAACACCAACCAACATGACTGTTGGGTTCCCTCCAAATGCCAAATAACTGTAAAAACATAATTAACTTTTTTTCATTAATGCGGTAAAATGTTTGACAAAATTAATCATTTCCTTCCAAAAGTTTACTAAAAATTTTGCAAGCATTTGAGTGGTGTAGCACTTATAAACCCACTTTCACTTCTCTATCCCACCTATGTGGGATAGACACAATACACAATATTGTTTATAGAAACCATAAGTTCCAACAGATTGCAGACTAATGCTTCAATTCTTCAACCACTGAAGGTGGCAAAGAACTTTGAAAATCATCTCTAAAAGGACCACAAGTAGCTAGACTCCCATCCAATGAAAATGTTTGACAGCTAATCCATTTATCTGGACAATCAAGACACATAAAATGTTTGAAATCTGTCCCACTTTATTTGGCACATGTAATTGAGTCATCATACTTATCTAAGGAAAATTTCACCATATGTTTTATTACGTCACCAAGACGTCTTGAGAGAAGAAACATACGATCTAACACAGTATTCGTTAAATTTTCTTTAGCATAACTGATGGCAACATCAATTGAATTTAAATTACTGGCCAAAATGGTCAAAGCATCGTCAACATACTTCCATGTCATATAAACACTTTTCAATAACCTTTCTTATCTCCCATGTAGCAGATGACCAAAGAAAATGTTACAAGAAAATGGGCTGTCTGACATTAAATCCATAAAGGAACTATTATGACTCTAGAGCAACTTATTGTATGGGGTGATTATTTGTGTGAAAACTTGGTTATAACTTTGATGTCCCACATGGGGCAAACAAAAGAACTTGTGCTTACTTATATAGTTTGGTTTATACAACCCAAATGAATTGAGATTAGTATTATGTTGTGTTAGAATATAAGAATCATGACAATCATAAAATAGGTAAACACATATGCGGAAGCGTAGGAACATCTATAACACATAAGAGATTAACATAAATTAAATAGGAATGTACCGTGGTGATTCTAGCCCGAACAAGAATCAAAAGCAATTGTCTTTAACAATATGAAGAACCCTAATTAGGGTTTATATGGATCAATAATTAACCCCTTACCGTTTTGTTAATCGATCCCTTGATAACAACAAAAGTATGTTGTTACCTCGTTCTTGAACACACAAACTACCAACGAATAAAGGTTTGATGCAAGTAAACAAAACACTTATATTTTTGCTATGGAAAAATCGATCCAAGATCCCTTGGAGGGTTTGAACCGATCGGCCACAAAGAAAGAAACAAGGAGAAAAGAATTAGGGTTAGTGTGTGTGCACAAAAGATGTGAAACCCTAATCCTTGGCCTTGTATATATACTAGAGGATTTCTTGGTGACCAAGACAAGCATGGATCGACCCATATGGGTTGGGTCGACCGGCCTAGCACTCCCATGGGGTGTTCTAGATCTTTCTTGACTCCCAAGTTACACTCTAGTCCTTATCTTTCAATACTAATGATAGTTAGTCCATACGGTTAATAACTAACGACCATTTAGTCCATTAAGTGTTTATAAATATATATATACGATACGTTTAACATATATATATTTATTATTCATTATTCTTGTTTGTAAAGTGTGCAATCCCGAGGTCTCGGGTTCGATACTAGACATTTACATATTAATATTTATCCATATATTTAACAGCTCCCACTTGGATATCTATTAATAGTAAAATGACATTGGTTAGCGTCTTGCAACACTCCAATGCCCCTAGTTCAATCCGAGCTAGGTTTCCTGAAAAAAACCTTTAATGATTCATCATTATAATTATCCTTTCATTACTAATACCACATTAATAAAGATGTGAGGTTCTTTATTAAATTTCTGTTTCTCGTCTCCTTTTGATTGAACAAAATTACCAAAACATCTGAACGTATTCCAGATAGACTTTGGGCGTGGCCACGCAAACATTTTGTCAACCCTACGAGGGGCCCAGCAGTATTAAACTTCTGAACAAATCAGAAGGAACAAATTCTCTCTTGACTACAAGAATAACCCATGAACTTTGCAACACTTCTGAAAACAACCCTTATGACTCCCTGTTACGGTGAGCGGTAGATTGCTTCACAAAAATGCACTACATCCATGACACTTATCTGGTATCTCAAGTCTGAGGATAACTTTAAATATGATTCTCACATTAAATATTAAATCATATTATTGGGATAAGTCCAATATTCAATTCATCGAATATCATGTGAAATTGGTATGTCAACGCATCAATATACTTTCAAGTATATTCTTAACCAATACTCAGATTTGTCTTAGTTTAATGATATTCCCATATCATTAATCGACAATGGACAATTCAGAATAACATAGGTTATTCACGGATTTAAACATGCAAATATAGGACACAATTTATTATTAATGAAAACAAACGTACTAAGTACTTTAATTCATTATAAATAATAATTGCTTAATGTCCTTTATCCAAATACCAAAATAGATCAATGCATGATAACTCTAGTTAATGAATCTTGTCTCAAGTAATAACTTGAAGACAATTATGCCTCAAGTAATCATACTTGTTGACATGGCATAATTTCATCTAACTTTGATCTATCTGAATTTTGAGAATACTTAATTCAAGAATTCAATAAGTAAAATTCTTGTATGTGTACATCCAACTATCTTGATATAGCCACATAATTCTTTATAAATAGTGTGATATCCTCATTCACCAATTTATGATAATCAAACTTTCAAACCTTTTAAAGTTTCAAGTATTCTAATTCTTTAATGTATAATGCAACTATGCTCTTAGTAAGCACAACTAGTTCTCATGGCCATTAACAAGGATAAAATCCTACCATGACTAGTTATTGAGTGTCATCTCAATTAAACCAGCATCATTGTATATAATCACAATATGCTCTTTAAAATTTTCCGTAAACTTAATATCCAATGTGTAATGTTTAGGAGCTATTCCAATTTGAGGATCATTATTCTAATTTCAAACATTTCCATTAGAATGTCTATTACACAAGTTATATAATAACTTTTAATTGGATATCAAATATTGTCAAATCATTTGAGCACTTAAGCATGATACAACAATAATATAATGCACATGAAAATCCTTCAGTCAAACTTAGATTTTATTCATGTTTGATCTTTACTAATATGTATATCCATTTAGTCATCCTAAATAATATATCATATTCTATTTAGAATTTATTTACCGCACTTGTTTATTTGATAATAAACTTTTGTTTCAAGGTTGTATGTTATATTTCCTAAATCTTTCAAGTAACGTTTCATTCCAAATTAAGTCTAACCTTTTACTTATATGGAATGTTACTTTTATATGTTATACAACATATATGATTTAGTAAATCATAACATAATACTCCCACTAGCTTTCTGGAATACTTAGAAATTACCTTATTTTAATTATAAATCTAAACACAGATTTAATAATTTAACATAAGAATAATCTCCTAGATGCATGCATTTATCCATTCATGGATTATTGCATTTTGTACACTTCCAAAGATTTTCTTGGATTCATAAACTCCTTTTTGATTACTTATCGTCCTTGCTCAAGTAATTATTCAAGAAAGAGTTTTTGATATTCAATTGTCAAATTTCACATTCATGTAAATATGACAATTACCATCTTTGTATCTTTAATGTGCTTAAGAAAGAGTATTCAATCATAGTTAATTGCTTAAGTATGATTAATAATCTTGTCATAAGACATGCATTAAGATATGTGTACAATTTTGTCCATATGATTATTTCACAAAGATTTAAACCACTAGGGTTACATTATCTTTGAATAAACTCATCATCATTCTCTAACTATTAAGAATTAAGATAAACCAAATTTTCTAAATTTGAATATCTTTATGAACAACATCTATAACATTCATATTATGAGTAATTACCCAATTCATTATTTTGGTAATACTACATCATATAATCGTCAGTATATTCATTAAATATATGAGATATCCAAGTGGATCTATGAATGATAATTCCATCATCTTGAGGTTTATCATTTACATGTTAAGCCTCATCATGATTTTAACTAGTGTAGTTTTAGAAGATTATGTATCTTGTAATTCTATCTTTTCAAGATAAAATACTCCCACTTGCCTTTATCATTATATAGAATATAAGTACTTAGCAATTAGAGCAACAATCCAATTTTCTCTCTTAGGACTTTACAAATACGCATTGATAGCTCTTTGTTAATAACCTTCACATAAGTAACTTAACAAATTTAGAACTTCAATTTTAAGACTTAATGTGATTCATCACATTTCATAATTCAATAAGTCTTATTAATCTTCTAGGAGTCTAATGAGTATATTCAAATCATACTCAATTTCTAACCTTGATAACTTTTAGAAGAATAGAAATCATAGTTATTTTCAATCAAACAATCTAACAAGAGTTTGATTCCCTAACTGAACATACCATCTATATGTGGTATTTCAATTAGAATTAATATTGTAAGAAGATCTAACAATGTATAAGATAACCATATTCCTGTTGGCATACCTATTTACCAACTAAATCAACTTAATGGTATAATAGTATTTTCAAGCCAATTGCATGCTTTATAACCCAAGTACTTATTAATCAAGTCACTTCATGTTTATGTCTTATAAAACATAAACTTGTTATAATCCCACTATACGTCATTAATCATTGATCAACTCAATGACTTCTTGTATATGTCTTAATTAAAAGACCATAACAAGCTAACGTCTTACTTAATTATAAGTCTTGTAATACTTAGAAGACTTCATATTTATAACTATACAATAAAGTATAAACATGTATAATTAAAGTAATCATGAACACCATCATTTGGTTTCAATAATATTTTCAAGTTAACCTACTACTTTATTTATTTATGTCATTCTAAGAATACATAATTATTGAAGTAGTGTTATATTACTTTATGCATTTATGTCATTCCAATAATACATGAATATTAAAGCTGAAGTAGTATTGTTATTTGACACAATTAGTCTAATAGATGTCTAATTTAGAAACTGTAAATTATCCATGTTGGTCTCACGCATACATGGAAATTCACCTTGTTGTTAATATTTAGCCTGCGTCTCACGTTTACTAAATTTTAACACCAAGTGTTTCTAAGATTAGATGTATTAATCTAATTAGAATTATAATCTCTTACTTTGCAGTTAAGAGAATCTTTTAAATCATATTCTTATGTGTTGTACTTTGCACATAATGAAGATTTCTCCCACTTGTGCATGGTACAACACCATGTATCATATAAACAACACGCACGCGTTTGTTAATGTGAACAATATGATTTGTGTCATTAACATAACTTAGTAGATATAGAGTTTACTCAATCAATCAAGGAAACGTACATGACTATCCTTGAAAATATTAGTGTCTATATTTGGAAAGTAATTACCTTGAGATATTCAAAAGATAATCTAAGTTACAATCAAGACAATAAGTCTTGTAACTCCCACTGAATTAGAGAACATTATAATAATCCCTTCTTCAGCCATAAGAACACAATACTCCCACTGAATTTGACAACATTGTAAATGTTTCATTAATCAGTGAAAGGAAATAGCGTACTTGTTTACTTTCCTACATCTTTTAAGAAAACCCATTCAAACAATTATATAGGTTATAAAAGGATGTAATCTACTACATAAATGTGATTCATCACATTCCAAATTATTAACTTGAAAAGGCTTGGGTATGCAATTTCTTCCTGTGTAGATTTACCATTCCAACAATTGTATGTAGTATCTATAAATGGTCAAACCAAAACAACTAGATAAAATAATCTAATTCGTCTTTTACCATTATGCAGTAATCAGTCTAGCTTCTAATTAATAACTCATAAGGTGCATATACTCTTACTATTAAAGTTTGCTATGAGTTATGTATTTAGAATTTAGACAATTCTAATCATCCTATTATACCTTTCTCATTCATGAAAAGGAATAGGATTTAAGTCTCACACTTCTCGTAATGGAAAGAAGACTATATTTATTCTTTTGTAAATATTGACTCTAACCAAAAACCCAAACGGGTGTAGATCAATTAAAAGAATAACTTACGTTTACGGTTTTGAGTTGCATTAATACATTTAAAGAATTTACAAAATTCAATTTTAGTATTTTCGATAATTTATATTTCCAAGAAAATATAATACCCAAGGATATATTCATATAACCAACATATTTTCTTGAAAATCTAGGATCCAACTTTACATAGATTCCACCACATCAGTTGATCTGCTAGTGGTGAAAGTATAAAAGATGGTAATCTGTCGAACAATAATTGGCAAACACTTTTCCAATTCCTAGATCATTATGGGATTTACATCAAATTGATTCATCAATTTGTCATGTAAGCATGTTTCATCCCATCTCATGCCTTAAGCTCTAGGTCTCACGCATCAACTTAATTAAGTCGTCTAACTTAGAAACTGCAAATTCTCCATGTGTGGTCTCACGCACACTCGGAAATTTACCTTGTCATCAAAATTTAGCCTGCGTCTCACGTTTACTAAATAAAAACTTCAAGTGTTTCTTATAGTTAGATGGCATGTAACTTAAATTTTTAAGGGTATTTAGTTTGATGTGAAAATCAAAACATGTACAAAGATGCATGCACTCATCTTTATAACATAAGTTTTCATAAAAACTTTTTATATCCAATACGTGAAATTAATACACAAAGTTTTACTTGAGGTTTATGCCAAAACCCTAAGATGACTTTCTACAATCATGATTTTAAAAGTAATTCGTTTAAGACATATTCAAGATTGTGATAACCAAGGCAGACTCTAAGGCTCTTTTCTAAGCCTTCAAATCACGGTTATGAATATCATCTTAAAGGACTTAATTTTAAAAGCATACTTGTATAAAACATCAATCAAGCAAAAGTTTATGGATTCAATCTCAAAATTATGTAATAAAGTGTGAATTTTGCTAGTCTCGCCTGGGAGCTGATTACCGTGCGAATCGGACCACGATTGGCAATAAGACCTTGTAAGATTCTTACTTTATCACATTAGGGTTTCACAATTATTAGTCCGTATTAATTTTCTTTATGAAAACAACCCTTTTATTGCTTACAACAAGTCCAACTAAAAACAATAAAACAAGTATCAAAGAAAATCAAAACAACCAATAATAAATAAGTGAAACAATTAGCCACATGCAATCCGTATTAGAAAAGATCCTAATAAAATCAATTCTAGGTATAATAATGCATGTAATCAACAAAGGCCTTCCCCTCTTGATGGAGGTGAGTCACATACATTGACAAGTCAATTGCGTAGGCCAAAGCTAATCACATACCACATAGCACATAATTGATTTTAATAATTATGGGGTCTTCCCCAATATAAGATCTATCTAAACATGTGATAATAAAATACGATCCATGACGAACATGCATGTAAGTCACGGATTAAAACCTAACAATTTAGCAATTAGGTCAAGGATACGCCCAAATAGCACATAAACATGTAGGCAACCTAGGGTTTCTAATCCAATTAATTAATAAAACCACAAACCCTAATTAGGGTTCATGGAATAAATCGACCCCCCCCCAAAATTAGGGTTAGGGTAAAAAAACAAAACCCTAGATCCAAAACATGTATCTAAAACAATCAAAATTCGTTTTTTATGTGTTTTATGTAATCAATTACATGTTATAGCAAGCTCGTGATACCACTGTTAGAATATAAGAATCATGACAATCATAAAATAGGTAAACACATATGCGGAAGCGTAGGAACATCTATAACACATAAGAGATTAACATAAATTAAATAGGAACGTACCGTGGTGATTCTAGCCCGAACAAGAATCAAAAGCAATTGTCTTTAACAATATGAAGAACCCTAATTAGGGTTTATATGGATCAATGATTAACCCCTTACCGTTTTGTTAATCGATCCCTTGATAACAACAAAAGTATGTTGTTACCTCGTTCTTGTACACATAAACTACCAACGAATAAAGGTTTGATGCAAGTAAATAAAACACTTATATTTTTGCTATGGAAAAATCGATCCAAGATCCCTTGGAGGGTTTGAACCGATCGGCCACAAAGAAAGAAACAAGGAGAAAAGAATTAGGGTTAGTGTGTGTGCACAAAAGATGTGAAACCCTAATCCTTGGCCTTGTATATATACTAGAGGATTTCTTGGTGACCAAGACAAGCATGGATCGACCCATATGGGTTGGGTCGACCGGCCTAGCACTCCCATGGGGTGTTCTAGATCTTTCTTGACTCCCAAGTTACACTCTAGTCCTTATCTTTCAATACTAATGATAGTTAGTCCATACGGTTAATAACTAACGACCATTTAGTCCATTAAGTGTTTATAAATATATATATACGATACGTTTAACATATATATATTTATTATTCATTGTTCTTGTTTGTAAAGTGTGCAATCCCGAGGTCTCGGGTTCGATACTAGACATTTACATATTAATATTTATCCATATATTTAACATGTTGTTGGTGTGGGGGCCAACCGTTATTTTAGTTAAAACAAAAAATAACTAGACTGTTGGCTCTCTCGGACAATTCATACAAGTTCTTAAAATTTTTTAAATTTCTTTTTTATTTCAATCTTTCTATATCAAAAACAAATTCTTGTCTGAGTAAAAGATTGAGGAGTATGCATGCCTTGTAATGTAATTATTGGGGGTGTTTGTAGCTTATTTAGATGACTGATTAGCTTATATAGCAAATATAAGCTAAAGGTAAGCTCATTTAAAGTGTTTATACTCGACATAAGCTAATTTAGAGAGTTAATAAAAAGTACTTTATTTTAAACTTTTGGCCCATCAAAATCTCAAAAAGTTTTCACCCGCAGCAACTTCATAATCAAGAGTGTAAATGACTTAATGATTCATCGCCCTTATCAACCTTTGGCTCCAAGGTTTGTTATGTATATTTTTTGCTTAAAACCACTCAAAAATTCAAACTAAACCAGAAATTCTTATATACTCTTTTGTTCCTTACAAAACCAAATAACAACGACAACATCAAAAATCATAACCCGTGTTACTTCAAATGTTCGTGTATTTCCAGAATAAACACACAAGCATAATGTGATTACTAACTAGAAGACAAGCAAAAGTACGTTCTACAGAACTCAACCAACCCAACATCAAAAATTATCAATAACAAAACAAAAAACCAAAACCAACATGAATCAGTCCAACAACCTTTTGGTCTCAAACCAACCATAAATCCCGCTCAAAGTTGAACCATGAATTTGAATCATGCTAATAAATAGGATCACTAACACGTGCGGTCAGTAGGTTACACAGATTTATGGGACTTATGTTTGAGACGCTGGAGTCTTAAGCTCATTGTTTGCCTTGCCTATATATCATGAGATTTTATGCAGTCCCTCGAATTACTTATTGGACTATTTACGTTTTGATACATCATATAATCAGTTTTAGGGTGTTTAGGATTGCTTATCCGAACTGCTTATATGATTATGTGAAAGTGAAATAAGCAATTACATTAATAAGTTTGGGAGCAGATGCTATTACTAACCGCTTATATCGGCAACTCATGGGATGTTAGTCTCAGAATACATGTAAAACGACTAGTCTCACCACTCTGAGACATTGTTTGCACCTTTGGAAGTACTATTTTATCTACGACCGTAGTATTTAGTATCTTACCAGATAAGTAAGTCTTACCCTATAAAGTATCCTCATAACTTCATTATTTCTCTTTTAATTCGGCCTTTTGTCCTATATATTGTCATTCAGGCAATCAGTAGGAATGCAAATGCATGCTGGTTACAAACGAACAAGACAGCTTCTTCCGTATAATTCAATGCACATAGCAAAGATTTTTAATCTTGATTCTGACACGTATAAATCTATCTTAGGCAAATGTTAATAAAAGGAGTTATTATGACTCTAGAGCAACTTCTTGTATAGGGTGATTATTTGTGTGAAACTTGGTTATAACTTTTCTGTCCCACATGGAACAAACATAAGAACTTGTGCTTACTTATATAGTATGGTGTATACATCTCACACAAATCGTAATTTCGTATTATGTTGTTGGTGTGATTATCCATTTCAGTTAAAGCAAAAAATAAACTGATGTGGTGTTTCATATTAACAATAGATATGAATTCTTGACTTTTTTTAAAACTCTTTTTATAAAATTTAAATTGGATCTATAATTGTATATCTATATCTATATTTATACTATTAGACGAGTACCCGCACATAGCAACGAGATTTTATAGCGGCAGATAGTTGTAGCGATAAAAAAAGTTTATAGTTTATAAACGAAAAATAATAAAAGTTTGAGGATTTGGGGATTAAACATAATGTTTTGAAACTCGGTTCGACTCGGCCGGTTCCGCCGGTTGAACTGATTCCGATCGAAAAAATGGGTCAAATAAAACCAGTTTTTATATTTTCGAAACCCGGTTAAACCCGAAAATTGGTTTTATATATTTTTACCGAAAATTTATAAAATATATTTTTCCCGAAAATTTTTTTTGTATATTACCCATTCAACATTTTGGAAAAATTCTAACATTTCATATATTGCATTAATTGCATTAAACATTCAATACTTTTCTTACACATTTTTTAACAATTCAAGAATTCAAGTTTGACCATTTTTCCTTTTTATGTAGTAAAGATATATATCCAAATTCCAAACATTATATATATCAACGCTAATTATATTGCATATAACAATAAGTCAATTAGCATATATGCGAATACAAACAACACATCAAAATACATCCAACTTGAGACTAAAAATCATACTCGTAGCATTTAGTCTTGAGTATAACAAAATACTTCAAGTAACTATTAAGCTTTTGTATTCAGTTAACTGGTTGATCACTTCATCAATTTTCTCAGATGATGCACAATTGGTAGTACCTTCAATTCTGCAAAAATCACCGATGACAAAAATTGCAACAATACGCAAACATATTCAGAAACTTGGCTAGAAATGAAATTGGTCGAAAGTTTATTCGAACGTTAGCAAAGTAAAAACCTCCTAAAATTAATGATAATGAACTTTTATGATACATTAGGCTTTCTGGAGATTTTGGAAATATTTGTATAACGACACTCTATCATTATGCCACACTTATTAGCTGTAAATAATCGCACACCAGTTTGAACCTAACATTGTTGTATAACTACATTGAATCTACCAAAATGTCTTTCATAACTCTAAACATCGACACAAAACAAATGCAGTATGTGTTCTATGCATTGAGGGTTTTTCACTCAATAAAAGTCTATTGGAGAATGATGAACAGATACATGGATGATCATTTTTTGAATTAACCAAACTAACACGTTCTGCTAGAAATCATGAAGCTAGCAACTCAGTGCCAAAATCTTTGGGAATTTTAATATATCGTAAAAGTTTAACTTCTGACTAAAGTTTCTTATATTACTACAACAATCCTACTCATCATCCAATGGCCTGGTTGGTTTAAATCGATTACGTAAACTCATAGTGTTCAAATGAGCAACTACAGATATAAGTTTAAATCAAGAGGGCAAGAACAAACCGGTGGTGGCGAGTGATGAGAACAAGCTTAAGATCAACACCACGTTCCAATTTAGGTATGCGTCCACCACTACATGTATTAACAAGGTTTTGACATCCTACATAAATAAAGCACAATGATTAAAAAAATGAAAGACTTGTCAAAAGATCTGATTCAACAAAAGTAATGAATTGTTCCAACTTATGATGAATCACAACATCATAAAGCACATTAACTCATGATGAATCGAATAAAGCTCAAAATCACACTATCTCAAATCACACGAAGAAAAACAAAAACGAACTGATAAACAATTAAATCGTACATGAAGTAGTGTAGAATTTGACGTGTTTACTACTGAATGGGTCTATTCTCCTATGTTTTATCCGTATGGGCTAAACTATTTACTGAGTTAGTGAAATGGGTCAAATAAAGCTTACTTACCGACTTACTAAGAAAGCAGTGCAACCGGCCTGACAAAGTGCAACATTAGCACAGTATCTGCAACAAAAAATTCAAAAAATAAACGAAATAATCTATGTAATTAAAGTTTTTGGATGATGATTTGATAAGACTATAAAGAACACGATAAACTAATATGAACAAGCCTCTACATGGAGTAAAAGTTTTTCCAAATATTGGTTATATTCACAAAAAGATTGAACCAATTTATGAATGTCCCGTATAGGTGATACACTACTATCTATGTATCCATTTGATATTTAATGCGAGAAACTTCACACACACACGTTCCTACATGTTACAACTATTAGCCTTTTAAGGTATATGAATGGTGAATCCTAAGGGCTTTGTAAGTTCCCTAGGAATAGAAATTACACACATGGTTAAGGCACTTAATCACTTATGGAGTGTCACCATGTAACCACCCGTAATTTTCTGGACTATTATTTTTAATAGTGGAATAATTTGTTTTTATCAGAAAATGTGAATTATTTATTTTCTAGTGTTTACTAATGATTAAAAATTTAAAAACAATTTCCTGAAAAATTTAGCCCGCACGCGAACCGACACCTAGTTAATTATGGCAAAAGTCAAATAAATATTTTTATGAGTCAAAAATAATACTTTTATATCACTTTTATAAAAACACACTCAAAATTGTATATTACACGTTTTGCTAAAAACGTCAAACCGGGATATATATATATATATATATATATATATATATATATATATATATATATATATATATATATATATAGTGTATCTTTATTTTCAGAACCCTGTTAAGTGCGGGAACTGCGAGAACTCTAATTTTGCATTAAAAAACATGCATGTTCATATAAAACAAGTATGTTTTCTTACATATACCTTAATACACATACATGCATAACATAGATGTTCATATAAAAACCTCTTAAGTGCAACAAATCAATGCAAAATGGTTTTATTTTTAGAACCCTAATAAGTGCGGGAACTACGAGAACTCCAATTATGCATTAGAAAACATGCATGTTCATATAAAACATGTATGTTTTCTTACATACACCTTAATACGCAGGCATGTGTATTAAGGTGTATGTAAGAAAACATAATATTTTATGTGAACATGCATGTTTTCTAATGCAAAATTGGAGTTCTCGCACTTAACAGGGTTCTGAAAATAAAGCCCCCTATATTGTCGTTTGCCGCCCATGCCAACTAGCGAGATCAAACTTTGTGAAAAGCAACTTTAAGGCTTATTACATGGTTAATGGAACATAAAACACTTTGCAAGCTATTATCCAATGTTTTAATGGGCTACACAAGATCTAGTATTCCCTCTATATCACCACTCGACCCACACATAAATTTTCATTCCATAATAACTTTCAAATTACTACAAAAAAATTCTCTCATTCTTGCTAAGGAGTGGAACTTGGAAGTTTTGGGTAACAATTTGCAGGGGCGGTGCTGAGAACGTCAAAAAAAAATTAGGCCCGGCACGAAAAGGAAAAAAAATGCCCCTATAATGGGTATAAAGGGTTGGGCCTAGTACATATAATGGGTATAAAAAGTAACTCTATAATGGGTTGGGCCTAGTACATATAATGGGTATGAAAAAATTTAGTGCCCCTTAGTTGGTTGGGCCCGGCTCGGTTGCTGATGCTGCGCCGGCCCAAAACCGCCCATGACAACTTGATACTTGGAAATTTGGGTTAAGCATCTTGTATTTGGTCTCATCCCACTCGACATTCACTTTCACAACACCACTGTAAGGGTTGAATAACTTAAAAACTAAGTAATATTGTTAGACTTAAATACTCATACTTATAAAAAAACAATGCAGTTTATTAAATACTTAAATATTTAGTTACAGTTTAAATCACAAACTTTTTTTCACCATCATTTACTCCACACTGACATATAAAAAAATGCACACACTAATTAACGCAATTCGGCAACTATACACCCTTGCTATTATGCGCGGGTAATCGTCTAGTAAATTAAGCGCAAAACGAACAACAACATTTTACATGACTTTGTAGATTGAGTTTTTACTTATTTTAGACAACTAAAAGCTAGCATGATCCTAATCTAATTTTGACACTAATTTCTCGTTCAAAACAACATAATTTCTCGTTCGAAACAACCAATATTTATAACGTCATGGCCATACAACTGAATATGTATAAATAATTTTTCTATTTGTTATTAATTAAAAATGTGTCATTTTATAGTTATAACTACAACTATTTTACTAAACACTTTTATACAACAAAAAGTCATAGTTTGGAGCCAACAACATCTAGCAATTATCACCTTACGATTAGTTTTACTAAATATACCATAAAGATTTTTATTTTAACTTCTAAATAAAGCTTATTAGCTCCTCTCTTATCTCCTCTCCATCATCACTAAAAAATATTGAAACTCAGTATTTTCCTGTGCTTAGTCAGTTGTCATCTATGAAATGTACACCAATGCATAAGTACTTCACAAATTGGTTTGGAGTTCATGCATCCAAAGTTAATCAAACCTTTGATTCGTGTTCTTAATAAAACTTTTCAACTTTAACTTCTCGTTCATGAAAACTTGGTACAATCCACAGAAATGGGATAACACTAGGACGTACGGCTTTCACAAACTCTATAAATCCCTTTCGTTCAATTGAAGATAAAGGAAGTTGATCACTTATTATCTCAGAGATTTTTTAAGATGCGCTTGATACATCCTCTATGTCCCAAGAAAGCACATAGAAAATACTACTTGATAATTAGCAAAGAAAGGACAAACATGCATTGTGTCAAGAATCTGATGTTAGAATCTACTGTCCATACAGCTTAAATAGATATAAACCAAACAAAGTTACGCATTACCGACATAACTAAAATCTACTCATGTAGCATATGACCAAAGAAAATGTTCCCTTTTGTAAAAAAACCTTAAACTCCTAAATTATGTCTAACATTGGGCTGTCTGACATTATTACTGCAAACTGTGTTAATCTGATTAAGGTCAGGGACGGAGCTAGGGGGTTCCCGCGGGTGCCCGGGAACCCCATGAATTTTTTCGATATAGTGTTAATTTATGAAGAAAACACCGATTTTCCTAAATACATCTTAAATGCACCCAGTCCTTCAAAATGTGTTTCCAGTATTACGGTTCAAAAGATTTTGTGCACCCTGTCCTTCTAAGACACATGCATCGTCCCATATACAGTAACTCATTAGCACACATCAAAGATTTTTAATCATGATACCGACACGTATAAATTCATCGTAGGCAAATATAAATAAAAGTAGTTACCCTAGAACAACTTCTTGTATGGGGTGGTTAACTTTTCTGTCCCACATGGGCCAAACAAAAGAAGATGTGCATACTTATATAGTGTGGTGTATACAACTCACATAAATTGAGATTAGTGTCTAATGTTGTTGTCGTGGCTTATCCATTTTAGTCAAAACAAAAAATAACTAAGGTGGTTGGAACATTGCCAGCAATTCATACAAGTTCTTGATTTTATTATTATTATTTTCGATCTTTCTATATCAAAAGCAAATTCACGTCAAAAGTAAAAGATTCAAGAGCATGTCTTGTAATGTAATTGGGGGTGTTTGAATAAGCTTATTTAGATGACTTATTAGCTTATATAAGCTAAAAGTAAGCTCATTTAAGGTGTTTCTATAAGCTAATTTAGAGAGTTGATAAAAGTACTTTATTTTAAACTCTCAGGATAGTATATTCTTGAAATAGTACAATAATTAAGAGAGCACAAACTACAAAACATATATTTCTAGGATTACAGTTGAAGCTATCAACAAACTAAGGAACTATAAATTTACCAAACCAATACTTGCAGTTCAGCATAGTCAGGTCAAGACAAACCGGGTCAAATCAGAATAAAAACAAATAAAACCAAAAGGAATAAGAAATAGTTCCTCATTTCAGACAGACTCATATGATCATTAAGTTCTCTCTTTTATCATGTTTTTTTCTTCAATGATAAATTATCAATCATAATACAGGGCAACAAATCTTGTTAAATATTGTCAATTTTGCTACATTTTGTTTTGTTTGGTAATTGTGTGTATGTTTAATGTTGTTTGAATGTTAAAAGATAGTAACATAATTACTTAAGAAACTAATGACTGGTTTGCCATTGTTCAATTCATTGAAATTACATAAACTTTTCACTTGCAACAACTTCATAATCAAGATTCACTAAAATTACATAAAGTTTACCATTGTATTAGTCTTTAAAAATTATTTTCAGATTTAGTCTTAGGAACAAAAGAAAGGGGTTTGTTGTGTTTTAGTATTACATAACAAACTGTTTATATTAAAGCAACATAAATAAAAAACCATGTTAGACTTTTCTACCAATACACAAGTACTTTACAAATCGGTTTGGAGTCCATATATCCAAGGTTAATCAAACCTTTGATTCGTGTTCTTAATAAAACTTTTCAACTTTAACTTCTCGTTCATGTAAAGTTGGATACAATCCACAGAAATCATTTCATGAGTTGGGATAACACTAGGGCGTACGACTTTCATAAACTCTTTAAAGCCCTTTTGTTCAATAGAAGATAAAGGAAGTTTGATAAATTCGTCGTAGACAAATATAAATAAAAGAAGTTACTATGACCTTAGAATAACTTCTTGTATGGGGTGGTTATTTGTGTGAAAACTTAGTTATAACTTTTCAGTCCCACATGGGGCAAACTAAAGAACTTGTGTTTACTTATATAGTGTCCTGGATACAACACAAATAAATTGAGATTAGTACTATGTTGTTGGTGTGGGCTATCTATTTTAGTTATAACAAAAAATAACTTAAAATGAATGTCCCACAACAACAATTCATACAAGTTCCTGAATTTTTATAAACTTTTTTATTTTATTTCAATCTTTCTATATCAAAAGCAAATTCTAGTCGAGTAAAAGATTGAAGAGTATGTCTTGTAATGTAATTATTGGGGGTGTTTGTAGCTTATTTAGATGACTGATTAGCTTATACAGCGAAGATAAGCTAAAGATAAGCTCATTTAAAGTGTTTATATAAAGCTAACTTAGAGAGTCAATAAAAAGTACGTACTTTATTTTTAACCTTTGGCTCGTCAAAATCACATAAAGTTTTCACCCGCAGCAACTTCAAATTCAAGAGTGTTACCGTGCTTCATCGCCCTTTTCAACCTTTGGCTCCAAGGTTTGTGATGTATATATTTTGCTTTCGATCTAATTTAAAAGTACTCAAAAATTCAAACTAAACCAGATATTCTTATTTTATTTTTTTGATCGGCAAAATGTTCGTGTATTGCCAGCATAAACACGCAAACATAATGTGATTACTAACTAGAAGACAAGCAAAAGTAAGTTCTACATAATCAACCAACCAAACACCAGAAAAATGACAATAACGAAACTAAAAATCAAAACCAACAAGAATCAGCCCAACAAGCATTTGGTGATTGGTCTCAAACCGATCTTAAACCACGCTCAAAGTTGAGACATGAATTTGAATCATGCTAATAAATAGGATCACAAACACGTGCGGTCATTAGGTTACACATATTTATGGCACTTACGTGTGAGACACCGGAACTTCATGCTGATTGTTTACCTTGGAAGTACACTATTTTATCTACCATCTTTAGTATTTTCTAGTATCTTACTGGATAAGTAAGTCTTACCCTATAAGAAGTATATATATGATTATATTCATTCTTTTTGTCCTGTTTTTATTCAGCTATCAGTAAGAAAGCAAGCAGCATAATGCTCGTTACAACCACAAAGGCAGCCTCGTTCCATATAATTCGATAGCACATAGCAAAGATTTTTAATCATGGGGAAAACAAACAAACTTGTGCTTACTTATATAGTGTTGTATATATAATTCGCATTAATTTAGATTGGTATTATGTTGTTGGTTTGGATTAACCACATAGTCAGGTCAAGACGAACCGGGTCAAACCCGAATTAAAACACACAATTAAACAACTAAAAAGCAAAAGAATAAGTAGTTCCTTATTTAAGACATCCTCTTATGATTATCAAGTTCTCTCTCGTTAATCTTTAATATTTTCAATGCTAACTAATGATAACATATGCCAACAAATCTTGTTAAAAAATTTGTCAGTTGTGCTATATCTTGTTTTGTTAGGAGTTGTGTGTATGTTTAATGTTGTTTGAATGTTAAAAGATTGCAACTTAGTGACTTCAGAAACTAATGACCATTCTGCCCTTGTTTGATAGTCATCAAAATCACCTACAGTTTCCACCCGCAACAACTTCAAATTCAAGAGTGTTACTGCTTCATCACCCTCTTCAACCTTCGGCTCTTGTAATCTAAAACTAATAAAAAAAACTACTAAACCAGAAATTCTTATATACTCTTGGTTAGGTTCAAAACCAAATAAAAACGACAACAACCAAAATTAACCCGATATTACTTCAACTGTTTGTGTATTGCCAGAATAACACACAAACAGAATGTGATTACTAACCAGGAGACAAGCAATGGTAAGTTGTACACAGGGCCGGCTTTGAGGGTGTGCAAGGTGAGCGACCACTCAGGGCCTCAAAATTTTAAGGGGCCCCAAAATTTGTCCCGCTAATAATTATATGCATGTGTCGACATATTTTTAACAAATAAAAGAGTATTTAGATGGTAAAATATCTTAAATGGGTAATATGTTATAACGTTTTGATAACTAATTGCATTATATCTTAAAAATGGTGACACTTTATATATAACATTGCTTATCGAAAGGCCTCATTATATAATTTCGTACAGAGCCCTCAAAAATTTCACCAATTCATGGGACGGCCCTGGTTGTACAGAACTCAACAAACATGAATCAGTCCAACAACCTTTTGGTCTTAAACCAACCATAAATCGCGCTCAAAGTTGAACCAAGAATTTGAATCATGCTAATAAATAGGATCACAAACACGTGTGGTCATAAGGTTACACAGATGTATGGGACTTATGTGTGAGACGCTGGAATCTTAAGCTCATTTTTTACCTTGCCTATATCATGAGATATCGGAATACAAGTAAACAGTCTCACCGGTTTGAAAGAAAAATAAGCAATTTCAGTTATCAGTTTGGAGGTTGCCTATAATAAACTGCTTATCTGAACATTTCAAAACGCTAAAACAGTTTAAAAAAAGCAATCCCAAACACCCATTATCGTATATAGGCTTAGTGAAACTGAAGTTGTTAATGTGATATCGGAATACAAGTAAATTGTCTCGCCGGTTTGAGACACTGTATACACCTTTGGAGGTACTATCTTATCTACCATTTTTGGTATCATTTAGTATGTTACCTGATAAGTAAGTCTTACTGTATAAGAACCATCTTCATGACCTCATTATTAATCGTTCAACTTGGCCTTTTGTCCTATTTTTATTCAGGCCTAAGAAAGCAAATGCATGCAGTTACAAAAGCACAAGGCAGCCTCGTTCCAAATAAATTCACAAGCTCGCAACAAATATTTTACTCATGATTATAACACGTATTAATGTATCTTAGGCAAATGTTAATAAAAGGAGTTATTATGACTCTAGAGCAACTTCTTGTATGGGGAAGTTATTTGCGAGAATCACTTTGTTATAACTTTTGTGTCCCACATAGGGCAAACAATAGTACTTGTGGTTACTTATATAGTGTGGTGTATATGTTAAATATATGGATAAATATTAATATGTAAATGTCTAGTATCGAACCCGAGACCTCGGGATTGCACACTTTACAAACAAGAATAATGTATAATAAATATATATATGTGTAATGTATCGTATATATATATTTATAAACACTTAATGGACTAAATGGTCGTTAGTTATTAACCGTATGGACTAACTATCATTAGTAACGAAAGATATGGACTAGAGTGTAACTTGGGAGTCAAGAAAGATCTAGAAACACCCTATGGGTGCTATGGCCGGTCGAAGCCCACATCATTGGGTCGACCCATACTTGCTTGATCACCAAGTAATCCTCTAGTATATATACAAGGCCAAGGATTAGGGTTTCACATCTTTTGTGCACACATACTAACCCTAAATCTTTCCTCCTTGTGGTTTCTTTCTTGGCCGATCGTACAACCCCTCCCAAGGGTGTTTGGATCAATTTTCCATAAGCTAAAAATAAGTGTTTTTGTTTACTTGCATCAAACCTTTATTCGTTGGTAGTTTGTGTGTACAAGAACGAGGTAACAACATACTTTTGTTGTTATCAAGGGATCGATTAACAAAACGGTAAGGGGTTAATCATTGATCCATATAAACCCTAATTAGGGTTCTTCATATTGTTAAAGACAATTGCTTTTGATTCTTGTTCAGGCTAGAATCACCACGGTACGTTCCTATTTAATTTATGTTAATCTCTTATGTGTTATAGATGTTCCTACGCTTCCGCATATGTGTTTACCTACTTTATGATTGTCATGTCTTAATATTCTAACAGTGGTATCACGAGCTTGCTATAACATGTAATTGATTACATAAAACACATAAAAAACGAATTTTGATTGTTTTAGATACATGTTTTGGATCTAGGGTTTTGTTTTTTTTACCCTAACCCTAATTTTGGGGGGGGGGGGGTTGATTTATTCCATGAACCCTAATTAGGGTTTGTGGTTTTATTAATTAATTGGATTAGAAACCCTAGGTTGCCTACATGATTATGTGTTAGTTGGGCGTATCCTTGACCTAATTGGTAATTGTTATGCTTTGATCCGTGACGAAACATGCATGTTAGTCATGGGTTATTAATTGTTTTATTAATTGTTAAGCTTTTCACATGTTTAGATAGATCTAATATTGGGGAAGACCCCATAATTATTAAAATCAATTATGTGCTATGTGGTATGTGATTAGCTTTGGCCTACGCAATTGACTTGTCAATGTATGTGGCTCACTTCCATTAAGAGGTGAAGGCCCTAGTTAATTATATGCATATAAAAACCTAGAATTGATTTTGTTAGGATCTTTTCTAAAAAGATTGCATGTGGCTAATTGTTTCACCTTTATAATTGTTATGTTATTAGTTGTTTTTATTTGTCTTCATTACTTGTTTTATTGTTTAATTGTTGGACACGTTTATAAGCAATAAAAGGGTAATTTTTCCATAAAGAAAATAATACGGACTAATAATGGTGAAACCCTAATGTGATAAAGTAAGAATCTTGCAAGGTCTTATTGCCAATCGTGGTCCGATTCGCACGGTAATCAGCTCCCAGGCGAGACTAGCAAAATTCACACTTTATTACATAATTTTGAGATTGAATCCATAAACTTTTGCTTGATTGATGTTTTATACAAGTATGCTTTAAAATTAAGTCTTTTAAGATGATATTCATAACCGTGATTTGAAGGCTTAGAAAAGAGCCTTAGAGTCTGCCTTGGTTATCACAATCTTGAATATGTCTTAAACGAATTACTTTTAAAATCATATGTTGTAGAAAGTCATCTTAGGGTTTTGGCATAAACCTCAAGTAAAACTTTGTGTATTAATTTCACGAATTGGATATAAAAAGGTTTTATGAAAACTTATGTTATAAAGATGAGTGCATGCATCTTTGTACATATTTTGATTGACATATCAAAATTAATACCCTTAATAATTTAAGTTACATGCCATCTAACTATAAGAAATACTTGAAGTTTTTATTTAGTAAACGTGAGACGCAGGCTAAATTTTAATGACAAGGTAAATTTCCGAGTGTGCGTGAGACCACACATGGAGAATTTGCAGTTTCTAAGTTAGACGACTTAATTAAGTTGATGCGTGAGACCTAGAGCTTAAGGCATGAGATGGGATGAAACATGCTTACATGACAAATTGATGAATCAATTTGATGTAAATCCCATAATGATCTAGGAATTGGAAAAGTGTTTGCCAATTATTGTTCGACATATTACCATCTTTTATACTTTCACCACTAGCAGATCAACTGATGTGGTGGAATCTATGTAAAGTTGGATCCTAGATTTTCAAGAAAATATGTTGGTTATATGAATATATCCTTGGGTATTATATTTTCTTGGAAATATTAATTATCGAAAATACTAAAATTGAATTTTGTAAATTCTTTAAATGTATTAATGCAACGTTAAAACCGTAAACGTAAGATATTCTTTTAATTGATCTACACCCGTTTGGGTTTTTGGTAAGAGTCAATGTTAACTAAAAGAATAAATCTAGTCTTCTTTCCATTAGGAGAAGTGTAAGACTTAAATCCTATTCCTTTTCATGAATGAGAAAGGTACAATAGGATGATTAGAATGTCTAAATTCTAAATACATAACTCATAGCAAACTTTAATAGTAAGAGTATATGCACCTTATGAGTTATTAAATTAGAAGCTAGACTGATTACAGCATAATGGTAAAAGACGAATTAGATTATTTTATCTGGTTGTTTTGGTTTGACCATTTAAAGATACTACATACAATTGTTGGAATGGTAAATCTATAGAGGAAGAAATTGCATGCCCAGCTTTTTCAAGTTAATAATTTAGAATGTGATGAATCACATTTATGTAGTAGATTACATCCTTTTATAACCTATATAATTGTTTGAATGAGTTTTCTTAAAAGATGTAGGAAAGTAAATAGTACACTATTTCTTTCACTAATTAATGAAACATTTACAATGTTGTCAAATTTAGTGGGAGTATTGTGTTCTTATGAATGAATAAGGGATTATCATTATGTTCTCTAATTCAGTGGGAGTTACAAAACTTATTGTCTTGATTGTAACTTACATTATCTTTTGAATATCTCAAGGTAATTACTTTTCAAATATAGACACTAATATTTTCAAGGATAGTCATGTACGTTTCCTTGATTGATTAACTCTATATCTACTAGTTATGCTAATGACACAAATCATATTGTTCATATTGACAAGCGCGTGCGTGTTGTTTATATATAACATGGTGTTGTACCATGCACAAGTGGGAGAAATCTTCATTGTGTGCAAAGTACAACACATGAGAATATGATTTAAAGGATTCTCTTAACTGCAAAGTAAGAGATTATAATTCTAATTAGATTTAATACATCTAATCTAAGAAACACTTGGTGTTATAATTTAGTAAACGTGAGACGCAGACTAAACATTAACAACAAGGTGAATTTCCATGCATGCGTGAGACCTACATGGATAATTTACAGTTTCTAAATTAGATATCTATTAGAACATGTGTCAATAAGATAACAAGACAACTTCAACTACAATATTTATGTATTATTGGAATGACATAAATGCATGAAGTAATATAATACTACTTCAATAATTATGTATTCTTAGAATGACATAAATAAACATGAAGTAGTGAGTTAACTTGAAAATATTATTGAAATCAAATGATGGTGTTCATGATTACTTTAATTATATATGTTTATACTTTAGTGTATAGACATAAACATGAAGTCTTCTAAGTATTACAAGACTTATAATTAAATAAGTCGTTAGCTTGTTATGGTCTTTAATTAAGACATATACAAGAAGTCATTGAGTTAATCAATGATTAATAACGAATAGTGGGATTATAACACGTTTATGTTTTGATGTGACATAAACATGAAGTGACTAAGTACTTGTGTTATAAAGCATGCAATTGGGTTGGAAATACTATAATACCATTAAGATAACTTAGTTGGTAAATAAGTATGCCAACAGGGATATGGTTATCTTATATAATATATTGTTAGATCTTCTTACAATATTAATTCTAATTGAAGTACCACATATGGATAGTATGTTCAGTTAGGGAATCAAACTCTTATTAGACTGTTTGATTAAAGATAACTATGACTCCTTTTCTTCCAAAAGTTATCAAGGTTGAAAATTGAGTATGAATTAAATATACTCAATTAGACTCCTAGAAGATTAATAAGACGTTATTGATGTGATGAATCACATTATGTCTTAAAATTGAAGTTCTAAATTTGTTAAGCTACTTACGTGAAGGTTATTAACAAAGAACTATCAATATGTATTTGTAATGTCCTAAAAGAGAACGCTGGATTGTTGCTCTAATTGCTAAGTAGTTATAGATAGTCTCTATATTGCTAAAGGCAAGTGGGAGAATTTTATCTAGAAAAGATAGAATTACAAGATACATAATCTTCTAAAACCACACTAGTTAAAATCATGATGAGGCTTAACATGTAAATGATAAACCTCAAGATGATGGAATTATCATTCATAGATCCACTTGGATATCTCAGATATTTTATTAATATGCTGATGATTATATGATGTAGTATTACCAAAATAATAAATTGAATAAATTACTCATATTATGAATGTTGTAGATGCTGTTCATAAAGATATTCAAATTTAAAATTTGGTTTATCTTAATTCTTAATGGTTAGAGAATGGAGATGAGTTTATTCAAAGATTACGTAACCCTAGTGGTTTAAATCTTTGTGAAATAATCATATGGACAAAATTGTACACATATCTTAATGAATATCTTCTGACAAGATTATTAATCATACTTAAGCAATTAACTATGATTGAATACTCTTTCTTAAGTACATTAATGATATAAAGATTGTAATTGTCATATTTACATGAATGTGAAATTTGACAATGGAATATCAAAAACTCTTTCTTGAATAATTACTTGTGCGAGGACGATAAGTAATCAAAAGAGTTTATGAATTCAAGAAAATCTTTGGGAATGTACAAAGTGCAATAATCCATAAATGGATAAATGTATGCATCTAGGAGATTATTCTTATGATATATTATTAAATCTATGTCTAGGTTTATAATTAAAATAAGGTAATTCCTAAGTATTCCTGAAAGCTAGTGGGAGTATCATGTTTGATTTACTAAATCATATATGTTGTATAACATATAAGAGTAACATTCCATAAAAGTAAAAGGTTAGACTTAATTTGGAATGAAACGTTACTTGAAAGATTTAGGAAATATAACATACAACCTTGAAACAAAAGTTTATTATTAAATAAACAAGTGCGGTAAATAAATTCTAAATAGAATATGATATATTATTTAGGATAACTAAATGGATATACGTATTTGTAAAGATCAAACATGAATAAAATCTAAGTTTGACTGAAGGATTTTCATGTGCATTATATTATTGTTATATCATGCTTAAGTGCCTAAATGATTTGACAATATTTGATATCCAATTAAAAGTTATTATATAACTTGTGTAATAGATATTCTAATGGAAAATGTTTGATATTAGAACAATGATCCTCAACCTGGAATAGCTCCTAAATATTACACAATGGATATAAGTTTACGGAAATTTTAAAGAGCATATTGTGTTTAATATACAATGATGCTGGTTTAATTGAGATGACACTCAATGACTAGTCATGGTAGGATTTTATCCTTGACTATGTAAACTAGTTGTGCTCAACTAAGAGCATAGTTGCATTGTACATTAAAGAATTAGAATACTTGAAACTTTAAAATGTTTGAAAGTTTGATTGTCATAAGTTGGTGATTGAGGATATCACACCATTCATGAAAAATTATGTGGCTATATCAAGATAGTTGGATTTACACATACAAGAATTTTAATTATTAAATTCTTGAAAGAAGTATTCTCAAAATTCGGATAGATCATAGTTAGATGAAATAAATGCCTTGTCAACAAGTATGATTGTCATTACTTGAGGCATAATTGTCAACAAGTTATTACTTGAGACAAAATTCATTAACTAGAATTATCATGCATTGATCTATTTAGTATTTGGATAAAGGACATTAAGCAATTATTATTTATAATGAATTAAAGTACTTAGTACGTTTGTTTTCATTAATAATAAAGTGTGTCCTATATTTGCATGTTTAAATCCGTGAATAATTTATGTTATTCTAAATTGTCCATTGTCGATTAATGATATGGGAATATCATTAAACTAAGACAAATCTGATTATTGGTTAAGAATCTACTTGAAAGTATATTGATGCGTTGTCATACCAATTTCACATGATATTCGATGAATTGAATATTGGACTTATCCCAATAATATGATTTAAAATTTAATGTGAGAATCATATTTAAAGTTATCCTCAGACTTGAGATACCAGATAAGTGTCATGGATGTAGTGCATTTTTGTGAAGCAATCTACCGCTCACCGTAACAGGGAGTTATAAGGGTTGTTTTCAGAAGTGTTGCAAAGTTCATGGGTTATTCTTGTAGTCAAGAGAGAATTTGTTCCTTCTGATTTGTTCAGAAGTTTAATACTGCTGGGCCCCTCGTAGGGTTGACAAAATGTTTGCGTGGCCACGCCCAAAGTCTATCTGGAATACGTTCAGATGTTTTGGTAATTTTGTTCAATCATAAAGAGACGAGAAACAGAAATTTAATAAAGAACCTCACATCTTTATTAATGTGGTATTAGTAATGAAAGGATAATTATAATGATGAATCATTGAAGGTTTTTTTCAGGAAACCTAGCTCGGATTGAACTGGGGGCATTGGAGTGTTGCAAGACGCTAACCAATGTCATTTTACTATTAATAGATATCCAAGTGGGAGCTGTTAAATATATGGATAAATATTAATATGTAAATGTCTAGTATCGAACCCGAGACCTCGGGATTGCACACTTTACAAACAAGAATAATGTATAATAAATATATATATGTTAAATGTATCGTATATATATATTTATAAACACTTAATGGACTAAATGGTCGTTAGTTATTAACCGTATGGACTAACTATCATTAGTAACGAAAGATATGGACTAGAGTGTAACTTGGGAGTCAAGAAAGATCTAGAAACACCCTATGGGTGCTATGGCCGGTCGAAGCCCACATCATTGGGTCGACCCATACTTGCTTGATCACCAAGTAATCCTCTAGTATATATACAAGGCCAAGGATTAGGGTTTCACATCTTTTGTGCACACATACTAACCCTAAATCTTTCCTCCTTGTGGTTTCTTTCTTGGCCGATCGTACAACCCCTCCCAAGGGTGTTTGGATCGATTTTCCATAAGCTAAAAATAAGTGTTTTTGTTTACTTGCATCAAACCTTTATTCGTTGGTAGTTTGTGTGTACAAGAACGAGGTAACAACATACTTTTGTTGTTATCAAGGGATCGATTAACAAAATGGTAAGGGGTTAATCATTGATCCATATAAACCCTAATTAGGGTTCTTCATATTGTTAAAGACAATTGCTTTTGATTCTTGTTCGGGCTAGAATTACCACGGTACGTTCCTATTTAATTTATGTTAATCTCTTATGTGTTATAGATGTTCCTACACTTCCGCATATGTGTTTACCTACTTTATGATTGTCATGTTTTAATATTCTAACAGTATACAACTCTCATAAATTGAGATCTGTATTATGTTGGTGGTGTGGATTATCCGTTGTTGTTAAAACAAAAAATAACCACTGCGGCAATTCCCCCCAACAATTTATATAAGCTCTTGATTTTTTTAAAACTTTTCTTTATTTGAATTTTTCCAAATAAAAAATAAATTCTAGTCAGGTTAAAGATAAGCTAGAGGTATCATACTTTAAATACTGAAGCTTCTATAAACCAAGTGTCTACCTTGATAAGAAAATGATACTGTAGTTCAATTGAAGCTATCAACAATACTTGCTGTTCATCATAGTTAGTCTAGACGAACCAGGTCAAAACCCAAATTAGTAAACAAAATTGAACAAATAAAAAGGAGAATGAATAAGAAATAGTTCAACTATTGAAGGCGAACATTATGCCATAGATAAATTACTAATTATAAGATATGCCAACAACTCTTGTTAAATATAGTCAGTTTTGCTACATTTTATTTTGTTTAGTAATTGTGTCATTATTGTGTGTATGTTTTATTTTGTTTGAATGTTAAAAGTTGTAACTTAATAAACTAATGACCATTCTGCCCTTGTTTGATATTTCATCAAAATCTAAAGCTAATCAAAAATTGTAACTATACCAGAAATTCTTATATACCCTTTTGCTCGATACAAAACCAAAAAAAAACGACATCATCCAAAGTTAACCCGTTTTCGCTTTAGATGTTTGTGTGTTGCCAGAATAACAGACAAACAAAAGCAAGTTGTACAGAACTACTGAACCAACCCAACATCGTATTATTTAGTATATATCTTACCCGATAAGTAAGTATTACCTTATAAGAAGAATCCTCATGACTTCATAATTTCTCTTTTATGTCAGCCTTTCGTCCTATTTTCATTCTGGCAATCAGTAGGAACGCAAATGCATGTTGGTTACAAAAGCACAAGGCAGCTTCTTCCGTATAAATCCATCATAGGCAAAATGGAGGCTATTATGACTCTAGAGCAACTTTTTGTATGGGGTGCTTATTTATGTGAAAATTTGATTATAATTGGGAAGCTTGAACAGCTTATTATTGAAGGGAAAGGTACCCTTGTGGATGATAATGGGAAACCCGTTCCGGTGGGTATTCGGAAGGGCAACCCATTCTCTAAGGTGGGTGAAGTGGTTGTTTCTGAAAGTGAAGATGAGGTGTTTGAGCCAAATGATCCTATGGATAGTTACATTTCTTCAGCTGGAGGACATCACGAGCTTGAAGGCTATTTTTCTGATGATTATGCGGCCCAGGTCGTTGATTTACCTGGGCAATTTGAGGAATATAATAAGCAGTTTGATTTCAAGCTTCAAGGCCGTTCGAAGAAGTAATCTCTTTATTTGGATTTGTTTATTTGTTTTGCTTGTCGCTTTTGTCGCGTTTGTTTTCAATGGTTGTTCTAGTTGTTGGTAGCTAGTTGTTCATTTATGGCATGTCATAAATGATATAGGGGTTGTTCAAGCGGTTGCTTGAGGTTAATGTGGCGTTTCAGCCACATTCCACTGTACTTGAAACGGTTTTTTTGGTTAATATATTTTGCCAGGGTAGAAGTTCCCTTTTACCCAAAATTTTCGATCTCCCACATAGGGCAAACAAAAGAACTTGTGCTTATTTATATAGTGTGATGTATACAACTCACTAAGGTAGGGAAAAATATTATGTTGTTGGTGTGGGTTATCCATTCCAGTTAGAAACTAGAATGGTATGTCCCATTTAACAGTAGATACAAGTTCTTGATTTTTTTTAAACTCCTTCTATACAAATTTTATTAGGAGATAACTTGACTACAATTTTTGTATCCAATTGTCTACAATCATTCAACAAAATATACAAGAAATTGAATCAAGGCTCACAGAAAAAAATCAGGGACCATAAAAAAACTCAAGGACCAACAATTTATAAAACAAATTGTAAGGAGTTGGTTACAATTAATTGTAGCTAATATATTTTTATTTTATTATATTAAAAATGAAATCTGATTAGGTAAAAGATTGAGGAGCATTTTGATTAGGGGGGTTGATGTAAGCTTATTTAAAACTTACGTATTAACTTATATATAGCGAAGATAAGTTAAAAGCAAATTAAAACTCATTTAAAGCTAATTCTCTAAATAGACCTGTCGCTCAATATGTATACTTTTTTTACACCTAAAAAAATAACTCTTCTCCATTTAGATCGAGCGACTCGTGACTTTTTTACTTTTGATGAGATGTCGCCAAGTGTCCCTAAAAAGTTCAGTACCTTTTGTGTACTTTTCTAGCGACTTAAATTAATTAAGCGGCTTTTGTAAAAGTAAGAATATACTTTTCGAGCGACCTAAGTTAAATAAAATAAGAATGTGCTCGAACGTTTTAAGGTCACTTGGTGACACCTCATCAAAAGTAAAAAAGTCGCAAGTCGCTTGGTTTAGATGGAGAAGAGCCATTTTTTGGGTCTAGAAAAGGTATACACATTGAGCGGCTGGTCTATTTAGAGAATTAACTCTTATATTTAAGGTGTTTATATAAGCTAAAGGTAAGCTCATTTGAGGTGTTTATATGAGCTAAGTTTAGACGCTCAACATAGTATAGTTTTGAAAGTAGTAAAATAATGAAGAGGGTACAAACTAAAAAGCATATATTTCTACAATTTCAATTGAAGCTATCAACAAACTAAGGTGCCATAACTTTAACAACCCAATACTTGCCTCGTATGGTTATCAAGTTCTCTCTCGTTATCTTTAATATTTTAAATGCTAAATTACTAGATAACATATGCCAACAAATCTTGTTGAATATTGTCCATTTCGGTACATTTTGTTTTGTTTATTAGTTGTGTGTATGTTTAATGTTAAAGATTGCAACTCAGTGACTTTAGAAGCTAGTGACCATTCTGCCCTTGTTTAATAGTCATCAAAATCATACAAATTTTCCACCTGCAACAACTTCACAATCAAGAGTGTTACTGCTTCATCACCCTCTTCAATTCAACCTTCGGCTCAATTAATCTAGAACTCAACAAATCCAACACCAGAAAATGACAATAACGAAACTAAAAATCAAAACCAACATGAATCAGTCCAACAACCTTTTGGTCTCAAACCAACCATAAATCGCGCTCAAAGTTGAACCATGAATTTGAATCATGCTAATAAATAGGATCACAGACACGTGTGGTCATTAGGTTGCACAGATTTATGAGATTTATGTGTGAGACGCTGGAATTTTAAGCTCAGACTATTTACGTTTTGATACATCATATAATCAGTTTTAGGTTGTTTAGGAATTAGGATTGCTTTCCAAAATGCTTAATAAGCAATTTCAGTTATCAGTTTGGAAGCTGCCTATAACAAACTGCTTATCTGATAATTTCAAAACGCTTACAGCAGTTTTTAAAAAACCAATCCCAAACACCCACTATCGTATATAGCTTAGTGAAACTGAAGTTGTTGATGTGATATCGGAATGCAAGTAAACAGTCTCACCTGTTTGAGGCACTGTTTACTAATGGAGATAAAGAGAAACTGAAGCATGCTGGACAATCAAGAATGATTAATTCAGTGATATCTACAAACTATGTCCATCACTACAAGTGTCTTGTTCAGTGTAATAACATGTAATAGCCATAGTAGAAAGAAGTCAGGGTGCGTTTGGTTTCCACCTATGGGAATCAAACTATCACTATGAAAGTGATAGTTTGTGTTTGTTTAGAATGCTGGGCCCACAACTATGACTATGAAAGTCTAATATATTCCATACTCCATATACAACTCTATAGGGGGGAATGGATCTTTCATAGTTGAGGGACCCACCACTACTATCAAACTCATACCCATTGTCATTCCTCGCAGCATACCAAACACACCCTCAATGTAAAAAGTCAAAGTGTAGTTAAAAGTTAGTTAGCATAACAGTATATATACTTTGTATCACTTCATTTGAATGTAATGAAAACTTTATCATTTTCACACACATCAAACTCTCTCTGATTTTCAATATTTACGCCTGATAAGTAAGTCTTACTGTATAAGAACCGTCGTCATGACTTCATTATTAAGAAAGCAAATGCATGCTGGTTACAAAAGCACAAGGCAGCCTCGTTCCAAATAATTCACTAGCATGCAGCAAATATTTTAATCATGATTCTAACACGTATAAATCCATCTTAGGAAAATGTTAATAAAAGGAGTTATACTGACTCTAGAGCAACTTCTTGTATGGGGTGGTTATTTGTGTGAAAGTTTTTATAACTTTCGTGTCCCACATGGAGCAAACAAAAGAACTTGTGCTTACTTATATAGTGTGGTGTATACAATTTACATAGATTGAGATTAGTATTATGTTGTTGGTGTGGATTATCCGTTGTGGTTAAAGCTAAAAATAACCACATTGGGCTGATACACATCAGCAATGCATACAAGCTCTTGATGTTTTAAAAACTTTTCTTTATTTGAATTTTTCGAACAAAAAATGAATTCTGGTCAGGTTAAAGATAAGTTAAAGGTAAGCTCATTTAAGGTGTTTATATAACCTATTTTAGAGAGTTAACAAAAAGTATTATATTTTATAAACTAAACGTCAACCTTGATAAGAAAATGATAATGCAGTATATTCTTAAGTTTATAAAATAATTCAGAGGATACAAATTACAAAGCATAGATTTTCAGTAGTTCAATTTTATTTCATCATAAATAAAAAATAAATGTTTCCTTGTTCCATACACCCTCATATGATTATGAGGCTTTCTCTTATAATCCTTTATAATTTCGTAGCTAAATTACCAAGGATAAAATATGCCAACAAATCTTGTTATATATAGTCAATTTGATACATTTTGTTTTGTTTAAGCTACTTCCCAATGGTCACACCAGTTCACTTCTACCTAAGTGTCACATTAACTTTCTCTCTCCATTTACCTCCCTCACTCCCGCTCACTTTTCATCCCAATGATTAACTCCCTCACCTTTCATTAAAATATCCATTTTTATACAAACATACTAACAATATACCTGACACATTCTTAGTTACTCACAAATCAAATAAAAAATAATAGAAACACATAGAAGGCCTACAAATTGCACACAAAGCAAGTGGTGAGAATCTCACCGTTCGTCCCTTTTTTCTTGGTCTCACGCGTGATCCACCCCTTCCCAATGGGGAGCCGCATGACAATTGGTTCTCTAGCTCTCATGAGCCACCATTGGGGACAACCTTAGTAACTGTGTCATTGTGTGTACGTTTAATGTTGTTTGAATACTAAAAGTTGTTACTTAATAAACTAATGACCATTCTGCCCTTGTTGATAGTTCATCAAAATCTAAAACTAATAAAAAATTGTAACTAAACCAGAAATTCTTATATACCCTTTTGCTCAATGCAATAACCAAATAAAAACGACAACATTCAAAATTAACCCGTTTTGATGTTTGTGTATTGCCAGAATAACACACAAACAAAAGTAAGTTGCACAAAACTACTGAACCAACATGAACCCGTTCATCAACCATTTGGTCTCAAACCATAAGAAGCTCAATGTTCAACCATAAATTTGAATCTAGCTACTTGATCTCTAAGCTTCTCAACATCTCAAGAAACTACCCTTCAAAGCAACTTAAAAACAAAACGATGTTAGAAACTTTCTAGCAATCAAGATTTAAGAACTCTTTACTTGCAAACTTGTCAGATTAGGCACAACTACCTCCACTTTTCTTTCACTTTTGTGACTTGTCTCTCCAATCCTCAGTGCAAACTACTGAAGGTGACAAAGAACTTCAAAAATCATCTACTACTTTACCAAAATTAGCTTTAAAAGCAGACTCTGATCCAATGGCAATTCTAGAAAGAACTGGAAATGTTTCAGTATTGTTCTTCCACCAAAGTAATATGCCAAAATCATCACCATACTTTACAGTATCCTCGTTCAGGTATCTATCCAATTCAGTCTTAGTTGGTACATTACCTTCATCGTCCAACTTACACTTTTTTAAGCATTCTTGAAAGTTCTCACTCTCTTGTGGGGTCCCAATATTATCTTTGTATTCATAAACAAATCTGATACAATATTAAGTACCGATCTAACTATCGTTTTCCAGAAACTATCATCAGATTCGTTTTCTTCAACTTAATCTTTATCCAAATCACAGATGTCTTCTTGATCGTAGACGTGCTTATAATAAACTCTAATATTCACAGTTTTGGAACTAGGGTCAAGTACACACTAGCAACACAGATTAACAAGACATCTAGAGTGAAGAAACTCATCACGCAGCAACTGTATTCATTAATCCTTCTATTATAAGATAAGATCTTGATGTCATTGAAAAGAAGATCCTTTGATAGTTTCTTCTGTGAGAATACGACACTGTTTCTAAAACGCCATAAGGACCAAAATGTAGTTTGTATCACCGCATCGAAGAGTCTTGAAAAATTTGCGTCAAGGGGTAAGTGGTCTGCCAATTGAAAGACATCTTGGAGACAATGAAATGTGGTGTTGGGTATACGCCACCATTTTAGCACATTTATCCAAGTGTGTCTCGCGATCCTGCAATCGACAAACAAATGCTCTTCCGTTTCAATGGCATCATCACATATGGGACATCTCATGGAATCTAAATCCACTCCCCTTCGATCAAGATTGGCACGGGTCGCCATCCTACCATTTAAGACACGCCATGTATTGATGTTAATTTTCAAAGGCACCACTTTGTTCCAACGAGTTGGGGAAGCGGATACAGATTTAGGCATAGAGCTGATGAAAGACCTCATGCCCTTAACAGAGAAGCACCTTGAAGCATCGATAATACATTCCCATCTATCTTCAACATCTGATAAATAAAGATTAGATAAAAGACTAACCAAACTTATGAGTTCTTCAGTTTCTGGTCGAGACCTTGGTTCCCTTCGCCAAACCCACTGGAAGATCAGCCCAGGAGGAAAATATGGGCTCATGGGCACAATATCAGTCAAATGAGCAGATTGCAGGCCAATGAAGGAAACTTGGGAAGTGGGATTTCTATCACAAACAAGACAATCCGGATTTCTGTCCAAACGATAAAGGCGAGGAAATGAAGCAACCAAAGGCGTATCACCAATCCAAATATCATTCCAAAAGCTAGTACTTTGACCATTTCCCAGTTTTATCTTGAAGAGGGTATTATTGATGTTGATTTTGAGGAGGTCATCTTTTATCTTCACAATATGATACCATGGCCCGGAGTTGGATCTAAGAGAAGAGTTATCATTAAGTGCACCCAAAGGTCCGTGGATAGAACAAATAACTTTGCGCCAAATTGCTTGATTCTCGGTATGGAATCTCCACCACCATTTTACTAGCAAAGCTTGATTGCACGTTCTCAAACTATCAATTCCAAGACCACCTTGATCACGAGAAGAGGTTACTTTTGTTAGAGTTTATGGATATATATTAATAAACGTATGTCTAGAATCGAACCCGAGACCTCGGGATTGCACACATTACAAACGAGAATTAAAGATTAATAAATATTAAATGTTATGTATATTTATTAATTAAACACAAGTAAAAGGATTAATGATCGTTGGTTATTAAACGTATGGACTAACTATGGTTAAACGCAAACGTAAAGGACTAGAGATGAAATATATAGCAAGAAGGATCCGGAATGCCTTCCTAAGGCCCATGGCCGGTCGACAATGGGTTGGGGAAACCCAATCCCATTCAAACTTGGACAACAAGTTTACAAGGCTATATATACAAACTCAAGGGTTATTTGTTTCACACCTTTTGTGCACACAAATTATCCCTAAAAGTTTTCTCTTCTCCCTCTCTTGCTAAAACCGATCGTACAACCCTAAACCTTAGGGTTGTCGATTTCCTTGACTTCAAAACATTGTGTTTATGTTACTAGCATCACCTTTAATTCGTTAGTAGTTTGTGTGTACAAGAACGAGGTAACAACATACTTTTGTTGTTATCAAGGGATCGATTAACAAAACGGTAAGGGGTTAATCATTGATCCATATAAACCCTAATTAGGGTTCATCACATGTTCAAGATTATTTATTGATTCTTGTTTTGCTAGAATCACTAAAGGTACGCTCTCTTTATGTTTTAGTTAATTAATTATGAGTATTCGATCTTTTGCTTCCGTTGTGCGTTGTTGATGTTTATATGTTTAATTATATAATTGTTATGGTACTTAAATTCTAACAGTGGCATCAAGAGCGGTTAATACTGTGTAATTAATTACTGAAACACATAAAAAAAAAAATTGAAATCTTTGATTATTATTGCATGCTTAAAGGTTTCTTGGTGTTAATTTTTGAAACCCTAAAAATATTTTTTACTGTTCACGAACACTGTTCATTCAGCACTGTTCACGCGGTACTGTTCATGGTACTGTTCACGGTACTGTTCATCCGAAGAAATTTTTTTTAGGTTTTATAAAAATTGAAGAAACCCTAGGTTGCATGGTAATATTTTTTTTTATGTGGTTTAATCATGTATAATTGTTATGTGACATGGTTTATGTGCGTATCTTGTGACCTAATTGGTAATTGTTATGCTTTGATCCATGACGAAACATGCATGTTAGTCATGGGTTCTTAATTGTTTTTTTAATTGTTAAGCTTTGTCACATGTTCTAATATTGGGGAAGACCTCAATAATAATTATTAAAATCAATTTACGTGCTATGTGGTGTGTATATTAGCTTTGGCCTACGCAATTGATTCGTCAATGTATGTGGCTCCACTTCCATTAAGAAGGGAAGGCCTTAGTTGATTACATGCATTTTACACCTAGAATTGATTTTGTTAGGATCTTTTCTTAACAAGGATTGCATGTGGCTATTTGTTTCACCTTTGTTATTATTATTAGTTGTTGATTTGTCTTGGATTACTTGTTTTATTGTTTCTTATTTGTTCGACATGTTGTAAGCAATAAAAGGGTAATTTTTCCATAAAGAAAATAATATGGACTAATAATGGTGAAACCCTAAGTGATAAAGTAAGAATCTTGCAAGGTCTTAAGTGCCGCTAGTGGTCCGATTCGCACGGTAATCAGCTCCCAGGCGAGACCAGCAAAATTCACACTTTATTACATGATTTTGAGATTGAATCCATAAACTTTTGCTTGATTGACGTTTTGTACAAATATGCTTTTAAAATTAAGTCCTTTAAGACGATATTCATAACCGTGATTTGAAGGCTTAGAAAAGAGCCTTAGAGTCTGCCTTGGTTATCACAATCTTGAATGTGTCTTAAACGAATTACTTTTAAAATCATAATTGTAGAAAGTCATCTTAGGGTTTATTAAACCTCAAGTAAAACTTTGTGTATTAATTTCACGAATTGGTAATAAAAAGGTTTTGAAAACTTATGTTATAAAGATGAGTGCATGCATCTTTATACATGTTTTGATTTTCACATCAAAAGTTTATACCCTAAAATTTAAGTTACATGCCATCTAACTATAAGGAACACTTGAAGTTATTATTTAGTAACACGTGAGACGCAGGCTAAATTTTAATGACAAGGTAAATTTCCGAGTGTGCGTGAGACCACACATGGAGAATTTGCAGTTTCTAAGTTAGACGACTTAATTAAGTTGATGCGTGAGACCTAGAGCTTAAGGCATGAGATGGGATGAAACATGCTTACATGACAAATTGATGAATCAATTTGATGTAAATCTCATAATGATCTAGGAATTGGAAAAGTGTTTGCCAATTATTGTTCGACAGATTACCATCTTTTATACTTTCACCACTAGCAGATCAACTGATGTGGTGAAATCTATGTAAAGTTGGATCCTAGATTTTCAAGAAAATATGTTGGGTATATGAATATATCCTTGGGTATTATATTTTCTTGGAAATATAAATTATCGAAAATACTAAAATTGAATTTTGTAAATTCTTTAAATGTATTAATGCAACTCAAAACCGTAAACGTAAGTTATTCTTTTAATTGATCTACACCCGTTTGGGTTTTTGGTTAGAGTCAATATTTACAAAAGAATAAATATAGTCTTCTTTCCATTAGGAGAAGTGTGAGACTTAAATCATATTCCTTTTCATGAATGAGAAAGGTATAATAGGATGATTAGAATTGTCTAAATTCTAAATACATAACTCATAGCAAACTTTAATAGTAAGAGTATATGCACCTTATGAGTTATTAAATTAGAAGCTAGACTGATTACTGCAAAATGGTAAAAGACGAATTAGATTACTTTATCTAGTTGTTTTGGTTTGACCATTTACAGATACTACATACAATTGTTGGAATGGTAAATCTATAAAGGAAGAAATTGCATGCCCAGTTTTTTCAAGTTATTAGTTTGGAATGTGATGAATCACATTTATGTAGTAGATTACATCCTTTTATAACCTATATAATTGCTTGAATGGGTTTTCTTAAAAGATGTAGGAAAGTAAACAAGTACACTATTTTCTTTCACTGATTAATGAAACATTTACAACGTTGTCAAATTCAGTGGGAGTATTGTGTTCTTATGGCTGAATAAGGGATTATTATATGGTTCTCTAATTCAGTGGGAGTTACAAGACTTATTGTCTTGATTGTAACTTAGATTATCTTTTGAATATCTCAAGGTAATTACTTTCCAAATATAGACACTAATATTTTCAAGGATAGTCATGTACGTTTCCTTGATTGATTGAGTAAACTCTATATCTACTAAGTTATGTTAATGACACAAATCATATTGTTCAAATTAACAAACGCGTGCGTGTTGTTTATATGATACATGGTGTAGTACCATGCACAAGTGGGAGAAATCTTCATTATGTGCAAAGTACAACACATAAGAATATGATTTAAAGCATTCTCTTAACTGCAAAGTAAGAGACTATAATTCTAATTAGATTAATTATCTAATCTAAGAAACACTTGGTGTTAAAATTTAGTAAACGTGAGACGCAGACTAAATATTAACAACAAGGTGAATTTCCATGTATGCGTGAGACCAACATGGATAATTTACTGTTTTTAAATTAGACATCTATTAGAACATTGTGTCAAATAACATTACTACTTCAGCTTTAATATTTATGTATTATTGGAATGACATAAATGCATGAAGTAATATTATACTACTTCAATAATTATGTATTCTTAGAATGACATAAATAAATAAAGTAGTGTGTTAACTTGAAAATATTATTGAAACCAAATGATGGTGTTCATGATTACTTTAATAATACATGTTCATACTTTATTGTATAGTTATAAACATGAAGTCTTCTAAGTATTACAAGACTTATAATTAAGTAAGACGTTAGCTTGTTATGGTCTTCAATTGAGACATATACAAGAAGTCATTAAGTTGATCAATGTCTAATAACGAATAGTGGGATTATAACACATTTATGTTTTAATGCGACATAAACATGAAGTGACTTGATTAATAAGTACTTGGGTTATAAAGCATGCAATTGGCTTGAAAATACTATTACACCATTAAGTTGATTTAGTTGGTAAATAGACAAGCTAAAAGATATATGGTTATCTTACATATTGTTAGATTGTCTTACAATATGAGTTCTAATGAAATACTAGATTATAGTATGTTAGGAAATCAAACCCTTGTTGTAGTGTTTGGTTCAAGATAACTACATCTTCTTTTCTTCCAAAAGTTATCAAGGTTAGAAATTGAGTATGGCTTGAATATACTCAATTAAACTCCTAGAAGATTAATAAGACGTTATTGAATTATGAAATGTGATGAATCACATTAAGTCTTAAATTGAAGTTCTGAATTTGTTAAGTTACTTATGTGAAGGTTATTAACAAAGAGCTATCAATGCGTATTTGTAAAGTCCTAAAAGAGAACGTTGGATTGTTGCTCTAATTGCTAAGTATTTTATTCTATATAATACTAAAGGCAAGTGGGAATATTTTATCTTGAAAAGATAGAATTACAAGATACATAATCTTCTAAAACCACACTAGTTAAAATCATGATGAGGCTTAACATGTAAATGATAAACCTCAAGATGATGGAATTATCATTCATAGATCCACTTGGATATCTCAGATATTTAATTAATATGCTGATGATTATATGATGTAGTATTACCAAAATAATGAATTGGGTAAATTACTCATACTATGAGTGTTATAGATGCTGTTCATAAAGATATTCAACATTTTGAAAATTTGGTTTATCTTAATTCTTAATGGTTAGAGAATGAAGATGAGTTTATTCAAAGATAATGTAACCTTAGTGGGTTAAATCTTTGAGTAGAAATCATATGAACAAAATTGCACACATATCTTAATGCATGTCTTATGATAAGATTATTAATCATACTTAAGCAATTAACTATGATTGAATACTCTTTCTTAAGTACATTAAAGATATAAAGATGGTAATTGTCATATTTACATGAATGTGAAATTTGACAATGGAATATCAAAAACTCTTTCTTGAATAAATTACTTGAGCGAGGACGATAAGTAATCAAAAAGGAGTTTATGAATTCATGCAAATCTTTGAAAGTGTACAAAATGCAATAATCCATGAATGGATATATGCATGCATCTAGGAGATTATTCTTATGATAAATTATTAAATCTATGTTTAGGTTTATAATTAAAATAAGATAATTTCTAAGTATTCCTGAAAACTAGTGGGAGTATTATGTTTGATTTACTAAATCATATATGTTGTATAACATATAAGAGTAACATTCCATATAAGTAAAAGGTTAGACTTAATTTGGAATGAAACGTTACTTGAAAGATTTAGGAAATATAACATACAACCTTGAAACTAAAGTTTATTATTGAATGAATAAGTGCGGTAAATAAATTCTAAAAAGAATATGATATATTATTTGGATGACTAAATGGATATACATATTTATAAAGATCAAACATGAATAAAATCTAAGTTTGACTGAAGGATTTTCATGTGCATTATATTATTGTTGTATCATGCTTAAGTGCTTAGATGATTTGACAATATTTAATATCCAATTAAAAGTTATAATATAACTTGTGTAATAGATATTCTAATGGAAAATGTTTGAAATTAGAATAATGATCCTCAACCTGGAATAGCTCCTAAACATTACACAATGGATATTAAGTTTACGGAAATTTTAAAAGAGCATATTTTGGTATATATAAAATGATGCTGGTTTAATTGAGATGACACTCAATAACTAGTCATGAAGGATATCATGAGAACTAGTTATGCTCAACTAAGAGCATAGTTGCATTAAACATTAAAGAATTAGAATACTTTAAACTTTAAAAGGTTTGAAAGTTCGATTGTCATAAGTTGGTGATTGAGGATATCACACCATTTATGAAAAATTATGTGGCTATATCAAGATAGTTATACACATATAAGAATTTTGCTAATTAAATTCTTGAAATAAGTATTCTCAAAATTCGGATAGATCAAAGTTAGTTGAATAATGCCTTGTCAACAAGTATGATTGTCATTACTTGAGGCATAATTGTTAGCAAGTCATTACTTGAGACAAAATTCATTAACTAGAATTATCATGCATTGATCTATTTAGTATTTGGATAAAGGACATTAAGCAATTATTATTTATAATGAATTAAAGTACTTAGTACGTTTGTTTTCATTAATAATAAATTGTGTCCTATATTTGCATGTTTAAATCCGTGAATAACTTATGTTATTCTAAATTGTCCATTGTCGATTAATGATATGGGAATATCATTAAACTAAGACAAATCTGAGTATTGGTTAGAATATACTTGAAAGTATATTGATGCGTTGACATACCAATTTCACATGATATTCGATGAATTGAATATAGGACTTATCCCAACTACATGATTTTACTTTATGGATCTTGTCAGTAAGTAAATCATGAATTTGTTATCCTCAGACTTGAGATACCAGATAAGTGTCATGGATGTAGTGCATTTTGTGGAGCAATCTACCGCTTACCGTAATTGGAAGTCATAAGGGTTGCTTTCAGAATTGTTGCAAAGTCCATGGGTTATTCTTGTAGTCAAGAAAGAATTTGTTCCTTCAAATTCGTTTTGAAGTTTAATACTGCTGGGCCCCTCGTAGGTTTGACAAGATGTATGCGTGCGCACGCCCAAAGTCTATCTGGAATACGTTAAGATGTTTTGGTAATCTTGCTCAATCATAAACAACGAGAAACAGAATTGTTAATTAAAGAATGACTAAGATCCATATCTTTATTAACGTGGTATTAGAAACAAAAGGATGATAATAATAATGATGAATCATTATAGGTTTTTCCAGGAAACCTTCCTCGAGTTGATCTAGGGGCATTGGGGTGTTGCTAGACGCTTACCAATGTTATTATGTTATTAATAGATATCCAAGTGGGAGCTGTTAGAGTTTATGGATATATATTAATAAACGTATGTCTAGAATCGAACCCGAGACCTCGGGATTGCACACATTACAAACGAGAATTAAAGATTAATAAATATTAAATGTTATGTATATTTATTAATTAAACACAAGTAAAAGGATTAATGATCGTTGGTTATTAAACGTATGGACTAACTATGGTTAAACGCAAACGTAAAGGACTAGAGATGAAATATATAGCAAGAAGGATCCGGAATGCCTTCCTAAGGCCCATGGCCGGTCGACAATGGGTTGGGGAAACCCAATCCCATTCAAACTTGGACAACAAGTTTACAAGGCTATATATACAAACTCAAGGGTTATTTGTTTCACACCTTTTGTGCACACAAATTATCCCTAAAAGTTTTCTCTTCTCCCTCTCTTGCTAAAACCGATCGTACAACCCTAAACCTTAGGGTTGTCGATTTCCTTGACTTCAAAACATTGTGTTTATGTTACTAGCATCACCTTTAATTCGTTAGTAGTTTGTGTGTACAAGAACGAGGTAACAACATACTTTTGTTGTTATCAAGGGATCGATTAACAAAACGGTAAGGGGTTAATCATTGATCCATATAAACCCTAATTAGGGTTCATCACATGTTCAAGATTATTTATTGATTCTTGTTTTGCTAGAATCACTAAAGGTACGCTCTCTTTATGTTTTAGTTAATTAATTATGAGTATTCGATCTTTTGCTTCCGTTGTGCGTTGTTGATGTTTATATGTTTAATTATATAATTGTTATGGTACTTAAATTCTAACAACTTTTTCCCAAGCAATCCAAGGGATTTTATTGTCATCCGAACACCCACCACAAAAGAAATTTCTCCTAATGCCTTCAAGTTGATTGATTACCTTTTTAGGAGCCTTAAAAGTAGAGAAATAGTAAACTCCCAAGCTGCTGAGAACGGATTTAATAAGTGTGAGTCGTCCACCAATGGAGAGAGTCTTGAATTTCCACTTAGAACTACTCGTAGACATAGAGTCGTCCACTATCTACAAAACAGATCATTCAGATCAGAACATGTTACCAAATATATAAAGTATACAAAAACTGGTTTAAATTACCGTAAAACAAACTTGTCAAGATTATGCACAGCTTCTTCCACTTTTCTTTCGCTGTTGTGACTTGTCTCTCGAATCTTCGGTGCAAACTAATGCTTCAACTATTGAAGGTGTCAAAGAACTTTGAAAATCATCTACTAATCGACTACATTTGGCAATAAAAGCAGATTCCTCCGATCCAACTGCTGACAATGGAATAGCCAAAACATCCTTTGCAATCTTAGAAAGAACTGGAAATCTTTCACTATTGACCTTCCACCAAAGTAATAAGTCAAAATTATCATCATCGTCTACACAATCCTCGTTTTTTAAAAGGCCTACGAAATCCCCGGTAAGGTATTTAACCATTTCTGTATCATCCCTTACATTACCTTCATCATTCAACTTACATTTTTTTAAGCGTTCTTGAAAGTTCTCACTTTGCTGTGGGGTCCTGATCTTATCTTTGTATTCATAACACAAATCAGATAATGTATCAAATGCCAATCGCATTATCGTTTTCCACAGACTATCCTCAAATCCGTAGTCTTCATCTTTTTCATATCCATCTCCATCTTCATCTTCATCTTCATCTTCATCTTCATCTTTATCCTTATCTATCGTCATCATCAAAGAGGTCTTCTCGATTGTAGACATGCTCATAATAATATTTAACGTTCGCAGCTTTGCACTAGGGTCAAGCATACTAGCAACACAGATCAACATATTTAACTCCTCCACATTACCCCAATAGTTACAATATTTTTCTCTCATTTTAAGTACCATAGATTTAGTCTTAGTATCGACACCTTTTGCCCAGTCACAGAACTTGAGTTCAATACGGGCAATTCTATCAATTAACGTATCACTTGTTGCATAAAAACCAAACATATTTTTGGTTAAAAACCAAGAGTCAGCCAAGAAACCTGAGACCTTCCATGCATTTTCCCAATAATCATGATCCGGAACCCCACAAGTTTCTTCCAAGTGATGCTTAAACGCAGGATCCAAAATCTCAAACAAACCGAAAGCTTTCTCATATTTTTCAGATGCAAATAACATGTCATGGGTAGTTATCCATTTATTTGGACAATCAAGAAACAGAAAACGTTTGAAATCTACTTTTAACAAGCACACCACATCTGAAAGGTATTGGTGGGGACACTGAAAGCCTCAAAAAGACCTCTCGAAAAGCGGTCAATGTTGTAGTGATAATTAACTAAACAATGGCTCATATAGCTTACATTAAACAAACAAAATAATAGTAAGTATGAACAACGTAATCTATGCAATTTAATTTAAACTCACACTATTATACTGCAATAATGCTCGACTAAAATTTTATGTTAAAACTTCGTGCATGCACGGGTATTATAACTAGTTTAAGTCATATAACACCTATGGGAGATAGAGTATCACCCAGTAAAAAATCTCCCTTGCAAGCTTGATAATTTTTTTTCTCTCTTCAAATTAGTTATTAAAAAGCTTTATGCATATGGCAAAAACTTTTTTTTTTTTTTTTTTTTTTTTTTTTTTTTTTTTTTTTTTTCAAAGACTTGATGATCCAAAAGTCTTTGAGGAATTGATAACTCTTAATGTATACAAGTTCATTTGTTACTTATCGCTGTTTTTATATGCATTTAAGCATTAATTTGTATAAACTTCTAGTACTTAAACCATGAATTATATGATTATCGGTCTCTTGGAAGCTTGAAGAATGAAAAATAAAGAAATGATGTTAACTAGAGCAAAAGAGTGCATAAGGATGAAGTGAAAAGAGGTCGAGCAAAGAAATCGATGTTAACATGAAGTGATGACGTATAGTCTATATTTGGGCCACGAGCTCAAATGATAAACATTACTTGGCCCAAACCCACCACGAGTGGGCTATTATAACGGATAATGGGCCATAATAAACATGGCCTGGGCTCACGAAGCCCAAAGCCCAACCAAACTTAGCCGGGTATGCGATAAGGATTACCTATTCATGGAATAGATATCCTTACCCCGGATAAGCACCACGCGTGCGAAGAGTAAGGAGCAAGAAACACGGTTTCTTAGCCCCTATATATAGAATCACACGATTCTCATTCAAGGTACGATATACAAAACCCTAACTCTTTAAGAGAACTCTAAATCGATTACTTACTCTCACGCCGGAGTCTAATCGGGGGAGACAATCCCTCGATAAGCCTAACGGTGTTGTTTTATTTTCTTAGTACGCAGGTAACAAAGTGCTAAGAAGCGAATTGATACGAGAGCAAGAGTCCAATAACAGGTACGCCCAACTTTTGTATCAACAAGTGGCGCCATCCGTGGGACCCTACTAAGAACTAGAATGACGAAGCATAAGAATTCAAGCCAGCGGACTCCGCAGTCAGAAAAGCGTGACAATCAGAGGAAGAATCAACAAGATCCGACCTCTAGACAAGTTGCTGGTACAACCAGCGCACCTGGTCACCACGAGGCAGGAACAACCCCACCTCGTCTAGCAGTAGAACTGCCTATAAGGACTACCCAAGTCACACCAGTGGTCCCAAGCGTTGAGGAACTACAGCGCACCCTCTTCACCACTCCTCATCAAGCCACACCCGCAGTGAACAACACTGCGACGCTAGGCGCACCTGAACGAAACAGGGTGCCTAATACTAAGGCAGAAATTCTTGCAACAACTGAGGACGCGCGCGATCTAACTTTGGGAAATTTTGTATCCCAAAATTATGATACCCTAACCGCCCTTATGCAAGAAGAAGCAGCAAGAAGAGCAAGCGCGAACCTACAAGCCCGACTCAATTTTGGTCCTGAACGCGAACCATCACCACCGCGTCACCCACGAGGAAGACGCGCAGAACGTACCACTATCCATGATAGGTTGGGTACGATATCTGATTCACAATACTCTGGAGATAGCGAGAGGCGCACCAATGTCCACTCCAGACTTGGCAGTCGGGGAATACATGATCGATTAGGACCTCAACATTCGCCAAGCCAAGGATCTTCCAAACCTGGGAGTAGGAGGATCCAAGACAGATTGGGGAGAAGAAGATCCCCAAGCAGAGATCCCTCAAGTTCTTCTTCTGAAAGAAGCAGGCGCAAGCGCCGAAAAAGAGACTACCCTTCTTCCAGCGACTCCTCGGACAATGAGGATAAAGAAACAGGACACTGGAAGTCAAGAGGAAGACGTCGCGAGGAAGAGAATGAAGATATGTCTCTCCCATGGCGACGCTAGAAAATTGATGCATTTACACGGCGCATCAGCGATTACTCAGACCACAAACGCAGGCGCATGCCCGCTAACGTGAAAACATATGATGGAACAGGTGATCCTGACGATCACCTAAAAATTTTCGAATCAGCCGCAACTATCGAAAATTGGCCACAGCCTGTGTGGTGCCACATGTTTAATTCCACATTAGTAGGAAACGCGCGCACATGGTTTAGCAAACTCCCACGTAGGAGCATCGGTGGATTTGAGGAATTACGGAAAGCATTCCGCCTCAACTTCACCCAGCGAAAGAAGTGCGCTAAAAACCCTGTGGAGCTAGCAAGAGTGAAACAACATCAAGGGGAATCGACCAGCGCTTTTATGGAACGTTTCAAGGATGAGTGCATACAAGTCAAAGCATGTCCTGAAATCCTAAAAATTTCAGGGTTCATGAATGGGATCAATAACCCAGAACTCATCCGGAAGCTTAATGACAAAGTTCCACAGTCCTTTGACGAGTTAACAAAGCGCACTAGATCCTTTATACAAGGAGAAGCAGCTGCTGCGGATAGCAAAAAAGGATATTCAAACTATAGGCAACAAGAACAGCCGCGGAGACAATCCAATGATCAGAACAACAACCGCAGCAGGAATTATCGCAGTGGAAGAGACAACGACAAATATACTCCTCTCACTAAAACTCCGAGAGAAATATTTGTAACAGAAGGAGCGAACTTCCCAAAACCACCACCAATGCGCACCGCAGAGGAAAAGCGCCTAGGTAGTGGATACTGCGAGTACCACGGCCAAAAAGGCCATACAACTAACGAGTGTGTCCAACTAAAACAACTAATTGAAAAACTAGTTAGAGAAGGCAGGATGGACCACCTCGTAAAGAACATCAAGGAGGGAAAAGATAAACAGAGAAACGGGGGCAAGAAAGAACCCCCAAAGGAAAAAGCTGATACTATATACATGATACAATCATGGCAACGCAAGATAAAGCAAAAAGTCAGCCAAAAATTCTCTCCAGAAAAAGAGATATCCTTCCCTACTATAGCTGCGGACAACGCAGTCGTGGAGCCTCTAACCATTGTAATACATACAGGGGGACATGACATCCACCGCATGTACATTGATGGAGGAGCATCCGCGGACATCCTGTACGATCACTGTTTCAAAAGACTGCGACCTGAACTCCAAAGTCAGCTAATACCAGCTACAACATCATTAACAGGATTCACAGGAGAAAAGATTTGGCCCATGGGGCAGTTACGCTTGTTGGTTGTCATAGGAGATGAACAACACTCAACCGCGACATGGATAAACTTTATGGTAATAAAATCCCCGTCACCATACAATGGTATCATTGGGAGACCGGGAATATCATCCATGCGCGTTGTACCATCCACAGCACACGGAATGCTTAAATTCCCAGTGGAAGGAGGAGTTGTCACCCTCTATAACACAACAGTACCACCACGAGAATGCATCGCAGTAACAACTAAAGCAGAGACTGTTCCAGAACAGCGCACGGAAAAAACGCCAAATTTAAAAGTCGCCATTCATCCAGATTATCCGGAACAACATGTTTCGATTGGAGGATCTTTATCTGACAAAGGTAAAGCAGCTGTATGCGCACTATTGCAGAAGAACCTAGACATCTTTGCATGGGAACCAAAGCATATGACTGGAGTACCGCGCTCCATCACAGAACATAAGCTACAAATCCGACAAGGATACCCTCCAATACGACAAAAGAAACGCGGCCAGGCCCCAGATCGTGCAAAGGCTATTCTGGAAGAAGTACACAAGCTAGTGGATGCAGGCATCATGCGCGAAGTATACTATCACGACTGGCTTTCTAACCCAGTTATGGTAAAGAAGAGCGATGGCAGTTGGAGGATGTGCGTGGACTTCACGGACCTTAACAAAGCATGTCCGCAAGACTGCTATCCACTGCCAGAGATAGACTGGAAGGTCGAATCCTTGTGCGGATACCCTTTCAAATGCTTCCTAGATGCATATAAGGGGTATCATCAGATCCAGATGGCAATGGAAGACGAAGAAAAAACAGCTTTCCACACCAGTCAAGGAGTATACTGCTACACAAAAATGCCTTTTGGTCTGAAGAACGCAGGCGCGACATACCAACGACTGGTGGACACAGCCTTCGAAAAATAAGTAGGCCGCAACTTGGAAGTCTATGTTGACGACCTTGTCATCAAAAGCCATACAGAGGACGAATTGGTGCGCGACATCGAGGAAACATTCTGAACGTTGGGGCGGATAAACATGAAGTTGAATCCCAAGAAGTGCACCTTTGGCGCAACTGAAGGCATGTTCCTCGGATACTTGATAGAACCCGATGGAATCAAACCTTGCCCGGAGAAGACAAAGGCTGTTATTGATCTCCCCTCCCCGCGCACACTCAAAGAAGTCCAGTCACTGAATGGAAAGTTAGCAGGGCTAAATCGCTTCTTATCTAAGCCAGCAGACAAATCCCTTCCCCTCTTTAAAACACTCACGAAGTGCACAAAAAAGGGAGACTTTGCTGGACTAACGAAGCAGAAGAAGCTTTCCAACAACTTAAAAACCATCTGGCATCTCTCCCCAAACTCGTCGCACCGCGACCAGGGGAAGAACTAATCATGTACTTATCGGCAACCCATGGAGCAGTCAGCGCAGTACTATTGACAGACAGAGACTCCGTCCAGACACCCATATATTTTGTAAGCAAAGCCCTAAAGAAAACAGAGGTTAACTACAGTGCTATGGAAAAGCTGGTCTTGGCTCTAGTGTTTGCAGCCAAAAGGCTGCGCAGATACTTTCAAGCGCATCCAATAGCTATAATCACTTATCAGCCAATTAAACAAGTTATCTCTAAACCTGACGCATTAGGACGCCTACAAAAATGGAGTGTACTGCTAAGTGAGTATAACATCTCATACAGGCCGCGCACTACAATCAAAGGACAAGTCTTAGCCGACTTTATCGTGGAGAAGCCAGACAGCGACAGCCCGACATCTACAGCTAAAACAGATCTACAGGAACCCTGGATTCTGTTCACAGATGGGTCTTCATGTGTAGATGGATCAGGCGCAGGCCTTATCCTTACAAATCCAGAAGGTATGGAATTCACCTACGCGCTACGCTTCGAGTTCACAGCTACAAACAATGAGGCAGAATACGAAGCCCTACTAGCCGGACTACGCATCGCAATCCAAATGGGCGTTCGCAACCAAGAAGCAAATGTAGATTTGCATCTAGTTGCTAACCACGTGCTAGGTGAATATGAAGCCAAGGATGAACACATGATCCAATACCTGGAAAAGATAAAATCTTTGATCAAAAACTTTGATAGGTTCACAATAAAACAGGTGCGTAGAGGAGATAACAGGAAGGCGGACGCACTCAGCAAGATCGCATCCACAAGCTTCACACACCTCTCAAAACAGGTATTGGTAGAAACCCTAAAAAACAAGTCAATCTTGGAAATGGAGATATCAACGGTGATAGAGGAACAAGATCCTACGTGGATGACACCTATCATCGAATTTATTAGCAAGGGAATCCTACCCCAAGATCATAAAGACGCTCGAAGAATACGGCGCACAGCACAACGATTTGAATTGCGCGACAACGTACTCTATCGACGGTCTTTCTTACAGCCATGGCTCAGATGTGTTGGACCCCTCCAAGCAGACTACGTACTCCGCGAAATTCACGCTGGGTCATGTAGTATGCACTCAGGGCCACGATCCGTGGTGGCAAGCGCTCTAAGGTCAGGATACTATTGGCCAACAATGCATCGCGATGCACGCGATCTGATAAGAAAGTGCAGCAATTGCCAAGTACATAGGCCAATTCCGCGCCGACCACAACAAGAGCTAACACCAATTACCTCACCATGGCCATTTTACAAATGGGGTATTGACATCGCAGGACCTTTCCCTGTTGCAGCTGGAGGAGTAAAATTCCTCATCGTGGCCATAGACTACTTTACGAAGTGGATCGAAGCAAAAGCGGTGGTAAACATCATGGGAAACCAAGTCAAACGCTTTGTCTGGGACAACATTGTCTGTCGCTTCGGACTACCGGGCGCGATCATATCAGACAACGGAAAACAATTCTGTGATAACTCATTCAAAGATTGGTGCGCACAATTAAACATCACACAACACTTTGCTTCAGTAAAACACCCACAAACTAATGGCCTAGTCGAGCGCGCGAATCGCAGTCTAGGCGAAGGAATAAAAGCGCGCCTTGACAAACACAAAGGAAGATGGGTAGATGAGCTCTCGCATGTCTTGTGGGCACATCGCACAACAATTAAAACCAGTACTGGCGACACGCCATTTTCCCTAGTCTATGGAACAGAAGCCGTCATACCAACTGAGATAGGAATGCCAACTATACGCACAGCAGAGGTCAACGTCACGACAAACGACGAGGAACGGCGCATAGACTTAGACATACTGGAAGAAAGACGCGAACGCGCAGCTATACGCAAAGCAAAGGCTAAGGCAAAGATGAAGAAGTATTATGATGCAAAGGTCAAGCACACTTCATTTAGACCAGGAGACTTTGTTTACCGCGCCAACGACGCGAGCCACGCAGAAGACACAGGCAAGCTCGGACCTAAATGGGAAGGACCTTACGAGGTCACAGACGCGCTCGGCAACGGTGCATACAGACTGCGCGATAGGGAAGGCCAAGACTTAGCGCGCACCTGGAACATCTGCAATCTTAAAAGATGTTACTTCTAGGCTACGGCCCTTACACAGACACCCTCGCATCCTACGTGATGCCCAATAAGTGTTTGTTCTTTTTTCTTTCCTAGGAATTGTTTTCTTATTTTTTCTTTCAAAACTTGCAAGTATCAATAACATGTTATGGTTTTTAGCTAACTCCATAACCCATTTTACTTTATTGCATGCATAATAAATGTCAATATTGTTATCTTACATTTTTAATTGCCTACATGGCGTGCATGCACCACTTAAAGACCTACAAAGGCATAAAGGATAAGTTAACCTACTAATTCACTTGTTGAGTAAGAGGGCTGCATACCCATCAACATAGGATCACGTATCCTTGCTAAGCACCTTACTCTTGAGACGTCAAGGTAAGTTTCGCGTTCGCACCCCACGACGGATGCGCACATACTAAGTACACCGTACAAGCTTTGCAAATAACGAGCCAAAACACTTGGTCAAATACCAAAAACTTCGCAAACAATGCAAGTATTTCTTAAAGTCACGCACTTAAAAAACTTGGTTAAATAATTTCTGGCAAACAATGCAAGAATATTTTAAGTCACGAACTTAAACAAAAATATTATCTTATTCATAATTTATTTACAAAAATTACAAAGCAAAAAAGATAAAGTACAACAAGCCTATATGCAATGGCGATGCTCAGGACTCTCCTCCGGGGCGGCGGAACTCCCCGCTTCCTGCAGCTTCCTCAAAATTATGGCGTCCTGCATAGACACAGTTGGAACGCTGACAGGCACACCATCTGACCTAGGGACGTGTGCAGCGCCAATGCCACACATCACGGCCTTACCCTTAATACCCTTCTTCACAACAACCCTCTTCTCATGTCGCTCTAGCACTTCCTTCAAAGGAATTTCTTTCTCCAGAGCAAAGGGTTTGAGGATGTCGCGAGGCCGCGCGAATACAGGAACTTGAAGCTGCGAAACATCAGGCTTCAGATAGTAATCTGGTTCCCCCTCCGCATTATCCCCAAGATGGCGCTGCAATGTCAAACCCGCCATCAGTACATCTATAGGGTCATCTTGATCGCGCTCTAGCCTCCCAATGTGCGGCAACTCAAGAACCTTCAACCCCGCCATTGCTTGCAGCAATTCATCATAAGCTGTGGGGCTGTACCCAGGAACTTCCGCCAAGTCCTTCTTCAGCAGCTTAGCCTCGTGGAGATCCTCCATAGCCTGGGACCTGCCACGCGCCATCGCACAGTGCACCACCTTCCCAAAGGCGTCCACCACCTCGGGGGACTCTAGCGTGCCCATGGCGGCCAGGCGCAGCCCATGGCTAATCAACCACCTGTTTCACAAAGACAATTTGTATAAGTAACAAGCGTGGCGATAAAGTAATTATAAAGACAAGTAAAACAAAAATACCTGCGCTCAGCTATAGTAGACATCAAATGGGGATACAGCTCCTCCTCATACTCTATACTGAGGGCGCGCAGCTTTTCCTCTTGCAACGCAATCGCCTTCTCGATGCGCTCCTGGAACTCCTGGACGCTGGCATGATGCTCAGCCCTCTTCCCTTCAAGATAGGCCACCGACCAGGAAGTTTTAGCCTTTATCTGATTTAGCTTGGCCCTCGCATACTTAAGGTCGGCCAGCATGCTCACCTTATCCCCAGCAATCTTTGCCGCATACGCCCGCGAGGCCTCCAGCTCCACTTGCGCATTAGCCAACTGCGCACGGAGTTTCGCCAACTCCTCATCCTTCTGGGCAAGAGCACTGCTCTCCCCGACATACTTCTCTTTTAGCTGAGCCACCAGCTCAGCTTGGCGCGCAGCAGTCGCAGCCAGCTCATCCATCAGCTGCTGCGCCTCGCCACCATCAGCAACCTTGGCTTTCCCCTCCCTGTTTTCATTCTGTGGAGAGGAAACCTCATCAACGAAGACTCCATCATTCTTCGCAGCATCATCCCTATGCAACAAAAAAACAATTAGTGAATATTACAACAAGTAATACGATAAACAAAAAGTGGGAGAAAGATGATAAAAGCGCAGACACTTACAGAAACGGAGAAGCCTCAGCAACCTTTAACCCCGCGCCAGAAGTAGATGTATCTTCCGCATTGGACTCCGCGTCCCTAATGACATGACGACGCCTCTTCTGGGTCCCACTGCCACCGGCCTCTCCCTTGCGCTTAATATTTTGCGCAACTTCCTCCTTCAGCACTTCCTCCGGTTTCAGGATCTTTATGCTGTCAGACGACCCCGAGTGCGCCTCTTCATGCGCCACCTCCACATTAGGCGCCACCTCCACAGTGGGCGCCACCACCGCCTCAGGCGCCACGCTCTGGACAGGCGTCACTTGGAGCGGTGGCGTGTTCTCAGGGACCGCCTCAGGAAGGACGGTCAAGTGCCCCTCCGTCGCCTCTAGTAGGGGCTGCTCTCCTTCCCTCAGAGGGCGCACCCCTATGGTTACCAGCTTCGGCTTGTCCAGCTTAACCACAGCGAACAGATCGATCTCTGCGCACATCAATAAAGCAAGAAAGAAAAAAGGGATTAGTTATTAAAAGCGCGAAGACAAGAATAAAAGACTTACAAAGCATGAAATATAAGGGATGAACACCCACCCCGGCCATCCTCACTTAAGAAAGTGGGAACCTCATCCGCAGCGCCAAAATAAGCGCGGCTCAACCCCACATGTACCAAAAACTCCTCCGGATAGGGGTTAATGGCCAGTCGATTGGCATCTAGAGTCTGCGTGTCAGCAAGCCTGTAGGAACCGGGTGCGGGGCGCCCATCCCTTGGTAAAGAATCCTGAGTATAAAACTCATAGGGAAAGGGAAAGACCACGTCATCAACCCAAAAGAAGTACTCCCTCCAATTCTTTAAGGCATCAACTTTCTCCGTATAACACTGAAGCGCCCCCTGGCGCTTCACAAAAGAAACCCAACCATTTGACCATGTCGTGTGGTAAAAGGAGCGGAACAAGGCCACGGTCGGTTCTATCGCAAGTAAACGGCAGTTAACTTCAAAATTCGACACCTTCGCCGCACCTATACAGTGCAGCTGAGAGATGTGAAGGCGATAGTGATTGAGCAAATCGCTCAGAAAAATAGATATGGGTACGCGGTAATTCGCGTACTCAAAAAATTTCGTGTATAGCCCTATTTTCCCTTCGGGGAAGTCAGCTATACACGCGTCCACATCTGGAGCCTCTGGACGGACATCCAGAGGTACGAAATAGTCGGACGTAAACTGAGTAACATCCTCAATGGACATCACAGAGTGAAAATCCTCCAATTGTGCAACCATTTTCATTAGAATACTAAGAGGGACGCACACAAATTACCTATGAAAATGAAGTAGTTTCTTTGCAACAAAAACTCTCAAAGAAGGTGAATAGTGATTAGTGTGTGTTTTACTGTGTGATTGTAAAAAGGGGGGGGGGGGGGCGGTGACTCTTATATAGGGAGTGGTAAAAACCCTAATTTCTCTCCACGTGGAACCCACTCACAGAAAACGTATGGCTGGGAGTCGAACGGGTACATGCACTTTTCCCGAATTACGAGGGCTACGTGGACACCACCCCCGATTTTCGAGGTATCCGTTTGAAATACTTATGGTTAGGTGCATTGCACTTCAAAAATAGGCGGTAATATTTCCTTGATCTCCCGCCACGCTTACCGCTGATAATATTAAGTCTAGTATCCGCGGCTACGACTGGGGGGACATGATGACGTATAGTCTATATTTGGGCCACGAGCCCAAATGATAAACATTACTTGGCCCAAACCCACCACGAGTGGGCTATTATAACGGATAATGGGCCATAATAAACATGGCCTGGGCTCATGAAGCCCAAAGCCCAACCAAACTTAGCCGGGTATGCGATAAGGATTACCTATTCATGGAATAGATATCCTTACCCCGGATAAGCACCACGCGTGCGAAGAGTAAGGAGCAAGAAACACGGTTTCTTAGCCCCTATATATAGAATCACACGATTCTCATTCAAGGTACGATATACAAAACCCTAACTCTTTAAGAGAACTCTAAATCGATTACTTACTCTCACGCCGGAGTCTAATCGGGGGAGACAATCCCTCGATAAGCCTAACGGTGTTGTTTTATTTTCTTAGTACGCAGGTAACAAAGTGCTAAGAAGCGAATTGATACGAGAGCAAGAGTCCAATAACCAGGTACGCCCAACTTTTGTATCAACAAGTGGCGTCATCCGTGGGACCCTACTAAGAACTAGAATGACGAAGCATAAGAATTCAAGCCAGCGGACTCCGCAGTCAGAAAAGCGTGACCATCAGAGGAAGAGTCCAATAACCAGGTACGCCCAACTTTTGTATCAACAAGAAGTATGCTGAAGCAACTGTATTTAATAGCTTTTGGGAGTTAGATGTTAAATATAGTTTTTACCCTTGATGAGAAACTTGCTAGTATTATTTTTCTTGTCGATTGCAATCAAGACGAAATAGGTTAATAGCTATGATGGTTGATAATTAACTATTTTATGGTATACTAGTTATATGCGCGGTTTTTTTTTAAAAAAATTTTTTGAAATAATTATTTAAAATATTTAATCCTATTATTAATTGCATCTTATCAATATTTTTTGTATTTATCTTTTACTTGTCTTGTGGATAAATATAAAATAAATAATCTTTTTTTTTAAATATCTTATCTATATTTTTTGTATTTATCTTCTACTTGTGTTATGGATAAATATAAAATATTACCTAATAAGAAAATAATCTTTTTTTTAATAAAATTATTACTAAATCAGGTATGAATTGATTTTTTTGAAATGCAAAATTTCCAATAGGGGTTTTATTTTATTATATAAAAGATAGGTAAATCCAAGGTAAGCAAATGAACCCGAAAAATAAATTAAAACCGAACTAATACAATGAAGAAAACTCAGAAAAACGAATCAGATGGTTTTAATGTATGTCATTTAAAATACTAAATTATAATTGGCCCATTTTTAATCTGCATACAATATAATCCAGAGCGACATGCTGGGATTTCACTTATTTGACATCTAAGTGGCCCCTTTTTAATGTAATTAAGTCACATATTTTTTTCCTTTTTGTCATTTAAAATACTAATTATAATTTTAAACAATTTCTTAGAATATAAATTATTACTGTATTTATCAATTTTAAATCTAAATCCTAATCCAAATCCAAATCCAAATGCTAAACCCACCTACAAACCAAACAAGCCCTATATATACATACGACATTAGGATTACAATTTTCGAGTCTTTTCCTCATTATTCTCTCGCATTCTTGCTTTTTATTGAAATCAAACTATTCTGGTTCGAAGATGGATCTTCTAGCTGATGATTCAACATTTTTGTGGTTAAGTGCTATTGAGAAGATTGAGTACTTACAACGCCTTATCATGCACATACCTGATCTGGATTACTTAGCCGAAGGCCTCTCCAAATTACATCGTTCGCGTATGCTTGAGAACGATGCTGAATTTCCAGAACATGAACAAGAGACAGTCATGGATATAGTCATGGATGTTCAACAAGAATTAGATGAGCTAGAAGAAGAAGAAGTCAGGAGGATAATTAGGGATGTAGAAGGAGAAGAAGAAGGTAACAAGAACTAGAAGAGCTAGAAGAAGAACGAGTATAAGAATGAGTGTCCATTATGTAGGGCTACTGGATTATTAAAGATCTAGATCACACTGATATACAGGCCATCCCAAGTATTTATTTTATATGTTTATAGTAATTAAGATTAATCGAATTATTAAGATTTATATATTTTATAGTAATTATTTTTTTCTTTTTTGTGTGTTTTCTTGATTTTGGTAAATTATCTTCTTATTATGTTGACTGAAGACATACTCTAACTACTGAAAACAATGAGTATCATTGTCAAACAAGGATGCTAAACAGCTAAAGTATCTACTTCTCTCAACACAGACATTGAAGAACAAATCATACAAAACTGAAAGCTGTAATAGTTAATTCAATATATGAAACCAAAAGGCTTATATCCTATTGGTAAACCCTTTTTGTGTGAGAATGGAATCGATCTTCCCAACCACATGGTTGTGGGTTCAAGTCAATCTATCTATATATATTATGAAGTACAGTTAATTCAATATATTATAAAGTAGAGTTCCCAAATAACACGTAAGCAAAAATCGTCCCTTTTTGTATACGTGGAACCCTAAATTTAATGTCATGTCAGCAAAATCGACTTTGGATAACCTATGTCGAAACCTAATTCCCTTAACTAATCTCAAGCCTATAAAAGTTGGTCTAAAACGCTCCACATTATCAAAAGCACAAACGAATTCGCAACTTTCCAAAAGGTACAACTTAAATCTGTATTATTTACATTTGCTTGTGTTTTTATCTTTGCATGCAGTTTAATTTTATACCGGTTGTTAATGTTTGTGTGTAATGTATTTACTGTTAATCTGTTGTTATTATTATGACATTTATTAAACAAAAGTTATGATTATCTTTAGTCTTTATTTGAGGTTTTAGTTGCTGGATCAAATTATGATTAGATATATGGAGATATAGGTTTTATTTTAGTTTTAAGAATTCTGATAAAATTATAATTAGCTTTAGGTTTTATTTGAGGTTTTCGTTTGTGTTATATACCTATGGGTGCTATATTGTGTTATATACTACCTAACTAGGTTGTAACTGAAGCTTTATAAACGCAATCATTAGTTATTAAAGGAAAACTGTGAAGACAATATTACCAGGAAACTTTAATGTTGATGAATTTGCAAACAAAATTTGGCTGCAAACTTATTTTTAATTAAACAAAAAAACATTGATATTTTGGGTTTTGCTAATATATGCACATTAAGCACACCGTAAAGTGTAATTAATGAACATAAAGTTTTTCTTTTAAATCCAATAATATATTCAATGAACACTAATTAAACTTAAAAGTTACCTTGATTAAATAGAATTTTGATATTAATTAATTTAAATCTTTCATATATAAATAACTAAACATGTACGAGTGGGGACATATACACTATTGTCACGCTCATCTGTATATATATTGAATAGGCATTAGTCGTTTACTAAAGATGATCTTCTTTCAAAGTGAACATGAGTGACGCTTAATGTTAGGCATTGTGTCGCTTCGAGTTTGACGACCCACATTATACTTTTTAGCATCTTCCTTAATCCTTGTATTATATACTCCTTCCACATAGATAGGTTTCAAAAGAATATAAATTTGTTTCATCAAAATAGAATTTATATAGTGCTTGAAGGCAAATAAGCAACAAGCTGTGCCGCTAGCCCTTTTTGGATTGCAAAGCTAACTCTTTTGAAAACTACATTTGGGGATCTATGTGTCATAACATTACTTTTCATAACTCGTTGGACTCTGTTAAGTAGTTCCACCGCCTCAGGTGCAAGGAAACCAAATGTATCAAACGCGAAAGAAATAAACACGTGTTGATTTTCAATGCATGCTTTCTCGTGTTTTGTCTCTTTGCACGAGGCGGCTTTCAAAGCAGCATGTCCGGCTGTAAAACCCCGACTACTCAACCCCACGAGAGGAGAAACCCCGGTCCGATCCACACAAGCATGTTTTCCTCCAACCCATCCAAAAATCAAAATGTCAGCCGGTCTCAATGTAGATCTTCCATCCGTCGGGTACGTCAAAAAATTCACAGGCGCTTCTTTCTTGGCGGAGATCCCGACACGCCTTCATAGATAGGTTCAAAGTTCAAATTGGTCAGCAAAAAGTTATAGTATGACAGTATATCTAAAAGTTCAGCGTAAATTATCGTTTTCGTATAGGTTTGAGATTTTTTTTTGGTAAAAGGGCTTCACCCTGGTAAAATATATTAATCACAAAAACAAATGAAGTACAATGGAAAGCGTCAAAAGTGCAACAAATAACCTCAAGCAACACTTGAACAACCTCTAACCACTAAACGCTAGTGACATGCCACAAAGCGAAACAAACTAAAAACATACAGTTACTAAAACTCCAATAGGAAACAACCAACGTAAGAAACATGAATCACTACAACTGTCCATAAGCCGCTTCGAAGGAGATTGATGAACCAGATGAGACTGCCTCCTTAAAAACCTTCTCAAGGAAAAACCCTAAGGAAAAACCCTTAAGAAGGGAAAAAAGAGTACAGCTCCCAAATGGATCTCCCACGAACAATCCACAAAACCAAATGCAACTTCCAAAGAGACCAAATCCTCCAGCAAAACCCGCAACTCAAAAGAAATGCTCTTCATCATGAATGCATAAGAGAGGGAGGCAACTTCCAAACACACAAAAGATCTATCACATTCACCGTCTTCTTAAATTTGCAAGTGAGAAGCTTAAGCCGAACCGTAGACTTGATAAAATCAACAACTTGAGCTTCCGATCTTTTGTGTTTCTTGAAAATCCTGTTTTTCACTCCTGCCAAATAACGTATGAAGTGGCTGCAGACAGAAGCTTAGAAACAACACTTTGAACGGATCTAGACTTCGCTGAAATAATAAGGAAAGTGACAATAGCATCCAACGACGAAGGCATAGAACCAAGACCAGCAAACATCTTCAATGCATCCCAAACCTGCATAGAAAATGAACAAGCAAAGAAAAGATGATCATGGGAATCCGGCTGCATCTCACAAAGAGGACACACCAACGGATCAACATTGGAGTCATCCTGACACCAAATCATATCTTGGGTACGAAGCCGCCTTTTCATGACTAACCACAAATGAAAGGCATGTCTCAGAATCCGCTGTGAGAACCACACCAAGTGATACCACTCCACACTAATATTCTGATGCCTAATACAATCCCAAACCAAAGAAACTGAGAAAGGCCTAAAAACCCCATCACTCGAACGCCATAATAAACGATCCTCTATATGTTCCACCAGCAAAGGAATCGATAGCAAACCAAGCAAAGGATAACGCACCATCCATTCATCCGGCCAAGCCCAACCATTAGAAACAATGATATCCCGAACAGTAGAATTAGAATTAAAACCAGCCCGATAAATATCACAAGAAGAAACAATATCTGAGATAGGGCTAAGCATACACCACGAATCAAACCAAGCTGAAGCCTTAGATCCATCCCCGAATTTATACCATATAAATCTGCGAACAAGGGGCCTAACCTGTAAAATCTTACGCCAACTCCATGACATATTACCACGACAAGGAATATCCCAGAAATTGTGCCCCCGAAGCTTATAAGCATGAATCCATCTAACCCACAAGGACTCCTTACACGAAATAATACTCCAAATATGGGTAGTAATCAAAGCACTATTAAAGGTATCCGGCCTTCTAATCCCAAGACCTCCTTCGTGCTTAGGTAAACAAACTACCTCCCATGCAACTTTAGATTTACCCTTATGCCCATCACCATTCGCCCATAAAAATCCCCTCATAAGCTGTTCTAATTCATAAATGATACGGGAGGGAAGAATAAAAACCGAAGCCTAATAAATGTGCATAGAAGATAGAATCGACTGAATAAGTTGAAGCCTTCCAGAAAAAGAAAGAGATTTATTCTTCCAATCCTTAATACGATTAGATAACTTCTCCGCCAACTCCTTGCAATCTCTAAAAATCAATCTGGTTGTAACCAAAGGAACCCCCAAGTACTTAACCGGGAGGCGACCTTCCTCAAACGGAATAACCTGTAAAATAGCTTGCTTAACATGATTTAGAACATTACAAAAGTAAGCCGTGCTTTTACGCAAGCTCGGAATAAGACCAGACGCTTGCTTAAACTCATCCAACGCCTCCATAATAACTCAAGCCGAATTACCATCACAATGAGTGAAGAGAAAAAGATCATCAACAAAGCATAGATTAATGATATTCAAATTAGAACAATTATGGTGAAAAGTAAAAAGCTCAGAATTGCGAACCCGACGATGCAACATAAGAGAAAGGATCTCCATAACAAGAGTAAAAAGGTAAGGAGATAACGAATCACCTTGTCAAAGACCCCGCTTATCCTTAAAATAACCATGCAAAGTTCCATTGATACTAATGGAAAAAGAAGTTGTTGGTTGATATTAGTAAACGGGTTCCCAGATTAGGGTTAAGATAATCAATAAAGGTACCGGATATTCACTTGAAATCGTGGTATCACTTTCCAATAGAAACTATTCGACCCTATGCCTGGGTTACACGAATATCTCTATGGGATAAGACCAAGTGATGTTCTTGCTTTAGGCACAAACCAAGAACCAGATGCGTATTGAAGTGTTTAGGGTTTTGTGTTAATCGTATCTTATCTCTCCATGCAGAATAATGTGACCTCTATTTATAATAGAAAATACTCAAAACCCTAGCCCATGGAATTATGTATAATTAACGGCCCATTAATTATAACATAATATTTTCCATAATAATAGGGATCAGTGGAAACATTATCACTAGCAGTGGTAATGTTAACACTATCAGTGGAAACGCTAGCAGCAGAATCACACTATCAGCACAATGCCGTCATAAGTGGATCAAGGCCGTCCGAGGAAGTATATGGCGGCGAGGTGACGGCGTCACAAGTAACTCTTGACGCCGTCAGCCTACTTTTCCTATATATAGTTTTCTAGTTTTTTCATTAAAAAAGAGAGAAGTTTTGGTGAAACCCTAAAGACGATTTTGGTGCATCTTTTACAGGTTCTTCAAGGGTTCCAAACCCTTGAGACCTTGTATTGTAATTGAGATAAGTGTTCTTTCAATTCAATCAATATGTGTATATGTTGGTTGTTTATATCTTGTTCTTATCTCAATTCTACTATGCTAGGCTAGATCTCTTTTGTGTTTGCTTAGATCTAATGAAACCTAGATGTTGATTATGTGTTGATTACTTGTCTATTCTTGTTTTGGATGAATGATATTATATGTTAGGCTTAAGAAAACTGGCAGATCTCCAAATGGTAACATGCTTGAACGTCTTAAGAAACATGAACCGAGGCGTACTAGGACTTTATTGGTTGTATTTAATGCATGAGTCATTGTTTACAATCCCTATAGTTGTGCTGGGTCATGGTGTAGGAGGAGATAAGAGCTCATAGAGTTGGGGAGTTATGTATGCCACCCCACGAATGGTATTAAGGAATACAATCCGTCATCCATACAAGTGTAACAAGTAATTAACGTGTAAAAGATATCTAGGGAGTAATGAAGTCTAAGTAAATACAATTTCTCCAACCACTGCTCACAACCTTAGTATAATTTAGTTTAATTTCATTTTTAGTATTTTATTTTAATTATATAATAGCTTTGGGTTAGTTGAATAGCAACTAATTCCGCCCATCTTCCAAAACCCGAGATTTTAATTGCTTTCATAAAAATATAAAAATACAAAAATAATCATCTTTCACCTCTAGAACTATTAATTAGGTTTTCTAATCCTAGCGACACTATTCCTAAGCTGAACGATCAATCCCCCGGTACTTGTCACTATACTATACTACAACGATCAGGTACACTGCCTGGTGGGGGTTGTAAGCTTCTCGAGATCCCTCGAGAGGTAAAGCCTGTTGCGATTCCCACGCATCACGTATTGAAGTGTTTAGGGTTTTGTGTTAATCGTATCTTATCTCTCCATGCAGAATAATGTGACCTCTATTTATAATAGAAAATACTCAAAACCCTAGCCCATGGAATTATGTATAATTAACGGCCCATTAATTATAACATAATACTTTCCATAATAATAGGGATCAGTGGTTATCAGTGGAAACATTATCACTAGCAGTGGTAATGTTAACACTATCAGTGGAAACGCTAGCAGCAGAATCACACTGTCAGCAGAATGCTGTCAGCAGCAGAATCTACTAGCAGCAGAATCAGCTGGCAGCAGAATCAGCTGTCAGCAGAATCCTAGCAGCAGATTCACAACACTAGCAGCAGAGTCTACTAGCAGTACCTTGATCAAGCAGTACTTTGATCAATACATAACCACTATTGAGTCTTGGGATTCATTGACCAAATGGGTGTATACTCCATACCTCCAAACCCATTACCAGGTGTGAATTGATCCCTCAAGAGTACTAAATTTTCCAACAATTCTCCCCAAATTTAGTTCTCTTCCTTTGCATGAAAAATCAACACACAAACCAAAACAAGTGCATAAATGAAAATATCCTGAGGATTGAATTTCCACATTAGTACATATACTTTCAAATATTCGAGAATCAGGGTGTTCTAAGAATTGAACCCTTCAACCCATTTGAATAACTGATGATAAATACACACAAGTTTTCAAACACTAAAATACTCCTGACACTATAAAAGCCATGTGTCCATATCCAATTCATAAATGTTGTAAAAGCTAAAAGTCCAAAGCTTCCTGAAGCGGCAAAACTTCAACATTTACATAGGTGGTTCATCTTTAATTCATGCTCCTGCTTAGCACTTTTTCAAAGAAAATTAACCATTAAGAAGTGAAGACATCATCCTCCTTTCAGCAGGTAACAAGCACAACCTTGGGATGTTTGTGATACATGTGCTTCAGTTCACTAAATGATCAGCTTTCCACATTGAACTCAGCTTCCAAGTTTCCTTAGAAGGGAGTTGGGTATCCTTGCATTCAGTGACTAAGTTGGACTTAAACCCATCCCTTTAGCAGACTTCAAAACCAAGTCTCTAGCCAAACCCTTCGTCAAGTGATCAGCTAAGTTTTGTAGAGATTTAACAAACACTATAGATACCACCCCATTCATGATAAGCTCACGAATCATGCTATGCCTAACACCTAAGTGTCTAGACTTCCCATTGTACATCTGGCTATAAGCCTTTGCCAATGTAGCAGCACTATCACAACGGATAGAAATAGGTGCTATAGGTTTAGACCACAATGGAATCTCAAGAAGCAGGTTTTTCAACCATTCAGCTTCTTTGCCAGCAGCAGCTAAAGCCACAAATTCAGATTCCATGGTTGAACTGGTAATGCAAGTTTGTTTCTTGGATGCCCAAGAAATTGCACCTCCACCAAGTAGGAATACCCAGCCACTAGTAGACGAATTGTCTTCAGTGTTACTGATCCAACTTGCATCAGTATATCCTTCTAATACTGAAGGATAACCAGTATATGAGAGACTATAATCCATAGTTCTCTTCAAATACTTAAAGACCCTCTGAATTGCTTGCCAATGATGAGCACTAGGATTACTAGTATACCTGCTCAGTTTACCCACAGCAAAAGCAATATCAGGTCTTGTACAAGTCATGGCATACATCAAGTAGCCAATCACCCTAGAATACTCAAGTTGAGATACAGCTTTGCCAGTATTAGGCATTAGCTTCTCACTTGTATCCATAGGAGTACTCACTGGAGTACAATCAAAGTAATTAAATTTCTTTAACACCTTCTCAATGTAATGAGACTGAGATATAGAAATTTTGTTACTTTCATGTTTAATCCTTATGCCAAGGATAACATCTGCCTCCCCCGTATCCTTCATGGAGAACTTTGATGACAAAAATTCTTTTGTAAGATCAACTTGATTTTGGTCAGTGCCAAAGATCAACATGTCATCAACATATAGACAAATGATGACTCCTTTACCAGATTCATCAAATTTGCTATATACACATTTGTCAACTTGATTAAGTAAATAACCACTAGACAAAACCACTTCATCAAACTTTTGATGCCATTGCTTAGGTGCCTGTTTTAGTCCATAAAGAGACTTAATCAGTTTACACACCTTGTTTTCATTGCCAGGCATGATGAAGCCCTAAGGTTGGTTCATGTAAACCTCCTCATCTAAATCACCATTCAAGAAAGCTGTCTTCACATCCATCTGATGAATAATCAGATTGTGAATTGATGCCAAAGCAATTAGCAATCTTATGGTACTGATACGTGCCACTGGAGCATAAGTATCAAAGTAGTCTATTCCTGACTTTTGTTTAAAGCCTTGAATAACTAATCTTGCCTTGAACTTTTCAACAGTTCCATCTACCTTCATTTTCTTTTTGAAAATCCATTTGCTACCTAAAGGTTTGCAACCAGGTGGTAGATCAGTCAACACATAAGTGTTATTGCCCATGATAGAGTCCATCTCATCATTAATTGCTTCTTTCCAAAAAGCAACATCCTGGGACTTCATTGCTTCTTCAAATGTTTTGGGATCATCCTCCACAATGAAGCAATAAGAGTATTGGTCAGAGACCTCACTCCTTGTACCCTCAATTAAGAATAATTGAAACTCAGGTCCAAATGACTTTGGAGTCCTCACCCTATTGCTACTTCTGAGCTCAGGTTCAGGTTGTTGTTCCACAACCTCAGCAGGAACCTCATCAGCAGGAACCTCATCAGCAAGAACCTCATCAGCAGGAACCTCTGAAACACCATTGTCATTGGTTTCATTTGGAATCCTTTGACCTGGTCTAGGGATAGATGAGAATCTGTTCTCATCAAAGAGTGCATCCCTTGATTCAATTATTGAGTTAATTGAAACAGACTCATTAGGTTCTATAACATAAAACCTATATGCCTTGGAATGCTCAGCATATCCAACAAAGATGCATTCAATGCCTCTTTCACCCAAAGTTTTCTGCTTTGGATCAGGGAGTCTTACAATAGCCCTACAACCCCATATCCTAAGATAATTAAGGTTAGGTTTCTTTTTAGTCCAAAGTTCATAAGGGGTAACTTTGTTCCTTTTGTTGGGAACCCTATTTAATAAATAGCAAGCTGTTAACATAGCTTCACCCCAGAACCCTTGACTCAGCCCTGAATAGGACAACATGAAATTAACCATCTCCTTCAGCACCCTGTTTTTCCTTTCAGAAATACCATTTTGCTGAGGAGTATAAGGGGCAGTCGTTTCATGGATTATAACAACAGACTGAAAATACAGAGTATCCATGTACTCACCTCCCCTATCAGTCCTTAATCTTTTGATCAGGGAACTTTGTTGCAATTCAACTTCAGTTTTAAATACTTTAAATTTATCTAATGCTTCATCTTTAGAATGTAATAAGTAAACATGACAAAACCTAGAAGCATCATCAATAAAAGTCACAAAGTATTTCTTATTCCCCAAAGAGGGAGTAGCATGTAAATCACAAAGGTCACTGTGAATTAACTCCAAAACTTTAGTTTCACGTTTTACTCCTTGAAAAGGTTTCTTAGTTATCTTGTTCAACATACAAGTTTTACACTTTTCAGTGTTCATATCAAAAGCTGGTATTAACCCATCCTTAGACATATCTTGCATTCTTTTAAAATGTACATGGCCAAGTCTTACACGCCATAGGTTTGAATCATTAAGTTTAGATGTAGATATAAAAGCAGAATCAATATTATCATGAACAATATTAAGTCTGAACATTTGATTACATAAATAACCAAAACCAATAAACACACCATTTTTAGACAAAACAAACTTATCAGATTCAATAACCTGTTTATAACCACAATTATTCAAAACACTACTAGAAACCAAATTCTTTCTAATATCAGGAACATGTAAAACATTAAATAAAGAAACAATCTTTCCAGAACTAAACTTCAACTCAACACATCCTTTTCCATGCACCAGGGCAGTTGACTCGTTTCCCATGTGAAGAATAGAACCATCATTCATTGACTTATAGGTCTTGAACCAGCTTCTATCTTTACACACATGAATTGTTGCTCCAGAGTCAACCCACCACGCAACATCATCATCCTGCACAAAGTAAATGTTAGATATATATGTAACATAATAAATCTTAAAAGACTTATTAAACACATTCTGACCTTTCAGAGAATTGGTGTTACCATTCCCTCCACTAGTGCCTGATCCATTGGATTTGTTTCCAACTTTACCACCCTTGCAATCTTTCCTGAACTGTCCAGGTTTCCCACACTTCTAACAAGTCACCTTGGATTTCTTGTTAAGATCAGATTTGGTGTTATCTTGATGCTTACGCTTGCCCTTGTTGTCATTGTACTTGGTGGAGTTGTTATGCTCCAGCATATTGACAACTGATGGACCAGTAGCAGTGCTACTCTTTGGCTTGTCAATGTCTTGAGCTTTGAGTGAATCCTTAATGCGCAAGTGACTGCCCAACTCAACAAGAGTTAACTCCTCCTTCTTATGCTTAAGCATATGCTTGAAATCTTTCCAAGAGGGAGGTAGTTTATCGATGATAAAAGAGACTGAAATAGCCTCATCCATGTTCATCTTGTGTTATGTGAATCGACCAAGTATACTAAGAAGTTCATTGTATTGTTCCATGACAGGTCTAAAATCAACCACTTTGTAATTGTTAAAATTACTTACAAGGAACTTCTTACTTGATGCATCCTCAGCCATATACTTGGCTTCCAAGGAATCCCATAGTTCTTGAGAAGTTTCAACATTCTGATAAATATCAAATAGAGAATCAGACATACCATTGAGAATTAAACCTCTGCATATGTAGTCATCATTCTCCCACTTGCTCCTTGCCCTCATCTGATCCATAGTAGCATCATCTCCATGATCTTCTGGAATCTCAGTCGTGAGAACATACACCACATTCATACTTGACAATAAGAAGTGCATCTTCTTTTGCCATCTTCTGAAATCAACACCTTCAAACTTTTCCAACTTGGAAAAGTTAGCAGCCATTTGTCTCATAGCAGCAGCCATTGATTATCACTAATAGTTTCTATTGATTGTTGGTTGATATTAGTAAACGGGTTCCCAGATTAGGGTTAAGATAATCAATAAAGGTACCGGATATTCACTTGAAATCGTGGTATCACTTTCCAATAGAAACTATTCGACCCTATGCCTGGGTTACACGAATATCTCTATGGGATAAGACCAAGTGATGTTCTTGCTTTAGGCACAAACCAAGAACCAGATGCGTATTGATGAGGCGAAAAATGATCCGTTTTTAGGGGGTCATTTAAGCCCGAATCCAACTTTATTTGATCAAATATTGCCCTAAATCGTTCCTTTTGTGATTTTAGGTGTTTGGAGAGTGAATTCTGGAAAAGAAGCCATTTTGGACGTTTTTGGAGCATAAAAGTGAAGAAAACGGCTAAGTACCAAATTTCCATGCTGAAGATACAAGGTGACGGCATCAAGACCACCATCTTGACGGCGTCAGACATGAAGATTAAATTACCGTAAGTGGTGACGGCGTCAGAAGGCATCATGACGGCGTCAAAGTGGCAAGAATAAAATACCGTGGGTGGTGACGGCGTCACATAGGCCGTCATAAGTGGATCAAGGCCGTCCGAGGAAGTATATGGCAGCGAGGTGACGGCGTCACAAGTAACTCTTGATGCCGTCAGCCTACTTTTCCTATATATAGTTTTCTAGTTTTCTCATTAAAAAAGAGAGAAGTTTTGGTGAAATCCTAAAGACGATTTTGGTGCATCTTTTACAGGTTCTTCAAGGGTTCCAAACCCTTGAGACCTTGTATTGTAATTGAGATAAGTGTTCTTTCAATTCAATCAATATGTGTATGTGTTGGTTGTTTATATCTTGTTCTTATCTCAATTCTACTATGCTAGGCTAGATCTCATTTGTGTTTGCTTAGATCTAATGAAACCTAGATGTTGATTATGTGTTGATTACTTGTCTATTCTTGTTTTGGATGAATGATATTATATGTTAGGCTTAAGAAAACTGGCAGATCTCCAAATGGTAACATGCTTGAACGTCTTAAGAAACATGAACCGAGGCGTACTAGGTCTTTATTGGTTGTATTTAATGCATGAGCCACTGTTTACAATCCCTATAGTTATGCTGGGTCATGGTGTAGGAGGAGATAAGAGCTCATAGAGTTGGGGAGTTATGTATGCCACCCCACGAATGGTATTAAGGAATACAATCCGTCATCCATACAAGTGTAACAAGTAATTAACGTGTAAAAGATATCTAGGGAGTAATGAAGTCTAAGTAAATACAATTTCTCCAACCACTGCTCACAACCTTAGTATAATTTAGTTTAATTTCATTTTTAGTATTTTATTTTAATTATATAATAGCTTTGGGTTAGTTGAATAGCAACTAATTCCGCCCATCTTCCAAAACCCGAGATTTTAATTGCTTTCATAAAAATATAAAAATACAAAAATAATCATCTTTCACCTCTAGAACTATTAATTAGGTTTTCTAATCCTAGCGACACTATTCCTAAGCTGAACGATCAATCCCCCGGTACTTGTCACTATACTATACTACAACGATCAGGTACACTGCCTGGTGGGGGTTGTAAGCTTCTCGAGATCCCTCGAGAGGTAAAGCCTGTTGCGATTCCCACGCATCAAGTTTTTGGCGCCGCAGCCCGGGGAATAGTTATTGTCTAGGTTAGAATTTCTTTTTATTAGGTCTACTTGCTAGATTCCTTTCTAGTAAGATTTTTATTTTTTATTTTTAGGTCTTCTTTAGTCTATCTTATTTCTTCGTGCCTTTGTTCGTAACTCTTTACCATCCGACATCATGGAAGGTGGTAACATCTTTGAACCCATCATCCCACCACAACAAAACCCACCATTAGAACCCCCTAGGCCCCGAACCTTAGGAGAGTATTCCCGACCTAGCCACCAAGGCTACCGAAACACCATTGAGCTCACCGGAGACAATGTGACCCCCTTGCGATCCGACACCATCCGGTTGGTGCAAAGCGGATGTGCATTCCATGGACTTCGTTCCGAAGATCCAAACCAACACCTTAAGGACTTCCTCAAAATCGTAGATTCCATATACCCAGGTGTTGAGACTAGAGAGACAACCCGATTACGCCTATTCCCATTCTCTCTACGAGATCAGGCTAGTCAATGGCTTGAGCGTTTACCCGCGGGATCCATCACCACATGGGACAATCTCGCCAACCGCTTCCTTACCCAATTCTTTCCGCCAGAAAAGACTGCAATGCTTAGAAGGGACATTTTGATGTTTGAGCAACAGCGGGGTGAACCTTTCAACGAGGCTTGGGCCCGTTTTAAGGATCTTCTCCACAAGATCCCTCATCATGGCATAAACCTTTGGTTATTAGTTCAGATTTTCTACGACCATGTTGATTATCACACTAAGCGCACCATCGACAGGGCCGCGGGAGGCAAATTGCGTGATAAGAATGCTGAGGAGTCGTGGGCAATTATAGAAGAGCTCGCTGTCGATAATAATGAGATTTGGGAATTTAAACAGACGGTAGAAGCGGCCATCAATGCAGTCTCGGCATCTGGAGGAACCACCGAAATCCCCGATGAACTCTTATGCAAACTTGAGGCAAAAGTTGACTATTTTGAGGAAAGGCAAAGGAGACCCTTAAGTCCTAGACAAGCCACTGTCAATTCTGTCTCAAGATCAACTTCGGTACCATTATCTGAATCACCTTCTAGAGAGCATGTCGAAACCTTTCAGAGATACACCCCACCTTGCTCCCCTCCCAAGGAACTCAGCTCGGAATTTGAGGCTAGGATGAGGGAATATATGGCGACTCACTCTGATCGGCTTGCTAGATTCGAAGAAGAAGTTTATAAGCAAAAAGAGGAGATGCAGGAGAAAATGAATGAGATGTTGAGTCTATTGGAGGAGTATGCCAATCAGAAAACCCCCGAACGAATACTGCTAAGGAAAGAAAGCGCCACTCCCACCACCCAATTTGTTAACTCCATCACCATTGTCCATAAAGATAATGAGAAGGTGAAAACTCCTGCTAAACAGACCTTAGAAAAACCGCCTGAGTCCCAACCTTTGAGCTACTACCTGAAACACGACATAAACAAAAACACCATAACAAATTGGATTAAGGGTGATGGGAGCAACCAATCCTCCGAGCAGGTTCCTGAGAAAGAGAAAGAAGAGGAAGATGAGTATGATGCGCTTATTGGAGGATCAGTGGTCGAGAGATTACTGGTACAGAAAGTGGCTACTAAGCATGTAGCATGTGGGAATTTTGAAATACCAACGAGCATCGGGGACTTGAAACATCTTAGTGCTTTCGCCGACCAAGGATCGGAAGTAAATCTTATGCCCCTAACTATTTACATCCAACTGACGTCAAAAATGCCAGCACCTACTCGTGTTAGGCTATCTCTTGTTGGACACTCGTACGTATACCCCCTAGGAATCGCAGAAGATGTATTAGTTAATGTGGCAGGATTCATGTACCCCGTTGATTTTATGATCATTGATGATAAAGGGGATGGATGCATGCCAATAATCCTTGGGGCACCATTCCTCACCACCGCTAGGGCTGTCATTAAGTATGAAGATAGGAAGATTGAGCTTAAATCTGGAAAGAGAAAGATTAGCTTCCACATGACTCCGCGAAGTGGGCATGAGAATTTGAGTTGGAGAATGATTAAAAACAACATTGGCACGACACCCATTCGTGTTCAGAATAAAATTCTTGCATGGGAGGCAAGAATCAAAAGCTATAAGAAAGCTAAAGATGAAAGAAGAAAAAGCAATAAGGTTCCGATTGAACTCAAACATACTCAACACGAAAGCAATCATGCACCGTTTGAAGAAGGGAACTTAGTACTCTTGAGACACTTAGAAACAACAATACCACCCGATAAACCAAGTCCTTGGTGGTATGGGCCATTCACAATCGAAGGATTGAGCCAAGATGGGGTAGCTAACTTGAGAAGCAAATTAGGTGGGAAGGTGATTGCGAGTATTGATAGATTGAGGCACTACCACCATAACAGTAATGATCGCAATTATATGGGGTACATCATTTCAAATGATGGAATCACGTAGTAACCCACGACTTTGAGTCTAGCTACAAGACTCGTAAATAAAGAAAAGCGCTTCTTGGGAGGCAACCCATGTTTTGTGTGATTTTATTTGTTTGATTGTTATTTGCTTCCGTATGCATGTTTTATTTTTATTGTTGGTTGATCATGTTTCTCAATTAAAATGTGGAAATACTTTATTATGTTGTTTGGCCTAGTCTTAACTTCAACCTAAAAGTATTTTTGCAAAAGATAAGTGTAAGGGGAAACCCTAAATATGTTTTTAAGAAACAAACCGATCATGATTCTCCACAATATTAAATGAACATGTATATTCGTATTTGTTAGAGTCAAATGCTTGTATTGAGTCATAATGAAGTTTTGCAGGATTTTCCAGGAAGTAGGACAAAGTTTTTCCAGAAATTTTCAGGAAACTTAACATAAGAATTTCTGCAGGTCCATTCTGACGGCGTCAGGGTATTGCTCTTGACGGCGTCAGGAGTTAAAAATCTGGAAATTTTACCGGTTTTGTTTTTCTAACGGAGTCTTATGGTTTTTGTGAATTATTAAGTTTTATAATCTCCAGGAAATCTGCAAACTTCATTCCGCAAGCATTATATCTTACTTTGTTTTCTAGGATTTAGTAACTTATATAGGATGCCGCCGATTTTACGCGAGGTTGCCTTGTCTATTGTTGTCAGGATTTACAGGTTATTTGTGACAAGAAGATGATTTATATTCTGGAAGGGAAGCTTTGTTTGTTCGTTTTCTTGGAGGAAGATTTAACCTGGCCAACCTATAATCCATACCGAGCGAATCAGGGGAGTATTTGATTTCATTCTCTTTACTTTTTCACTTTTACATTCTTTACTTGAACATTGGGGACAATGTTCATCCTAAGTGTAAGGGGAGGGTAAAAAGATGATACCTTACATATGCACTTTCGCTTGAGTTTGTTTTGTTTGATAGTAGATGAGTAATAAAACTATGAGAAATACTTGTTAGTGTAATTTTAGCGCCAAATTTAAATTTTTTTACAACATTTAGGAGTGAAACTTTAGCCATAGCAAGCGTCTCATGGATAGGAGGTTGTATGACTAGCACATAACCGTATATTCAGAAAAATTTTCCACCCAAAAATGTGAGGTTCGCCTTTAGTTTTGATAGGAAAAGCATTTATTATTGGTGCTTATGAGTGTACCGGTAGCATTTAGATTCTAGAACTTGCGTTAGTGATGCATCCCGAGACCGCTAGTGAGACTACATTCGTGTGGTAGGATTTACTACATGATAAGAGGCATTAGGATCACCCTTGTGTTAAACCCGTATCATAATTACTTGACCATTTAAGTCATATTACTTGGCTAGTTAAGTCAACTAATTTTTCCCACACCCTTTGCGTTGTACTCATTTTTAGTACACGATACCCCTAGTACACCCCTCCGAGCCTATCTTTTCGTTTCTAACTTTAAGCATCTTACTTAAAGGAAGAATTTGTTACACCCCACTTAAATGTACAACCAAATCGCCTTAGCCTTCCGTGTATGCGCTCATTTTTAGTGCATTATTGTTATTTGTTAAACCCTAAGTTAACTTTCTAATTGATTATATGGTTGCTAAGTCGAGTCATATCCTTGTACATATTGTTTTGGGACGATTGGGACTCATGGGTAAGTACTTATTTTATGGAGTAATGGGGAAGAACATCATTTATTACCCCCATATGTGCGTTAATCTTAAAAGTGTTCCAAGTGTTTTGATTTTCTTAATTCGAGTCATTAGATTAGTCAAATGTAAAGTATGTAAAGATTCAAGTGTAAGGGGATTGCTCATACCCCTATGGTGTATTATTTTGGATGGTAGGGTAAGAGTGTATGCAAAAAAAAAAAAAAAAAAAAAAAAAAAAAAAAAAAAAAAAAAATCGAAAAATTAAGAAAAAGAAAAAAAAATAGAAAAAGGGAAAAGAAAAAAAGAAAAAAAAAAACATACGGACTACCATCCCGTTTTCATTCTATGTTCATTTTATGTTTTTGTTATTTTTCATTTATTAGCTTAAGTCGAGTCTAGTCTTGGCTTAGCAACGCCATCTTGTACATGTAATTAACCAAGATTGTTAACTCGCCACCAGTAAAACTTCCTTTATCCAACAAAACCGTGTAATTCATATCCCTATACCTAACGTTACAACCCTTTAAAAGACCTCTTTGATAGTTTATCCTAGGTGCTTACACCATGTGGTGGAGGTTTGATCCTTTCCCAAGCCTATGGTAATCTATTTTGCTATGACAGGTAGTGAGAGATATCTTCCATTTCCATAATGTTATATTACTTTATTACACCCGAGAGATGTGAGTATCTAAACACTATTTGTGAGGTGCTTGTGTATGACCTCCGTGCTTGTCTATTGGTCTTTAGTGGAACGATTATTTGTTGTAATTACTTTTATATTAGTGTTAAATGACCCCTAACTTGTCTTTTGAGTAGAATAAAAGCTCATTTGCTTGAGGACAAGCAAATCTCAAGTGTAAGGGTATATGATGAGGCAAAAAATGATCCGTTTTTAGGGGGTCATTTAAGCCCGAATCCGACTTTATTTGATCAAATATTGCCCTAAATCGTTCCTTTTGTGATTTTAGGTGTTTGGAGAGTGAATTCTGGAAAAGAAGCCATTTTGGACGTTTTTGGAGCGTAAAAGTGAAGAAAACGGCTAAGTACCAAATTTCCATGCTGAAGATACAAGGTGACAGCGTCAAGACCACCATCTTGACGGCGTCAGACATGAAGATTAAATTACCGTAGGTGGTGACGGCGTCAGAAGGCATCATGACGGCGTCAAAGTGGCAAGAATAAAATACCGTGGGTGGTGACGGCGTCACATAGGCCGTCATAAGTGGATCAAGGCCGTCCGAGGAAGTATATGGCGGCGAGGTGACGGCGTCACAAGTAACTCTTGACGCCGTCAGCCTACTTTTCCTATATATAGTTTTCTAGTTTTTTCATTAAAAAAGAGAGAAGTTTTGGTGAAACCCTAAAGACGATTTTGGTGCATCTTTTACAGGTTCTTCAAGGGTTCCAAACCCTTGAGACCTTGTATTGTAATTGAGATAAGTGTTCTTTCAATTCAATCAATATGTGTATGTGTTGGTTGTTTATATCTTGTTCTTATCTCAATTCTACTATGCTAGGCTAGATCTCTTTTGTGTTTGCTTAGATCTAATGAAACCTAGATGTTGATTATGTGTTGATTACTTGTCTATTCTTGTTTTGGATGAATGATATTATATGTTAGGCTTAAGAAAACTGGCAGATCTCCAAATGGTAACATGCTTGAACGTCTTAAGAAACATGAACCGAGGCGTACTAGGTCTTTATTGGTTGTATTTAATGCATGAGCCACTGTTTACAATCCCTATAGTTGTGTTGGGTCATGGTGTAGGAGGAGATAAGAGCTCATAGAGTTGGGGAGTTATGTATGCCACCCCACGAATGGTATTAAGGAATACAATCCGTCATCCATACAAGTGTAACAAGTAATTAACGTGTAAAAGATATCTAGGGAGTAATGAAGTCTAAGTAAATACAATTTCTCCAACCACTGCTCACAACCTTAGTATAATTTAGTTTAATTTCATTTTTAGTATTTTATTTTAATTATATAATAGCTTTGGGTTAGTTGAATAGCAACTAATTCCGCCCATCTTCCAAAACCCGAGATTTTAATTGCTTTCATAAAAATATAAAAATACAAAAATAATCATCTTTCACCTCTAGAACTATTAATTAGGTTTTCTAATCCTAGCGACACTATTCCTAAGCTGAACGATCAATCCCCCGGTACTTGTCACTATACTATACTACAACGATCAGGTACACTGCCTGGTGGGGGTTGTAAGCTTCTCGAGATCCCTCGAGAGGTAAAGCCTGTTGCGATTCCCACGCATCACGTATTGAAGTGTTTAGGGTTTTGTGTTAATCGTATCTTATCTCTCCATGCAGAATAATGTGACCTCTATTTATAATAGAAAATACTCAAAACCCTAGCCCATGGAATTATGTATAATTAACGGCCCATTAATTATAACATAATACTTTCCATAATAATAGGGATCAGTGGTTATCAGTGGAAACATTATCACTAGCAGTGGTAATGTTAACACTATCAGTGGAAACGCTAGCAGCAGAATCACACTATCAGCAGAATGCTGTCAGCAGCAGAATCTACTAGCAGCAGAATCAGCTGGCAGCAGAATCCTAGCAGCAGATTCACAACACTAGCAGCAGAGTCTACTAGCAGTACCTTGATCAAGCAGTACTTTGATCAATACATAACCACTATTGAGTCTGGGGATTCATTGACCAAATGGGTGTATACTCCATACCTCCAAACCCATTACCAGGTGTGAATTGATCCCTCAAGAGTACTAAATTTTCCAACAGAAGTCGTCGTAACACATTCCATTATCCAACCAATCAACAGTATCAACAGTATCATAAGCCTCAAGAGTACTAAATTTTCCAATCAACAGTATCATAAGCCTTCTGGATGTCAACTTTAAAAGCACATCTAGGAGGACCACGATCAACATGATAATTATGCATAAGCTCCTGAGTAAGTAAAATGTTATCCGAAATCCTCCTACCCGGAGCAAATGCCGATTGGCTACAAAGAACTACAAAAAATGACAAGTTAGATACATGTTCGTGTAATTTCAAATACTAATTGATTAGCAAATAAAGAACCAACGTTATATTAATCAAATGAAGAAAATCGTAGTATCATCTAGACATCTTGCATATAACAACTTCAGTTTTCTATTAGACGTAGTAAATAGGGACATTCACTCTCCATACAACTTAACTAAATCAAGACATAATAAAATTACTCATACCCCCAACAAAATATAAAGTAATATTTCAGCATTTGGCAAGAAGTTGATGAAATTACACTTAGGGGGTGTTAGGGATGTTTTTGCAAAATTGGTTTTAATCAGTTCCGAGTTCCGAGTCTGATTCTCAGATACTTAAATAATCAAAATTGTGAACAATCACACAAATGACCTGCAAATTACCGAGATATCAAGCATTAGCAATCCAATTCCAAACATTATCGATCTCTTGCATTCTGTTTTGAAATCACTTTCAATAAAAACTTTGAAACAGCTTTATGGTATTCCCAATTTTCCAATTTAACACCAAAGATAATTTCTACCTTACTATAAGTCTCTAAGGATCATTTTTCACACCCAAATACTACCACTAAAGTGATTGATACTAATTCTTGAGGAGCATTGGGGTTTGACGTTTTGTCTAGCAAATACTTGTTAGCAACATCTACACGAACTATAAGATACAACATTTATATAGCCCACACGTTCACGGTTTGCTTTGATAAAGCTTATGCAGTTTCAAAAAAAAAAAAAAAAAAAAAAAAAAAAAAATTAAACACACTTCACATAGCTCATTAAAGGCCTTTTTTTTTTTTTTTTTTTTTTTTTTTTTTTTTTTGTTATCAGGGTTTCCGACTTGACATTGCGAGCCGACTAATCCCAAGGCGACTACCCTTTTGGATAGCACAGAGTTGGTGCATGTGAACCTCCGTGACCACAAGAGGATTAATTTTATCCCCATTGGATTCGAACCTTTGACCTCTAAATGGATTAAAAAGCTTTTAAGTGTTTATTATAAATCAAATCTAAATGGATTATAACCACCACCAAAATACTAGTGGTGAGGTCTTTAGTTTCCTTGCAAGAGGTCAAGGTTCAAACCTCGCTAGGTGTATATATTTTGTGGTAGTAGAGAAGGGTCAGAACAGTCATGAGATTTATGCGGTGAGGACGCCTAGTTTTGAGTCAAAAAGGCTCGCTCTCCCGAGGTAACATGAACAAGGAAAACCTCATCCGCTTACGTGTTTACATGTAAATAGATTAAATTGAAAAGAGAAAAAAAGAAAAAGAAAATTGGGTATGAGGAGCAGATTATTTAGAGCTTATTTGTTCGGCTTCTAGGCTTACCGAACTTTTGCAAAGCTAATAAACTAATTTTGGGGCTTATGAGCGGGGTGTTGCTTAAGCTTAATTTTTGGCCTATGGGCTTATTTGACACAGCTTGTAAATCACAAGCTCAGTTTTACTTTATTTTTTTGCTTAAATCTCAACTTATAAGCTTAGTTTCCAACTTTAAGTCATAATAAGCTAATAAGCCCAACAATAAGCTTAGACAAACACCCCCTAATTAAGTTGAGCTTAGTAACTTAAATAAGACATAAGCAAAGTTGATAAGCCCAAAAAAGTGAGATTTTCAAAAGTTTAATAAACCGAACAATTAAGCTTAAAAAAACACCGCCTTATCGCACTTTATTTCTTTTACAAATTAAGCAAATCCAAACATTATTTCCTAAACCACGGCACACTTATAAGTGCTTGTTTTCAACAATAATCCCGCCCCAGGGCGGGGTATGGAGAAGGTAGGATGTAGACTATCATACCCTTTGAGAGACTGCATCCACGACGACATTCGACAACATAAATGCTTGTTTTTATATGTTATTATGTCATAATAAGCTTATATCAGCCAAAAAGTTGCAAAATAAGACCAAAAAATGAGCTTATGAAACATAAGCCATAACCTGGATATATATGCTGAAATAAACACCTAGTAAGTGCTTGTTTTAATATTTTAAGTTAAAGCTAAGCAAATCTCTCAAACAACGGGTTATCGTACAGAAAAGTCACTAAAGTTTCTCGAAATTTGTCCTAAGTTACTATAGTTTCATTTTGTTCATCCAGGTTACTGAACTTTGAACTTTGAACTTTGTTCACTTAGGTAACTGAACTTATAAAAATGTATGTTCAGGTTACTGAACTTTGAAAGTTTGTTCACTCAGGTTACTGACCTTATCAAAAATAAAAAATAAAATAAAATAAAATAAAAAAATGTTTAGGTTACCGGACAAACACTAAATTTTCGAAGTGTATGCTTCCCGAAAGTTCAGTAACCTAAGTAAAAAAAATGAAACTATAGTAACTTAGGACAAACTTTTAGAAAACTTTAGTCATAACCTCTCAAACAACACCTAATAAGTTTCTACAAAATGGAACAAGCTAATAAGGCACTTATAATAATAAATTTAAGGTTACCCGAACACCCTTAATTAAAGTTAATAAGAAAACAAGTAAGAATGAGCAGAAAAGATACCAGTTGATTGTGAGATGAAGGTGCAGGTTTTTTTTTTTTTTTTCTTTTTTTTTTTTTTTTTTTTTTTCAAGTTAGCTCCTAAAAAGCTTTATGCATATGGCAAAAAGTTTTTCTTTTCTTTCAAAGACTTGATGACCCATAACTCTTTGAGGAATTGATAACTCTTATTTTATACAAGTTCATTTGTGAGTTATCGTTTGCAATCAAGACGAAATAGGTATTTTATATATAGGTAAATCCAAGGTAAGCAAATGAACCCGAAAAATAAATTAAAACCGAACTAATACAATGAAGAAAACTCAGAAAAACGAATCAGATGGTTTTAATGTATGTCATTTAAAATACTAAATTATAATTGGCCCATTTTTAATCTGCATACAATATAATCCAGAGCGACATGCTGGGATTTCACTTATTTGACATCTAAGTGGCCCCTTTTTAATGTAAGTCACATATTTTTTTTCCTTTTTATCATTTAAAATACTAAAGTATAATTTTAAACAATTTCTTAGATTATAAATTATTATTTATCAATTTTAAATCTAAATCCTAATCCAAATTTTAATCCAAATCCAAACCCTAAACCCACCTACAAACCAAACTGGCCCTATATATACACACGGCATTAGGATTACAATTCTCCAGTCTTTTCCTCATTAATCTCTCGCATTCTAGCTTTATATTGAGATCAAACTTTTCTGGTTTGAAGATGGATCTTCTAGCTGAGGATTCAACATTTTTGTGGTCAAGTGCTATTGAGAAGATTGAGTACTTACAGCGCCTTATCATGCACATACCTGATCTGGATTACTTAGCCGAGGACCTCTCCGAATTACATCGTTCGCGTATGCTTGAGAACGATGATGAATTTTCAGAACTTGAACAAGAGACGGTCATGTATATAGTCATGGATGTTCAACAAGAATTAGACAAGCTAGAAGAAGAAGAGGTCATGAGGATAATCAGGGATGTAGAAGGAGAAGATGAAGAAGAACAAGGCAACAAGGGTTTATCTACAGAAAAGATTTCAAAGCATCTAAAAGTGAGCGTAAGACATGATAAGATGGATGGCGAGTGTATTATTTGTATGCAGGGGTATGAAAAAAACGAGAAGATAGGGACATTGAATTATTGTCGACATGAGTTTCATGCAGATTGTGTTAAAGATTGGTTGTTACGTAAGAACGAGTGTCCATTATGTAGGGCTACTGGATTAAAGATCTAGATCACACTGATATACAGGCCGTCCAAAGTATTTATTTTATATGTTTTATAGTAATTAAGATTAATCGAATTATTAAGATTTATATATTTTATAGTTATTAGTATTTTTTTTCTTTTTTGGGTGTTTTCTTGATTTTGGTAAAATATCTTCTTATTATGTTGACTGCAGACATACTCTAACTGCTGAAAACAAATGAGTATCAGTGTCAAACAAGGATGCTAAAGTATCTAATAACACAGACATTGAAGAACAAATCATGCCAAACTGAAAAGCTGTAGCAGTTAATTCAATATATGAAACCAAAAGGCTTATAACCAAAAGGCTTCCCAACCAAATGGTTGTGGGTTGATAAGTCAATCTATCTATTTATATTTATATATATTATAAAGTAGAGTTCCCAAATAACACGTAAGAAAAAAACGGCCCTTTTAGTATACGTGGAACCGTAAATATAATGTCTTGTCAGCAAAATCAACTTTGGATTGCCTACGTCGAAACCTAAATCCCTTAACTGATCCAATTTGTATGGCCTACGTGGAAACCTTAATCCCATCGATAAGTTTAAAAAGAAATATATTTACTTCTAAATTTCAATAACACGTATCTATTTGTTGATTGTGGTGCGACAATCCTATGTGGATCCCTAATTCCGGAACTTAATATAGTTCGACTATAGTACGATTTAACCTAATCTCAAGCCTTTAGAAGCTGGTATAAAACGCTCTACATTATCAAACGCACAAACAAATTAGCAGCTTTCCAAAAGGTACAAATTAAATCTGTATTATTTACGTTTGCATGTGTTTTTATCTTTGCATGCACCTTAATTTTATACCAGTTGTTAATGTTTGCGTGTAATGTATTTACAGTTGTTATTATGACATTAATTAAACAAAAGTTATGATTATCTTTACGCTTTATTTGAGGTTTTAGTTGCTGGATCAAATTATGATTAGATGTATTATATGGAGATATAGGTTTTTTTATTTGAGGTAATATTATAGGTTAAAGAATTATGATAAAATTATGATTAGCTTTAGGTTTTATTTGAAGTTTTGGTGTGTGTTATATGCCTACTAGTTATAATTCCCCCGCGCGAGTTTTTTTAAAATTTTTTGAAATAATTATTTAAAAATTTTAATCCTATTGTTAATTGCATCCTATCTATATTTTTTGTATTTTACTTGTGTTGTGGATAAATATAAAATAAATAATCTTTTTTTTTTTAAATATCTTATCTATATTTTTTGTATTTATCTTCTACTTGTGTTATGGATAAATATAAAATATTACCTAATAAGAAAATAATATTTTTTTAATGAAATTATTACTAAATCAGGTATGAATTGATTTTTTTGAAATACAAAATTCTCAATAGGAGTTTTATTTTATTATATAAAAGATGAGTACTATATTGGATTTGAATCACGTTTGGATCAATCTATACTACCTAACAATTTAACTAGGTTGTAACCGAAGCTTTATAAACGCAATCATTAGTTATTAAAGGAAAACTGTGAAGACAATATTACCAGGAGATTTTAATGTTGATTGAATTTGCAAACAAAATTTGGCTGCAAACTTATTTTTAATTAAACAAAATAACATTGGAATTATGGGTTTTGCTAATATATGATCATTGAGCGCACCGTAAAGTGCAATTAATAAACAAAAAGTTGATTAAGGGTCCGTTTGGTTTGTAGATGGGTTTATGATTAGAATTTAGGTTTGGATTTTAAATTAGTTTAGGATTTTGATTTGAATTTAATATAGGTTTAAATTAAATGAGAAGAGAGAAAATAATATATTATATATGTTATAAATTAATATAATTTATAAATTTAAAAATTTTATTATTGTAAAAATAAAAATCAAATCAAATGTAATTGGTTGATGTATAAAATGGCCCACCATAAATTATATCTTAAGTAAAAGTAGGCATGGTGGTTAGGTTTTGCACAAGGACAATTATTTGGGACTCATCCCCACTTGTGAGACCCACAAAAGCAAACCAAACAACATTTTTCGGCATCAATCTCAAATCCTAATCCTACCCCCACCAACCAAACGGGCCCTAAATAGAATTTTGATATTAATTTAAACCTTCCATACATAAATAATTAAACATGTACGAGTGGGGACATGTATACTATTGTCACGCTCATCTGTATATTGAATAGGCATTAGTCGTTCACTAAAGATGATCTTCTTTCAAAGTGAACATGAGTCTTGTGACGCTTAATGTTAGGCATTGTGTCGTTGTTAGTTTGACGATCCGCATTATACTTTTTAGCATCCACCTTAATCCTTGTATTATATACTCCTTCCACATAGATAGGTTCAAAGTTCAAATTAGTCAGCAAAAAGTTATAGTATGACAATATATCTGCATACTGGAATCACCTAACCTAAAAGTTCAACGTAAATTATCGTTTTCATATAGGTTTGAGAATTTTTTTTCTTAGAAGAACAAATGTGGGTAATTCATAAATAGATTATGTTTTCTGTTGAGTCATTGCATCTCAAATCTCACCAAGACTAACAAGTCTTCCTTCAAACGAGAACTCACATGGGGTTTTTCTTTTAACAACAGTCAACACGATTCAAGTATTTTGAGCACAACCGTTTCAGTTATTGAAAGATGCTACCTGACTGGAGCACGCCATAAATACTTTCAATACAAGGTGTCAAGGTCCGGATCTCATCAACCCAACATACAAGCCCGAATGAGTACACCTCATCTTACATACTTAACTAAATTTATTTGGTAAGATCATCAAGATGAGGATCAAACCAAACAATATCTGTAAGCAACAAGTTCATTTGTAGTATTCATTTCGACCACACGTCAGTACATGCCAGTTTTTCCTACCACAAGCTGGTAATCCACTGACAACAACAGTAACCATGATTTACCAACCAGGTCTCGCATCTAATAGTATTTCACCAATAATGAAATCACATACTACAAATTTAACTTCGCAACAGCAATATAATTCTTGAATAAACAAGATGAGACAACCAGTTTGTTGTATCGTTGTAGCTCAAGGTTGTTTAGACCTCATATCATCTAGGAACAATAATATTGAATAATATGCAGCGGAATAATAAATAAGAACATCAATATTATCAACAAGGTTTTCTCCAAATCAGCCTCAATTATATTAATAACGTGTTATCTAAACTATAACAAGGATCAATGAATTGATCTTGAAGCTAACGAACCCTAGGCATCCATTAGAGGACTTGATGCCTAGACACACACACACACCTTTAGATATCTACATTATGGAAGACTTAATAAAAACCTATTCCCTGTATTCTGTTTATATAATACAGAATTAGGGTTACAAGAATACTACGAAGGACTAAAATATAAATCTTCTTTTGCAAGCAAGTCCTTCTCCATCTTTTGTAAAATTCCTTCTTGTCATATTAAGTCCCTATTGTTTCATTCTTTCTTGTTTTGTATCATCAAATCTAATAGACCCAACAATCTTCCCCTATTTGATGATGACAAAACAAACACAGTCTTGTACGAACTTCCCTAGACGAAGTAGAGAAATTGAGATAATTAAATCTCACCATAAATGAAACAATTATGTCTTCCCCTTAAGCCATGCCATGCCACTCCAACATCTCTTCCCCTTTTTGTTATCAACAAATAGGGATCGTATGAAATATGATCTTAACCACTACGAACCAATATCACAAACTTCCAATCCAAGCCTTCCAATGTTTCGAATTGCCCTCCATGAAGAACAACAAGATGCTTACTAAAAATGAATCCAAAACAGTAGAAAACTCCAACTAGTAGTAGTAATAGTGATCAACAGTAGTAAAAATCAAACACTTCCCCTCGAGTGGTGCATGTACATCAAATGAATAAACACATCATAAGAATAAGCTTCCCCTGAAATCAATGTGTTAATCATTTTCATGATTCTTCAAATCTGTAGGCTATATGTAATGATCACATGTGAAGAAAACCAAATATAACAAACTTGATGAAGAAGTTGAATAACCCAAACTTGTGTCTTATGTCTTGTACTAACCACGTGACTTGGAACGTATACGTAAACCAATGTATAAGGAGATCGCAATCCCTTGACAATAATCACCGAGCACAATAACGTAACTCCTTCAAGTGTTTTATCAATTCTTCGTCACATCTTGAATGCATAAACAAGTTACATCCTGCAAAAAGGTATAATAAAACACAAACTTGTGAAACTCGACTACAACATCAAATAAATGATAATCAACCTTCTTCGTAATCAATTCTTCAAATAAAACGAGCCTTAATTCTTTTATAAACCAAACCAATCTCTTTGTGTGTGTGAACCAATAACCTTCATGTGTGTGTATAACCAATATCTCACAATCTCAAAACCAATCAAACATACTTACTTCCCCTCACTGCTCACAAATTATCAAAACGCAGCAGTAGAATAAATGTCGCACAGCAGCAGAGTCAAATACTTAAGCAGCAGTGTGGAGCAGCAGAGTAAAATTTTCGAGCAGCAGAGTTAATAGCTATCAGTAGAGTAAATATTGTAGCAGCAGAATCTCAGCAGCTTGAAAATAACAGCAGTAGACTTAGGTTCCAACATCCGCACAGTAACAATTAATACCAATTAATATACCTCGACCAATTAAATAATCCAAGCCCCTCGTGCGCAAGATGTCAGATCGAAACAATCAATTTTTCCTTAACTCGAGCCAATAATCATTATGCAATAAGAGACAAACTACTTTTGAATATTAAATTCTCAATATTAGTACGAGGTTAGCAAATTTGTACCAATCAATTAATAAAAACGAATCATGCGCTTGTCGACAAAAACAATACGAGATTAATTTATAAATTGAGTACCATTTAGTCAATGACAAATGAATAAACAAATCTTTTCCTCACAGATCCATGTGAATTTCACAATCTCGTAACTTTTTGTTGCCATAGAAAACCGAAAAACGATTAACTTTTAATTATCCCTTTAAAAACCAAATTGTACCTTCTTCAAACTGCTTGCTTCTTCAACTTTAAAACCTTGTAGAATCCTAGGTAACGAGCTAACCTGTCTCTGATGCCACCTGTTGTATCGTTGTAGCTCGAGGTTGTTTAGACCTCATATCATCTAGGAACAATAATATTGAATAATATGCAGCGGAATAATAAATAAGAACATCAATATTATCAACAAGGTTTTCTCCAAATCAGCCTCAATTATATTAATAACGTGTTATCTAAACTATAACAAGGATCAATGAATTGATCTTGAAGCTAACGAACCCTAGGCATCCATTAGAGGACTTGATGCCTAGACACACACACACCTTTAGATATCTACATTATGGAAGACTTAATAAAAACCTATTCCCTGTATTCTGTTTATATAATACAGAATTAGGGTTACAAGAATACTACGAAGGACTAAAATATAAATCTTCTTTTGCAAGCAAGTCCTTCTCCATCTTTTGTAAAATTCCTTCTTGTCATATTAAGTCCCTATTGTTTCATTCTTTCTTGTTTTGTATCATCAAATCTAATAGACCCAACACAGTTAATTCAAAATAATAAATACCGCAGGTCAAGTGTATACCATACAAAACCGGTATAAACCATAAAAATACAATAACCGAACAATAAGACCAAAGTAACATGATCAAGTCCAATAACTAAACAAAACAGGAAAAAATTGCGGAATCTTGAACTGAGAAGTTAATCAGACTCCACTAGTCCGTTAACATCTACAAAAAAGAAAGACAATTATGATCAATATATCTCTATACATGATATTGAGTATATAAACAACATAGAAAATACTACTTAATGAAATTCATGGTGACTTAAGTTAAATTACCTTTTGTAGACTTGTCAAGATGAGGCTAATAATCATCCACTTTGATTTTCCTTGGTTGATTCGCGTAACCAATCTTGGGTACAAACTAAAGCTTCAACCATCGAATGTGACAAAGAACTTCAGAAATCATTCAACACATTACCATCTGTGCTAAAACCAGACTTCAGTCCTACAGCCGCAATTGGTAGGGCCAAAACATCCTTAGCAATTTTAGATAAAATTGGAAATCGTATACTATTATTCTTCCACCAGATTAGCAAATCCGTATCATCATTTTCATCTAAACTTTCTTCATTAAGGTATTTATCTAGTTCTGTCAGTCCTTTTACATTTCTTCCAAGAAGCGACTTACCCTTCATTAACCTTGATGTACAATCACCCTGTTCTTCTGCCAAATACTTTTCCATAAAAATACGACTTTGAGCATTTACACTTTCTTGTGGGCCCCCAATCTTACATTTGTAATACCTTATCACCAAGACACCAAACCTTGTCCACTTATGAAAGAGAGTTACTGGCAGTTATTCAAGCTTTGGATAAGTGGAGAGGGAATCTTATGGGGAACCATTTTAATATCAAAACTGATCACTTCAGTTTGAAGTATTTGCTTGAACAAACAATAACAACACCTGCACAAATGAAGTGGTTACCTAAACTCATGGATTTGATTATGAGATCATCTATAAGAAGGGTAGTGAAAATTGTGCAGCAGATGCTTTGTCTAGAATCTCAACTGGTAGTCAATTGTTGCATATAGTTCTTACAACATTCACCACTGATATGTTGGCCAAAATTGAGAATACTTGGACTAAGGATGCTACTTTGCAGGCTTTAATTCAAAGGTTGCAACAAGGAGAAGTTATGAAGCATTATACTTGGTCTAATGGTCAACTAAGAAGGAAAGGTATGCTGCTAGTAGGAGTTGATAAGGAGTTGAAACAAGCTCTCTTAGTGCATTTCCACAGTGATTTGATAGGAGGCCATTCTGGATGTACTGCAACCACCAATACGCTTGATTGGGTCTAAACCGTCAGATATTATTGACCAAGGTCAACAAGTCAAAGACAGCTTATCCCAATACTCCGTGGATAGTATAGTGTTTCCCCGGGTCGTTAAAGTCCCAGCGAGATTGAAATGGTGTCGTTTGAAATCGTTTATGAGTGAGTGGCACTGAGGACAGTAGCCAGATGATGTGGAATTGAAATTGCTACTGTTATTTTGGTATTGGTACACAGATATAATATTCACAAAAATCAGATACCAGATATATGCACGTATTCACAATTCAGATTTGCGCAATCAGACTGAAAAAGTGGGATTTTGGTTTTTAATAAACTACAGGGGGTGCTTTTGACACTTTTTGAAACTTAAAATTAAAAATGAAAATGAAATTATGAAAATGATTAAAATATTATTTAATTAATAAAACTATTTAAAATCTAAATTAAAATCTAATTTAAATTAACTAAAAATGACAAATGATATAAATTAAACTAAAAATTAGCAAAAATATTTTCTAAACTTAAATTAGAACTTGAAGAAAGTATAAAAAATAAAAATAAATATTTTTGTCTTTTTATGGATATTTTATAAATTAAAAACTATTTAACTAAATTAAACTAATTAAACTACTTTTAATTAATATTAATACTAAATTAACTTAGAAAATTATAAGAAAATTTATAAAATTACTTAACCATCACAGGAATCCTACAAAATTATCACTTAGAAAATTATATGAAAATTATGTTTTATAAATTAATCCACTAATTATTTACCTTTTAATTAACTTAAGTCTAATTTAAACAATTAAAATAAGAAAAATAGAAAATGAACAGTAGAAACTAAAAATTTATTTTTTAAAAGTCTATTATACTATATTAGAGCTAGGAAAAATATAAAAACTAGGTTTTGATTATTAAAAACTAAATATGCTATTTAAATCTTAATATTAATTAATAATTAAGAAAACTAGAATTAAATCTAATAAATATTAAATGACAAAATAAAAATCTGAAAAATTTAATAAAAATACTTTACTATATAAGGTAATTAATAAAAATATAAAAATACTAAATACTTAATTAAAATCTAAAAATGAAAATTAAAATTAAATTGAATTAAATAGAAACTATCACTTATTTTAAACTTGTTTTTTTTTTTTTTGGATTTTTCTTTTACAAACTTGACTTATACCTAAAAACAAAGACTTTTTGTGAAAACAAACTTTTTACAACTTAAAAATAAGCTGAGAACATCCCCTTTGCCTTAACAGTTTGACTTTGGTTGACTGAGCAAGCAATTGAGCTTAAATGAGTGATGGTGGGGTCCACTAAGGTTAAAACTGATTCACATAAGTTATTGTAACATGTTTAAGCAATAAAAGCACATGGGAATCACAGAATAAGCTGATAAGCACTTAATAAGCAATTGGATTTCTAAATCTTAACTGAAAAATGGGACAGAAATTAAGGGCTAAATAAGGTGGGTCCCAGGGGTCCTAAAGTCAAACAAATGGTCAAAATATAGACCCTGATAGGAGGGGGTTGGGAAAAATTAAATATAGGGTGTGGGGACCACTGAGGTGGCCACAAACCACCACCAAAGGTGGTGGTGTGGCTGGGTGTCTGCTGATACAGAGCAGGTTGCAGCCCTGCACCCCTCTTTGGAGGGTTGTGGGGCCCACAAAGAAAATCACAAAAATTAAGAAGCTATGGAAACTAATAGCTGAGCTGAGGGACTACATACCCTAACAAGCTCAAATCCTAAAACCTAACACAATTAAATCTCCTAAGATTTGTAAAAAACTGAGTAACATGCCAATTTTGACTTTTATGATTAAACTTAAAGGTTGACTTATCTGAACTTAAGACCTAATTTAATGACTAAACTTAATGTAATAAACTAATATAAGGCTATATTAAGCTAATGTAACAGCTTAGGTACTGATTTGGGTAGATTTGAATTCACCAAGACCCAACAGTGGACTGTCAAGGGATCTTGGGTGGTATTTTGACTTTTCTGCTTTTGAGGACTTGGTTTAATGACCAAGAGGTGGTACTTGAGCCTAGTGTGCCAAGAATAGCCTATAGGTAACCTCTGAAACAAAGTGAAACTCAGGATAATCCCAAGTGCCAAACACCCCTTAAATCTAAATTTATACTACAACTATGCTATTAAGCTTTTATCCTACAAATTTTTTACTTGAAACAGAATATAGTAACAATTTAAAAGCTAAATGAGCAATAATACCATAGAAATAACAACAAATACTACATGTGGTAGATTAGACTAACTTACAGCAGTTAAGTGAGAAATATGAGCATAAGTAAATCTAATGAACAACTAAGCTAAATTAAGTTTTAATACCACTAAACTAAGCAAATGTAACACAAGAACACAGATTAACACATGTGATAATAGATTGAACAGTAAATGACTAAAATGAAGATTAAGACTTACAATTTGGATTCAGCCAACAACTCAGAACCATGGACCAAGAACTTAATTCCTAAACCTCCCATGAGGTACTACAACCCAGAAAATCTCCATTTCAACCTTGCTTCAAGCTTTGATCCTCCATGAACATTGATTTTTATTTTTAATCTATTTTATTTTTTTATTTTTGAGAATTTATGGATACTGAGTAAGACTTACTCAGTGAGCTTTGAAAACTTTTAAAAACTTAAAGTAGAGCTTAATGGAACTGAAAATAACAAGAACAACAACCTATAACATTAATTAAGTAATTTTGTCAATTTTACTTTAAAAATGCCAAAATGAGATTCACCAAAGTAAACTTGAAATTGATACTGCTGAAAGTTGAACTACATTGGAAAATGTGAAATACAAGCTTTGAATACTGGGAATTACAATTGAATGCTAAATTACATTACCTACGATTACCTAAAACTATAACTACTCTAATATCTCTTCATTCCTGCTTCTTTCTCCTTTTATAGCATCCAGGGTGTTGTGTGGGTCCCACTAGCCAAATCCCAGCAATAAAATAGCCATTTGGATCACTTTTGCTCTCTTTGCAATTTTTGGCGGGAAAAGGCATTTGACTAGTTTGGCTCTTGTAACAGACCCTAGGGGGTGGGATGTGATAGGTTATTGGGGAGTGCAGTTTGGCAGGGATAAGGGTGTGGGTGGATGGTCAAGTGGTGCAAGAGGGGGAGTGATACCAGGTGGTATCCTGGTTTTGGAGGTAAAAGGGAAGAGGATGGTGGGTTTGACCGAAGTCAAACCTGAGGGTGGACTGGGCTATGAGTTGGGCTGGGAAAAATAAAAGGGTAGGGTGGGCTTAGGTATGTGTTGGGTTTGGATTTTGGGTATTAAATAAGGATACGTTTGGTTTATTTATGCACAAGGACCATTCTTGTAATTTTCAAAAGATGAAGGGCTGGGTTTGGGATTTATCCAAAGTTTAAATAAGGACTATAATTGCCAATATTGAATAACCCAAGGACCTTGATTTCATAATTTTCCATTTTAATACCCCGAGGACCTTTTCTGTCAATTCACCAAACTTCAGGGACTAATTATGTAATTTCACCAAACTTCACACCAAGGACCATTCCTGTCATAAAAGGTTAGTGCAAGGACAAAATTTGTTTTTCTCAAAGTTTTTCATATCCCAGGGACTATTTTTGACAATTTTCAAAGTTTAGGGACTAAACTTGACATTTTGTAAAAGTTTGCACCAAAGGACTATTTGTGTAACTTTTTGATTTATAAAGACCTTTGGTGACTTTTTCAAGTTTTTAGAATGACCAGGGACTAGATTTGACAACTTTTGAAAGTTGGGGGAGTGAAACTGCCAATTATGCAAACTTTGTGCGTTTTTCATCTGTTTTTGCTATTTTTGCATTTGAAACATGTTATTTTTGCATTTGAAACATGTAAAACACTTTCCTGGGATATTTTCACTATTTTGATTCATTATTGAGTGTTTTTAGATGTTTTGGCAGCTCAGAAATGGTAAAAATGATGAGTATTTACATACTCATCAAGGCTCAATGGCATGTGTTATTGGAAAGGAATGAGACAAGATGTGAAGACTTTTGTGGCACTTTGTGATGTATGCCATAGGAGTAAACCTGATTTGCTGCTTATCCAGGTTTGCTTCAGCCATTGCCAATTCCTAATTTGATTTGAACTGAGATTTCAATGGATTTTATAGAAGGTTTGTCTATGTCTTTTGGAAAGTCTGTGATACTAGTTGTGGTTGACAGACTTAGCAAGCACAGTCACTTCATTGCTCTCAATCACCCATTCACAGCAACACAAGTAGCCAATGTGTTCTTGGATACTGTTTACAAACTTCATGGCCTTCCCAAAGTGAGAGTAAGTGACAGAGACAAGATCTTCTTAAGTTTGTTTTGGAAGGAATTGTTTAAGATGTTACATGTGAGATTGCATTTCTCAACTGCCTATCACCCACAAAGTGATTGACAAACTAAGGTGGTTAATAGATGTTTGGAAACTTATCTCAGATGCATGACAGGTGAGAAACCAAAGGAATGGTCCAAATGGTTACCCTTAGAAGAATATTGGTACAACACCAAATTCTACACTTCTGTCCAAACAACCCCTTATGAAATTGTGTATGGTCAGCCTCCTACAAGTCCTATTTCTTATGTTCATGGCCAAAGCAAAGTTGATGCAATAGATAGGACTTTGGGAGCTAGAGAAGCAGTTGTTAACCATTTGAAGTTTCATTTGCACAGAGCTCAACAAAAAAGGAAAACCAGTGCTGATAAAAAGATGACAGATAGGGAGTTTGAGGTGGGTCAATGGGTATATCTAAATTTACAACCTCACTGGCAGGTCACTCTCATGCAAACTAAGTACAGCAAGCTCATACCTAAGTACTATGGTCCTTTTCAAATAACTGCTAGGTTTGGAAAGGTAGCTTATAAATTGTCATTGCATGCTACTTCTCAAATCCACCCAATCTTTCACATTTCACATTTGAAGTTGTTCAAGGGTCCTATACCAAATGCTACTCCTACACTTCCATCCTGCAATCCACAAGGAGAAGTTTTGCAAGGTCCACTCAAGGTCTTAGACAGGAAGTTTGGCAAGGTGGGCAACAAAGCTGAAGTGTTTGTGTTGATTCAATGGACTAATGGGTCAGAAGCTGATGCTACTTGGGAACTTCACAGTGACATAACCAAAAGATTTCCTGAATTTCCAATTGATTCTTGAGGTCAAAGAATTTAGTGAAAGGGAGGGTATTGATATGAATAAAAGTTAATTGATCAACTGAGTCAAAATTATAAAGTCAAAGATCAAGAAAAGTCAAATAACAGCTTTTGGCGGGAAAAGCTGTTACCACTCCAACTCACCTTTTATCACATTTCCTTTGTATAAAAACCACTTTTCTATCTCATTTGTACTCATTCAGTATTTGTAACAGTTTAGAATTCTCTCTCGATTTCTGTATCACAATTTGTAACAAACAATTCATATTTCTATAACAAATCCTTTGAAATATCATTGTGTTACATTCTTCTTCATTCTTTATATAGAATCTCGAAGTTTACTATCTTTGTTGCTATCAAAGTCATCCGGTAATTATGTTTCGGCTTATATAGCCGGCTTATGGCTTATTTAGTTTTGGGCTTATGTTTTATAAGCTCACTTTTTGTGGCTTATTTTGAAACTTTTTGGCTAATATATATTGAGCTTTGATGCGTAGGGATTGCACCAGGCTTTACCTCTCGAGGGATCTCCAGAAGCTTACAACCCCCACCAGGCAGTGTACCTGATCGATGTAGTATAGTATAATGACAAGTACCGGGGGATTGATCGTTCAGCTAGGAATAGTGTCGCTAGGATTAGAAAACCTAAAAACTAGGTCTAGAGATGAGGGATGATTCTTTTGTATTTTTTATATTTTATGAAAGCAAGTAAAAATCTCGGGTTTAAAGGAGTTAGGCGGAATTAGTTGCTAGTCAACTAACCCAATTACTAAGATGCAATCAAATAAAATACTAGAAATGAAAATAAACTATATTAAACTAGTGGTGTGAGCAATATATGGGAGAATTGTATTTACTTAGATTTCACTACTCCCTAGATATATTTTACATGTTAATTACTTGTTACAGTTGCGTGGATGACTGATTGTATTCCTTAATACCATTCATGGGGTGGCGTACTTACTTCCCCAATCCTATAAGCGCCTACTTCACTCCTATGTCGAGCCGGCTAAGAAGCTCCTAACATGGGATCATTAGAATTTGCTCATGCATTAAATACAACCAATAAAACCTAGTACACATCGGTTCATGTTTCCTAAGATGTTCAAGCATGTTACACAATGGAGATCTGCCAGTTTTCTTAAGCCTAACATTGAAATCATTCATCCAATACAACTATAAACAAGTAATCAACATATAATTAACATCTAGGTTTCATTACATATAAGCAAACACATGATAGATCTAGCCTAGCATGTTGAAATCAAGACAAGCATAAGATATATTCAAACAACACATAGACATATTGAATGAATTAAGAGAAGACTTATCTCAATTGAACATGAAAGGATTCAAGGGGTGAAAACCCTTGAAAATACTGTAAAATACGACCTAGGGTTTACAAAGTTCGACCCTAATATTCTCCACCTAAATTCCTCTTTTTATGAATGAAAAATAGAAAAGTATATATAGCTTTTCTGAGGTGACGGCGTCAAGAACAAATCACTGACGCCGTCATCTCGCCGCCAAATAGTTTCTCGGACTGCCTAGATCTGGGTTTGACGCCGTCATGTGTATCCCTTATGCAGGCCGTCACCATATTAACTCTTGACGCCCTTATTTTGACGCCTTCAGGTTTTCACTGGGTCGTCACGGATTTTACTCTTGACACCGTCAGGTACTGTTCTCAGCATGGAAAATTAAGTCTTTGTCGTTTTCTTCACTTTTATGCTCCAAAAACGTCCAAAATGCTTCCTTTTCCAGAATTTACTCTCAAATTACCTAAAATCACAAAAGGAACGATTTAGGGAAATATTTGATCAAATAAATTCAATTCCGGGCTTAAATGACCCCTTAAAAGTGGTTCATTTTTCGCCTCATCATATACCCTTACACTTGAGATTTGCTTGTCCTCAAGCAAATGCGCTTTTATTCTAATCAAAATACAAGTTAGAGGTCATTTAACACTAATATAAAAGTAATTACAACAAATAATTGTTCCACTAAAGACCAAAGACAAGCACGGAGGTCATACACTAGCACCTCACAAATAGTGTTTAGATACTCACATCTCTAGGGTGTAATAAAGTAATATCACAATATGGAAATGGAAAACATCTCTCACTACCTGTCATAGCAAAATAGATTACCATAGGCTTGGGAAAGGATCAAACCTCCACCACATGGCGTAAGCACCTAGGATAAACTATCAAAGAGGTCTTTTAAAGGGTTGTAACGTTAGGTGTAGGGATATGGAATACACGGTTTTGTTGGATATAGGCAATCTTTACTGGTTGCGAGTTAATAATCTTGGTTAATTACATGTACAAAATGGCGTTGCTAAGCCAAGACTAGACTCGACTTAAGCTAATAAATGAAAAATAACAAAAACATAAAATGAACATATAATGAAACGGGATGGTAGTCCGTATATTTTTTTCCCTTTTCTTTTTCTAATTTTTTTTTTCTGGATTTTTTCGATTTTCTTTTTTTTTTTTCTTTTTCTTTTTTTTTTCTTTTTTTTTTTTGCATACACTCTTACCCTACCATCCAAAATAATACATCATAGGGAATGAACATTCCCCTTACACTTAAATTTTTACATACTTTACAATAAACTAATCTAATGACTCGAATTAAGATAATCAAAACACTTGGAGTACTTTTAAGATAAACGCACATATGGGGGTAATAATAGATGTTCTTCCCCATTACTCCATGACACAAATACTTTACCCATGAGTCCCAATCGTCCCAAAACAATATGTACAAGGATATGACTCGACTTAGCAACCATGTAATCAATTAGATAATTAACTAAGGGTTTAAACAAATAACAATAATGCACTAAAGATTAGTGTATACGCGGAAGGCTAAGGCGATTTGGTTGTACATTTAAGTGGGGTGTAACAAATTCTTCCTTTAAGTAAGATGTTTAAAGTTAGAAACGAAAAGATAGGCTCGGAGGGGTGTACTAGGGAATTCGTGTTCTAAAAATGAGTACAACGCTAAGGGTGTGGGAAAAATTAATTGACTTAACTAGCCAAGTAATATGACTTAAATGGTCAAGTAATTACAATACGGGTTTAACACAAGGGTGATCCTAATTCCTCTTATCATGTAGTAGATCCTACTACACGAATGTAGTCTCACTAGCGGTCTCGGGATGCATCACTAACGCAAGTTCTAGAATCTAAATGCTACCGGTACACTCATAAGCACTAATAGTAAATGCTTTTCCTATCAAATCTAAAGGCGAACCTCACATATTTGTGTGGAAAATTTTTCTGAATAGTACGGTTTTGTGCTAGTCATACGACTCCTATCCATGAGACGCTAGCTAAGGCTAAAGTTTCACTCCTAAATGTTGTAAAAAATTTTAAATTTGGCGCTAAAATTACACTAACAAGTATTTCTCATAGTTTTATTACACACCTACCATCAAACAAACAAACTCAAGCGAAAGTGTATCTATAAGGTATCATCATTTTACCCTCCCCTTACATTTAGGATGAACATTGTCCCCAATGTTCAAGTAAAGAATGTAAAAGAAAAATAGGTAAAAAGAATGAAATCAAATACTCCCCTGATTCGCTCGGTACGGATAATAAGGTAATAAGGTTAGATCTTCCTCCAAGAAAATGAACGTTCAAAGCTTCCCTTCCAGAAATATAAATCATCTTCTTGTCATATATAACCTGTTAAACCTGAGAAAACAATCACAAAAACCCAAAGCATCAAACCGAACAAAGAAAACTCACAACTAGATGTAATTCCAGACTTAGGAATAAAAACAAAACAATTAAAGATATAATGCTTGTGGAATGAATGTTTGCAGATTTCCTGGAGTTTATAAAACTAAAGAATCAACAAAAACTTTAACACTCCGGTATAAACAAAACTAGCAAAATTTCCAGAATTTTACACATGATGCCGTCAGGAATTAATTCTTGACGCCGTCAGAAGTGACCTGCAGAAATCTTTATGTTAAGTTTCCAGAAAATTTCTGGAAAAACTTGGTCCTACTTCCTGAAAAATCCTGCAAAACATCATTATGACTCGATACAAGCATTTGACTCTAACAAATACGAATATACATGTTCACTTAATATTGTGGAGAATCATGATCGGTTTTGTTTCTTAAAAACATATTTGGGGTTTCCCCTTACACTTATCTTTTGCAAAAAATACCTTTGGATGAAGTTAAGACTAGGCCAAACAACAAAATAAAGTATTTTCACTATTTAGTTTTGAAACATGATCTACCAACAATAAAAATAAAGCATGCATACGGAAGCAAATAACAAACAAAAAAAATAAAAATAAAAATCACACAAAACATGGGTTGCCTCCCAAGAAGCGCTTTTCTTTATTTACGAATCTTGTAGCTAGACTCAAGGTCATGGGTTACTACGTGACATGGTTGAGTTCCTCATTGAGGACATCTTTGGGATCAAACTTGGGTTTTAACTTCCTATCGGTTTTCTTAGTACGGTATGACCTTTCAAACTTCTCTCCATCCGGATCATACAAAATGATCTTCATATGCCATGATCCGTCACCTTCCTCAGGTGGCTTGTCCCACCTCCGTTTACACTTATCTCCTTCTCTTTTCCACTTGTTCATCTCTATATTAATAGGCATTACACTTAAGAACTCAATCATCTTCCTAAAGACTAATGGGGGCCTCAAAAGGGTCTAGCTCTTCATCTCTAGCTATGAGTTGTTCCACCGAATGTGTCTTATCGATGAAATCTTTTTCTAGATAGAATGGGCATTGAGGTCCTATAAAGTTCCTTTCTATCCAAGGTCCATATCTAGATGGTCTCCTATTCATCTCTACCCAATGTGGTGTCGGTTCATCCTCACAATCGTAGCTATGTTTCTTAACATCATATACCGACCAAGTATCGCCCTCACCTACCGCTATCTTAGACTCCTTACAATCTATCATGGCGCTAGCGGTTGCTAAAAATCCTCTTCCTAACAACAATGGGCACGTAGTGTCACTAACCATGTCTAGGACGTGAAAATCCGCTAAGATAGTTAACTTCCCTACGTGAACAACTACATCCTTAGTCATTCCAACCGGGTGGGCAATACTCCCATCCGCTAGACCAATCAATACCTCCGTCTCCTCTAACTTTCCTAGCTTGAGAGTGGTGAAAAGGGATAAGGGAATCAAGTTGAGGCTTGACCCTAAATCGGCTAATGTGTCGAAAGCTTCGGATCTTCCTATCTTACAAGGCAAAACAAATATACCCGGATCATCAAACTTTTTAGGCAACTTGTTTTGAACGAAGGCGGTCCCATTTTTACCTAGTTTAAACTTCTCATATTTTTCTAGGAGGGCACTATAGTAGGCAGCACGGGCTAAGACATCAATGACGGGACGTTCAAGGTGAAGTTCCTTGAATTCATCGTCAAGGTCTTGCGTAGGAGGTGTTTCAACTATGTTTTTGACCGGTTTTATATCGGGTGTTTTATTTCATTGGCCCTTTTGAATAATTTGGTTTTGTTTGAAACACGTGCTCGTTGATTTAACCGAGTAGTATTGCGGACAAGAAGTGGGTGACGAAACTGATGATATAGAATTAATGTTTAGTTTCGGGTTCTTGACCGTGTCGCTTGGGAGTGCTCCCATTTCTCGGTCATTGAGGACTTTCAACAATGTGTCAATTTTGGAGGTCATCTTGCTTTGCTTTTGTTTGAAATCGGCTTCAAACCTAGCTATGCGAGCTTCTTGAGATGCCATAAACTTGGACATCAATCCTTCAAGATTGTTGGTACTACCATAGTTGTTAGAAGGATTGTTGTTGAAAGTACGGTTGGAGGGTGGACCGTTTGGTTGGTAACGATTAGGCAGATTGGAAGAATTGGCTTGATTTTGTTTCCACCTAAGGTTTGGGTGATTTTTCCAAGAAGGGTTGTAGGAATCACCATACGGGTTTGGCTCGGGTTTGAAAGTGTACCACTTATCTCCCGCTTCGTTGCTACGCGAGGATGCGTAGTCCGCAAAAGCTGTTCCAGGGAGTTCCACACAATCATGAGTGTCATGAGGACCACTACATAATTTGCATGAAGAAGTGATTTTGTTCACTTGGCTTGAAGGCTTAGGAGCTTCGTAAAATTTCATGAGAAACTTGGCTTGGTCCTCAAGTTCCATGATCCTACGGTCGGGAGTGCTAGAATTGTTCGAAGGCAAAGATATTGCCTTGACCGTTTTGTTCAAATCACGGGGATCATTCCAACTTTCGTCGTTATAGAGAGCAAGATCTTCTATGAGTTCCCATGATTGTTCCGCACTTAGATCACGTAGCTTACCACCGGCCGATTGGTCAATGGCTCGCCTTGTGGAGAGATCGATATGGTCATAGAAGATTTGGACTTGGAGCCAAAGATCTATGCCATGATGAGGGACTTTTTGGAGTAAGTCCTTGAAACGAGTCCATGCTTCATATAGAGTTTCATTTTGACGTTGTTGGAACATCAAGATGTCATTTCTAAGCTTGGTAGTTCTCCCCGGTGGGAAAAATTGAGCAAGGAAACGAGTGGTGAGATCATCCCATGTGGTGATGGATCCCGCAGGTAAACGCTCAAGCCATTGGCTAGCTTGATCACGTAGAGAGAATTGGAATAGGCGTAATCGGGTTGACTCTCTAGTTGTAACATCAAAGTCTATAGAATCTATGATTTTAAGGAAGTCCTTGAGATGTTGATTTGGATCTTCAGAACGAAGTCCATGGAATGCACATCCGCTTTGCACCAACCGGATGGTGTCGGATCGCAAGGGAGACACATTGGCTCCGGTGAGCTCAATAGTGTTTCGATAGCCTTGGTGGCTAGGTCGGGAGTACTCTCCTAGGGTTCGGGGCCTATGAGGTTGGTGAGCTAGTGGTGGGTTTTGTGGGTAGTCTTGTTATGGTGGGATGACGGGTTCAAAGATATTACCATCGTCCATGATGTCGGACGGTGAAGAGTTACGAACAAAAACACGAAGAAATAGATATACTAAAGAGAACCTAAAAATAAAAATAAAATCCTACAAGAAAGGAATCTAGCAAGTAGACCTAATAAAAAGAGATTCTAACCTAGACAATAACTATTCCCCGGGCTACGGCGCCAAAAACTTGATGCATAGGGATTGCACCAGGCTTTACCTCTCGAGGGATCTCGAGAAGCTTACAACCCCCACCAGGCAGTGTACCTGATCCATGAAGTATAGTATAATGACAAGTACCGGGGGATTGATCGTTCAGCTAGGAATAATGTCGCTAGGATTAGAAAACCTAAAAACTAGGTCTAGAGATGAGGGATGATTCTTTTTGTATTTTTTATATTTTATGAAAGCAAGTAAAAATCTCGGGTTGAAAGGAGTTAGGCGGAATTAGTTGCTAGTCAACTAACCTAATTACTAAGATGCAATCAAAATAAAATACTAGAAATGAAAATAAACTATATTAAACTAGTGGTGTGAGCAATATATGGGAGAATTGTGTTTACTTAGATTTCACTACTCCCTAGATATCTTTTACATGTTAATTACTTGTTACAGTTGCGTGGATGACGGATTGTATTCCTTAATACCATTCATGGGGTGGCGTACTTACTTCCCCAATCCTATAAGCGCCTACTTCACTCCTATGTCGAGCCGGCTAAGAAGCTCCTAACATGGGATCATTAGAATTTGCTCATGCATTAAATACAACCAATAAAACCTAGTACACATCGGTTCATGTTTTCTAAGATGTTCAAGCATGTTACACAATGGAGATCTGCTAGTTTTCTTAAGCCTAACATTGAAATCATTCATCCAATACAACTATAAACAAGTAATCAACATATAATTAACATCTAGGTTTCATTACATCTAAGCAAACACATGATAGATTTAGCCTAGCATGTTGAAATCAAAACAAACATAAGATATATTCAAACAACACATACACATATTGAATGAATTAAGAGAAGACTTATCTCAATTGAACATGAAAGGATTCAAGGGGTGAAAACTCTTGAAAATACTGTAAAATACGACCTAGGGTTTACAAAGTTCGACCCTAGTATTCTCCACCTAAGTTCCTCTTTTTATGAATGAAAAATAGAAAAGTATATATAGTTTTTCTGAGGTGACGGCGTCAAGAACAAATCTCTGACGCCGTCATCTCGCCGCCAAGTAGTTTCTCGGACTGCCTAGATCTGGGTTTGACGCCGTCATGTGTATCCATTATGCAGGCCATCACCATGTTAACTCTTGACACCCTTCTTGTGACGCCTTCAGGTTTTCACTGGGTCGTCACGGATTTTACTCTTGACGCCGTTAGGTTTTTCTTCTTGACGCCGTCAGGTACTGTTCTCAGCATGAAAAATTAAGTCTTTCGCCTCTTCAAGCTTATATAAGCCAAAAAGTTGCAAAATAAGCCATAAAAAATGAGCTTATGAAACATAAGCCATAACCGAGATATATAAGCTAGTAAGTGCTTATTTTAATATTTTAAGGTAAAGCATCTACAGTTAAGCAAATCTCTCAAACAACACCTAATAAGTTTCTACAAAATGGAACAATTAAGCTAATAAGGCACTTACAATTAAAGTTAATAAGAAAACAAGTAAGAATGAACAGAAAAGATACGAGTTGATTGTGAGAAGAAATGTGAAGGAAGAATGTCACCTGAATACAAGTTATTTTATGCTATTGATTTTTGGACATGTTTGTTAAGTTTAGGTGCAGTTTGCTTTTGTTTGTTTCATTGATAGATTTGGATTTGGGTTTTAATTGAGAATTATTAGGATTTTGATTTGATGTTAGGGTATTTAGGAGGTCTATGAAATGGCATTTGCAACCGGAGGGATGGAAAATGAATATTTTTGGCAATTTTGTATCCCTACGGCTATGACCTACGTACTTGGGTTGATTTGGAATGATAAAAAATAGTTAGAGGCCGTTGGTTGAGAAAATTCATGATTTTTATCAAGGTTTTCAAGAATGGGATCTTACCCAACATTATTTTCGTCTTTGTAAGATCGTGATCGTAAGATCTGATCGGGATCTTAAGATCCTACTATAATATCGTTTTCTTAATAGTTTTTGTAATATTATACAAATTTACAAATTATTATATATCATAAACACAAAATTATATGAATGTTTTATAGAAATGGTGTCCTAAATTATGATTATGAAATGTTTAAGAAGATTAACATGACATTTTTTAAATTCTACAAAAAATAATCCATAAATTTGCAGTTTATTTTGTTATCCAAGAAAAGTATCGGATCGGATTAAATCTTAAAATCCTATGATCAAGATCGGGATCCTATAAAATCTTAAGCTTTCAAAGATTTTATGTAGGATCCATATCGTTTTTGTTTTGCAATATTGTAAAACCGTAAGATCCTAATATTAGGATCGGGATTTTACCAACCATGGTTTTTACTTTTTAGAGGTATTTGTATTTAAAATATGATGAAATTATTTGTTTAGTTAAACATAAAAAGGTAGGACTACAGATTAAAATTTTCTTTTAGAGATCTTTAAATTTTGTAAAAGAAAAAATAACAAAAATAAATAAAAATAAAAAATTTTGGGTACACAATAAGTTTTAAATTCTAACTTTTATCTAGATAAATTATGTGAATTTAAATTTCTTTATAGATTTTTAGTGAACCAAACAAGTAAAAGGATTTTGAAGTATAAACTTTAATCCCCAAACATCTTAAATCATGGGAATTAATCCTTCTAACTTATTTCTATTATTCATATTTTCTTTTAGTATGTCTTAGAATAATTATTCTCTACTAAAAGTAGTAGTTGCAGTTGTTTAAGTTTACTAAGTTACTCTTAATCAAAATTGATATTTACAAAATTAAAATGAAACATTAATTAATTGTCAAAAGGTAAAAATGTCTTATTTTGGCTTTTCTACAAATTAACGTAGTAATTAATGTACTTTTTTAAACTTGTGTGTTTTTGTCAATTTTAAGACAGTAGAAGTATAAATAAATACCAAAGTAACCTTTTTTAGGTGTGTTCAAATGAGTTGCGATCCCCTAGAAAAGATCAAAAATTAAAAAGGATAAAAAGTGTTTCTAGACACTAAGATAGTGTCATGTGTCCCCCACCCACTCCCTCCCTTTTTTCTTTAATATTTTCGGTTAGAGGGCATTTTGGTCATTTGACCCATTTTTTTAATTCCACCTTAAATTTTAAATGCAAATAACTTTCAAACGACAAACTATTACAAAAAACCGATTTCACCATAATTTTTAAAATTTAATCCTCTTTAATTTGGTATAAATCTTTTTAATTTTTTTGAAACTTTTTTTTTTGATATATTCATTGGGTCATGATTTTCTTGAAAATTTTAGCATTTTCGGCTCTAATTTTGTCTAGTTTAAAATTTTGCAAAACTTAAAACACGAAAGTTGTAGCTTCTTGGCCATTCTTTACTCAGAAATTTGAATCACTCAAATCTAATATGATATGAGTGAGATATCGTATGTTAAAGATGACGTTTTACTCATATTTGTTGCACACAACGTGTTTGATGAAATGTTTAGCTTAGATTTTTAGTCTTAAAATCGAGTTAAATGCACTAATTTTTGTACAACAATGCACCTTTAGTCATTTTATTAATGTAAGATTCAAAAAGTTTTGTTTTTTGTTGTTTTTTTGTTGTTTTTTTTAAGTGATGAACCATATTAACTGATGAACCTTATTAACTGATTTTTAAAAAAGACATTTTGTTCATCAGTTACTTTGGTTGAACTATATTAACTGATGAACTTATTAACTGATGAACCTTATTAACTGATTTTTAAAAAAGACATATCGCGCGTTAAAGATGACGTCTTAGTCATATTTAGTGTACATAAAGTGTTTGATAAAATGACTAAAAGAGATTTTTCATATAAAAACACATTTAAATGCACTAATTGGTCAAGTTATTTTCAATTTAACAAAACTATCAGTTTGTTTTGTTAAATAGAATTGATGAACCCAAACATTTGATCCAATTGATGAACCTGAAAAATTGATGAACCTGAAATTTGATGAACCTGAAAAGAACTGTGATCAATTTGATGAACCCAAACATTTGATCAAATTTGATGAACCTGAAATTGATGAACCTGAAAAGAACTGTGATCAAACATTTGATCAAATTGATGAACTTGAAAAAATTGATGAACCTGAAATTTGATAAACCTGAAAAGAACTGTTATCAATTTCATGAACCCAAACATTTGATCAAATTTGATGAACCTGAAATTGATGAACCTGAAAAGAACTGTGATCAATTTGATAAACCCAAACATTTGATCAAATTGATGAACATGAAATTTGATGAACTGAAAAGAACTGTAATCAATTTGATGAACCCAAACACTACCACTAAAGCGATTGATACTAATTCTTGAGGAGCAATGGGGTTTGACGTTTTGTCTAGCAAATACTTGTTAGCAACATCTACACGAACTATAAGATACAACATTTATATAGCCCATATGTTCACGGTTTGCTTGATAAAGCTTATGCAGTTTCAAAAAGTTTTTTTTAAACACACTTCACATCACTCATTAAAGGCTTCTTTTTTTTTTCTTTTTTTCTTACCAGGGTTTCCGGCTTGACATTGCGAGCCGACTAATCCCAGGGCGACTACCCTTTTGGATAGCACAAAGTCGGTGCAGGTGAACCGCCGTGACCACAAGAGAATTAATTTTATCCCCATTGGATTCGAACATTTGACCTCCTCTAAATGGATTAAAAAGCTTGTAAGTGTTTATTATAAATCAAATCTAAATGGATTATAACCACCACCAAAATACTAGTGGTAAGGTCTTTAGTTTCCTTGCAAGAGGTCAAGGTTCAAACCTCGCTAGGTGTATACATTTTGTGGTAGCAGAGAAGGGTCAGAACAATCATGAGATTTACGCGGTGAGGCAGCCTAGTTTTGAGTCAAAAAGGCTCGCTCTCCCGGGGTAACATGAACAAGGAAAACCACATCCGTTTACCTGTTTACATGTAAATAGATTATATTGAAAAGAGAAAAAAACAAAAAGAAAATTGGGTATGAGGAGCAGATTATTTAGAGCTTATTTGTTCGGCTTCTAGGCTTACCGAACTTTTTCAAAGCTAATAAACTAATTTTGGGGCTTATGAGCGGGGTGTTGCTTAAGCTTAATTTTTTGCCTATGCGCTTATTTGACACAGCTTGTATATCACAAGCTCATTGTTATTTTATTTTTTTCCCTTAAATCTCAGCTTATAAGCTTAGTTTCCAACTTTAAGTCATAATAAGCTAATAAGCCCAACAATAAGCTTAGACAAACATCCCCTAATTAAGTTGAGCATAATAACTTAAATAAGACATAAGCAAAGTTGATAAGCCCAAAAAAGTGAGATTTTCAAAAGTTTAATAAACCGAACAATTAAGCTTAAAAAAACACCGCCTTATCGCACTTTATTTCTTTTACAAATTAAGCAAATCCAAACATTATTTCCTAAACCACGGCACACTTATAAGTGCTTGTTTTCAACAATAATCCCGCCCCAGGGCGGGGTATGGGGAAGGTAGGATGTAGACTATCATACCTTTTGAGAGATTGCATCCACGACGACATCCGACAATATAAATGCTTGTTTTTATATGTTATTATGTCACAATAAGCTTATATCAGCCAAAAAGTTGCAAAATAAGACAAAAAAATGAGCTTATGAAACATAAGCCAAAACCTGGATATATATGCCGAAATAAACACCTAGTAAGTGCTTGTTTTAATATTTTAAGTTAAAGCTAAGCAAATCTCTCAAACAACGGGTTATGGTACATAAAAGTCACTAAAGTTTCTCAAAATTTGTCCTAAGTTACTATAGTTTCATTTTGTTCAACCATGTTACTGAACTTTGAACTTTGTTCACTTAGGTAACTGAACTTATAAAAATGTATGTTCAGGTTACTGACCTTATCAAAAATAAAATAAACTAAAATAAAATAAAAAAAATGTTTAGGTTACTGGACTAACACTAAATTTTTGAAGTGTATGCTTCCCGAAAGTTCAGTACCCTAAGTGAAAAAAATGAAACTATAGTAACTTAGGACAAACTTTTAGGAAACTTTAGTAACTTTTCTGTACCATAACCCCTCAAACAACACCTAATAAGCTTCTACAAAATGGAACAAGCTAATAAGGCACTTATAATAATAAATTTAAGGTTACCCAAACACCCTTAATTAAAGTTAATGAGAAAACAAGTAAGAATGAGCAGAAAAGATACCATTTGATTGTGAGATGAAGGTGCAGTTTTTTTTTTTTTTTTTTTCAAGTTAGTTCTTAAAAAGCTTTATGCATATGGCAAAAAGTTTTTCTTTTCTTTCAAAGACTTAACGACCCATAAGTCTTTGAGGAATTGATACTTATTTTATAGAAGTTCATTTGTGAGTTATCGTTGTTTTTATATACGTTTAAGCACTAATTTGTATAAACTGCTAGTACTTAAAGCATGAATTATATTATTATCGGTCTCTTGGAAGCTTGAAGAATGAAAAATGAAGAAATGATGTTAACTAGAGCAAAAGAGTGCATAAGGATGAAGTGAAAAGAGGTCGAGCAAAGAAATCGATGTTAACATGAAGTATGCTGAAGCAACTGTATTTAATAGTGTCACACCCCCAAGATCGGGTCCAGCGGAAGCATACGTGTAGCTGGGGTGTAACTCAATTGGTATTACAACACAAGTTCAAAAATGGTTTTCACTTTAATTATTTAGAATAAAATCGTTTAATCAAAATGTTGAATTTACATCGTTAAAAGTAGTGCGGAAGTAGGCCCTTAAAAGTAGTTTAAAACGGTCCCCCTATAAATAATCAGAGTCTTCTATGACCATGCCATGCCCTGCCCTGCCAAAACCTCCTGTAGCGTGCCATAGGTTAAAACCTGAAAATACATGCTAAAGTGTCAACACGAGGTTGGTGAGTTCATAGAGTTTGTTTAACGAATAAAGTATATAGAAAAATTATCACACAGCAAAGGCATCGAAAATCCACTCAGTTGCAGGTCCCGCCATAAGAGACTTGCAACCTGTGTGTTTACAACCCACTGCTAAAATAGTTTATGTCTGGTAGTCAAGCACATGTGGTCAATATAGTTCACAAATATAAGTACCGCATATATAATAAATCAAGGCCGCTCCGAACAGGGGAGACTTGAAGTCACTCCGCCACCTAGGCAAAGAATTATTAGTCACTCCACCGACTTGGTGAAGAATTATTAGTCACTCCACCATGGCGAGAATTATTAAGGACGCTCTGAACAGGAAAGACTTTATAGTGTTGCTCCGAACAAAGGAGACTTAGCATGCTCCACCAATAAGGCGAGACTTTAGGTCATAGCACGTATAGTACATTAAGTTCAAAAGTTCAAGTTGAGTTCAAGAGTTCTAAACAAGTTATAAGGTCAAATGAGTTCAAAGAGTCAAGTAGTAATTTATGTAAAAACGAGCATGTATTCTCCCCCAAAAAGTTAACAAAACAATTTAAAAGAGTAGGGGCTATGACTCACCTGGTGCGATAGCTACGATGATAAAGTGGATACACAGAAATGAGGTTCGATCTCAAACCGCAACCTAATAGGAATGATAGTGATCTACTTAGATCATGAAATGATGAAGAGAGTATGCATGCACATGATACCTATACCACTCGTAACTTGGAAATAATTGTTATCGTCAAAGTAAAGTACTTTCCATACTTAGGAAAAATAAGTCCAACTAGAATAATAAAAACTTGTCGTAATATATCGTATATAAAAACATTAGTGTTATATTCCTCGTCTTGAAAACCTTATAATAGTGTCTAGTAGTCGCGTAAATAAACCTTGGGTCGTACGTATTTCGTTAGTTAAAAATAAACCCCTTGAATAAGAAATCTAGAAAATATGTCATTTAGTACGTAGTTATATTATTTTCTAGTAGTGACTATATATATATATATATAGTTTTGACGATTTTAAAACATGTATAACTTGGTCGTTTTAAGCTCATTTTCCTCGTTCTTTATATCCACGGATTCGTTTTAGTATATACTAATATATTTTCGATAGCTCGGCTCCTCTAGGTTACGTTTAACACCTCTATTTGCCCGTCGAAAACTGTCAAACAGCATGCAGTTTTTCAGAAAATAGTTTTCGTCGTTAAATTCGGAAAATCATATCTCCTTCGTTATTAACTCGTTTTAATCCGTTCTTTCGCCAAAAGTTTCGTTTTTGAAAGTATTTTCTAAATCTTTAATCAAAAATTACCCATCATCCACTGATTTTCCCACGTTTCAAAAATAGGGACAGTAGGTCAATATGTAGTTTCAAAAACCATTTCTAGTGTTCCAATCTAGTCCCAACTTCAACCAAACCACTTTCAATCACCACAAATCTAGTCTAATCTTACCATACACCTTCTTAGGATGTCATGGGTTCCTAAACATCATAAATCAAGTGGATCTAACAAGGATCTAACAATAATCTATTTTTAGGTATCAAAAGTTATATATATATATATATATATATATATATATATATATATATATATAAATGAGTGGTATAACTAACGTATGCATGTAGATCTTGAATGGAAATCATATGACCATAAAAATAACATGAAGAAATTATGAACAAGAGTTTGACAACTTACCTAGAAAGATTATAGAGCTTGGATGAGTAAAACCAAAGAAACCTTGAGTTTTTATTTCAAAACTCAAACAAGAACAACTAAAGGAACTAGATTAGAGCTTGATCTTTGAAAAATGATGGATTCTTGATGTTGTTGTGTTCTTGGCTGATCACCACCCCAAAGAGAGAAGAGAAAGAAAGTCTTGTTGAATTATTGGATGAAAATGAGATGAAAAGTAGCTAGTTACTTGTATAAATGAGAAAATATCTAAGTCTTGTATATATATATTTTATTTTTAGACAAAAAGGACTAGTATTAATGGTAGCAAGTGAAAATTTTCAATTGTGTAAGTGATTGGAATGGGGTGGATGAGTATGTAAGAAATTCTTGACTTTGGTGTAGAATTGGGTAGATATTATTAGTTTTAGGTGATACCGGGTACCGAGTTAACTAAAAATAAATTGTAACGAGATAAAATAAAATATAATGAAGTTGTAAAAATTATAAAATAATATTCCTGATGAGAATCGAAAGTTAAAATAATGATCGGGTTGAAATATCGCAAACCGACGGAGTTATAAGCTTCGACCGGAAAACGTAACAGTTGATTTGAAAACACCGGGCAATTTAATAATAAAATTTTTATATTATTATTATAAGTATAAAAATTTGTTAGGACCATAGTTGGGATTGTCGGATCAATTATTCAAAATAATAGCTCATAAGATAACGTTTATTAGGTAAATAACCGTACGTATACAGAAATGACGCAACTCACGCATAAACGACAAATTTTCTCCAGAGGTGAATAGTGTTTTATGAATAGTAAAATTTTTAAACGCTTCTCAGAATCACAAACTGACTCCGAAAAAGATGAATAGTAAAATGATGAATAGTGATCGATGAATAGTAACCGATGAATAGTAAATGTGAAAGTTCGGGAAAAGACCAGAATTTACGAGTTGTGACAGTCTCTACCCCTTAAGGGAACTTCGTCCTGAAGTTCAGTTAACGTTGGTCTCCGAAGTGTTATAAAGGTGAAGATTCATGAGATGAAATGACAAGTTGACGTGCTTCCAGGCGGCGGTTCACGAGGTGAGGAAAAGTATAAGCGTTCTGACAACGAGGGTATACACACACATAGATGAAACATTTGGAAATTGAGTTGAGGATTCAATCCAGACAGAATTTTATTATAACCATTCTCAGTGTTGCAAAATTCATTTCTGAGTCGGATATAGGTAGTCAGCCTATGTCCCACTATCCCGGGTTGAATATAGGTGACTAGTCTATATTTCACCGAGGTTCCATGAATTTTGAAATACTCAGCTCAGTTATACTAATACTATGTCCTTCACAAATACCAAGACGTTCAGAAAGACTAAGGCAGGTGACCAAACTCGAGGTCAAATGATGAAACTATGCAAGGAAAAACATAACGTGGTGACATATATGATACGTGAACATGCTTATATGAAAGACAATGGTAGTAATCAACTAAAATAAATGGATATAATAAACCAGATAATGAGACACAATTCTCATCACCTAAGTCAGCAACAAACCACAAGTGAGGCTTCAGCTTGGCAGGCAGGCACGTGACGGTCATAGGGTTAAGTTTTTCATAAAAGTAGCTATAGTCTAGGTTTTAAAAACACTTAGTTCGCTATAGCCAAAGCTCTGATACCAATCTGTCACACCCCCAAGATCGGGTCCAGCGGAAGCATACGTGTAGCTGGGGTGTAACTCAATTGGTATTACAACACAAGTTCAAAAATGGTTTTCACTTTAATTATTTAGAATAAAATCGTTTAATCAAAATGTTGAATTTATATCGTTAAAAGTAGTGCGGAAGTAGGCCCTTAAAAGTAGTTTAAAACGGTCCCCCTATAAATAATCAGAGTCTTCTATGACCATGCCATGCCCTGCCAAAACCTCCTGTAGCGTGCCATAGGTTAAAACCTGAAAATACATGCTAAAGTGTCAACACGAGGTTGGTGAGTTCATAGAGTTTGTTTAACGAATAAAGTATATAGAAAAATGATCACACAGCAAAGGCATCGAAAATCCACTCAGTTGCAGGTCCCGCCATAAGAGACTTGCAACCTGTGTGTTTACAACCCACTGCTAAAATAGTTTATGTCTGGTAGTCAAGCACATGTGGTCAATATAGTTCACAAATATAAGTACCGCATATATAATAAATCAAGGCCGCTCCGAACAGGGGAGACTTGAAGTCACTCCGCCACCTAGGCAAAGAATTATTAGTCACTCCACCGACTTGGTGAAGAATTATTAGTCACTCCACCATGGCGAGAATTATTAAGGACGCTCTGAACAGGAAAGACTTTATAGTGTTGCTCCGAACAAAGGAGACTTAGCACGCTCCACCAATAAGGCGAGACTTTAGGTCATAGCACGTATAGTACATTAAGTTCAAAAGTTCAAGTTGAGTTCAAGAGCTCTAAACAAGTTATAAGGTCAAATGAGTTCAAAGAGTCAAGTAGTAATTTATGTAAAAACGAGCATGTATTCTCCCCCAAAAAGTTAACAAAACAATTTAAAAGAGTATGAGCTATGACTCACCTAGTGCGATAGCTACGATGATAAAGTGGATACACAGAAATGAGGTTCGATCTCAAACCGCAACCTAATAGGAATGATAGTGATCTACTTAGATCATGAAATGATGAAGAGAGTATGCATGCACATGATACCTATACCACTCGTAACTTGGAAATAATTGTTATTGTCAAAGTAAAGTACTTTCCATACTTAGGAAAAATAAGTCCAACTAGAATAATAAAAACTTGTCGTAATATATCGTATATAAAAATGTTAGTGTTATATTCCTCGTCTTGAAAACCTTATAATAGTGTCTAGTAGTCGCGTAAATAAACCTTGGGTCGTACGTATTTCGTTAGTTAAAAATAAACCCCTTGAATAAGAAATCTAGAAAATATGTCATTTAGTACGTAGTTATATTATTTTCTAGTAGTGACTATATATATATATATATATATATATATATATATATATATATATATATATATATATATATATATATATATATATATATATATATATATATATATATATAGTTTTGACGATTTTAAAACATGTATAACTTGGTCGTTTTAAGCTCATTTTCCTCGTTCTTTATATCCACGGATTCGTTTTAGTATATACTAATATATTTTCGATAGCTCGGCTCCTCTAGGTTACGTTTAACACCTCTATTTGCCCGTCGAAAACTGTCAAACAGCATGCAGTTTTTCAGAAAATAGTTTTCGTCGTTAAATTCGGAAAATCATATCTCCTTCGTTATTAACTCGTTTTAATCCGTTCTTTCGCCAAAAGTTTCGTTTTTGAAAGTATTTTCTAAATCTTTGATCAAAAATTACCCATCATCCACTGATTTTCCCACGTTTCAAAAATAGGGACAGTAGGTCAATATGTAGTTTCAAAAACCATTTCTAGTGTTCCAATCTAGTTCCAACTTCAACCAAACCACTTTCAATCACCACAAATCTAGTCTAATCTTACCATACACCTTCTTAGGGTGTCATAGGTTCCTAAACATCATAAATCAAGTGGATCTAACAAGGATCTAACAATAATCTATTTCTAGGGATCAAAAGTTATATATATATATATATATATATATATATATATATATATATATATATATATATATATATATATGAGTGGTATAACTAACATATGCATGTAGATCTTGAATGGAAATCATATGACCATAAAAATAACATGAAGAAATTATGAACAAGAGTTTGACAACTTACCTAGAAAGATTATAGAGCTTGGATGAGTAAAACCAAAGAAACCTTGAGTTTTTATTTCAAAACTCAAACAAGAACAACTAAAGGAACTAGATTAGAGCTTGATCTTTGAAAAATGATGGATTCTTGATGTTGTTGTGTTCTTGGCTGATCACCACCCCAAAGAGAGAAGAGAAAGAAAGTCTTGTTGAATTATTGGATGAAAATGAGATGAAAAGTAGCTAGTTACTTGTATAAATGAGAAAATATCTAAGTCTTGTATATATATATATTTTATTTTTAGACAAAAATGACTAGTATTAATGGTAGCAAGTGAAAATTTTCAATTGTGTAAGTGATTGGAATGGGGTGGATGAGTATGTAAGAAATTCTTGACTTTGGTGTAGAATTGGGTAGATATTATTAGTTTTAGGTGATACCGGGTACCGAGTTAACTAAAAATAAATTGTAACGAGATAAAATAAAATATAATGAAGTTGTAAAAATTATAAAATAATATTCCTGATGAGAATCGAAAGTTAAAATAATGATCGGGTTGAAATATCGCAAACCGACGGAGTTATAAGCTTCGACCGGAAAACGTAACAGTTGATTTGAAAACACCGGGCAATTTAATAATAAAATTTTTATATTATTATTATAAGTATAAAAATGTGTTAGGACCATAGTTGGGATTGTCGGATCAATTATTCAAAATAATAGCTCATAAGATAACGTTTATTAGGTAAATAACCGTACGTATACAGAAATGACGCAACTCACGCATAATCGACAAATTTTCTCCGGAGGTGAATAGTGTTTTATGAATAGTAAAATTTTTAAACGCTTCTCAGAATCACAAACTGACTCCGAAAAAGATGAATAGTAAAATGATGAATAGTGATCGATGAATAGTAACCGATGAATAGTAAATGTGAAAGTTCGGGAAAAGACCAGAATTTACGAGTTGTGACAGTCTCTACCCCTTAAGGGAACTTCGTCCAGAAGTTCAGTTAACGTTGGTCTCCGAAGTGTTATAAAGGTGAAGATTCATGAGATGAAATGACAAGTTGACGTGCTTCCAGGCGGCGGTTCACGAGGTGAGGAAAAGTATAAGCGTTCTGACAACGAGGGTATACACACACATAGATGAAACATTTGGAAATTGAGTTGAGGATTCAATCCAGACAGAATTTTATTATAACCATTCTCAGTGTTGCAAAATTCATTTCTGAGTCGGATATAGGTAGTCAGCCTATGTCCCACTATCCCGGGTTGAATATAGGTGACTAGTCTATATTCCACCAAGGTTCCATGAATTTTGAAATACTCAGCTCAGTTATACTAATACTATGTCCTTCACAAATACCAAGACGTTCAGAAAGACTAAGGCAGGTGACCAAACTCGAGGTCAAATGATGAAACTATGCAAGGAAAAACATAACGTGGTGACATATATGATACGTGAACATGCTTATATGAAAGACAATGGTAGTAATCAACTAAAATAAATGGATATAATAAACCAGATAATGAGACACAATTCTCATCACCTAAGTCAGCAACAAACCACAAGTGAGGCTTCAGCTTGGCAGGCAGGCACGTGACGGTCATAGGGTTAAGTTTTTCATAAAAGTAGCTATAGTCTAGGTTTTAAAAACACTTAGTTCGCTATAGCCAAAGCTCTGATACCAATCTGTCACACCCCCAAGATCGGGTCCAGCGGAAGCATACGTGTAGCTGGGGTGTAACTCAATTGGTATTACAACACAAGTTCAAAAATGGTTTTCACTTTAATTATTTAGAATAAAATCGTTTAATCAAAATGTTGAATTTACATCATTAAAAGTAGTGCGGAAGTAGGCCCTTAAAAGTAGTTTAAAACGGTCCCCCTATAAATAATCAGAGTCTTCTATGACCATGCCATGCCCTGCCAAAACCTCCTGTAGCGTGCCATAGGTTAAAACCTGAAAATACATGCTAAAGTGTCAACACGAGGTTGGTGAGTTCATAGAGTTTGTTTAACGAATAAAGTATATAGAAAAATTATCACACAGCAAAGGCATCGAAAATCCACTCAGTTGCAGGTCCCGCCATAAGAGACTTGCAACCTGTGTGTTTACAACCCACTGCTAAAATAGTTTATGTCTGGTAGTCAAGCACATGTGGTCAATATAGTTCACAAATATAAGTACCGCATATATAATAAATCAAGGCCGCTCCGAACAGGGGAGACTTGAAGTCACTCCGCCACCTAGGCAAAGAATTATTAGTCACTCCACCGACTTGGTGAAGAATTATTAGTCACTCCACCATGGCGAGAATTATTAAGGACGCTCTGAACAGGAAAGACTTTATAGTGTTGCTCCGAACAAAGGAGACTTAGCACGCTCCACCAATAAGGCGAGACTTTAGGTCATAGCACGTATAGTACATTAAGTTCAAAAGTTCAAGTTGAGTTCAAGAGCTCTAAACAAGTTATAAGGTCAAATGAGTTCAAAGAGTCAAGTAGTAATTTATGTAAAAACGAGCATGTATTCTCCCCCAAAAAGTTAACAAAACAATTTAAAAGAGTATGAGCTATGACTCACCTAGTGCGATAGCTACGATGATAAAGTGGATACACAGAAATGAGGTTCGATCTCAAACCGCAACCTAATAGGAATGATAGTGATCTACTTAGATCATGAAATGATGAAGAGAGTATGCATGCACATGATACCTATACCACTCGTAACTTGGAAATAATTGTTATTGTCAAAGTAAAGTACTTTCCATACTTAGGAAAAATAAGTCCAACTAGAATAATAAAAACTTGTCGTAATATATCGTATATAAAAATGTTAGTGTTATATTCCTCGTCTTGAAAACCATATAATAGTGTCTAGTAGTCGCGTAAATAAACCTTGGGTCGTACGTATTTCGTTAGTTAAAAATAAACCCCTTGAATAAGAAATCTAGAAAATATGTCATTTAGTACGTAGTTATATTATTTTCTAGTAGTGACTATATATATATATATATATATATATATATATATATATATATATATATATATATATATATATATATATAGTTTTGACGATTTTAAAACATGTATAACTTGGTCGTTTTAAGCTCATTTTCCTCGTTCTTTATATCCACGGATTCGTTTTAGTATATACTAATATATTTTCGATAGCTCGGCTCTTCTAGGTTACGTTTAACACCTCTATTTGCCCGTCGAAAACTGTCAAACAGCATGCAGTTTTTCAGAAAATAGTTTTCGTCGTTAAATTCGGAAAATCATATCTCCTTCGTTATTAACTCGTTTTAATCCGTTCTTTCGCCAAAAGTTTCGTTTTTGAAAGTATTTTCTAAATCTTTGATCAAAAATTACCCATCATCCACTGATTTTCCCACGTTTCAAAAATAGGGACAGTAGGTCAATATGTAGTTTCAAAAACCATTTCTAGTGTTCCAATCTAGTTCCAACTTCAACCAAACCACTTTCAATCACCACAAATCTAGTCTAATCTTACCATACACCTTCTTAGGGTGTCATGGGTTCCTAAACATCATAAATCAAGTGGATCTAACAAGGATCTAACAATAATCTATTTCTAGGGATCAAAAGTTATATATATATATATATATATATATATATATATATATATATATATATATATATATATATATATATATATATATATATATATATATATATATAAATGAGTGGTATAACTAACATATGCATGTAGATCTTGAATGGAAATCATATGACCATAAAAATAACATGAAGAAATTATGAACAAGAGTTTGACAACTTACCTAGAAAGATTATAGAGCTTGGATGAGTAAAACCAAAGAAACCTTGAGTTTTTATTTCAAAACTCAAACAAGAACAACTAAAGGAACTAGAATAGAGCTTGATCTTTGAAAAATGATGGATTCTTGATGTTGTTGTGTTCTTGGCTGATCACCACCCCAAAGAGAGAAGAGAAAGAAAGTCTTGTTGAATTATTGGATGAAAATGAGATGAAAAGTAGCTAGTTACTTGTATAAATGAGAAAATATCTAAGTCTTGTATATATATATTTTATTTTTAGACAAAAAGGACTAGTATTAATGGTAGCAAGTGAAAATTTTCAATTGTGTAAGTGATTGGAATGGGGTGGATGAGTATGTAAGAAATTCTTGACTTTGGTGTAGAATTGGGTAGATATTATTAGTTTTAGGTGATACCGGGTACCGAGTTAACTAAAAATAAATTGTAACGAGATAAAATAAAATATAATGAAGTTGTAAAAATTATAAAATAATATTCCTGATGAGAATCGAAAGTTAAAATAATGATCGGGTTGAAATATCGCAAACCGACGGAGTTATAAGCTTCGACCGGAAAACGTAATAGTTGATTTGAAAACACCGGGCAATTTAATAATAAAATTTTTATATTATTATTATGAGTATAAAAATGTGTTAGGACCATAGTTGGGATTGTCGGATCAATTATTCAAAATAATAGCTCATAAGATAACGTTTATTAGGTAAATAACCGTACGTATACAGAAATGACGCAACTCACGCATAAACGACAAATTTTCTCCGGAGGTGAATAGTGTTTTATGAATAGTAAAATTTTTAAACGCTTCTCAGAATCACAAACTGACTCCGAAAAAGATGAATAGTAAAATGATGAATAGTGATCGATGAATAGTAACCGATGAATAGTAAATGTGAAAGTTCGGGAAAAGACCAGAATTTACGAGTTGTGACAAATAGCTTTTGGGAGTTAGATGTTAAATATAGTTTTTACCCTTGATGAGAAACTTGCTAGTATTATTTTTCTTATCGATTGCAATCAAGACGAAATAGGTTAATAGCTATGATGGTTGATAATTAACTATTTTATAGGATATAGGTAAATCCAAGGTAAGCAAATGAACCCAAAAAATAAATTAAAACCGAACTAATACAATGAAGAAAACTCAGAAAAACGAATCAGATGGTTTTAATGTATGTCATTTAAAATACTAAATTATAATTGGCCCATTTTTAATCTGCATACAATATATATAATGCTGCGATTTCACTTATTTGACATCTAAGTGGCCCCTTTTTAATAATGTAAGTCACATATTTTTTCCTTTTTGTCATTTAAAATACTAAATTATAATTTTAAACAATTTCTTAGATTATAAAATTTTATTTATCAATTTAAAATCTAAATCCTAATCCAAATATTAATCCAAATCCAAATCCAAACCCTAAACCCACCTACAAACCAAACTGGCCCTATATATACATATGACATTAGGATTACAATTCTCCAGTCTTTTCCTCATTAATCTCTGGCATTCTTGCTTTTTATTGAAATCAAACTTTTCTGGTTCGAAGATGGATCTTCTAGCTGAGGATTCAACATTTTTGTGGTCAACTGCTATTGAGAAGATTGAGTACTTACAGCGCCTTATCATGCACATACCTGATCTGGATTACTTAGCCGAGGACCTCTCCGAATTACATCGTTCGCGTATGCTTGAGAACAATGATGAATTTTCAGAACTTGAACAAGAGACGGTCATGTATATAGTCATGAATGTTCAACAAGAATTAGATGAGCTAGAAGAAGAAGAAGTCAAGAGGATAATCAGGGATGTAGAAGGAGAAGAAGAAGAAGGCAACAAGAACTAGAAGAGCTAGAAGAAGAAGAAGAAGAAGAAGTATAAGAATGAGTGTCCATTATGTAGGGCTACTGGATTATTAAAGATCTAGATCACACTGATATACAGGCCGTCCCAAGTATTTATTTTATATGTTTTATAGTAATTAAGATTAATCGAATTATTAAGATTTATATATTTTATAGTAATTATTTTTTGCTTTTTTGGGTGTTTTCTTGATTTTGGTAAATTATCTTCCTATTATGTTGACTGAAGACATACTCTAATCTAACTGCTGAAAACAAATGAGTATCAAACAGGGATGCTAAAGTATCTACTAACACAGACATTGAAGAACAAATCATGCAAAACTGAAAAGCTGTAGCAGTTAATTGATATGAAACCAAAAGGCTTATAACCAAAAGGCTTCCCAACCAAATGGTTGTGGGTTGATAAGTCAATCTATCTATTTATATTTATATATATTATAAAGTAGAGTTCCCAAATAACACGTAAGAAAAAAACGGCCCTTTTAGTATACGTGGAACCCTAAATATAATGTCTTGTCAGTAAAATCAACTTTGGATTGCCTACGTCGAAACCTAAATCCCTTAACTGATCCAATTTGTATGGCCTACGTGGAAACCTTAATCTCATCGATAAGTTTAAAAAGAAATATATTTACTTCTAAATTTCAATAACACGTATCTATTTGTTGATTGTGGTGCGACAATCCTATGTGGATCCCTAATTCCGGAACTTAATATAGTTCGACTATAGTACGATTTAACCTAATCTCAAGCCTTTAGAAGCTGGTATAAAACGCTCTACATTATCAAACGCACAAACAAATTAGCAGCTTTCCAAAAGGTACAAATTAAATCTGTATTATTTATGTTTGCATGTGTTTTTATCTTTGCATGCACCTTAATTTTATACCAGTTGTTAATGTTTGCGTGTAATGTATTTACAGTTGTTACTAGTTATAATACCCGCGCACGCGCGGGTTTTTTTAAAATTTTTTTGAATCATATATTTTTATTTATTAAAAAACTAATAATTAAATATTTGTTTTGTTTGATTTATGATTTTTAATTATAGTTTTTTATTATTAAAGATAATTATTTAAAAATTTTAATTCTATTATTAATTAAATCTTATCTATATTTTTTGTATTTATCTTCTACTTGTGTTATGGATAAATATAAAATGTTACATAATAAGAAAATAATCTTTTTTTTAAATAATGTTATTACTAAATAAGGTATGGTTTAGTTTTTTTGAAATGAAAAAGTCCCCACTTGGGGTTTTGTTTTATTATATAAAAGATTATGACATTAATTAAACAAAAGTTATGATTATCTTTACGCTTTATTTGAGGTTTTAGTTGTTGGATCAAATTATGATTAGATGTATTATATGGAGATATAGGTTTTTTTATTTGAGGTAATATTATAGGTTAAAGAATTATGATAAAATTATGATTAGCTTTAGGTTTTATTTGAAGTTTTGGTTTGTGTTATATGCCTACTAGTTATAATTCCCCCGCGCGAGTTTTTTTTAAAATTTTTGAAATAATTATTTAAAAATTTTAATCATATTGTTAATTGCATCCTATTTATATTTTTTGTATTTTACTTGTGTTGTGGATAAATATAAAATAAATAATCTTTTTTTTAAATATCTTATCTATATTTTTTGTATTTATTTTCTACTTGTGTTATGGATAAATATAAAATATTACCTAATAAGAAAATAATATTTTTTTAATGAAACTATTACTAAATCAGGTATGAATTGATTTTTTCGAAATACAAAATTCTCAATAGGAGTTTTATTTTATTATATAAAAGATGGGTACTATATTGGATTTGAATCACGTTTGGATCAATCTATACTACCTAACAATTTAACTAGGTTGTAACCGAAGCTTTATAAACGCAATCATTAGTTATTAAAGGAAAACTGTGAAGACAATATTACCAGGAGATTTTAATGTTGATTGAATTTGCAAACAAAATTTGGCTGCAAAATTATTTTTAATTAAACAAAATAACATTGGAATTATGGGTTTTGCTAATATATGATCATTGAGCGCACCGTAAAGTGCAATTAATAAACATAAAGTTGATTAAGGGTCCGTTTGGTTTGTAGATGGGTTTATGATTAGAATTTAGGTTTGGATTTTAAATTAGTTTAGGATTTTGATTTGAATTTAATATAGGTTTAAATTAAATGAGAAGAGAGAAAATAATATATTATTTATGTTATAAATTAATATAATTTATAAATTTAAAAATTTTATTATTGTAAAAATAAAAATAAAATCAAATGTAATTGGTTGATGTATAAAATGGCCCACCATAAATTATATCTTAAGTAAAAGTAGGCATGGTGGTTAGGTTTTGCACAAGGACAATTATTTGGGACTCATCCCCACTTGTGAGACCCACAAAAGCAAACCAAACAACATTTTTCGGCATCAATCTCAAATCCTAATCCTACCCCCACCAACCAAACGGGCCCTAAATAGAATTTTGATATTAATTTAAACCTTCCATACATAAATAATTAAACATGTACGAGTGGGGACATGTATACTATTGTCACGCTCATCTGTATATTTAATAGGCATTAATCATTCACTAAAGATGATCTTCTTTCAAAGTGAACATGAGTCTTGTGACGCTTAATGTTAGGCATTGTGTCGTTGTTAGTTTGACGATCCGCATTATACTTTTTAGCATCCACCTTAATCCTTGTATTATATACTCCTTCCACATAGATAGGTTCAAAGTTCAAATTAGTCAGCAAAAAGTTATAGTATGACAATATATCTGCATACTGGAATCACCTAACCTAAAAGTTCAACGTAAATTATCGTTTTCATATAGGTTTGAGAATTTTTTTTCTTAGAAGAACAAATGTGGGTAATTCATAAATAGATTATGTTTTCTGTTGAGTCATTGCATCTCAAATCTCACCAAGACTAACAAGTCTTCCTTCAAACGAGAACTCACATGGGGTTTCTCTTTTAACAACAGTCAACACGATTCAAGTATTTTGAGCACAACCGTTTCAGTTATTGAAAGATGCTACCTGACTGGAGCACGCCATAAATACTTTCAATACAAGGTGTCAAGGTCCGGATCTCATCAACCCAACATACAAGCCCGAATGAGTACACCTCATCTTACATACTTAACTAAATTTATTTTGTAAGATCATCAAGATGAGGATCAAACCAAACAATATCTGTAAGCAACAAGTTCATTTGTAGTATTCATTTCGACCACACGTCAGTACATGCCAGTTTTTCCTACCACAAGCTGGTAATCCACTGACAACAACAGTAACCATGATTTACCAACCAGGTCTCGCATCTAACAGTATTTCACCAATAATGAAATCACATACTACAAATTTAACTTCGCAACAGCAATATAATTCTTGAATAAACAGGATGAGACAACCAGTTAATTCAAAATAATAAATACCGCAGGTCAAGTGTATACCATACAAAACCGGTATAAACCATAAAAATACAATAACCGAACAATAAGACCAAAGTAACATGATCAAGTCCAATAACTAAACAAAACAGGAAAAAATTGCGGAATCTTGAACTGAGAAGTTAATCAGACTCCACTAGTCCGTTAACATCTACAAAAAAGAAAGACGATTATGATCAATATATCTCTATACATGATATTGAGTATATAAACAACATAGAAAATACTACTTAATGAAATTCATGGTGACTTAAGTTAAATTACCTTTTGTAGAGTTGTCAAGATGAGGCTAATAATCATCCACTTTGATTTTCCTTGGTTGATTCGCGTAACCAATCTTGGGTACAAACTAAAGCTTCAACCATCGAATGTGACAAAGAACTTCAGAAATCATTCAACACATTACCATATGTGCTAAAACCAGACTTCAGTCCTACAGCCGCAATTGGTAGGGCCAAAACATCCTTAGCAATTTTAGATAAAATTGGAAATCGTATACTATTATTCTTCCACCAGATTAGCAAATCCGTATCATCATTTTCATCTAAACTTTCTTCATTAAGGTATTTATCTAGTTCTGTCAGTCCTTTTACATTTCTTCCAAGAAGCGACTTACCCTTCATTAACCTTGATGTACAATCACCCTGTTCTTCTGCCAAATACTTTTCCATAAAAATACGACTTTGAGCATTTACACTTTCTTGTGGGCCCCCAATCTTACATTTGTAATACCTTATCACCAAGACACCAAACCTTGTCCACTTATGAAAGAGAGTTACTGGCAGTTATTCAAGCTTTGGATAAGTGGAGAGGGAATCTTATGGGGAACCATTTTAATATCAAAACTGATCACTTCAGTTTGAAGTATTTGCTTGATCAAAGAATAACAACACCTGCACAAATGAAGTAGTTACCTAAACTCATGGATTTGATTATGAGATCATCTATAAGAAGGGTAGTGAAAATTGTGCAGCAGATGCTTTGTCTAGAATCTCAACTGGTAGTCAATTGTTACATATAGTTCTTACAACATTCACCACTGATATGTTGGCCAAAATTGAGAATACTTGGACTAAGGATGCTACTTTGCAGGCTTTGATTCAAAGGTTGCAACAAGGAGAAGTTATGAAGCATTATACTTGGTCTAATGGTCAACTAAGAAGGAAAGGTATGCTGCTAGTAGGAGTTGATAAGGAGTTGAAACAAGCTCTCTTAGTGCATTTCCACGGTGATTTGATAGGAGGCCATTCTGGATGTACTACAACCACCAATAGGCTTGATTGGGTCTAAACCGTCAGATATTATTGACCAAGGTCAACAAGTCAATGACAGCTTATCCCAATACTCCGTGGATAGTATAGTGTTTCCCAGGGTCGTTAAAGTCCCAGCGAGATTGAAATGGTGTCGTTTGAAATCGTTTATGAGTGAGTGGCACTGAGGAAAGTAGCCAGATGATGTGGAATTGAAATTGCTACTGTTATTTTGGTATTGGTACACAGATATAATATTCACAAAAATCAGATACCAGATATATGCACGTATTCACAATTCAGATTTACGCAATTGGACTGAAAAAGTGGGATTTTGGTTTTTAACAAACTACAAGGGGTGCTTTTGACACTTTTTGAAACTTAAATTAAAAATGAAAATGAAATTATGAAAATGGTTAAAATATTATTTAATTAATAAAACTATTTAAAATCTAAATTAAAATATAATTTAAATTAACTAAAAATGACAAATAATATAAATTAAACTAAAAATTAGCAAAAATATTTTCTAAACTTAAATTAGAACTTGAAGAAAGTATAAAAAATAAAAATAAATATTTTTGTCTTTTTATGGATTTTTTATAAATTTAAAACTATTTAACTAAATTAAACTAATTAAACTACTTTTAATTAATATTAATACTAAATTAACTTGGAAAATTATAAGAAAATTTATAAAATTACTTAACCATCACAGGAATCCTACAAAATTATCACTTAGAAAATTATAAGAAAATTATGTTTTATAAATTAATCCACTAATTATTTACCTTTTAATTAACTTAAGTCTAATTTAAACAATTAAAATAAGAAAAATATGTTTTAAGATTAATCCACTAATTATTTACAAAATTATAAAAACTCTAAAAATTATGTTTTAAGATTAATCCACTAATTATTTACCTTTTAATTAACTTAAGTCTAATTTAAACAATTAAAATAAGAAAAATAGAAAATGAACAGTAGAAACTAAAAATTTATTTTTTAAAAGTCTATTATACTATATTAGAGCTAGGAAAAATATAAAAACTAGGTTTTGATTATTAAAAACTAAATATGCTATTTAAATCTTAATATTAATTAATAATTAAGAAAACTAGAATTAAATCTAATAAATACTAAATGACAAAATAAAAATCTGAAAAATTTAATAAAAATACTTTACTATATAAGGTAATTAATAAAAATATAAAAATACTAAATACTTAATTAAAATCTAAAAATGAAAATTAAAATTAAATTGAATTAAATAGAAACTATCACTTATTTTAAACTTGTTTTTTTTTTTTTGGATTTTTCTTTTACAAACTTGACTTATACATAAAAACAAAGACTTTTTGTGAAAACAAACTTTTTACAACTTAAAAATAAGCTGAGAACACCCCCTTTGCCTTAACAGTTTGACTTTGGTTGACTGAGCAAGCAATTGAGCTTAAATGAGTGATGGTGGGGTCCACTGAGGTTAAAACTGATTCACATAAGTTATTGTAACATGTTTAAGCAAGAAAAGCACATGGGAATCACAGAATAAGCTGATAAGCACTTAATCAGCAATTGGATTTCTAAATCTTAACTGAAAAATGGGACAGAAATTAAGGGCTAAATAAGGTGGGTCCCAGGGGTCCTAAAGTCAAACAAATGGTCAAAATATAGACCCTGATAGGAGGGGGTTGGGAAAACTTAAATATAGGGTGTGGGGACCACTGAGGTGACCACAAACCACCACCAAAGGTGGTGGTGTGGCTGGGTGTCTGCTGATACAAAGCAGGTTGCAGCCCTGCACCCCTCTTTGGAGGGTTGTGGGGCCCACAAAGAAAATCACAAAAATTAAGAAGCTATGGAAACTAGTAGCTGAGCTGAGGGACTACATACCCTAACAAGCTCAAATCCTAAAACCTAACACAAAATTCAAATTAAATCTCCTAAGATTTGTAAAAAAGTGAGTAACATGCCAATTTTGACTTTTATGATTAAACTTAAAGGTTGACTTATCTGAACTTAAGACCTAATTTAATGACTAAACTTAATGTAATAAACTAATATAAGGCTATATTAAGCTAATGTAACAGCTTAGGTACTGATTTGGGTAGATTTGAATTCACCAAGACCCAACAGTGGACTGTCAAGGGATCTTGGGTGGTATTTTGACTTTTCTGCTTTTGAGGACTTGGTCTAATGACCAAGAGGTGGTACTTGAGCCTAGTGTGCCAAGAATAGCCTATAGGTAACCTCTGAAACAAAGTGAAACTCAGGATAATCCCAAGTGCCAAACACCCCTTAAATCTAAATTTATACTACAACTATGCTATTAAGCTTTTATCCTACAAATTTTTTACTTGAAACAGAATATAGTAACAATTTAAAAGCTAAATGAGCAATAATACCATAGAAATAACAACAAATACTACATGTGGTAGATTACACTAACTTACAGCAGTTAAGTGAGAAATATGAGCATAAGTAAATCTAATGAACAACTAAGCTAAATTAAGTTTTAATACCACTAAACTAAGCAAATGTAACACAAGAACACAGATTAACACATGTGAGAATAGATTGAACAGTAAATGACTAAAATGAAGATTAAGACTTACAATTTGGATTCAGCCAACAACTCAGAACCATGAACCAAGAACTTAATTCCTAAACCTCCCATGAGGTACTACAACCCAGAAAATCTCCATTTCAACCTTGCTTCAAGCTTTGATCCTCCATGAACATTGATTTTTATTTTTAATCTATTTTATTTTTTTATTTTTGAGAATTTATGGATACTGAGTAAGACTTACTCAATGAGCTTTGAGAACTTTTAAAAACTTAAAGTAGAGCTTAATGGAACTGAAAATAACAAGAACAACAACCTATAACATTAATTAAGTAATTTTGTCAATTTTACTTTAAAAATGCCAAAATGAGATTCACCAAAGTAAACTTGAAATTGATACTGCTGAAAGTTGAACTACATTGGAAAATGTGAAATACAAGCTTTGAATACTGGGAATTACAACTGAATGCTAAATTACATTACCTACGATTACCTAAAACTATAACTACTCTAATATCTCTTCATTCCTGCTTCTTTCTCCTTTTATAGCATCCAGGGTGTTGTGTGGGTCCCACTAGCCAAATCCCAGCAATAAAATAGCCACTTGGATCACTTTTGCTCTCTTTGCAATTTTTGGCGGGAAAAGGCATTTGACTAGTTTGGCTCTTGTAACAGACCCTAGGGGGGGTGGGATGTGATGGGTTATTGGGGAGTGCAGTTTGGCAGGGATAAGGGTGTGGGTGGATGGTCAAGTGGTGCAAGAGGGGGAGTGATACCAGGTGGTATCCTGGTTTTGGAGGTAAAAGGGAAGAGGATGGTGGGTTTGACCGAAGTCAAACCTGAGGGTGGACTGGGCTATGAGTTGGGTTGGGAAAAATAAAAGGGTAGGGTGGGCTTAGGTATGTGTTGGGTTTGGATTTTTGGTATTAAATAAGGATCCGTTTGGTTTATTTATGCACAAGGACCATTCTTGTAATTTTCAAAAGATGAAGGGCTGGGTTTGGGATTTATCCAAAGTTTAAATAAGGACTATAATTGCCAATATTGAATAACCCAAGGACCTTGATTTCATAATTTTCCATTTTAATACCCCGAGGACCTTTTCTGTCAATTCACCAAACTTCAGGGACTAATTATGTAATTTCAACAACCTTCACACCAAGGACCATTCCTGTCATAAAAGGTTAGTGCAAGGACAAAATTTGTTTTTCTCAAAGTTTTTCATATCCCAGGGACTATTTTTGACAATTTTCAAAGTTCAGAGACTAAACTTGACATTTTGTGAAAGTTTGCACTAAAGGACTATTTGTGTAACTTTTTGATTTATAAAGACCTTTGGTGACTTTTTCAAGTTTTTAGAATGACCAGGGACTAGATTTGACAACTTTTGAAAGTTGGGGGACTGAAACTGCCAATTATGCAAACTTTTTGCGTTTTTCATCCGTTTTTGCTATTTTTGCATTTGAAACATGTAAAACACTTTCCTGGGATATTTTCACTATTTTGATTTATTATTGAGTGTTTTTAGATGTTTTGGCAGCTCAGAAATGATAAAAATGACATACTCATCAAGGCTCAATGGCATGTGTTATTGGAAAGGAATGAGACAAGATGTGAAGACTTTTGTGGCACTTTGTGATGTATGCCATAGGAGTAAACCTGATTTGCTGGTTATCCAGGTTTGCTTCAGCCATTGCCAATTCCTAATTTGATTTGAACTGAGATTTCAATGGATTTTATAGAAGGTTTGTCTATGTCTTTTGGAAAGTCTGTGATACTAGTTGTGGTTGACAGACTTAGCAAGCACAGTCACTTCATTGCTCTCAATCACCCATTCACAGCAACACAAGTAGCCAATGTGTTCTTGGATACTGTTTACAAACTTCATGGCCTTCCCAAAGTGATAGTAAGTGACAGAGACAAGATCTTCTTAAGTTTGTTTTGGAAGGAATTGTTTAAGATGTTACATGTGAGATTGCATTTCTCAACTGCCTATCACCCACAAAGTGATTGACAAACTAAGGTGGTTAATAGATGTTTGGAAACTTATCTCAGATGCATGACAGGTGAGAAACCAAAGGAATGGTCCAAATGGTTACCCTTAGAAGAATATTGGTACAACACCAAATTCCACACTTCTGTCCAAACAACCCCTTATGAAATTGTGTATGGTCAGCCTCCTACAAGTCCTATTTCTTATGTTCATGGCCAAAGCAAAGTTGATGCAGTAGATAGGACTTTGGGAGCTAGAGAAGCAGTTGTTAACCATTTGAAGTTTCATTTGCACAGAGCTCAACAAAAAAGGAAAACCAGTGCTGATAAAAAGAGGACAGATAGGGAGTTTGAGGTGGGTCAATGGGTATATCTAAATTTACAACCTCACTGGCAGGTCACTCTCAGGCAAACTAAGTACAACAAGCTCATACCTAAGTACTATGGTCCTTTTCAAATAACTGCTAGGTTTGGAAAGGTAGCTTATAAATTGTCATTGCATGCTACTTCTCAAATCCACCCAATCTTTCACATTTCACATTTGAAGTTGTTCAAGGGTCCTATACCAAATGCTACTCCTACACTTCCATCCTGCAATCCACAAGGAGAAGTTTTGCAAGGTCCACTCAAGGTCTTAGACAGGAAGTTTGGCAAGGTGGGCAACAAAGCTGAAGTGTTTGTGTTGATTCAATGGACTAATGGGTCAGAAGCTGATGCTACTTGGGAACTTCACTGTGACATAACCAAAAGATTTCCTGAATTTCCAATTGATTCTTGAGGTCAAAGAATTTAGTGAAAGGGAGGGTATTGATATGAATAAAAGTTAATTGATCAACTGAGTCAAAATTATAAAGTCAAAGATCAAGAAAAGTCAAATAACAGCTTTTGGCGGGAAAAGCTGTTACCACTCCAACTCACCTTTTATCACATTTCCTTTGTATAAAAACCACTTTTCTATCTCATTTGTACTCACTCAGTATTTGTAACAGTTTAGAATTCTCTCTCGATTTTTGTATCACAATTTGTAACAAACAATTCATATTTCTATAACAAATCCTTTGAAATATCATTGTGTTACATTCTTCTTCATTCTTTATATAGAATCTCGAAGTTTACTATCTTTGTTGCTATCAAAGTCATCCGGTAATTATGTTTCGGCTTATATAGCCGGCTTATGGCTTATTTAGTTTTGGGCTTATGTTTTATAAGCTCACTTTTTGTGGCTTATTTTGAAACTTTTTGGCTTATATATATTGAGCTTTGATGCGTAGGGATTGCACCTGGCTTTACCTCTCGAGGGATCTCCAGAAGCTTACAACCCCCACCAGGCAGTGTACCTGATCGATGTAGTATAGTATAATGACAAGTACCGGGGGATTGATCGTTCAGCTAGGAATAGTGTCGCTAGGATTAGAAAACCTAAAAACTAGGTCTAGAGATGAGGGATGATTCTTTTTGTATTTTTTATATTTTATGAAAGCAAGTAAAAATCTCAGGTTTAAAGGAGTTAGGCGGAATTAGTTGCTAGTCAACTAACCCAATTACTAAGATGCAATCAAAATAAAATACTAGAAATGAAAATAAACTATATTAAACTAGTGGTGTGAGCAATATATGGGAGAATTGTGTTTACTTAGATTTCACTACTCCCTAGATATCTTTTACATGTTAATTACTTGTTACAGTTGCGTGGATGACGGATTGTATTCCTTAATACCATTCATGGGGTGGCGTACTTACTTCCCCAATCCTATAAGCGCCTACTTCACTCCTATGTGGAGCCGGCTAAGAAGCTCCTAACATGGGATCATTAGAATTTGCTCATGCATTAAATACAACCAATAAAACCTAGTACACATCGGTTCATGTTTCCTAAGACGTTCAAGCATGTTACACAATGGAGATCTACCAGTTTTCTTAAGCCTAACATTGAAATCATTCATCCAATACAACTATAAACAAGTAATCAACATATAATTAACATCTAGGTTTCATTACATCTAAGCAAACACATGATAGATCTAGCCTAGCATGTTGAAATCAAGACAAGCATAAGATATATTCAAACAACACATAGACATATTGAATGAATTAAGAGAAGACTTATCTCAATTGAACATGAAAGGATTCAAGGGGTGAAAACCCTTGAAAATACTGTAAAATACGACCTAGGGTTTACAAAGTTCGACCCTAGTATTCTCCACCTAAGTTCCTCTTTTTATGAATGAAAAATAGAAAAGTATATATAGTTTTTCTGAGGTGACGACGTCAAGAACAAATCACTGACGCCGTCATCTCGCCGCCAAATAGTTTCTCGGACTGCCTAGATCTGGGTTTGACGCCGTCATGTGTATCCCTTATGCAGGCCGTCACCATATTAACTCTTGACGCCCTTATTTTGACGCCTTCAGGTTTTCACTGGGTCGTCACGGATTTTACTCTTGACGCCGTCAGGTACTGTTCTCAGCATGGAAAATTAAGTCTTTGTCGTTTTCTTCACTTTTATGCTCCAAAAACGTCCAAAATGCTTCCTTTTCCAGAATTCACTCTCAAATTACCTAAAATCACAAAAGGAACGATTTAGCGAAATATTTGATCAAATAAATTCAATTTCGGGTTTAAATGACCCCTTAAAAGTGGTTCATTTTTCGCCTCATCATATACCCTTACACTTGAGATTTGCTTGTCCTCAAGCAAATGCGCTTTTATTCTAATCAAAATACAAGTTAGAGGTCATTTAACACTAATATAAAAGTAATTACAACAAATAATTGTTCCACTAAAGACCAAAGACAAGCACGGAGGTCATACACTAGCACCTCACAAATAGTGTTTAGATACTCACATCTCTAGGGTGTAATAAAGTAATATCACAATATGGAAATGGAAAACATCTCTCACTACCTGTCATAGCAAAATAGATTACCATAGGCTTGGGAAAGGATCAAACCTCCACCACATGGCGTAAGCACCTAGGATAAACTATCAAAGAGGTCTTTTAAAGGGTTGTAACGTTAGGTGTAGGGATATGGAATACACGGTTTTGTTGGATATAGGCAATCTTTACTGGTTGCGAGTTAATAATCTTGGTTAATTACATGTACAAAATGGCGTTGCTAAGCCAAGACTAGACTCGACTTAAGCTAATAAATGAAAAATAACAAAAACATAAAATGAACATATAATGAAACGGGATGGTAGTCCGTATGTTTTTTTCCCTTTTCTTTTTCTAATTTTTTTTTCTGGATTTTTTCGATTTTCTTTTTTTTTTTTTTCTTTTTCTTTTTTTTTTTTCTTTTTTTTTTTTTTTTTGCATACACTCTTATCCTACCATCCAAAATAATACATCATAGGGAATGAACATTCCCCTTACACTTGAATTTTTACATACTTTACAATAAACTAATCTAATGACTCGAATTAAGATAATCAAAACACTTGGAGTACTTTTAAGATAAACGCACATATGGGGGTAATAATAGATGTTCTTCCCCATTACTCCATGACACAAATACTTTACCCATGAGTCCCAATCGTCCCAAAACAATATGTACAAGGATATGACTCGACTTAGCAACCATGTAATCAATTAGATAATTAACTAAGGGTTTAAACAAATAACAATAATGCACTAAATATTATTGCATACGCGGAAGGCTAAGGCGATTTGGTTGTACATTTAAGTGGGGTGTAACAAATTCTTCCTTTAAGTAAGATGTTTAAAGTTAGAAACGAAAAGATAGGCTCGGAGGGGTGTACTAGGGAATTCGTGTACTAAAAATGAGTACAACGCTAAGGGTGTGGGAAAAATTAATTGACTTAACTAGCCAAGTAATATGACTTAAATGGTCAAGTAATTACAATACGGGTTTAACACAAGGGTGATCCTAATTCCTCTTATCATGTAGTAGATCCTACTACACGAATGTAGTCTCACTAGCGGTCTCGGGATGCATCACTAACGCAAGTTCTAGAATCTAAATGCTACCGGTACACTCATAAGCACTAATAGTAAATGCTTTTCCTATCAAATCTAAAGGCGAACCTCACATATTTGGGTGGAAAATTTTTCTGAATAGTACGGTTTTGTGCTAGTCATACGACTCCTATCCATGAGACGCTTGCTAAGGCTAAAGTTTCACTCCTAAATGTTGTAAAAAAATTTAAATTTGGCACTAAAATTACACTAACAAGTATTTCTCATAGTTTTATTACACACCTACCATCAAACAAACAAACTCAAGCGAAAGTGTATCTATAAGGTATCATCATTTTACCCTCCCCTTACATTTAGGATGAACATTGTCCCCAATGTTCAAGTAAAGAATGTAAAAGAAAAATAGGTAAAAAGAATGAAATCAAATACTCCCCTGATTCGCTCGGTATGGATAATAAGGTAATAAGGTTAGATCTTCCTCCAAGAAAATGAACGTTCAAAGCTTCTCTTCCAGAAATATAAATCATCTTCTTGTCATATATAACCTGTTAAACCTAAGAAAACAATCACAAAAACCCAAAGCATCAAACCGAACAAAGAAAACTCACAACTAGATGTAATTCCAGACTTAGGAATAAAAACAAAACAATTAAAGATATAATGCTTGTGGAATGAATGTTTGCAGATTTCCTGGAGTTTATAAAACTAAAGAATCAACAAAAACTTTAACACTCCGGTATAAACAAAACTAGCAAAATTTCCAGAATTTTACACATGACGCCGTCAGGAATTAATTCCTGACGCCGTCAGAAGTGACCTGCAGAAATCTTTATGTTAAGTTTCCAGAAAATTTCTGGAAAAACTTGGTCCTACTTCCTGAAAAACCCTGCAAAACATCATTATGACTCGATACAGGCATTTGACTCTAACAAATACGAATATACATGTTCACTTAATATTGTGAAGAATCATGATCGGTTTTGTTTCTTAAAAACATATTTGGGGTTTCCCCTTACACTTATCTTTTGCAAAAAATACCTTTGGATGAAGTTAAGACTAGGCCAAACAACAAAATAAAGTATTTTCACTATTTAGTTTTGAAACATGATCTACCAACAATAAAAATAAAGCATGCATACGGAAGCAAATAACAAACAAAAAAAATAAAAATAAAAATCACACAAAACATGGGTTGCCTCCTAAGAAGCGCTTTTCTTTATTTACGAGTCTTGTAGCTAGACTCAAGGTCATGGGTTACTACGTGACATGGTTGAGTTCCTCATTGAGGACATCTTTGGGATCAAACTTGGGTTTTAACTTCCTATCGGTTTTCTTAGTACGGTATGACCTTTCAAACTTCTCTCCATCCGGATCATACAAAATGATCTTCATATGCCATGATCCGTCACCTTCCTCAGGTGGCTTATCCCACCTCCGTTTACACTTATCTCCTTCTCTTTTCCACTTGTTCATCTCTATATTAATAGGCATTACACTTAAGAACTCAATCATCTTCCTAAAGACTAATGGGGGCCTCAAAAGGGTCTAGCTCTTCATCTCTAGCTATGAGTTGTTCCACCGAATGTGTCTTATCGATGAAATCTTTTTCTAGATAGAATGGGCATTGAGGTCCTATAAAGTTCCTTTCTATCCAAGGTCCATATCTAGATGGTCTCCTATTCATCTCTACCCAATGTGGTGTCAGTTCATCCTCACAATCGTAGCTATGTTTCTTAACAACATATACCGACCAAGTATCGCCCTCACCTACCGCTATCTTAGACTCCTTACAATCTATCATGGCGCTAGCGGTTGCTAAAAATCCTCTTCCTAACAACAATGGGCACGTAGTGTCCCTAACCATGTCTAGGACGTGAAAATCCGCTAAGATAGTTAACTTCCCTACGTGAAAAACTACATCCTTAATCATTCCAACCGGGTGGGCAATACTCCCATCCGCTAGACCAATCAATACCTCCGTCTCCTCTAACTTTCCTAGCTTGAGAGTGGTGAAAAGGGATAAGCGAATCAAGTTGAGGCTTGACCCTAAATCGGCTAGTGTGTCGAAAGCTTCGGATCTTCCTATCTTACAAGGCAAAACAAATATACCCGGATCATCAAACTTTTTAGGCAACTTGTTTTGAACGAAGGCGGTCCCATTTTTACCTAGTTTAAACTTCTCATATTTTTCTAGGAGGGCACTATAGTAGGGAGCACGGGCTAAGACATCAATGACGGGACGTTCAAGGTGAAGTTCCTTGAATTCATCGTCAAGGTCTTGCGTAGGAGGTGTTTCAACTATGTTTTTGACCGGTTTTATATCGGTGTTTTATTTCATTGGTCCTTTTGAATAATTTGGTTTTGTTTGAAATACGTGCTCGTTGATTTAACCGAGTAGTATTGCGGACAAGAAGTGGGTGACAAAACTGATGATATAGAATTAACGTTTAGTTTCGGGTTCTTGACCGTGTCGCTTGGGAGTGCTCCCATTTCTCGGTCATTGAGGACTTTCAACAATGTGTCAATTTTGGAGGTCATCTTGCTTTGCTTTTGTTTGAAATCGGCTTCAAACCTAGCTATGCGAGCTTCTTGAGATGCCATAAACTTGGACATCAATCCTTCAAGATTGTTGGTACTACCATAGTTGTTAGAAGGATTGTTGTTGAAAGTACGGTTGGAGGGTGGACCGTTTAGTTGGTAACGATTAGGCGGATTGGAAGAATTGGCTTGATTTTGTTTCCACCTAAGGTTTGGGTGATTTTTCCAAGAAGGGTTGTAGGAATCACCATACGGGTTTGGCTCGGGTTTGAAAGTGTACCACTTATCTCCCGCTTCGTCGCTACGCGAGGATGCGTAGTCCGCAAAAGCTGTTCCGGGGAGTTCCACACAATCATGAGTGTCATGGGGACCACTACATAATTCGCATGAAGAACTGATTTTGTTCACTTGGCTTGAAGGCTTAGGAGCTTCGTAAAATTTCATGAGAAACTTGACTTGGTCCTCAAGTTCCATGATCCTACGGTCGGGAGTGCTAGAATTGTTCGAAGGCAAAGATATTGCCTTGACCGTTTTGTTCAAATCACGGGGATCATTCCAACTTTCGTCGTCATAGAGAGCAAGATCTTCTATGATTTCCCATGATTGTTCCGCACTTAGATCACGTAGCTTACCACCGGCCGATTGGTCAATGGCTCGCCTTGTGGAGAGATCGATATAGTCATAGAAGATTTGGACTTGGAGCCAAAGATCTATGCCATGATGAGGGACTTTTTGGAGTAAGTCCTTGAAACGAGTCCATGCTTCATATAGAGTTTCATTTTGACGTTGTTGGAACATCAAGATGTCATTTCTAAGCTTGGTAGTTCTCCCCGGTGGGAAAAATTGAGCAAGGAAACGAGTGGTGAGATCATCCCATGTGGTGATGGATCCCGCAGGTAAACGCTCAAGCCATTGGCTAGCTTGATCATGTAGAGAGAATTGGAATAGGCGTAATCGGGTTGACTCTCTAGTTGTAACATCAAAGTCTATAGAATCTACGATTTTAAGGAAGTCCTTGAGATGTTGATTTGGATCTTCTGAACGAAGTCCATGGAATGCACATCCGCTTTGCACCAACCGGATGGTGTCGGATCGCAAGGGAGACACATTGGCTCCGGTGAGCTCAATAGTGTTTCGATAGCCTTGGTTGCTAGGTCGGGAGTACTCTCCTAGGGTTCGGGGCCTATGAGGTTGGTGAGCTAGTGGTGGATTTTGTGGGTAGTCTTGTTGTGGTGGGATGACGGGTTCAAAGATAATACCATCGTCCATGATGTCGGACGGTGAAGAGTTACGAACAAAAACACGAAGAAATAGATATACTAAAGAGAACCTAAAAATAAAAATAAAATCCTACAAGAAAGGAATCTAGCAAGTAGACCTAATAAAAAGAGATTCTAACCTAGACAATAACTATTCCCCGGGCTACGGCGCCAAAAACTTGATGCATAGGGATTGCACCAGGCTTTACCTCTCGAGGGATCTCGAGAAGCTTACAACCCCCACCAGGCAGTGTACCTGATCGATGTAGTATAGTATAATGACAAGTACCGGGGGATTGATCGTTCAGCTAGGAATAATGTCGCTAGGATTAGAAAACCTAAAAACTAGGTCTAGAGATGAGGGATGATTCTTTTTGTATTTTTTATATTTTATGAAAGCAAGTAAAAATCTCGGGTTTAAAGGAGTTAGGCGGAATTAGTTGCTAGTCAACTAACCCAATTACTAAGATGCAATCAAAATAAAATACTAGAAATGAAAATAAACTATATTAAATTAGTGGTGTGAGCAATATATGGGAGAATTGTGTTTACTTAGATTTCACTACTCCCTAGATATCTTTTACATGTTAATTACTTGTTACAGTTGCGTGGATGACGGATTGTATTCCTTAATACCATTCATGGGGTGGCGTACTTACTTCCCCAATCCTATAAGCGCCTACTTCACTCCTATGTGGAGCCGGCTAAGAAGCTCCTAACATGGGATCATTAGAATTTGCTCATGCATTAAATACAACCAATAAAACCTAGTACACATCAGTTCATGTTTTCTAAGACGTTCAAGCATGTTAAACAATGGAGATCTGCTAGTTTTCTTAAGCCTAACATTGAAATCATTCATCCAATACAACTACAAACAAGTAATCAACGTATAATTAACATCTAGGTTTCATTACATCTAAGCAAACACATGATAGATTTAGCCTAGCATGTTGAAATCAAAACAAACATAAGATATATTCAAACAACACATACACATATTGAATGAATTAAGAGAAGACTTATCTCAATTGAACATGAAAGGATTCAAGGGGTGAAAACCCTTGAAAATACTGTAAAATACGACCTAGGGTTTACAAAGTTCGACCCTAGTATTCTCCACCTAAGTTCCTCTTTTTATGAATGAAAAATAGAAAAGTATATATAGTTTTTCTGAGGTGACGGCGTCAAGAACAAATCTCTGACGCCGTCATCTCGCCGCCAAGTAGTTTCTCGGACTGCCTAGATCTGGGTTTGACGCCGTCATGTGTATCCCTTATGCAGGCCATCACCATATTAACTCTTGACGCCCTTCTTGTGACGCCTTCAGGTTGTCACTGGGTCGTCACGGATTTTACTCTTGACGCCGTTAGGGTTTTTTTCTTGACGCCGTCAGGTACTGTTCTCAGCATGGAAAATTAAGTCTTTGCCATTTTCTTCACTTTTATGCTTCAAAAACGTCCAAAATGCTTCCTTTTCCAGAATTCACTCTCAAAGTACTTAAAATCATAAAAGGAACGATTTAGGGCAATATTTGAACAAATAAATTCAATTCTGGGCTTAAATGACCCCTTAAAAGTGGTTCATTTTTCGCCTCTTCAAGCTTATATAAGCCAAAAAGTTGCAAAATAAGCCATAAAAATGAGCTTATGAAACATAAGCCATAACTGAGATATATAAGCTAGTAAGTGCTTATTTTAATATTTTAAGGTAAAGCATCTACAGTTAAGCAAATCTCTCAAACAACACCTAATAAGTTTCTACAAAATGGAACAATTAAGCTAATAAGGCACTTACAATTAAAGTTAATAAGAAAACAAGTAAGAATGAGCAGAAAAGATACGAGTTGATTGTGAGAAGAAATGTGAAGGAAGAATGTCACCTGAATACAAGTTATTTTATGCTATTGATTTTTGGACATGTTTGTTAAGTTTAGGTGCAGTTTGCTTTTGTTTGTTTCATTGATAGATTTGGATTTGGGTTTTAATTGAGAATTATTAGGATTTTGATTTGATGTTAGGGTATTTAGGAGGTCTATGAAATGGCATTTGCAACCGGAGGGATGGAAAATGAATATTTTTGGCAATTTTGTATCCCTACGGCTACGACCTACGTACTTGGGTTGATTTGGAATGATAAAAAATAGTTAGAGGCCGTTGGTTGGAGAAAATTCATGGTTTTTATCAAGGTTTTCAAGATTGGGATCTTACCCAACATTATTTTCGTCTTTGTAAGATCGTGATCGTAAGATCTGATCGGGATCTTAAGATCCTACTATAATATCGTTTTCTTAATAGTTTTTGTAATATTATACAAATTTAAAAATTATTATATATCATAAACACAAAATTATATGAATGTTTTATAGAAATGGTGTCCTAAATTATGATTATGAAATGTTTAAGAAGATTAACATGACATTTTTTAAATTCTACAAAAAATAATCCATAAATTTGCAGTTTATTTTGTTATCCAAGAAAAGTATCGGATCGGATTAAATCTTAAAATCCTATGATCAAGATCGGGATCCTATAAAATCTTAAGCTTTCAAAGATTTTATGTAGGATCCATATCGTTTTTGTTTCGCAATATTGTAAAACCGTAAGATCCTAATATTAGGATCGGGATTTTACCAACCATGGTTTTTACTTTTTAGAGGTATTTGTATTTAAAATATGATGAAATTATTTGTTTAGTTAAACATAAAAAGGTAGGACTACACATTAAAATTCTCTTTTAGAGATCTTTAAATTATGTAAAAGAAAAAATAACAAAAATATCTTTAAATTATGTAAAAGAAAAAATAACAAAAATAAATAAAAATAAAAATAAAAAAATTTGGGTACACAATAAGTTTTAAATTCTAACTTTTATCTAGATAAATTATGTGAATTTAAATTTCTTTATAGATTTTTAGTGAACCAAACAAGTAAAAGGATTTTGAAGTATAAACTTTAATCCCCAAACATCTTAAATCATGGGAATTAATCCTTCTAACTTATTTCTATTATTCATATTTTCTTTTAGTATGTCTTAGAATAATTATTCTCTACTAAAAGTAGTAGTTGCAGTTGTTTAAGTTTACTAAGTTACTCTTAATCAAAATTGATATTTACAAAATTAAAATGAAACATTAATTAATTGTCAAAAGGTAAAAATGTCTTATTTTGGATTTTCTACAAATTAACGTAGTAATTAATGTACTTTTTTAAACTTGTGTATTTTTGTCAATTTTAAGACAGTAGAAGTATAAATAAATACCAAAGTAACCTTTTTTAGGTGTGTTCAAATGAGTTGCGATCCCCTAGAAAAGATCAAAAATTAAAAAGGATAAAAAGTGTTTCTAGACACTAAGATAGTGTCATGTGTCCCCCTCCCACTCCCTCCCTTTTTTCTTTAATATTTTCGGTTAGAGGGCATTTTGGTCATTTGACCCATTTTTTTAATTCCACCTTAAATTTTAAATGCAAATAACTTTCAAACGACAAACTATTACAAAAAACCGATTTCACCATAATTTTTAAAATTTAATCCTCTTTAATTTGGTATAAATCTTTTTAATTTTTTCGAAACTTTTTTTTTTTGACATATTCATTGGGTCATGATTTTCTTGAAAATTTTAGCATTTTCGGCTCTAATTTTGTCTAGTTTAAAATTTTGCAAAACTTAAAACACGAAAGTTGTAGCTTCTTGGCCATTCTTTACCCAGAAATTTGAATCACTCAAATCTAATATGATATGAGTGAGATATCGTATGTTAAAGATGACGTTTTACTCATATTTGTTGCACACAACGTGTTTGATGAAATGTTTAGCTTAGATTTTTAGTCTTAAAATCGAGTTAAATGCACTAATTTTTGTACAACAATGCACCTTTAGTCATTTTATTAATGTAAGATTCAAAAAGTTTTGTTTTTTCTTGTTTTTTTGTTGTTTTTTTTAAGTGATGAACCATATTAACTGATGAACCTTATTAACTGATTTTCAAAACAGACATTTTGTTCATCAGTTACTTTGGTTGAACTATATTAACTGATGAACTTATTAACTGATGAACCTTATTAACTGATTTTTAAAAAAGACATATCGCGCGTTAAAGATGACGTCTTAGTCATATTTAGTGTACATAAAGTGTTTGATAAAATGACTAAAAGAGATTTTTCATATAAAAACACATTTAAATGCACTAATTGGTCAAGTTATTTTCAATTTAACAAAACTATCAGTTTGTTTTGTTAAATAGAATTGATGAACCCAAACATTTGATCCAATTGATGAACCTGAAAAATTGATGAACCTGAAATTTGATGAACCTGAAAAGAACTGTGATCAATTTGATGAACCCAAACATTTGATCAAATTTGATGAACCTGAAATTGATGAACCTGAAAAGAACTGTGATCAAACATTTGATCAAATTGATGAACTTGAAAAAATTGATGAACCTGAAATTTGATAAACCTGAAAAGAACTGTTATCAATTTCATGAACCCAAACATTTGATCAAATTTGATGAACCTGAAATTGATGAACCTGAAAAGAACTGTGATCAATTTGATAAACCCAAACATTTGATCAAATTGATGAACATGAAATTTGATGAACTGAAAAGAACTGTAATCAATTTGATGAACCCAAACACTACCACTAAAGCGATTGATACTAATTCTTGAGGAGCAATGGGGTTTGACGTTTTGTCTAGCAAATACTTGTTAGCAACATCTACACGAACTATAAGATACAACATTTATATAGCCCATATGTTCACGGTTTGCTTGATAAAGCTTATGCAGTTTCAAAAAGTTTTTTTTAAACACACTTCACATCACTCATTAAAGGCTTCTTTTTTTTCTTTTTTTCTTACCAGGGTTTCCGGCTTGACATTGCGAGCCGACTAATCCCAGGGCGACTACCCTTTTGGATAGCACAGAGTCGGTGCAGGTGAACCGCCGTGACCACAAGAGAATTAATTTTATCCCCATTGGATTCGAACATTTGACCTCCTCTAAATGGATTAAAAAGCTTTTAAGTGTTTATTATAAATCAAATCTAAATGGATTATAACCACCACCAAAATACTAGTGGTAAGGTCTTTAGTTTCCTTGCAAGAGGTCAAGGTTCAAACCTCGCTAGGTGTATACATTTTGTGGTAGCAGAGAAGGGTCAGAACAATCATGAGATTTACGCGGTGAGGCCGCCTAGTTTTGAGTCAAAAAGGCTCGCTCTCCCGGGGTAACATGAACAAGGAAAACCACATCCGTTTACCTGTTTACATGTAAATAGATTATATTGAAAAGAGAAAAAAAGAAAAAGAAAATTGGGTATGAGGAGCAGATTATTTAGAGCTTATTTGTTCGGCTTCTAGGCTTACCGAACTTTTGCAAAGCTAATAAACTAATTTTGGGGCTTATGAGCGGGGTGTTGCTTAAGCTTAATTTTTTGCCTATGGGCTTATTTGACACAGCTTGTATATCACAAGCTCATTTTTATTTTATTTTTTTCGCTTAAATCTCAGCTTATAAGCTTAGTTTCCAACTTTAAGTCATAATAAGCTAATAAGCCCAACAATAAGCTTAGACAAACATCCCCTAATTAAGTTGAACATAGTAACTTAAATAAGACGTAAGCAAAGTTGATAAGCCCAAAAAAGTGAGATTTTCAAAAGTTTAATAAACCGAACAATTAAGCTTAAAAAAACACCGCCTTATCGCACTTTATTTCTTTTACAAATTAAGCAAATCCAAACATTATTTCCTAAACCACGGCACACTTATAAGTGCTTGTTTTCAACAATAATCCCGCCCCAGGGCAGGGTATGGGGAAGGTAGGATGTAGACTATCATACCTTTTGAGAGATTGCATCCACGACGACATCCGACAATATAAATGCTTGTTTTTATATGTTATTATGTCACAATAAGCTTATATCAGCCAAAAAGTTGCAAAATAAGACAAAAAAATGAGCTTATGAAACATAAGCCAAAACCTGGATATATATGCCGAAATAAACACCTAGTAAGTGCTTGTTTTAATATTTTAAGTTAAAGCTAAGCAAATCTCTCAAACAACGGATTATGGTACATAAAAGTCACTAAAGTTTCTCAAAATTTGTCCTAAGTTACTATAGTTTCATTTTGTTCAACCATGTTACTGAACTTTGAACTTTGTTCACTTAGGTAACTGAACTTATAAAAATGTATGTTCAGGTTACTGACCTTATCAAAAATAAAATAAACTAAAATAAAATAAAAAAAATAAAAAAAATGTTTAGGTTACTGGACTAACACTAAATTTTTGAAGTGTATGCTTCCAAAAAGTTCAGTACCCTAAGTGAAAAAAATGAAACTATAGTAACTTAGGACAAACTTTTAGGAAACTTTAGTAACTTTTCTGTACCATAACCCCTCAAACAACACCTAATAAGCTTCTACAAAATGGAACAAGCTAATAAGGCACTTATAGTAATAAATTTAAGGTTACCCAAACACCCTTAATCTATACTACCTATAAAGCAAAAATGGTCAAAGGTGAAAGTGGAAAAGTCAAGAAAAGTGAAATGTGAAATGTTGAAAAATGTATGTAAGGAAATTATGAAATGTAATTAATACTCTTATTAAAACACTCATTACTTAAAAGTACAATGATTTATACACATTGTACAACCAATTAAAACAATTAATACAAATCACAAACCGGGTTGACCCGGGACGCTTCAAACCCAACGGGTTGAACCGGTTTAATTTGACCCGTTTTCGACCCAACCTAGCAAGTTGACCCGGTTTAAATCGACCAAATTTTTGACCGGAACGGTTTAACCGGTTGAACCACCCGGGTCGAACCGGGTTTCAAAACATATCTAGCAAATTAAATACAACCAATTAAAACAATTAATACAAATCACAAACAGGGTTGACCCGGGACGCTTCAAACCCGACAGGTTGGATTTGTTTAATTTGACCCATTTTTGACCCAACCTAGCAAATTGACCCGGTTTAAATCAACCAATTTTTCGACCGGAACGGTTCAACCGGTTGAATCACCCGGGTCGAACCGGGTTTCAAAACATATCTACCAAATTAAATATAACAAATTAAAACAATTAATACATATCACAAACCGGGTTGACCCGGGACGCTTCAAACCCGAAGGGTTGAACCAGTTTAATTTGACCCGTTTTCGACCCAGCCTAGCAAGTTGACCCAGTTTAAATCGACCAATTTTTCGACCGGAGCGGTTCAACCGGTTGAACCACCCGGGTCGAACCGGGTTTCAAAACATTATGTTTAATTCCCAAATCTTCAAACTTTTATTATTTTTCATTTATAACCTATAAAATTTTTTTATCAATAAACTATTTATCACTATAATATCCCGTTGCTATGCACGGGTACTCGTCTAGTTAAAGTTAATGAGAAAACAAGTAAGAATGAGCAGAAAAGATACCATTTGATTGTGAGATGAAGGTGCAGTGTTTTTTTTTTTTTTTTTTTTTTTTTCAAGTTAGTTCTTAAAAAGCTTTATGCATATGGCAAAAAGTTTTTCTTTTCTTTCAAAGACTTGACGACCCATAAGTCTTTGAGGAATTGATACTTATTTTATAGAAGTTCATTTGTGAGTTATCGTTGTTTTTATATACGTTTAAGCACTAATTTGTATAAACTGCTAGTACTTAAAGCATGAATTATATTATTATCGGTCTCTTGGAAGCTTGAAGAATGAAAAATGAAGAAATGATGTTAACTAGAGCAAAAGAGTGCATAAGGATGAAGTGAAAAGAGGTCGAGCAAAGAAATCGATGTTAACATGAAGTATGCTGAAGCAACTGTATTTAATAGCTTTTGGGAGTTAGATGTTAAATATAGTTTTTACCCTTGATGAGAAACTTGCTAGTATTATTTTTCTTATCGATTGCAATCAAGACGAAATAGGTTAATAGCTATGATGGTTGATAATTAACTATTTTATATATAGGTAAATCCAAGGTAAGCAAATGAACCCGAAAAATAAATTAAAACCGAACTAATACAATGAAGAAAACTCAGAAAAACGAATCAGATGGTTTTAATGTATGTCATTTAAAATACTAAATTATAATTGGCCCATTTTTAATCTGCATACAATATATATAATGCTGCGATTTCACTTATTTGACATCTAAGTGGCCCCTTTTTAATAATGTAAGTCACATATTTTTTCCTTTTTGTCATTTAAAATACTAAATTATAATTTTAAACAATTTCTTAGATTATAAAATTTTATTTATCAATTTTAAATCTAAATCCTAATCCAAATATTAATCCAAATCCAAATCCAAACCCTAAACCCACCTACAAACCAAACTGGCCCTATATATACATACGACATTAGGATTACAATTCTCCAGTCTTTTCCTCATTAATCTCTAGCATTCTTGCTTTTTATTGAAATCAAACTTTTCTGGTTCGAAGATGGATCTTCTAGCTGAGGATTCAACATTTTTGTGGTCAACTGCTATTGAGAAGATTGAGTACTTACAGCGCCTTATCATGCACATACCTGATCTGGATTACTTAGCCGAGGACCTCTCCGAATTACATCGTTCGCGTATGCTTGAGAACAATGATGAATTTTCAGAACTTGAACAAGAGACGGTCATGTATATAGTCATGAATGTTCAACAAGAATTAGATGAGCTAGAAGAAGAAGAAGTCAAGAGGATAATCAGGGATGTAGAAGGAGAAGAAGAAGAAGGCAACAAGAACTAAAAGAGCTAGAAGAAGAAGAAGAAGAAGTATAAGAATGAGTGTCCATTATGTAGGGCTACTGGATTATTAAAGATCTAGATCACACTGATATAGCCGTCCCAAGTAATTATTTTATATATTTTATATTAATTAAGATTAATCGAATTATTAAGATTTATATATTTAATAGTAATTATTTTTTTCTTTTTTGGGTCTTTTTTTGATTATCTTCTTATTATGTTGACTGAAGACATACTCTAACTGCTGAAAACAAATGAGTATCAGTGTCAAACAGGGATGCTAAAGTATCTACTAACACAGACATTGAAGAACAAATCATTCAAAACTGAAAAGCTGTAGCAGTTAATTCAATATATGAAACCAAAAAGCTTCCCAACCAAATGGTTGTGGGTTGATCAAGTCAATCTATCTATTTATATATATTATAAAGTAGAGTTCCCTTTACCCAAAAAAAAGTAGAGTTCCCAAATAACACGTAAGAAAAAACCGGCCCTTTTAGTATACGTGGAACCCTAAATATAATGTCTTGTCAGCAAAATCAACTTTGGATTGCCTACGTCGAAACCTAAATCCCTTAACTGATCCAATTTGTATGGCCTACGTGGAAACCTTAATCCCATCGATAAGTTTAAAAAGAAATATATTTACGTCTAAATTTCAGTAACACGTATCTATTTGTTGATTGTGGTGCGACAATCCTATGTGGATCCCTAATTCCGGAACTTAATATAGTTTGACTATAGTACGATTTAACCTAATCTCAAGCCTTTAGAAGCTGGTATAAAACGCTCTACATTATCAAACGCACAAACAAATTAGCAGCTTTCCAAAAGGTACAAATTAAATCTGTATTATTTACGTTTGCATGTGTTTTTATCTTTGCATGCACTTTAATTTTATACCAGATGTTAATGTTTGCGTGTAATGTATTTACTGTTGTTATTATGACATTTATTAAACAAAAGTTATGACTATCTTTAGGCTTTATTTGAGGTTTTAGTTGCTGGATCAAATTATGATTAGATATATTATATGGAGATATAGGTTTTTTTATTTGAGGTTATATTATGGGTTAAAGAATTCTGATAAAATTAGGATTAGCTTTAGGTTTTATTTGAAGTTTTGGTTTGTGTTATATGCCTATGCGTGTTATATTGGATTTGAATCACGTTCGGATCAATCTATACTACCTAACAATTTAACTAGGTTGTAACCGAAGCTTTATAAACGCAATCATTAGTTATTAAAGGAAAACTCTGAAGACAATATTACCAGGAGATTTTAAAGTTGATTGAATTTGCAAACAAAATTTGGATGCAAACTCATTTTTAATTAGTTAAATAAAATAACATTGATATTATGGGTTTTGATAATATATGACCACGGCACACCGTAAAGTGCAATTAATAAACATAAAGTTATTCTTTTAAATCCAATAATATATTCAATGAACACTAATTAAACTCAAAAGTTACCTTGATTAAATAGAATTTTGATATTAATTAATTTAAACCTTCCATACATAAATAACTAAACATGTACGAGTAGGGACATGTATACTATTGTCACGCTCATCTGTATATTGAATAGGCATTAGTCGTTCACTAAAGATGATCTTCTTTCAAAGTGAACATGAGTCTTGTGACGCTTAATGTTAGGCATTGTGTTGGTTGTTAGTTTGACGACCCGCATTATACTTTTTAGCATACACCTTAATCCTTGTATTATATACTCCTTCCACATAGATAGGTTCAAAGTTCAAATTAGTCAGCAAAAAGTTATAGTATGACAGTATATCTGTTAGAGTTTGACAATCAAATAGCACATATTGCGGAAGCTAGGATCAAGTATAACACATAAATATTAACTAAAACATAAATAGTAAACGTACCCGATGCACTTCAAATAAACCTTGATTCTTGTACAATTAGATCAATGATAAACCCCTTACCGTTTTGTTTATCGATCTCTTGATAATTACTAAAGTAAGTAATTACCTCGTTCTTGTACACATAAACTACCAACGAATAAAGGTTTGTTGCAAGTAAACAAAACACTTAAGTTTTTGTCTTGGAAAAATCGACCCAAAGAACCCTAGGAGGGGTGGACGATCGGCCAAGAAAAGAGAAGAAAGAAAACAAGATTTAGGGTTAGAGTGTGTGCACAAAAGATGTGAAAGTCTTACCCTTGGCCTTGTATATATACTATGTGAAACTTGGAGGACAAGACAAACTTGGGTTGGGCTTCCCCCACCCTTGTTCGACCGGCCATAGAACCCTTCTTGACACCCAAGTTTCACTCTAGTCCATATCTTTCTTATTTAACGATAGTTAGTCCATACGGTTAATAACTAACGACCGTTTAGTCCATTAAGTGTTATAAATATATATATTCAATACATTTAATATATATATATATATTTATTTTACATTATTCTTGTTTGTAAAGTGTGCAATCCCGAGGTCTCGGGTTCGATCCTAGACATTTACCTATTAATGTTTATACGTAACATTTAACAGCTCCCACTCGTATATTCATTAATAGTAAAATGACACTGGTTAGCGTCTTGCAACACTCCAATGCCCCTAGTTCAATCCGAGCTAGGTTTCCTGGAAAAACCTTTAATGATTCATCATTATAATTATCCTTTCATTACTAATACCACATTAATAAAGATGTGAGTTCCTTTATTAAATTTTTGTTTCTCGTTTCTTTATGATTGAACAAAATTACCAAAACATCTGAACGTATTCCAGATAGACTTTGGGCATGGCCATGCAAACATTTCGTCAACCCTACGAGGGGCCCAGCAGTATTAAACTTCTAAACAAATCAGAAGGAATAAATTCTTTCTTGACTACAAGAATAACCCATGAACTTTGCAACACTTCTGAAAACAACCCTTATGACTCCCTGTTACGATGAGCGGTAGATTGCTTCACAAAAATGCACTACATCCATGACACTTATCTGGTATCTCAAGTCTGAGGATAACTTTAAATATGATTCTCACATTAAATATTAAATCATATTATTGGGATAAGTCCAATATTCAATTCATCGAATATCATGTGAAATTGGTATGACTACGCATCAATATACTTTCAAGTATATCCTAAACCAATACTCAAATTTGTCTTAGTTTAATGATATTCCCATATCATTAATCGACAATGGACATTTAGAATAATAAATTATTCATGGATCTTAAACATGCAAATATAGGATATATTATTAAGACAATGATAAATAAACATAAAACATATTTTATTCCATTAAAATAATAATTGTACATTACATCCTTTATCCAAACACTAATCACAAATGGGCATGAAACTTTCAGCTAATCTAAGTCCTACACCTTCAGCATGCTTGTAAAGCTTAGTGCCCGGTAGAGGCTTTGTTAATTGATCTGCCAAGTTATCATCTGTGTGAACTTTGAGCATTTCGATTTCACCTATTTCGACTTGTTCTCGAACATAGTGATGCTTAATCGGGAAATGTCTGGTGCCTTTCATGATTCCAGGCTCATTGGCAAATGTAATTGCAGCTGAATTGTCACAATACATTTTAATAGGTCTTTGAATCGAAGGCATGACTCCAAGCCCTGAGACAAACTTCCTAATCCAAACAGCTTCCATTGCAGCTTCTGAAGCAGCTATATACTCACTTTCTGTAGCAGACATCGCTAGCACACTCTGCTTTCTGCTCCTCCAATCCACTGCTCCTCCATTAATGACAAAGACATAACCCGTCTGACACTTCGTATCATCCTTATCACCTTTCCAAGAAGCATCGCAGTAACCTGTAACATCAAGTTCTGCCGATGGATTTCCCCCATAAACCAAAAACATATCCTTAGTAGCCCTAAGGTACTTAAGAATATTCTTAACAGCAGTCCAGTGAGCTACACCTGGATTTTGCTGATATCGACTGGTTAAATTCTGAGCAAACGCTGTGGAAAACTAGAAGGGGGGGTTGAATAGTTTTACGTCCTTTTAAAATTTATAAGCACAAGTTTGTTTTAAAAACTTCGATTCTGGTTTATGTGAATTCAATACTTGCACTATATGAACTATTGTAAAATAACTAACTAACAAAACTAATATAGTAAAGGTAAATAAATAAGTAATGAGAAGAGTTAGAAAGATCAAACCACAACACAAGGATTTATAGTGGTTCGGCAACAAGGACACCTTCCTTGTTCCTACTCCACTCCCCGAGTCACCTACTCGAGAGTTTTCTTCACTATGTCAACAAACTCCCTTATGGCGGAGAAAACCTTACACACCAATATACACACCAATTTACACACCAATCTACACACCAATCTACACACCAATCTTCACACCAATCTACACGCCAATCTTCACACCAATCTACACGCCAATCTTCTTCACACCTTCTACACGCCAATCTTCACACCAATCTACACGCCAATCTTCTTCACACCTTCTACACACCAATCTTCACAACTATCCTACTTCACTACTAATCAACTTCTACTATCTACACAACTTCTATATCTTCTAAACAAATAATAACAAGCACAACACAATATTCACAAATGAATATATATACACTATGCACAACAACTCTTCAACACTTCTTGAACTTGGTTGTAGAGAGTTCTTCTTTTGCACTTAGAATGAGAATGGATGATGAGGGATTGAATCACTTGAAACAAGGATTAATATACAAATGATCAAAGGGTTTTTGATGGGTTTTAGATGATTGTAGATCTGAAAATTTCGTGCAAAAGGTGAGGAAAAATTCCAGAATTAAGGTGGTATTTATAGGGGAAGAAATCTGACAGTTTCTGACAGGGGAGCCTGGCCGGTCCCCTTAAACCATGGCCGGCCCCCTTAAAATTAAGGGGACCGCCCCTTATAATTAAGGGGGCCGCCCAACTGTAACGGCCAGAAAACTTGTCTTTTAGTGGAGAAATTTTATTTGGTGAAAAACTAACTGATTTTGGTTAAATATTTGAAATCATATATTTAGTATGATTAAAACATTTTTTCTTATTACCAAAAGTGTTTTTCAAAAATATATAATAAGATTATATAATTAAATAAACTTTGTATTAGTTAATTAAATACCCCTTTGATCATGAGATGTATTAAGCACTTGTTTATCCATACCTTAAGTGATTAAGTTGGATATAATGATATAGACTAGCTTAATACTTGTTTACGTAGTAATCAAACGATTGACGAGTTTACATTTTGTGATCGTCAAAATATAGAGATATTGAAAAATATAAATAACGTTTTCATACATTATTTATGTCAACAATCTCCCCCTTTTTGATGATTACAAAATTTAAACTCATTAGTCGAAAATTAGTCTATATACAAGTATTAGAGTGAGTTTATATCACTTCTCCCCCTTTTTGTGAGCATCAAAAAGGTTACCCCCGTTTTAATGGAAGCTCCCCCTTGATGTAAGCTCCCCCTCGTTTTGAGGCCAAAAGGAATCGAGAAATGGATATCTTGCAAAAATATTTAGTAGCAAGCAACGTATATATGTATATAGCATGCAAAAATATAGACTAACCATAACCATATCATTAATCAAGTGAAAATAATACATCAAGCATTACATCAACAAAGGAAACAAGTAATGCTACAACCAACAAAAGCCTTTAAAGGTTTACAATCATCATAGAAATAATAAACCAAGTCTCAAACATGAGAGTCCTCTCTAGAGCTTGCCATCCAAAAAGGTTTAACATAATTTTATTTGTGAAACACCAAGCATGTTTAATTGGGAGGAATTGATGGTGAACATGGGGATGGTGATGGTGGAGGTGTGTTTGTTGATGGTGGTGGTGGTGTTGTGTTTGTTGTTGGTGGTTGATGCAACATATTTTCAATATGAGAAAACATGTATTGGATCTCATCTCTTAATCCGAACACAATTGTTCGGTTGTGAATGCAACAAAGGCAAGTGTCTCCATGAGCTTCAAGTAAGCTCCATGGGACGGGGTTATAGGTTGGTGGGTTGATAGGAGATGATGAGAAATGTGCATCAAGAGGTGTTAATGGTGATAATGAGAGAGTGAGTGCAAGAGATGTGTTCTCATTGGTAGGTTGTGATGGTTGATCAATTGTTGGAGGAGATAAGTGGGTGTTTATGTAGTCATTAATGGATGAAGTGGATGGTATGGAGGAAGTAGAATGTCCGTTTGTTGAGGGTGTTTTGGAGGGTGCATTTGGTGCACTAGGAGATGAACATTGAGGTTGTGGTGATGGGGTGGTGTTGTCTTCATTTGTAAGATCAATGAAGAGTTGTTTGGGTGGTATAATGACAAGTTTTTGTTTCTTGGCATTGTTTGAATGGGTGGTTCTTGGTGATGACATGATGATGGTTTATGAGTGATGAGGATGATGAATGATGAATTAAACATGCATGGGGATTATATAGTGGGAAAACATGTTTAGAAGTGGAATTATTTTGAAATTGTAATGTTATATTCCAAAATCAGTTTGGTTTTTAAGAGTAATGATAGCTGGGACTAGCAAAAGGGATCACATGATGCAAAAGAAAACAGTGTAAAAACTGTTTCAGATGGCCGGTCCCCTTAATTTTAAGGGGGCCGCCCTTTATGATTTAAGGGGGCCGCCCATCTGACGACCCAGAAATCAAAAATTTTCAAAAATTTTCTGGAAAGATGTTATGTTCTGGTTTGAATGTGCAGCAAGCTCAATTTGGACACTTCACATTTGTCTTGGTTTATTAGAAAGCATACATGTCATATAGTTATATAACCATTAACTAATCATGCAAACATATATATAGATCAAGAGAGAAACATGCATAAAAATATCAAAGACAATCAAGTTATCATCCTAAACACATATTCAAATAACAAGTATTTCCGAATAAACTTCGGACAAATAGCACACAAGACATAAAAATAAAACATTGTTAAACAAACATAATCCGACCATATCATTTCTTTTTCTTCCCGAAGATACCCTTCAAAGTCTTCCCAATAGATTTGAAGCCACCTCTAACTTCTTCGTGCAAGCTCTTTTGTCTTCTAAGCATCTCGGTAGTTCGTTCATGAAGCACTTCTTCAGTTTGATCACTTGGAGATGGAGTAGAATAGTTGGGATAGTCAAGATCCTCTAAATTGTCAACGAACTAAGAAAACGAAGGGGTACTAGCATCATCGATGTTTTCCTCCTCATCATCATCATCTTGCCTTGAGGATGATCCATGAAAGCTATGACGACGAGGTTTACCCTTGTCACTTCGAGTTCGTCGAGCTTGTTTTAGAGCGAGAGTACGCAGAGTGGGGTAGATGGACTCATAAATACTATTGTCAAGATCGGGGTAGTACTCGATAACATGACGATAGATACGAGTAAGGAACATTCCATATGGAAGGTTGGCTTTGGGAGTTTTTCTAGCACACTCAATCCGTTTGATAAAGAAGTAGGCCAAATTGTACGGCTTTTCGACAGCTATACAATACAACATGTGAGCAAGGCTAGCCGGGAGATAGTCCCGGTGACCTCCAGTACCAAACGCATTCTCACGAATGAGTTCTTCCCAACGCTTCATGTGTGGGCTTAATTCTTTGAGGAGAAGTTGGTATGGAGAAATTTGAACGTTTTTGGATTTTATTTTTCGACTTGTGGTGGCACGATCTATACCAAGGATTTGACGAATTTCGTCGGGATGAGGAATTTCGTCGAAATAAGGACCGAAGGTTGGTCGATAGCGATTAAGAGATTCGAGGTCCCACTCGTTTGTGAAAACGGCTTGACCTCTAAAAGGAATTTGAAGGATATGACCAAATTGTTCGAGAGTGAGGGTGATAAATTCATTTTGAATCATGAAGGAGATGGTGATGAAACCAAGATCATTGGTTTGGACGGTGACTTGGCTATAGAAATCCATTATGAAACGAGGAATGATAGGTTCATTTATTTCATAAAGACAATTGAAGTTGATGCTTGTAAACACGCGATTTATGTAGTCGGATTGAGCAAAAGCAAGATCTACTACACGTCCCTCATGAATATTTCTATCTTCAATTTGACGATAGATAAGTCCAATGGAAGGAGATGTGGTAGGGAGTTGAGAAACTTTGGGAATGTAGTTTTTAGTGTGAGAAAGATCTTCGGTAATTGCTTTGGGCATTTTCTCCTAAACACATCAACAATTCAAAAAGACCAAAATAAATATAAAGAAAGATAAAAATATATGTTTATTGTCAAGGCTTATGTTGGAACGTAAACATACTTCGTTACTAATCCTAAGAAGTAGATTACCATGTTCCTTAATATTGTTTTTAACTCATTCTAGATATACTTTACGATGTTTAATTAGTAGTTATGGACAAATCCAAACGCCCCTTTAAACATCTTAATATATCATGAAATTTACTAGATTTACATTAGATTGTAAAACTAGCTATTTCTTGCGAGTTTCTTATGCATGTAATTTGTTTTTGAAAAAAAAAATTGGTTTGTATTTTTTAATAAAAGTGTCATTTTTAGTAATAAACCAAACGCTTCCTTAACTAGTGACTTATAACTCAAGTGCGTCAATATACATATGAATTATATATCTTGACGAGTTCGATAAGCAATTTTAAGGTTTATAATTATAATGAAGTTTTATAAAAATTATAAAAACTATGTTTTGATATTATTCGGACATAATCCAAACACCCCTATATTGTGAACCAATATAATTTTTCTTAGTCGAAAAATGTAATTTCAAGTTTTATAAGTTACAAAAGTATAATGTGATTAGTTTTAACACGTTTTCAAATCATTATTCAACAATGAGCTTACTAAAATTTTTGAAAAGGAGTGTATGAAATTTTTTTAAAAATTTTCGACATGATAGTTTATAATAACTAGTATCTAGTGTTGATTAATCATCCTAATCCTAGGGGAAGCATTTGGTTATGGAGTTTTAAGGCTTAATTCGAAAGAAATTATGAAATTTGACGAATTTTATAAAACATGCATAATCATGAGTATGATCAAATAAGATGAAATTAGATGAAATGTGTTATGAAAAACTTACAATAAGTAATGGTGATTATGTTAGATGAATTTGCCCTTTGCGAATTAACCCGAATTATGTGATTTGGAATTGATTTGAGAGGTTTTTGGGTTTTGGTTTTCGTCACAGCAGGAGCAGGGAAAGAGAGGGATGAAAAAATGGAGTGTTTGGCAAAAGGAAGAAAGGGAAAAACGGGCTTGAGCTCTCAGAGGGCCGGTCCCCTTAAACATTAAGGGGGCCGCCCTTGTATTTGCTGCCGGTCCCCTTAAACATTAAGGGGTCCGCCCTTAAAAAATTTGATATTTCAAGTTTTGGTTTCTGGAACAAACAAGAAAATATTTATATATATATACTAGATTTATATTTAATCAAAAATACGTTGAAGAGTATACGCACGAGAGGAATTACTTGACATTTTTACTTGACATTTTGTCAATAAAATTTTCTTGATCGTTTCGGATGAAATTCATCAAGTTGTCAAGCACACGAGAAAGTTGTGGAAGGTATATATATATATATATATATATATATATATATATATATATATATATATATATATATATATATATATATATATTTTATATAGTATGGGCTTATAAGACGAGAACATAGGAGGGAGACGTATGCAACGGAAGCCGGGAGTTTGTTTCATCCATAGATTTTTCGACTCATCTCACTTCATCAGCATGAGTGTTGATTGAACATTAAAGTTCAATAAGGCAAATGGGGAAAAGAAATGTTCGTAAACGAACAATCTCTAGTTCTAGAAAATCAACAAATGAATTTCCTAGGTTATAAGATCCTAAATATAGCTAAGTATATAAATATATATATATATATATATATATATATATATGTATATATGTATATTTAGATATAATATAGTTTTTAAAAAAAATAGAGATTAATAAGTCAAGTAAAGCCACATAAATATAACATACTAAACTAAGCATGCATTTCTAGACAAGGAACTTAAAAGGAAATGTGTACCTTTTGTCTTTAATACGTTAATCTTCAGGGTCTTCAAGAAGTAAATCGGACAAGAGGTGACAATGAAAAGTTCCATGTTTGGATGGCGAATATTATTTACGTTGGTGCCCATTGTTTCATTTGTCCAAAGTCATTTGGTCCGAACATGTTTTGTATTTGACTTGGATGCATATAAGGTGGAAACATTCCCCAAGGATTGAAGTTCCACATTTGTTGATTATAGTTAAAGTTTCGTCTATTATGGTTTGTTCTTGGTTGAGGTGTTTTAGGTCTAGGATAAGAATTATTTGGTTTCCTAGGTGGTGGAGTTTTAGATCTTGTTTTAGATTTAGATGATCCAACTTCGGTTTTTAAAGATGGTTTATAAAATGGCTTTATTTCTTCATTACTAGCGATAGGTATTGTTTTATTTTTTATGAGTAAATGTTTAGGATTAAGTATTGAAGGTTTTGGTTCATTTTCAAATTTAACGTTTTTAGCTCCACTTGTTGAAGATTCAGTTGAGTTAAATCCTAGTCCGGTTTTATCTCCTGATATTCTTTGAATACTTATTATTTTACTAAGTGAGTTACTACTATTTTCAAATTTATCAAGTTTGCAGATTTCATCCTTAAGTATGTTGTTTTCACTTTTAAGCTCTTGACATGTTTTACATTCTTCAACAATTTCTTTTCCTTTTTCAAGTTGACGTATTTTAATTTTTAGTTCAAGCACTTCATTTTCTAGTTGGTTGTTTATGTATTTTAGTGATTTATTTTTAGCCATAACCAGTTGTCCTATTTTACATAATCTATTGTATTCACTATCTAAATCTTTTTCATCTAATGATAGATTTTCATCACTAAAGTATTCGGATTCGGAACGTACCTCACTTGATGATTTGGCCATGAGACACTTTTCATCCTTTGTTGTTTCATTCTCATCTTCATCACTATCACTCCAAGCACCTCCAACGAATGCTCTTTGATTTTGATCTCTTGTCATCATTGGACATTTTCCAATGAGGTGATTCGGATCACCACACTTGAAACACTTTCTCTCATTCTTGCTATACTTGTCATCATTATTCTTTTGAGATGTTCTTCTTTCATCGTGTGGTTGTCTAACGAATCTTCCTCGCCTTTTGAAGAATTTCTTGAAGTCTCTTACGGCCATGGCATATTCTTCGTCATCGCTTTCGGAAGATGAGCTATCTTCGTTGTTGGATTCCTTTCTAGCTTTCAAGGCGATTGACTTGCTTTGCTCACGTTTTCCTTTAACCATTTCAGAGTCCTTCTTTATAATTGCTTCGTAGACTTTCAGATTTCCAATTAATTCATCAAGTTGTAGTGTTGACAAATTCTTTGATTCTTCAATAGCCGTCACTTTAGCTCGCCATTTTGGGTGAAGAGCTCTAAGAAATTTCCTAACAAAAGTCTTACTAGAGAAATTCTCATCAAGTGCTTTTAAACTTGTGATGATAGTGTTAAATCTAGCAAAAGTATTATCAATTGATTCCTCTTCCGGAATCGTGAATTGCTCATATTGTTGAACAAGTAGATCTATTTTGTTATCTTTGACTTGATTATTACCTTGGTGAGTTATTAATAAAGAGTTCCAAATTTCTTTTGCGGTTTCACACATAAAGATCCTTTCGTACTCTTTACGTGGTAGCGCATTATAAATAACCATTTTTGCTTCATTATTTTTAGCAAGTTTTCTTTTTAAATCATCATTTTGTTTTTCAAAAGGTACGATTTCATCTTTCTTAGTTTCGGGGTTATTTTGAATAAGTAAAAAATCACCATTGGTAATAACATGCCAAAGATCTAGATCTTTTGATTTCACATAAGTTTCGAATCGATTTTTCCAATATAAAAATCCATCACTTTCAAATAGTGGTGGTCTTTGCATAGATTGCCCTTCTAAATATTTTTCAGATTCCATAGATCGTTACAAGTTTTAAAATACAATATATTTTAAAAATCTTGCTAGACGTGGCTCTGGTACCAATTGTGGAAAACTAGAAGGGGGGGTTGAATAGTTTTACGTCCTTTTAAAATTTATAAGCACAAGTTTGTTTTAAAAACTTCGATTCTGGTTTATGTGAATTCAATACTTGCACTATATGAACTATTGTAAAATAACTAACTAACAAAACTAATATAGTAAAGGTAAATAAATAAGTAATGAGAAGAGTTAGAAAGATCAAACCACAACACAAGGATTTATAGTGGTTCGGCAACAAGGACACCTTCCTTGTTCCTACTCCACTCCCCGAGTCACCTACTCGAGAGTTTTCTTCACTATGTCAACAAACTCCCTTATGGCGGAGAAAACCTTACACACCAATATACACACCAATTTACACACCAATCTACACACCAATCTACACACCAATCTTCACACCAATCTACACGCCAATCTTCACACCAATCTACACGCCAATCTTCACACCAATCTACACGCCAATCTTCTTCACACCTTCTACACGCCAATCTTCACACCAATCTACACGCCAATCTTCTTCACACCTTCTACACACCAATCTTCACAACTATCCTACTTCACTACTAATCAACTTCTACTATCTACACAACTTCTATATCTTCTAAACAAATAATAACAAGCACAACACAATATTCACAAATGAATATATATACACTATGCACAACAACTCTTCAACACTTCTTGAACTTGGTTGTAGAGAGTTCTTCTTTTGCACTTAGAATGAGAATGGATGATGAGGGATTGAATCACTTGAAACAAGGATTAATATACAAATGATCAAAGGGTTTTTGATGGGTTTTAGATGATTGTAGATCTGAAAATTTCGTGCAAAAGGTGAGGAAAAATTCCAGAATTAAGGTGGTATTTATAGGGGAAGAAATCTGACAGTTTCTAACAGGGGAGCCTGGTCGGTCCCCTTAAAGCATGGCCGGCCCCCTTAAAATTAAGGGGACCGCCCCTTATAATTAAGGGGGCCGCCCAACTGTAACGGCCAGAAAACTTGTCTTTTAGTGGGGAAATTTTATTTGGTGAAAAACTAACTGATTTTGGTTAAATATTTGGAATCATATATTTAGTATGATTAAAACATTTTTTCTTATTACCAAAAGTGTTTTTCAAAAATATATAATAAGATTATATAATTAAATAAACTTTGTATTAGTTAATTAAATACCCCTTTGATCATGAGATGTATTAAGCACTTGTTTATCCATACCTTAAGTGATTAAGTTGGATATAATGTTATAGACTAGCTTAATACTTGTTTACGTAGTAATCAAACGATTGACGAGTTTACATTTTGTGATCGTCAAAATATAGAGATATTGAAAAATATAAATAACGTTTTCATACATTATTTATGTCAACAAACGCTACATCAGGTCTTGTACTTTTCACCGCATACATAATAGATCCCACAGCCGAAGCATAAGGGACTCTTTTCATGCGTTGCACCTCTGCAGGTGTTGAAGCACAAACCTTGTTGCTCAAGCCATGTTGCTCTTGCATCGGCAAATATCCTTTCTTGGAATTTTGCATACTGAATCTCTTCAGTATTTTATCAATGTAAGCACTTTGGCTTAATCCAATTAATCGCTGAGATCTATCTCTATATATCTTGATTCCCAGAATAAAGGCAACTTCCCCTAAATCTTTCATAGAAAAACAACTTCCAAGATATTCCTTAACCTTTTGTAAACTTGGAATGTCGTTCCCCATGATCAATATGTCATCGACATATAATATAAGGAAAATTACATTACTCCCACTAACTTTGTGATATACACATGGCTCATCAAGATTTTTAGTGAATCCATACTTTTTAATTTCACCATCAAATCTCTTATTCCATTGTCGTGATGCTTGCTTCAATCCATAAATGGATCTTTTAAGCTTGCATACACGATTTGGAAATTCTGGATTTACATACCCCTCAGGCTGCGCCATATAGATGTCTTCATCTAGGCGACCATTTAAGAAGGCGGTTTTTTACATCCATTTGCCAAATCTCATAGTCATAGTAAGCGGCTATGGCTATAAGAATCCTAATTGCCCTTATGTCAGCTACAGGAGAAAAGGTCTCCTCATAGTCAACACCAAAAGTTTGTGTATAGCCTTTAGCTACACAACGGGCCTTATAGGTGTGTACAACGCCATCGATGTCAGTCTTTTTCTTGTAGAGCCATTTACTCCCAACTAGTTTGGCACCCGGAGGTAGGTCTACTTCTTCCCAGACATCATTGTCTTCCATGGATTGCATTTCCCCATCCATAGCTTCTTTCCATTTGGCCTTTTCAGGACCATTCATGGCAGCTTTATAACTTGTAGGCTCATCAAGATCACCCAGTATATACTCATCACTCTCTACATTAAGACATAGACGAGTAGGAGCTTTTACTGGTCTTGTTGACCTACGAATGGGAATCACTTCAACTTCAGGTGGAGGACCTAAACTTTCAGGTTCTACCGGAAGTTGGTTAGTGTTTTCAGAAGGTTCTACATCTTCTTGACCGTCTTCCAGGTCATATATTCTCCCACTGAATTCTTGAGATATGAGCTCCCTTTCAAGGAAGTCTCCATACCTTGCAACAAAAACTTTGTTTTCAGGTGGGTAATAAAAGTAGTATCCCATAGTTTCCTTAGGGTATCCTACGAAGATGCACTTCACAGATCTTTGTTGGAGTTTGTCTGCTGAGTCACGTTTAACATACGCCTCACAACCCCAGACCTTTAGATAAGACAGGTTAGGAGCTTTTCCAGTCCATACCTCATATGGTGTCTTATCAACCTTCTTTGTTGGAACCATATTTAGAATGCGAACCGCAGATTCTAAGGCATAATCCCAAAACGAGAAAGGAAGAGTTGTTAGATTAAACATAGATCGTATCATGTCTTGCAATGTACGATTCCTTCTTTCAGATACACCATTTTGTTGTGGAGTATATGGAGAAGTAAGGTGCTGGACAATTCCCTCCTTTGCTAGATAATCTATGAACTCCTGACTCAGGTATTCACCACCTCTATCGGATCGAAGAGCTTTAATCTTCTTTCCAAGTTGCAACTCTACTTCTGCTTTAAACACTTTGAATGTTTCAAATACCTCATGTTTATGTTTAAGTAAATAAACATAACCATAACGGCTGTAATCATCCGTAAATGTTAAGAAGTAGCTAGCACCCCTCCTTGACACATGTCTAAGTGGTCCACACACATCTGTGTGAATAAGACCAAGTAGATCATTAGCCCTTTCAATCCTATTTTTAAAGGGTTTCTTAGTCATCTTCCCAGCAATGCAAGATTCGCATTTATCAAATGATTCATCATTGATCTTGTCTAAAAGCCCATCATGTTGCAGCTTTTTCATGCGATCTTTGCCAATGTGAGCAAGTCGACAATGCCAAAGATAAGACGAATCCAGACCTTTCTTGATTCTTTTATTGTTGATGCTATACATTGAATTATTTGTAACAAAAGCATTATCATTATCATTCATATCAATTTCAAATACACCATTCACAGCAATAGCATTAAAATAAAAAACATTATTTAAAGAAACCGAAATTCCATTGCTTGAAATAGTATGATGAAAACCTTGGTTCAACAAACATGAAAATGAAATTACACCTCTAACAATTGACAGTGCATAATGACAATTATTTAAAGATAGTACTAAGCCCGAAGGCAACACTAAATTAAAAACTCCTATAGCTTCAACTCCTGCATGCGCTCCGTTACCAACGTGCAAGAATTGTTGTCCATAGGCCAGCTTTCTCTCAACTCTAAACCCCTGCATGGTATTGCAGATATGAATGCCACATCCAGTATCATATACCCATGAATTCAATTTAGGAGTAAGAGTGAATAATTCAATCATAAAGAACGCACCTGATGTGCTGGGGTTACCAGCATCATTCCCCTGCTTCTTGAGTCGCAAGTCATGAATGTAGAGAGGGCAATTGCGCTTCCAATGACCCTTTTCATGAAAATGGTGACAAGCCTGATCCTTCTTGTTTGGCGGATTCACCTTGTTCTGCTTAGGCTGATGTTGTTTCATCTTGGGTTGAGGTTGATAGGCCATGACCTGCTTGCCTTTATCACCTTTACCTTTGCCTTTGTTCACATGCGATTTCTTCTGGATTCTCCCCCCATGAATTGCCAACACTTGTGGGGTGGGAGTCTTGACCTTGGCTGGTAGACTTTTCTCATAATCAACAAGCAATGCGAGTAATTCTGAGACTGTCTTCCCCGAGCAATGCATGTTGAAGTTCTGCACAAAACCAGCAAAATCCCTGTTGAGGGATCTGTTGATCAAGTGCACTTGCACATTCTCGGGGTAACCAAAACCAATTCTGTGAAGTTGATCAAAGGAATCTTTCATCTCATCCACATAATCGGCTACTGGTTTACCATCACCATGCTTGCAGTTGTGTAGCTTGTCAAGTTCATCATACAATTCAACTGCAGGTGACTTCTCATAAGACTGCCTGAGGTTATCAAGCATATTCTTAGGAGACGAGTACTCATACTTCTTTTGTAATTGAGCACTCATGCTAGTGAGCATTAAACAAGCAACCTCATTGTACTTAGCATTAGTCACCTTCCATTCTGCCTTTGCTTCTGGTGTAGCAGTAGCAGCAGGTTCAGCAGGGCATTCCTCGGTCACATAATCAATCTTACCAGACGCCCTCAAGACAATTCTGAGCGAACGGTACCAGTCATTGAAATTCTTTCCAGTCAGTTTATCTCTCTCAAGATGACTCTTGAAAGCATTAATCACAGTTTGGTTATCGGGTTGAGCCATATCTACGGATAAAGTTCAAATATTAGTATTTTCGATAATCAATATCTTCAAGAAAAATAAAATACCCAAGGCTATATTCATATAACCAACTTATTTTCTTGAAAATCTAGGATCTAACTTTACATAGTTTCACCACATCAGTTGATCTGCTAGTGGTGAAAGTACAAAAGATAGTAATCTGTCGAACAATAATTGGCAAACAAGATTTCCAATTCCTAGATCATTATGGGATTTACATCAAATTGATTCATCAATTTGCCTTGTAAGCATGTTTTATCCCATCTCATGCCTTAAGTTCTAGGTCTCACGCACAACTTAATTAAGTCGTCTACCTTAGAAACTGTAAAATTACAATTATGGTCTCACGCGTTAAAAGAATTTTACCTTGTTATAGTAATTTAGCCTAGGTCTCACGTTTACTAAATTAAAATTTCAAGTGTTTCTTATAGGTAGATGGCACGTAACTTAAATTATTAAGGGTATTAATTTTTGATATGTCAATCAAAATTATGTACAAAGATGCATGCACTCATCTTTATAACATAAGTTTATATAAAAACTTTTTATGTCCGATTCCTGAAATTAATACACAAAGTTTTACTTGAGGTTCATTCCAAAACCCTAAGATGACTTTCTACAACATATGATTTTAAAAGTAATTCATTTAAGACATATTCAAGATTGTGATAACCAAGGCAGACTCTAAGGCTCTTTTCTAAGCCTTCAAATCACGGTTATGAATATCATCTTAAAAGACTTAATTTTAAAAGCATATTTGCACAAAACATCATTCAAGCAAAAGTTTATGGATTCAATCTCAAAATAGTAATAAAGTTTGAATTTTGCTAGTCTCGCCTGGGAGCTGATTACCGTGCGAATCGGACCACGATTGGCAATAAGACCTTTGCAAGATTCTTACTTTATCAATTTAGGGTTTCACAATTATTAGTCCGTATTAATTTTCTTTATGAAAACAACCCTTTTATTGCTTACAACAAGTCCAACTAAAAAACAATAAAACAAGTATCAAAGAAAATCAAAACAACCAATAATAAATAAGTGAAACAATTAGCCACATGCAATCCGTATTAGAAAAGATCCTAATAAAATCAATTCTGGGTATAATAATGCATGTAATCAACTAAGGCCTTCCCCTCTTGATGGAGGTGAGTCACATACATTGACGAATCAATTGCGTAGGCCAAAGCTAAAAACACACCACATAGCATATAAAATTGATTTTAATATGTATTGGAGTCTTCCCCAACTTAAGATCTATCTAAACATGTGATAATAAAACAAGATCCATGACAAACATGCATGTAAGTCATGGATTAAAACCTAACAATTAGCAATTAGGTCACAAGATACGTTCAATTAACCGGTTAATGACCTAGGGTTTCTAGTGATTACACATAATCAAGAAAACCACAAAACCCTAATTAGGGTTTCATGGGAAAATCGACCCCCCCCCCAAAATTAGGGTTAGGGTTTTGAAATTTTTTTAAAAAAAATAGGAAAAACCCTAGATAAAAAAAAACATGTATCTAAAACAATTAAAGATCCGGTTTTTATTACGTTTTAGTAATCAATTACATGTTATACATGGCTCGTGATGCCACTGTTAGAGTTTGACAATCAAATAGCACATATTGCGGAAGCTAGGATCAAGTATAACACATAAATATTAACTAAAACATAAATAGTAAACGTACCCGATGCACTTCAAATAAACCTTGATTCTTGTACAATTAGATCAATGATAAACCCCTTACCGTTTTGTTTATCGATCTCTTGATAATTACTAAAGTAAGTAATTACCTCGTTCTTGTACACACAAACTACCAACGAATAAAGGTTTGTTGCAAGTAAACAAAACACTTAAGTTTTTGTCTTGGAAAAATCGACCCAAAGAACCCTAGGAGGGGTGGACGATCGGCCAAGAAAAGAGAAGAAAGAAAACAAGATTTAGGGTTAGAGTGTGTGCACAAAAGATGTGAAAGTCTTACCCTTGGCCTTGTATATATACTATGTGAAACTTGGAGGACAAGACAAACTTGGGTTGGGCTTCCCCCACCCTTGTTCGACCGGCCATAGAACCCTTCTTGACACCCAAGTTTCACTCTAGTCCATATCTTTCTTATTTAACGATAGTTAGTCCATACGGTTAATAACAAACGACCGTTTAGTCCATTAAGTGTTATAAATATATATATTCAATACATTTAATATATATATATTTATTTTACATTATTCTTGTTTGTAAAGTGTGCAATCCCGAGGTCTCGGGTTCGATCCTAGACATTTACCTATTAATGTTTATACGTAACATTTAACAATATCTGCATACTGGACTCACCTAACCTAAAAGTTCAGCGTAAATTATCGTTTTCATATAGGTTTGAGAATTTTTTTTCTTAAAAGAACAAATATGGGTAATTCATAAATAGATTATGTTTTCTGTTGAATCATTGCATCTCAAATCTCACCAAGACTAACAAGTCTTCCTTCAAACGAGAACTCACATGGGGTTTCTCTTTTAACAACAGACAACACGATTCAAGTATTTTGAGCACAACCATTTCTGTTATTGAAAGATGCTACCTGACTGGAGCACGACATAAATACTTTCAATACAAGGTGTCAAGGTTCGGATCTCATCAACCCAACATACAAGCCCGAATGAGTACACCCCATCTTACGTACTTAACTAAATTTATTTGGTAAGATCATCAAGATGCGGATCAAACCAAACAATATCTGATAAGCAACAAGTTCATTTGTAAGTATTCGTTTCGATCACACGTCAGTACATGCCAGTTTTTGCTACCATAAGCTGGTAATCCACTGACAACAACAGTAACCATGATTTACCAACCAGGTCTGGCATCTAACAGTATTTCACCAACAATGAAAACACATACTAAAATTTTAACTTCGCAACAACAATATAATTCTTGAATAAACAGGATGAGATAACCACTTAATTCAAAATAATAAATACCGCAAGTCAAGTGTATACCATACAAAACCGGTATAAACCATAAAAATACAATAACAGAACAATAAGACCAAAGTAACATGATCAAGTCCAATAACTAAACAAAACCAGAAAAAATTGCGGAATCTTGAACTGAGAAGTTAATCAGACTCCACTAGTCCATTAACATCTACAAAAAAGAAAGACGATTATGATCAATATATCTCTGTACATGATATTGAGTATATAAACAACATAGAAAATACTACTTAATGAAATTCATGGTGACTTAAGTTAAATTACCTTTTGCAGAGTTGTCAAGATGAGGCAAATAATCATCCACTTTGATTTTCCTTGGTTGATTCGCGTAACCAATCTTGGGTACAAACTAAAGCTTCAACCATCGAATGTGACAAAGAAATTCAGAAATCATTCAACACATTACCATCTGTGCTAAAACCAGACTTCAGTTCCACAGCCGCAATTGGTAGGGCCAAAACATCCTTAGCAATTTTAGATAAAATTGGAAATCGTATTCTATTATTATTCCACCAGATTAGCAAATCCATATCATCATTTTCATCTAAACTTTCTTCATTAAGGTATTTATCTAGTTCTGTCAGTCCTTTTACATTTCTTCCAAGAAGCAACTTACCCTTCATTAACCTTGATGTACAATCACCTTGTTCTTCAGCCAAATACTTTTCCATAAAAATACGACTTTGAGCATTTACACTTTCTTGTGGGCCCTCAATCTTACATTTGTAAAACCTTGTCACCAAGACACCAAACCTTGTCCACTTATGAAAGAGATTTACTGGCAGTCATTCAAGCTTTGGATAAGTGGAGAGGGTATCTTATGGGGAACCATTTTAAGATTAAAACTGATCACTTCAGTTTGAAGTATTTGCTTGATCAAAGAATAACAACACCTGCACAAATGAAGTGGTTACCTAAACTCATGGCTTTGATTATGAGATCATCTATAAGAAGGATAGTGAAAATTGTGCAACAGATGCTTTGTCTAGAATCTCAACTAGTAGTCAATTGTTGCATATAGTTCTTACAACAGTCACCACTGATTTGTTGGCCAAAATTGAGAATACTTGGACTAAGGATGCTACTTTGCAGGCTTTGATTCAAAGGTTGCAACAAGGAAAAGTTATAAAGCATTATACTTGGTCTATTGGTCAACTAAGAAGGAAATGTAAGCTGCTAGTAGGAGATGATAAGGAGTTGAAACAAGCTCTCTTAGTGCATTTCCACAGTGATTTAATAGGAGGCCATTCTGGATGTACTGCAACCACCAATAGGCTCAATGGCATGTGTTATTGGAAAGGAATTAGACAAGATGTGAAGACTTTTATGACACTTTGTGATGTATGCCATAGGAGTAAACCTCATTTAGCTGCTTATCCAAGTTTGCTTCAGCCATTGCCAATTCCTAATTTGATTTGAACTGAGATTTCAATGGATTTTATAGAAGGTTTGCCTATGTCTTTTGGAAAGTCTGTGATATTAGTTGTGGTAGACAGACTTAGCAAGTACAGTCACTTCATTGCTCTCAGTCACCCATTCACAGCAACACAAGTGGCCAATGTGTTGTTGGATACTGTTTACAAACTTCATGGCCTTCCCAAAGTGATAGTAAGTGACAGAGACAAGATCTTCTTAAGTTTGTTTTGGAAGGAATTGTTTAAGATGTTACATGTGAGATTGCATTTCTCAACTGCCTATCCACCACAAAGTGATTGACAAACTAAGGTGGTTAATAGATGTTTGGAAACTTATCTCATATGCATGACAGGTGAGAAACCAAATGAATGGTCCAAATGGTTACCCTTAGTAGAATATTGGTACAACACCAACTTCCACACTTCTGTCCAAACAACCCCTTATGAAATTGTGTATGGTCAGCCTCCTACAAGTCCTATTTCTTATGTTCAAGGCAAAAGCAAAGTTGATGCAGTAGATAGGACTTTGGGAGCTAGAGAAGCAGCTGTTAACCATTTGAAGTTTCATTTGCACAGAGCTCAACAAAAGAGGAAAACCAGTGCTGATAAAAGGAGGATAGATAGGGAGTTTGAGGTGGGTCAATGGTATATCTGAAGTTACAACCTCACAGGCAGGTCACTCTCAGGCAAACTAAGTACAACAAGCTCATACCTAAGTACTATGGTCCTTTTCAAATAACTGCTAGGGTTGGAAAGGTAGCTTATAAACTATCATTGCATGCTATTTCTCAAATCCACCCAGTCTTTCACATTTCACAGTTGAAGTTGTTCAAGGGTCCTATACCAAATGCTACTCCTACACTTCCATCCTGCAATCCACAAGGAGAAGTTTTGCAAGTTCCACTCAAGGTCTTAGACAAGAAGCTTGGCAAGGTGGGGCAAAAAAGCTAAAGTGTTTATGTTGATTCAATGGACTAATGGGTCAGAAGTTGATGCTACTTGGGAACTTCACAGTGACATAACCAAAAGATTTCCTGAATTTCCAATTGATTCTTGAGGTCAAGAATTCAGTGAAGGGGAGGGTATTGATATAAATAAAAGTCAATTGGTCAACTGGAGTCAAAAATCAAGAAAAGTCAAATAACAGCTTTTCCTCCAACTCACCTTGTATCACATTTCCTTTATATAAATACCACTTTTCTATCTCATTTGTACTCATTCAGTATTTGTAACAGTTTAGAATTCTCTTTCAATTTCTGTATCACAATTTGTAACAAACAATTCATATTTCTATAACAAATCCTTTGAAATATCATTATGTTACTTTCTTTATATAGAATCTGGAAGTTTACTATCTTTGTTGCTATCAAAGACATCCGGCAATTATGTTTCGGCTTATATAGCCGGCTTATGGCTTATTTGGTTTTGGGCTTATGTTTTATAAGCTCACTTTTTGTGGCTTATTTTGAAACTTTTTGGCTTATATATATTGAGCTTATATAAGCCAAAAAGTTGCAAAATAAGCCATAAAAATGAGCTTATGAAACATAAGCCATACCCGGGATATATAAGCTAGTAAGTGCTTGTTTTAATATTTTAAGGTAAAGCATCTACAGTTAAACAAATCTCTCAAACAACACCTAATAAGTTTCTACAAAATGGAACAATTAAGTTAATAAGGCACTTACAATTAAAGTTAATAAGAAAACAAGTAAGAATGAGCAGAAAAGATACGAGTTGATTGTGAGAAGAAATGTGAAGGAAGAATGTCACCGGAATACAAGCTATTTTATGTTATTGATTTTTGGACATGTTTGTTAAGTTTAGGTGCAGTTTGCTTTTGTTTGTTTCATTCATAGATTTGGATTTGGGTTTTAATTGAGAATTATTAGGATTTTGATTTGATGTTAGGGCATTTAGGAGGTCTATGAAATGGCATTTACAACCGGAGGGATGGAAAATGGATATTTTTGGCAATTTTGTATCCCTACGGCTACGACCTATGTACTTAGGTTGATTTAGAATGATAACAAATAGTTAGAGGCCGTTTGGTTGGAGAAAATTCATGGTTTTTATCAAGGTTTTTAAGATCGGGATCTTACCCAGCATTGTTTTCGTCTTTGCAAGATCGTGATCGTAAGATCGGATCGGGATCTTAAGATCCTACTACAATATCGTTTTATTAATAGTTTTTGTAATATTATATAAATTTACAAATTATTATATATCGTAAACACAAAATTATATGAATATTTCATAGAAATATTGTCCTAAATTATGATTATGAAATGTTTAAGAAGATTAAAATGTCGTTTTTTAAATTCTACAAAAAGTAATCTATAAATTTGCAGTTTTTTATTTTGTTATCCAAGAAAAGTATCGGATCGGATTAAATCTTAAAATCCTATGATCAAGATCGGGATACTATAAAATCTTAAGCTTTCAAAGATCTTATGTATGATCCAGATCGTTTTTGTTTTGCAATATCGTATAACCGTAAGATCTTAATATCAGGATCGGGATTTTAACAACCATGGTTTTTACTTTTTAGAGGTATTTGCATTTAAAATATGATGAAATTATTTGTTTAGTTAAACATAAAAAGGTAGGACCACACATTAAAATTCTCTTTTATAGATCTTTAAATTTTGTAAAGAAAAAATAACAAAAATAAATAAAAATAAAAATAAAAAAAATTATGGGTACACAATAAGTTTTAAATTCTAGCTTTTATCTAGATAAATTATGTGAATTTAAATTTCTTTATAGATTTTTAGTGAACCAAACAAGTAAAAGGATTTTGAAGTATAAACTTTAATCCCCAAACATCTTAAATCATAGGAATTACTCCCTCCGTCTTATTTCTATTATTCATATTTTCTTTTAGTATGTCTTAAAATAATTATTCTCTACTAAAAATAGTAGTTGCAGTTGTTTAAGTTTACTAAGTTACTTTTAATCAAAATTGATATTTACAAAATTAAAATGAAACATTAATTAATTGTCAAAAGGTAAAAATGTCTTATTTTGGCTTTTCTACAAATTAAAGTAGTAATTAATGTACTTTTTTAAACTTGTGTGTTTTTGTCAATTTTAAGACAGTAGAAGTATAAATAAATACCAAAGTAACCTTTGTTAGGTGTGTTCAAATTCAACCATATGCTCATTTTCTTTGTTTGATAAGAGGACTGGGAGTGGGTACGGGAGACTGCGGTGCGGGATCCCTCATGCACGGGAACACCGCCGCCGGGTACTCCTTACCGCACGGGGAGACCCCGTTGAGTGAAGAACTCACGCACGGGGAGGAACAAAATTAGAACGTTGGGGATGGGGAATATTACCGTTGGAGGCGCAGAAAGAGTTTGGCTTGAAATGGTTTTTGCAAATGTTGTTCACTGCTACTAGCTTCGCAATCTATACATGTTGCCACTGCTATCTATACATGGCTTGAAATGGTTTTTGCAAATCATTGTTTTAAGTGACAAGCAAATGTTGGTATATATACATATTCAGTTTATGCATGTTGACATACCTATACATGTTGCCACGTTGCATGTGTTTGTAAAATGTTTTTTGAAAATATTGGCACGTATATGGTTTTTGCATGTTGGCATTACATGTAAAATGGAAAACATGCATCTACTTGAACTATGATGTAAAAAAAAAAAAAAAAAAAAAAAAAAAAAAAAAAAAAAAAAAAAAAAATGAGTGAAGGATGAGTGAAGTAACGCCTCTAAAAATATGAGTAAGTGATGAAAAAAGTGGGGAATAAGGGAATTGGTTGGGAGTGAGGGTGAGTGAAGCACTCCCTCCCTCCTAAGTTGTTGCAACACGAGTCTATCAAGCATCAACCAAACATTTTTTTTCATGGAATAAGGTACATTTTGTTACTTTCATAAGAATGAAACAACACCCACCCAATTACTATAAAGAAAGAGGTAACGGCTCACTAACGGCCTCACCAACTGGTCTCCACGACTAACATGTGAGAGTTAAATCACACAAGAACATGATTCCAACATGTGAGGGTTAAACCACACAAGAACATGATTAAAGAGACGTGAGTCAAATCATCATTTTGCCCTTGTTCAACAGTTCATCAAAAATTCATGAAGTCTTCATCTGTTAGAACATTATCAAGAAAGTAACTATACTGCATCCTTCTCTTCAAATCCAATTATCATATACTCGTTGGTTCGATACAAACCAAATAAAAACGCAAAATAAAATATCAACCCCTTTCATCTGGACACATTATTACCTATAATAATCGTGTGTTGCCAGAATAACACACAAAACAAACTCTCATCACCATATATCAGACAAAAGCTAGCAGTACTGAACTGAACCAGCCTGAACCCAAAAACGACCTAACATAACCAAAAACTTACCAATTACCAGTCCAACAACGGTTTAGTCCCAAACTAAATCATAAACCACTTGTTCAGTCATAAGCTACATTTTGAATTAAGCTACTTGATTTCTAGGCTTCAACATTTCAAGCACTGTATATTGTACATGACTAGAAGTACATAACTACATGTTCAAAGACTAAGCAAGGCATATTAATTAAAGTTGGACCTTTTTAGCAATCAAAGTTCAAGCACTCTTTAACCGCATCCACTCATAGCGTCATCAACTTCAAAAATATCTGAAAAATAGATTATCACGATTAAAATCAATTAGCAAGTATATAAAGAGCATAATTTTGATTATAGATTCACTTCGAAAAAATTACATAAAGAAGATCAAAACTATTGAATTAGTTACATATTTACCTTCTGCAAAGTTATCAAGATGACATACATCATGTTCTTTCACTTCTACATTGCTTTTTTTGGATCATTTCTCCAATCCTCATATCTCCAATTCTCGCTGCAAACTAATGCTTCAACTATTGAAGGTGGCAAAGAACTTCGAAAATCTTCTGTAAAAGGACCAAATTTGGCTACCATGGCGGAATGCGAAATAACGGCTGACATTGGAATAGCCAGAAGATCCTTTGCAATTTTAGAAAGAATTGGAAATCTTTCACTGTTGTTCTTCCACCAAAGTAAAGTGTCAAATTCACCTTCATCGTCTTTATGTAGGTCTTCCTCGTTCAGATATCTATCCAACTCCGTCTCGCTTTCTTCATCGTCTTCAGAATCATCCGACTCTGTCTCGATTTCTTCACTATATTCAAAATCATCCAATTCTGTCTCGCCTTCTCCAAAATCTTCAAAATACAACTTCCGCCTTTTCAAACTTCTATAAAAGTTCTCATATTTTTGTTGTACCCCAATCTTACCTTTGTATTCATCAATCAAATCATATAACCTATTAAGCACCAATGTGGCCATCTTAGACCCTAAACAATCATCAGGATTGTCAACAACTTCAAAGTGATCTCCATCGGGTTCAACATAGGTGTCTTGATTGTAGAGGAACTTAAAATAATATCTAACTGGAACAAATTTAGAAGTAGGGTCAAGTACACTAGCAATACAAGTTAACATATTCCATTCTTCAATGTTTCCCCAATACTTATAATACTCTTCTCTTATTTTAAGAGCCATATTGCAAGCCCTATCATCGTCAGTCTTTTCCCATTTACAAAATTTTAAATCCATCATAGAAATTTTATCAAAATACTTATCAGATGTCGCATTTAAGGTAAACATGTCTTTATATTGACCAAAAAAATCTGCCAAGATTCTTTCAACCTTCCTTGCATTTTCCCAATCATCATGAACCGGAAGCCCACAAGTTTCTTCTAAGTCATGTTTATATTTAGGATCTTTGGTCTCATATAAATTGAAAGCTTCCTCATATTTTTCAGCTGTAAATAACATCCCAAATATCTTTATCCATTTATTTGGACAATCTAGACGCATAGTATACTTGACATCTACCCCACTTTCTTTAGCACAGTTTTTAAAATTAATAGTCCTAGCTGATGACTGTCTCATATATAGAATTGCCGTATGTATACGTGTGATAGAGTCACCATACTCATCCAACACAACCTTCGCTATATGTTGTATAACATCTATAAGACATCTAGAGTTGAAAAACTTACCATCCATGACATGATTTGTTAATTTTCCTTTTATATAGCTAATAGCTATATCGTTTGAACTTGACTTGCCAGCGGAAATGGTCAAAACATCCTTAATTTCCCAATCATTCACACACTTTTCAACCATCCTTCCTATATCCTCTCCTTTATCACTATAAAGTGGAGTGAAACTGAGGATTTTCTTGTGTAGTTTCCAATCTTCATCTATAAAATGAGCACTAATACACAAATAACTCTCATTATTGTTAGGAGTCCATGTATCTAAGGCCAAACAAACCCGTTGATTTTTGCTCTTGATAAAACTTTTCATCTTCAACTTCTCGGCCAAGAAAAACTGGACACAATCCTCAGAAATCATTTCACAAGATGGAACATCAAAACAAGGACATGCGACTTTCATAAATTCTTTAAGTCCCTCTTTGTCAAAAGAAGATAAAGGAAGATCATTTTTTATTATCTTTTGTACTAGAGATTTTCGAACATGCGCTTGATACATCGTTTATAATCCAAAAGAGTACCTAGAAAATACTACTTTATTAGCAAACGAAAGACCAGCACTGTATCAAGTATGAAATGTTAGATTCTAACAGAAAATCATGGTGTCATACTGAACATAACATGTTAGATTTTCTGTTTACAGGTAATAAATAAACGACATCTACTTTCCATACAGCTTAAACAAATCTTAATGGAATATAATTGGTCATACCCGACATAATTAATTATGTGTTACCAATGCTCGCATAACCAGTAATGAATTTTGGATGGAGGCAAATAGATAGGAATATCATATTAAACCGGTGATCTAATTCTCACTGTTTTACCTCTTAAATCCTCAAAGCTCAGATAATGAGAATTCTAAACATTCATACAACTAATCAGTAAATTATCACGACATCAAAGTAACATATCCAAACAATATCTCATGCATTGTGTTTTTTTTTTTCTTTTTCAAAATGCATAGTTCTTTCTATAAGCTATCCCAAACAACACCTTAATATGAATCCATAATTCATAAATCACAACAATAACTTTGAAAGTGAGCATCCAAACAACAGTCAAACACGGGTAGCTTAAGTGTTCAATCACTAACCAAACCAACAACTAATGAAAGCATAAAACCAGCAATGCATTTTGTCTAGCACATACTTACTATCAATATCTACATGAAGCGTATGAATATACGATACCACACAACTTGTTTTACTAATCTACATGGATGCGATAAACAATTTGTATTAAATAGTCATGAAAATGCAAAAAAGCGAGATAAGCAGGATCAACATAAACGTTTGGCATAAGATTTTATAATTAAAATGTTAGTATTCCTGAAGGATCACTACACACACAGTTATAAATAGAAATCATATCAAAATGTGTCAAGAAACGATGAACATTTCGAGGAGAGAATTCCAAGTAATTATGAAGCTATACGACAAATCAGAGTGTGATACGTCCTTAGGATCTAACGATGATACTGGGCTTGTGTATTCCTAATACCAAAAACAACTGTAAGGGATATTAAATAGGTGATGAAAGGGTTTCTATGGAATAGTGGTGATTTCCAAAAAGGAAAAGCCAAAATTTCTTGGCAAGCCCTGTGTAAACCTAAAAGTCAAGGTGGTAGGGATCAAATGCCAACTGTTTCATAGTGTTATTTGGTTTGGTATTCACAATGTATTCCTAGCCACTCATTTGTCTTATGGCTTGCTATAAAAGGAGGTTATTTACACAAGACAAAATGCTTGTATGGAATCCTGGTGCTGATCTAAAGTGTCCTTTCTGCAAATCTTGTCCTGATGCCCATGACCATTGATTTTTTCAAATGTGTCTACACAAAGAAGGTATGGTCTGAAATAAAGAAGAAGGCCAGAATGATGAATATGCCTGATGACTGGGGTGGTATTATTGATGCTATGAACACTCAAAGCAAGACTAATGCTATTAAAAGTGTGCTTAGAAAACTACTTCTTGGGGCTGCAGTTTACTATGTGTGGCAAGAAAGAAATAAAACTATAAAAGAGTGTTTACAAAGGAGGTTAGAAGTTGTGAAGCAGCTGGAAGAGATTACTAGGAAGATGAGGCTTAAACTGATGAGTCTAAAGGTCAAAGCAACTCTACAAGTGAGTCTGTGGCCAAGGATTGGAATGTTCAGATGGATGTTCAAAGGAGAAATATAACTGCAGTTAGTAGTTGACTGATTGTAACTATTTGGATGGCTAGATAGAGGAATGGTGCTATCGAGTATGGGTTTTGTGGTGCAGGATGGGAGTTATAGAGGTGGTTGGGCTGTTGATAAGAGGGTGGTGCCTATCATGGATGCTGGCTTATTAATCAGTCTGTGAGGGGATTGCTGCAGATTGGTTTTAAGCTACCTTCATGAAGTAAATGTAACCCACTGCCTTCAGTAACAAGTAATTTTGCAAAAATGATGCCTATCATGGATGATGGCCTAGTGATCTGTCTGTGAAGGGAGCTACAGGTAGATTACTTGGTTGCCTTCATGAAGGAAATGTAGTTTTTGTAAAAGTACTTCAACAGATTTAAGGTCTTGATGTTGGTATAGGAAATGTAGTATCTGTTGTGTGATAAATGTGAAGTTTCCTAGTGCGTGTATTTCAGTTGTATAGTTTCTCATAGTCTGAATCCTGGGCATGTCCAGTTGATTGCATAGTAGGAATGTTGTAAGCACTTATTCAAAGTTTTATGTTATATATACTTCACATTTTCACAACAACAAAATAAATAAATAAATAAATAAAATTAAATTTTTTTTTTTTTTTTAAATGTTCAAATCTTGGGTGGAAAATCAAACCCCAATTTGCTTCTCGGATGCCAAAGAAAACAATGACACAGTAAGTGGTTCTAAAACGATGGTGATAACATAAGTATACAAGGTTTATGATATATGGTAGAAAGAGCAATAACTTTAGCATTCAAAATATAGAAGGAGGAAGAGAAAGTGTGAAGTTTGTAGATGTATCTGTTCCGGGTTCTATTCAGAAGAAGAAAGAAGTTATGGCTAATGTTTGTGGGTGTTTGAATGAGATGGTTACGCACCAAGGGCTGATTGGTTGTATTCTGTCTATATTTGAGGAGACGGGTCAAGAAATGGTTAACTCAGTTTTGTTGATGCAACCTTGTGGTCAAGGTTCTCTTAGAAGGATGGATTGATACGAGCCAAAATCTAACTGCGTTTCAAATTGGGCGGGAGACTGATAACAAAGTTTGACCAAGTTGACCAAGCTCTAAGTGGCTATAAATAGAGATTTACACTTCATTTTCCAAATCAAGCTTTGTAAACCAAATATCTCCTTCCTGTAATTCTCTCTCTTATGATAATAACAAATCTGTTGTTCATCAATCATACTAACAACTCAGTTGCGAATCTTGTTTCTAAATTCTATAGATTCCTAACTAATTGTTGCCGTTGAAATCGTATTCTCCATTTCTTAAGTGATTTCAGGATACGCACGTTTCAGTTTATGCTATCTAACAGTGTCATTTCAGACCCACCACCACTATAGTCATTGCTTTCTTTGACACCCAAATAAACAAGTTTGGTTCCTCGACTATTTACTCACAAAATGAACATAACTCTCTCTCTCTCTTTCATCGGATTCATAATGTGTCACAAACAAAAATGCCAGATGAGTTCATCACTACTTGAATCTCCTTGTCGAAAAATTTCACCGTTTCCTAACTAGCACATCCACAATTGCTAGATAAGATCACCATTTCTCGACCACCACCAATAACATTTATGTGGTAGCTATTTATACCCGTATGTTTGGTATTACTACAATTTTCATAACATATCGGAATATAAAAGTATATTTAGGGCTTGTTTGTTAAAATTTTCTATTAAGTCACGTTTAATTAAGAGATGACTTAATGCAGACACCTTCAGTTTTATTACTTAATATTTTCAGTCATCTTTCTCTATTAAGTCGCAAACAAACAGTTTTCATATGACTTAATGATTTCAGTTTTTTTTTCATATTAAGTCAATTAAGTCGAATTCAAACATCACCTAACACTGTTATACATTACCCCTAAACTATTTCGTCCGAATTCCCCAAATGCTAGAAACCGCAATAAGTTTTGCGTTGCAAATACTTGTTCAGAACATCTACATGAACTAAAAGATAACACATAAACACGTTTTACTAAAAAAAACTATTTTATTTATTCCGTGTGTTAAATAAGCAAGTGGGTGTGTTGAGATTACTTATCAAGTGCTTATCTACTTACTTTTAAGCACATTAGCAATTTCGAGAACGCTGAAAAAACTGTTAATTTGCTTATTTTTCTCTAGAAGCACTAAAATATAAGCACTTTGAGTTGGTGTTTGGATTAAAATCTTAAATATTCTCAAAAAGGTCTAAATTTGTGGATTTCAAAGGGGTTTTTTTTCATGGCAACCAATGTTATATAAGCTTATAATATTAGCTTTATCGAAATTACACTAGTGTTAATTAAGCTAACATATAATCCCAAACACCCCTAAAATATAAGCACGTTTAGGAATATAGGAGGAGACCCAGAAATATAAAGAGGAAATTACCAGTTGGGTGAACAAGTGACTCGGATATTGACGGCCGGAAAGTGGTCAAACGGTCCTAGGGTTTTTTAGCATTTTTTATGTTGTTTGTGTGTGTTTTTCAAGATTGTGAAATACGTAGTACTAAAGAAGAAAAAGTAGAAATTATATGAAAATGAAATAGAGTAAATTAAGTAAATTTGACCTCGTTAAAAAAAAGGTAAAAATAATGAGAATAAGAATAGAGAAGTGAGTTGCACATTTTTTATTTTTATTATAAAACACTTAATTATACGAGCAGTCAAAGCATATAATAAATATCCGTAATGCATATATAATAGAATGTCTCAATAAAAAACATGAGTTCGAAAATCAATTCCCTGACCTACACATATTCATATTAAATTATATCTTTGATACAATCATGAATTTAGAATCAGTATTTCTTAGAAAAACAATTATAAGAAATTAATTCTGTTAAAAATTGGTGGTTGCTGACTTAAAAATTTTATAAAGTTTGTTGTTTCGTAAATCTTTTTGTTTTTCAAATTGTGATTTTTGGTTATCTTTTTTACCAAACCAACACAGTAACAAGTAGAGTATACTAAAGTGCTTGAGAGAACCATGTTGAAGGAACTCGGCAAAACAATCTTGACATTACATGAGAAGGGGTGCTGTTATACCATGAGGTAACGATTGTTTATTAAAAACATGGTACTCTGCTAGGTGCTAACAAGATGTATAAAGCCTGATACTTGCTCGGTGCTAGAAAGTAGAAAAAAGAAGTCTTATAAGCTTTGAATGAAAGCGCGGGTAAACGGCGGGGTTTTAGTTAAGTGTCATAAAGACTCAAATTAAGTAGTATTTCTTTGTCGAGAAGGTTGACATGGCAAATTTAATGGTTATCTCACTTTACACCTGGATTTCTTGATCCATATATAAGATTAACCTTGTTATTGGCTCATTCAATTCGTATCAGTTCAAACTGATTGCGGTAGGATTCGATTCAAAACATAAATTTGTTTTTTCAAATGAAATATAGTCGTTTAGTTATGAAGAATTAGACTACAAAACAGGTCTATTTGAACTCAAAGTAGTCATGGACTTTCAACAATGTATCAATGTTCCGAGTAGATATTTGAACTCAAGATTATGCCAATAGCTTCTACCTGCTTTCAAATTTCATTTCGACAACATATTGTCATATTTACGTTGTTTGTGACAAGCCAAAAAAAGTTACTAGAGTACTGCGTCACACGTTACAACAAGTATGATATCCACATAACATTTGCATGTATGTCAAAAATTCATATTAGCATTTGACTATTTTATGGTCTAAATCATGCGAAAACAAATTGAGTTTGGAGCCTTGATCGATTTGGGACCAACTCAGATTAGTTTTTTATATTGGTTTGATAGAATCTTGTACACTGAATATCATTGCACAAACATATTCACCACATGAATTCATGAGTCAGATTCTAGTAGATAGTGAAATATTGGGCTGAAATATTTTACAACGTGCTCTTTACATTGGGCTAAATTTCCTTTATAATTGGACAAAAATATGAAGCCCGATATATCTTTGGCCATGTGTCTTGCCCCATGTGGCTGGTAAGCTTCAAATTTTGGTCATCTCGAAATTGCCCATAAATTTTTATTGACATTGTACTTATGCACTAAAATTTGTACATTGGAAAAATATGAATCTTTGATGTTTAGGTTGCGTAAGTATATATATCTCAAAGTTTATTAATAATTATAACTACCAAAAATGAAAATTTGAAAATCTTCAAATTAAAATTAACGTAGCACATCGAATACTTAAAGCATACAATATGTTATGGCGGATCGTCAGTTCTCAATGGCCATTGGCGTTCGTCAACACATTTCGTTGACTAGTCGTCGTTCCTTGTGGAACCGTGGTTCCAACTTAACAACTGTGGGCAAAATTTTCAGTTTTTTTAAGTGTAATGTGTAAGTGATACGTTGAAAAAATAAAAAAGCATGTGATGAAAGGACAATACAAAAGAAAAGAGACTTAATTAAATACCCTTAAAAATTTAATGAATTATCACGTAAAAGCTGAAAATATATGTGAATTTTATTTGATGTATTTTTATATGATTTTACATTAATAAATTTCAGCTCCAACTAATTTACCAAACAGTTTTTTAAAAATATAAGTTTCAACTTTCTGCTTATAATATAAGCACCAGCCACAACTCTAGCCACAGCCCCAACCTCAGTCTCAGTCTTAGTCTCAACCCTAGCCCATTGCGCCAAATATATCACAAGCTTAAACAAACACCCCTAGGTAATGTGATATCCATATAACAATAGTCATTTTAACATTTACCATTTACTCGAATGCTTGAATAATCATTTCCTTCTATAAATAAAAACAAAATCATTTCCCTTGATATCAGCTTTTTCTTTTTAAATTCAAAAAATATCAACATTAAAATCTAGAGGTAAAAAAATAAAAAACAAATCCCAAAATCACAAAATTAGCGGGCCCACGTTACGCCATAAAAAAAGGAACAACCCATATATAGATAAAACACAAAACCAAAAAAAAAAAAAGATGGCGAAAAACCGTACAACCGTTTGATCGTCGTCAAAGCATTTCATTTTCCGTCAATCAACTGGTATATATATATATTCATATTTCTATTCTTTTATATATAGTCACACTCAATCATTTGTTATAAATTGTATGTACTACTAGTTATTGTTACTTTACCATGTATTTTTGTGGCGCAGTGTTAATTCTTGTGTAAAATGTGTTTATTATCATGATTAGAAATGAAAGCTTGTTTGTTTATTTGTTTAGATGTTACTTGAAGAAGCTCGTGTTTTGCTTTTACGTCATTTTACACTTTATAATCGCACATACATCTACGTTACCAAACGCTTTTGTAAAACAAACAATGTTGATGTTGCGTTTAGTTTTGTCAAACATACCCTAGATGTTAGGCATCAATTGTATGTTTTATAAAAGCGTTTGGTAACATAGTTGTATTTATGATTATAAAATGTAAAATGACGCAAAAGCTAAAACTAACGTTTCTTCAGGTAGCGTTTAAGATGGTGTTTGGCATTTTACGCGCGTTGCATGATTACAGATAATAAATACAATTGATAAAGTACTGTTAGGGTGTTTTAAATTGTTACCATTTGATTATTTGGGATTATTAGACTAATTAAGTAGTTTTGGAACTAAAACGTTCACAACACAAATGGAAAGGTTTTGTAAACTTAAATTTTGTGTAGATTTTTACAGTGATAAGGTTTATTCACCGCTAAGAATATATTTCGTGTGAATGTTGTTAACAATTATTTGCTATACAAAACGCGTTGCTGCTTTCATGCGCTTTTTTGGTTAATAGTTGAATACACAAGAGGGTGTTTGGTATTGTTCGTTACTTATTACAAGAGGGAATTATTTTTTAGGGTGTTTGGCATTCGTTATACAGAATACTGCTTGTTAGACTAATGTGACAGCGTTATAAGTAGTTATATATGATAACGTTTGGTAAGCAATTTCAATTTGCGTATGTTCTTATTTTAAAACAAACAGTGTTCAATAGCCAAGTTTGGGATTCTTTACTCCAAACAGCTTACTTGAAAATGTTATATGCAGTGTTAGCAAGTAGTCCCAAACACCCCTTAAAACTGTTTATCGTGTTCAATAGCGAAGTTTGTGACTGCTTGCGATCATTTGCATGTGAATTCAGCTGTTTATAGGTTGTTAGGGATTACTTATACAAACTGCATTTAAGATTATATTGACAATGTTATGAGTAGTTTCAGATAAATGAGGTTTGGAATATAAGCAATTTAAGTTTATCTATGTGCTTATTGAAAAGCAGTTTTTGAGGGTGATTTTGATTGCTTTATCAAACTAAGGGTTTGGGATAAAGTGATAACACCAATACAAAATGTCATAATGGCGCATTATTTTACTTCGGAAACATGTTTTAAATGTGTAAAACCTAATCTCAAAGTGTTTTCACATTATCCTAAATCTCAAAACTACTTATCTCAGTATTTTCATGTGAAATAAGAAGTTTTAAGTAATTGGGTTTGGAATCGCTTGCTCCAAACATCTTACTAGTTTTAAAAAGGGAGTTGTTATCAGTAGTACCAAACATCGCTTAGAACTGTTTTGATATAACAGACTAGCACCTTTAAGGTCTTTCGGATTGCTTGTGATTATTGAACTTGAATTAAGCCGTTTTAGGGTGTTTGTGCTTAACCAAACCGCATATAGGATTATTTGATGTAGAAATTACAGTTGTTGTTCTGCAAGGCTATGTTTGGCGACACGTAGCAGTAAGCAGTAGTAATAAGCAGTAAGCTGTAGCAGTAAGCAGTAGTTGCTTGTTTAAAAAACGTGTTTGGTAACGTAGCTGTAGATGTAATTATAAAATGTAAAATTACGAAAAAGGGCATATACTTATGAATGAATGTTATTTTTTTAGGGTAAATTGGTAATATTAAAATTAAACGCTAGCGGTATATTGGAAAGCTTCTTTAGGAAGCATTAAGATTGCAAGCTTTTGAGGTATTGCTAAACGCTAGCAACAGTGTTGCCAAACAAGCATTAAGACTGAAACGCTTGTCGCTTACCGCTCTTAAACGCTTCCAAAAGGGTGTTGCCAAACATGACCAAATCTCAGTATGGAACAGTAAACTGCTTTTCAGATAAGCAGTTTTAATAGGAATATCGAAACACCTGCAAACTTGTGTTCAGGGGATGTTTGGAAGTGCATATTCAAATCTGATTGAGTGATTGTTGTGATATTATGATTCATCATTAAATATTTATTCTTAGTCATAGGTACACAACTTTTACTTTATCAAAACTGATCAATTTAATCGCAACAGCCCCTTTGTCAAACACGACAACATCGATTATACAATCATGATGACCATACAGATTTTATCACGTATAGCTTTATTATGTTGCCTGTAACTTTTTATATCAAGATGACACTGATTATTTTCTTTAATAAGATTCTAACATGTGATTCTCACAACATGTTGGTCCCTTCTTTGCTAGTCAAGATATGGCACCACGTGGTAAGCGAGCACTAGCTCAGAATAATGAACAAGAGGATGGTCACAGTGCTCTAATTAAACAGATAATAATTGATGAACTTCCGTTCTCTGTTGTCGATCAAGAGGAAATGATTGCTAGAGATTGTGTCCAAGTTTTCATGGAAGAAAAAGCAAAGTTGAAAAGTTTGATTAAGAAAACAGATCCAAGGGTTTGCTTAACCTTAAATATATGGACGTCGAAACAGTCAGTGAAATACTTATGCATTGGTGCTCATTTTATTGATAACAACTGGGAATTACACAAGAAAATCATTGGTTTTAGTCCACTAACAAGCGATAATGGAGAGGAGATAGGAAGGGCTGTTGAAAAGTGTCTACTTGATTGGGGAATTAGTAACGTTTTAACCATCTCTACTGGTAGTGCAAGTTCGTATGATGCTGCTATTGAATATCTGAGAACACGGTTAGTGAATAAGGTATTGGATGGTAAGTTTCTTCACCTCAAATGTATTATTGACTTTATCAATGACTTGGTAAAAGATGGCTTAAACTTGTATCCTGAGTCGGTTGCACGTGTGCGTGAGGCTGTTAAATATGTGAGAGGATCACCGGCTAGGGTTGAATTGTTAAAAAAATGTTCTAGAGAAAGGAGTGGGGAGTTTGGCTACTTTGCTAAAGAACATTGGATGAACTCTAAATCCTTTTTGTTTCTAGATTCTCCAACTATACCGACCTCTACTTATGGTATGTTAATGATGGCTAACATATTTAAAGAAGCTTTTGATTTGTTTGAGGAGAAAGATCCTATGTATAAGGGTCACATGGAAAAAACTTGTGGGGTCCTAAAATATAATGATTGGGGAAAGGTATCAAAGGTTGAAAATTTCTTGAAGGTTTTTTACAAGTCAAGTGACGATATATCAGAGATGTTTCTAACATCTAATAAATTTTTGGTTGAAATGGGCGGTATTGATTTTCACTTGGACAACTGGGGCAGATGTGCTGATAAGGAGAAACTGTTTATGATGGCACTTGACATGAAAGGAAAGTTTTATAAATACTGGGGAGATGTCGAGAAATCAAATATGTTTATATATGTTGCGAATATACTGGATCCTCGCCAGAAGTTGGGATACATTGAATTCTATTTTGAGAACATCTTCAAACATGATTACACTGATGAAGGAGAAAAAATGTGGAAACATAAGATGAGGATGGTGCTTACTTCACTTAATGATGTGTTTGATTACTACAAAGGTAAGATTGGGGGCCCACAAGGAAATGCAGATGCTCCGAGTCGTATTTTTATGGAAAAGTATTTGGCTGAAGAACAGGGTGATTGTACATCAAGGTTAATGAAGGGTAAGCCGCTTCTTGGAAGAAATGTAAAAGGACTGACAGAACTGGATAAATACCTTAATGAGGAAAGTTTACGTAATGATGATGGTTTGGACTTGCTAAAATGGTGGAAGAATAATAGTGGTCGGTTTCCAATTTTGTCTAAAATTGCTAAGGATGTTTTGGCTCTTCCTATTACTGCTGTTAGATTGGAGACATGTTATTGCACCGATAGTAATGTGTTGAATGACTTCAGAAGTTCTTTGTCACATTCGATGGTTGAAGCTTTAGTTTGTACTCAAGATTGGATTCGCGAGTCAACAAAGGAAAGTAGAAGTGAATGAGTATCTGCCTTATCTTGACTGCTCTGCAAAAGGTAGTTTAACCTAACCAGCCATTAATTTCATTTAGTATATTTTAAGCTGTTTATATACTCAATATCATGTATTGATCATAATCGTCTTTCTTTTTGTAGATGATATTGAACAACTGAAGCCTGATTGAATTCTCAGTTTAAGACTCGGCAGTATGATTCTGGTTTTGTTTTAGACAATTGTTGTTGAACTTGTTCATGCTGATTTGGTTTTTGTTCTATTTTCGTCTTTTTATGGTTCGTACTGGTTTGGTATGGTATACACATGACTTGTGGTTTTTATAACTTTGAAGTAACTGCTAGATTTATCCTTTTTGCTTAAGAAGTATTTTTTCTGATGCCGTAAATTTGGTAGTATGTGTTTTCATTGTTGGCGATATGTTGTTAGATACCGGACCTGATTGGTATTCCCTGTTAACCAACAGAAAACATAGGTATTCATTTTGATGATATTTTTGGTGATAAACTTTTGTTAGCATACGTAGCAGAAGCTTGTGTGCAATGATGTGTGATTGACCAAACAATATATGGTAATCAGTTCAGTTGACATTTGTATAGCAAACATGGTTCTCAAAGTCTGTTGCCAATGCGAAGACAGTAACTACTTTGTATACTAGTAGTCTATTACTAGTTGGCTAGTGCCATTGCAAATCGACTGACTCATTTAATTATAAGGCGAAGTACAACATGTAAACTTGTAAGATTTATAAATGTAAAAACAAAACCGATACAACATGTAAATTTTTAAGATGTATAAACGTACAAACAAAAACGGTTGAGATATTAATTTTACATGTATGTTTAAAATAACGCCGCAATGGCTACAATGATTATTATTTTACATTTTCTTTAGTCTTTTAGCATGATTGTAATTACTAATTAGGGCTGTCATTCGGGTTGACCCGGTCGGGTTCGCGTCAACTCGGGTCGGGTCAACTCGGGCAGTGGCGGAGCCAGAAATATTAGTTGACGGGGGCACCTTGCGACCGGGTCAAGAGTTATTTTAGATAGTACATTTTCAAAATGGACCGGGTCGGATTTTGTTAAATGCGAATTCCATTTTTTTTTTAAAGGAAAGTAATACTAACTAGGTGCTCTGGGTGTTTCTAAATAAAACCAATTGAAGGAAATACCAAAATATAAAAATGCAATTCGGTATTATGTTCACCGAAAAAGAAAAAGAAACAAAAAAAGACAAGTCCGGTTTGTATAAACGGAGTAACAATTACAAATTTTGAGAAATAGATGTGCTACTCACAGTAGCCATGCCATAGGTACGGGTGTATTATCTTATAGTTTCTACTTTGAGAAAATTACCAAAATAGGCCAAAAACATTCGGGCATTTCATAGTTTGGTCATGATTTGACCCATTTCCAATTTTGGTCACGCTCAACTGCTCGACTGCTCAACCGGCCTCATTGAGCGACACGTGTCCCACTTTCTATTTTTTTATTAATACTTTGTGGCAGACAAGATCTATGACAAGATCTTTGTTACTGTTGCTAGTGGGTGTACTATAATATTAAAAATTGCTCGACTCATTTGCTCGACTGACGGCTGCTCGACTGACGGCGTACTTTTTGACTTTGGAAAAGAAAAAAGCTGTCAGAAAATCTTTTGCTTGGATTGCATTTTGTACTTTACCAAATCCCACTTATTGTACTTTTTAATGTTATTTTAATTATACTATTAATGCCCTATTTTTTCATTAACTCAAAATTTTAAAAAATAAAAAAACACACACACCTTGCACCGATATGTATTGGGGAATGTGCATGGTCTAGAATCCAAACGGTGGAGAGAAAGTGAGAGATCGATCACTCCCAAACGCTCAGTTACACAGATCCGATCAGGAAAAGATATTTCGTTTTCCATCCTTTGCGGTTCACTGATGGATGAAACACAAGTGAGTGAATCAATCCTTTTCGTTTTCCATCCTTTTGCGGTTTACTGATGGTTGCGTATTTTATGTTGTTTTGGTAATGACGAAGCATTTAAACTTTAGAAGTGCTTATGAGTGTTTTCGATTGCTTATTACCGTTTAGGTCTTGCTTTATTTTATGTTTGATTGTGGATTTCATGTTGTTGTTGTGTTAGTTGTTCTTATTATTGAACATTTGACTGTCCTTGCACCATCAGATTTAAGATATGTTGTTCATTTGATTTATGTTTAATTTTTATCACGTTTATTATTTTTTAAGCCTTGTTAGGGTTTTCATTTTCTGGTGGGAAATATGATTTCTATTTTATTTGTTATTGTCTGTCTGAATCTCATTAGGGTAGTTGAGCTTTTGCCCCGATTATTTTGCATCTTAGTGGTCATTGGTAATTGCTAATTGTTGTTGTTTGTTGTATTTGTGGCTTATATAAGGATATAGTAACTGGATTTGATGATTGTTAAGTAGTATAGAAGTTTACATCTGTGAGATTGTGTGGAACTGATAGATAAGGGAGTGTTTGGATTTGTTAGTTTCTGTGATGAGTTGTTGTGGTTTCATTGTTTTCTCTGAACATTTAGCTTATAACAGGATAGTAATAATCTAAAATAGAATTATAATAGTAGGTTATTTCATAAAATAGTAAAAGTTGCTCTTTAAAATTCAAATACAGTTAACTGCTTGTGATTTAGTGTAGCTTATTCATTAGTTAGTTGCATATCTAGGAACGATAAAATACCACCCGAACGACCGGAAGCATCGACTTGTTCATACATAAAATCCCCATCACCCCAAAACCTATGCAGGTCCATCCCATCTAAAGACACAAATTGAGTTTCTTGTAACATCATGAACCCAATATCATTAAACCTACGGATTTTCCGAGTAAAATCACTTTTGCTATGATTACCCAGCCCTCTAATATTAACTGACATTAAATTCATTGTTTTCTGCTCCTAATGCCTTGGCCAACAATATTGTTTGATCAACCTCAAACCCAACCTCCCGGTCGAATATTGCTATGATTGGAAATAGATTTTTCTTGTTGATTTGTAAAGTTTAGTAGCTTGTCAGTTGAGAACAACATGTAGCTTGCAATTTGAGACTCATTTATTCACTTAACTTTTAGATCAAAGTTACCTGATTGAACATTTGACTGTCCTGCACCAAGTATGTTACCTGATCAAAGTTTAGATGCTTGTCAGTTGAGAACAACAAGTAGCGTACAACAAGTAGCTTACCTGATTGCAATTTGAGACTCATTTATTCAATTAACTTTTAAATCCTTAAACTTTTTTAATTTCTTATTATTTGTGATATAACCTGATCGCACTTTCTCATAGTGATGCATAGCACATTTTTTGTTCTTGTGATGTCTGATGTAAAGATTAATATAAATAACGAGGCATAATTTTATTTACGCATTTACTTAACCCAGTTAGATAAGTCATAATCATTATATGTTTTGTTGCTTTGTGTTTACAGTTGTATCATGCCAAGGTTAGCACGAGATCGAAGTTGCACTATCTAAAGACCATAAGGCAAAAATTGAGCACAAATAAGGAACGTCATTCCTTGTTTAAAAGCACAGTTTTTGGTGATTGGCTAAAGATAAAAACATATTTCCATGATAACCACTTGCTGCATTATTTACTTCAACATCAACGTGAAGTTGAGAACCATGATATCAATACTTCATTTTATTTTCATATTGGGCAGCACCGTTTAGAATTTGGTCGGCAGGAAATGTGTTTGATATTAGGGTTTCGATTTGGTGATGTTTCTTTTGCTCCTTGTCACAAGCGTCAATCTGGTTTTAAGGCGCGTATTTTAAAGATTCTTAGAGAAAGTCTACGTGAGAGAACAAGTACTATAAAGGCCTCGCATCTTTTAAAGATACTTAATGATCCATTTGAGTTTGGTTCGTTAACAAATGATGATGCTGTACGCCTTTGCTTGTTGTTAATTTTAGAGAACGTTTTTATGGGCAAACAGGAAAGATGTGTAATATCTGATGAAATTCTAGTATTAGTAGACGATTTATATGCATGGAATGCGTTTCCATGGGGCGAGTATATATGGGTGGAGTTTCACAATAGGATATACAATTCTGTTTTAAAGGTTAGGGAACGACACTTGACAGAAATTGCCGAGAAAGGTCCTAGTTACAACGCAACATACACTCTGTGTGGATTTGTGTTTGCTTTGAAGGTTAGTGTTAGTGTAATTCATTAATTATTGTGTTTTTTTTTTCATTGTTTGTTTATTATATTTATTATTTTTTTTCATAGATTTGGATTTTGGAAACCTACCCCAATGCTGCTACCAATTGGTGGGTTAAAGATGACAGTGTGATACCTAGAGCACTTGCATGGGAGGATGGACAGAAGTTTGAATTTAACGATTATGATCTTCTTTTTGGCACTAACTACCGTGTTCGCTTGTTGCCGACAGGTGAGAATTTTACATTAGTTGTATATGATTTTTTATTTGTGTTTTAAAGTAATACTTATTTAATAAAGTAATACTTATTTAATAAGCACATAAGCAGTTTATTTAGTGTATCTTGAAGTTATTTCAATAAAAACTTAAGTTTTACTTGTTTAATCTCATTCTATGCCAATTAGTTCATTTTCTTTCCAAACTGCTTCTTATCTTATCATTGCTTATAGTTGGTGTTTTCTTGTGGTTTTATGTTCTTTTTGTTTGCCTAAGTCCATAAGCAGTTTATTGATTAGGGTTTGTTGACAATAGTTAGTGTTATTTTAGAAATGTTTATTTGGTGTCGTCAAGTTGGGCATTAGTGTATATTTTCTATTGACATTTTAACAAAACTAATATTTTCCTTAGTGTATATTTAATTAGCTCTCTAATGTCGTCGAATCTACTTAATTAATAAGTATGTTCATGACATTTAATTTGAGCGATAAAAGTTATAGTAAGAACATGTTTTCTAAGGACTTAAAGCTCAATTATAGCGGAATATCTAGCTAACCATTTTTGGTTTTGAGCTTTAATGCTTTATTTTCAGGATACCGTTTTATACAGGTTGGTAACACCAACCTGTATAAAACGGTATCCTGAAAATAAAGCACTAAAGCTGAAAACCAAAAATCGTTAGATAGATATGCCATTATAATTGAGACGTCTTCAATGCGAGAATGATATAGTGTGGACTGTTCATGACATGTCACACTCCTTCATTATCGCATTCAAGATGAGTGATGTTTCTTAGACAATTTTCTTTACTAAACATCTGTAACGTTTAATGTATTGAGCTTTACTATGGTTTATTGATGTTGTGTTGATCTAAGCAGTCTATGTTTACTTCACAATCTTAATACTATTTTATTAGGTTTTAGTTCACAAACTGCTTCTTATCTTATAATTGCTTATACTTGGTGTTTTCCTGTGGTTTTATGTTCTTTTTGTTTGCCTATTTGACAATACTTAGTGTTATTTTAGAATTGCTTATTTGGTGTCGTCAAGTTGGGCATTATGACATTCTTGTTAAAGCTAATATTTTCCTTAGTGTATATTTAATTAGCTCTCTAATGTCGTCGAATCTACTTAATTAATAAGTATGTTCATGACATTTAATTTGAGCGATAAAAATGATAGTAAGAACATGTTTTCTAAGGACTTAAAGCTCAATTATAGCGGCATATCTATATAACGGTTTTTGGTTTTTAGCTTTAATGCTTTATTTTCATGATACCCTTTTATACAGGTTGGTGTTTGATCAAACACAAACCTTTATAAAACGGTATCCTGAAAATAACGCACTAAAGCTGAAAACCAAAAATCGTTAGATAGATATGCCGTTATAATTGAGACGTCTTAAATTCGAGAATGATATAGTGTGGACTGTTCATGACATGTCACACTCCTTCATTATCGCATTCAAGATGAGTGATGTTTCTTAGACAATTTTCTTTACTAAACATCTTTAGTTGATATAGCTGTTATTAATTTGTAGTTGAGCTTATTTGATTTGTAGTATAACTATTTCGTTAAATATGTGTTCATTAGTTTCATTTTATTAACTGTCTTTGCTATTAATTTGTACTTCATTGTCATTTATGAGGTTAGTAAGGTAATATTCTGGGTTTGAATGATTAGTATGGTGTTTCATTGAATTTCTTTAGTTGAAATAGCTGTTATTATTTAATAAAGTAATACTTATTTAATACACAGATGTTGAGAAATCAACTATGGTGGAGTTCGAGTCTAGACTATTTCGGGAAGTTTATGCCATCAGGCTCTTTGAATGATGTACCACCTAGTCCAATCATGGACACACCCAAAGTGGCGTCAGGATCACGGGCCAAGATTACACCACGTAAAAGTTGTTCTGTCGTTCGTACCGAGATTCATCAGTCGACGCATATCCGTACAGAGGTGCGTAGGTATGTGGAGAAAACCATGCCGCAAGTGTATGAACAGATGCCTTCTAGCGCAGCAGTTGCAACGCAAATGGATGGTATGCAACAGCAGATTAATCATCTTCGTGAACTTGTTGCAAATTTGAAGCCCGATGGTTTTACGCACATGACGGATATGGATGCGGACATACCTCCTAACGCATCACTTGTAGTTCAGATGACCCAAATGCAACGGCAGATTACCGGACTTCAGAATTTTGTCCATCGTATCATTGCTGAGAAGGTTATATTACTTACTTACTTACTTACTTACACTTTCAAACATACATAGATATATTTTGCTTTCACTTTTTTTCATGAATTTATTTTGCTTCTAGGCTGATGGTGTTAATCAGATGAATGGTGGTCCGGGCGACACTACAAGAGTTTTTGTTGAAAAGGTTATATCCGTTTTGCAATTTTTGAAATCCTCGGCCACCGCAATAAGTTAGCGAGTTACATAACTGTTTCTAATTATTTTTTATTTTATGTTTTTTTTTTCAGAAATCAACTACAAATGATGATAATATGGATGCAGATCACGATTCAAAGGTTTGTTGTTTACGATAGTGTTGCTATCATATATTTATATGTTTTTTACGATAGAATTTGAGTTAATTTGGTTTTCTAAGTATTTATATATATATATATTTCAGAAATCAACTGAAAATGAAGAAAATATGGATGTGCATGAAGATGTTTTCTCCTCGGCTAACGATCTATCTACACAAGAGGTGCAAGAAGTAGTAGATAACCTTACAGGCTCTCCTGAATGTCCGTCAGGTTGTGAGGTAATATATACACGTCTTTTTGTTTATTTATTTTTAATTACAATTTCTACACCGAACATTTGGCCTGTTTACGCATCGATTTTTTCAGGATGAGACCCTTGTTGAACCTTATGAAGAAATGTCTGTTGATGAAGTGGCGAATGATGAACATGTTCCTGTGTTGAAAGAGGATGAGGTGGTGAATGATCCACACATCTCAGACTCCCCTTTTAACTCGGTAGTTACACTTTTAACATGCTAATCAAATCAAATACTAACCAATACGCAAATTCATGCTAACTTTACGTGTTTTTCAGGACATTCTTCTTTTTGACGATGACCAAGCTGTGCCAGTGACCGACATGGTGTGTACACCACAAAATTTAGAGCATGCCTTTAGTCAAGTAGTCGGAAGTCCTAGTCATATGGTGGATGTTGAGATGGTAGAATGTGAGACAAATTCCGTTAAAACTTTACGTGTTCCCTTTGAACGTGAAAAGAAGGTGAGCAAAGTCCTTCAATCCCCATACACACAGCAACCAGCGACTACTCCAAGAGTTTTAAGAAAGCGTCAAAAGAGATATGTTCCACACGTTACTCCTAAGGTCATAGGACCTGATGGGAAAGAGATTCCTCTCAAGCCATGGAAAGAGGTATTTAGTGGTTTTGTTGATTTATTTGTTAATGTTAATTAGATAGATTTACCTTTTTATGTGTTTCTAACCATACAATTTATTTTAATGCGACAATTCAGAACCTTAAACGCAATGTTATGGGCACAATGTATAAAGCGTTTGTCCACCCCGAAATATTGTGTTTTTTGGATGAACAAAAGAAGATTAGGAAATTGGATGACCAGCAGTTATTTCGTTTTCCATGGGGAAGCGGCGGTACGGCTGCTAATCCCGAGTTTTGGCTGAGATTGTTGGCCAGGGACGTCAGGGGTAGAGGATGGCTAAGTGATTCGGTATGTAGTTCTTACAAGTATAAAATCTTGCTAATTAAGTCCAGTCCTAGTCATATAGTCAATGTTAATTTTTTTTTTTCTCTTTTTATATGACAGCATATTGGATTATTTGTTGATTTAATGATGCATTTTCGACCCGAAGATGCTGACTGGTTCATGGTTGGTCCATTTTTTTGCACCATGATCCTCGGCCATGAGCTACCGCTATGCTATACTGATGGCGTAACGAATGGTATCCCATGGTTTCGTCAAGGCATTGAAAAGGTGTGTATTTTTAAACTTCAAGTAATATAGTTATCCTATATTACGGTTCATAATTTTTTAATTTCAGTTACTATATTATCACTTTGTCTCTTCACTATCTACACATTCAACATTTAAATTGCGTTAATGCAAATATTGTAGGTCTTCTTTCCAATTAATCAACCTGACGTGCACTGGACTTTGGGTGAATTAACAATTTCCACTGGTGTTATAACATTGTATGATAGCCTTGGAAGTCAGAAAGATAAAAACCTCTCACCTTGGGACAGAAAATTGAGACGAACCTTTCAAACTCAACTGCCCATTTATCTTATCAAGAGTGAGGTGATGGTGAAGAGGAGAATGGATCCCGATTCCTATCATGTATCCTTTCGGTATGCAACAAACGTTCCTAAACAAGGTGGCCTGTATGGGGATTGTGGCATTTGGGTCATTATACTATTATACAGGTTGTCCCAAAACAGGCCATTTAATTTCAGGAAACCGGATCAAGCCGCTTTAGCATACCGTGAGCATTTGACAGCTTTTTTCTGGAAATACAAGATTCCAATTCCTAAAGGGTTTACCTAGTAAACATTTGTTATTTCTGGATGTGTAATGGCTGTGTGTTGGTGAAAAATCCAAACATTTACTCTTTTTGTCTCGTGTACTGGTGAAACACAAACTATGACTCGATTTACTCATAATGTTCTATGTAGTAACGTATTTTAACATTTGTATTATGTATTTTGTATGTGTTATAATGTTGATGTATGTGTTATAATAAGTTGATAGTTTTTAACATTTTGTATTGCTCAACTCAACCCATATATTGCTCGACCCATCGACCAGTGGTTGGGGAGATGGTGCATTTAATGTTATGAGGTAGATGATCAATATAAATATGTCCTCATAACATATGCCCTCATAACATATGTATGGGAACTATTAGTTTAAAAAAATAGAAAATGAATTCACTATCAAATGATGAATGGGAACTATTGCTTGACATAGACGACTCCGATCTTCGACTTTCCGCCACCAGCCAGAACGTAGTTCCTCTAGTTCAAAATGTTATGAAAATACCTGGTCCTGCAGGTATTGTTCAAGATGCGAAGAGACGCAAACTTTCTGATATTCAAGAAGGTGTTGATCCTGTGATGATGACACAAGAATATATAAGGAGGGTGGTTCATGATGTCGATGATTCTGATTTTAAGAGTACGCCATGGGTTAATGCAACTGATTTTATTAATGATAGGGACGGGATGATGATTGGTGTTTTTGCCGATATCAAAAAATTTCTCAACAGAGGGAAAGTTGAGAGAGTTGTTGCGATGATCAAGTCTTGTACTTTGAATGTTTTGGGTGATCTCACTGTAACACTAAAAGATGTTTCAGGTTTACTCTCAGGCACAATTCATCATAAAGTCCTTGAGGATGAGTTATTTGCAAAGGTGCTTACCGTTGGATCTGTGTTGGTGCTAAAAAATGTTTCTGTGTTTTCACCAAAACAATCTGACCGCAATTACCTTAACATTACGATAAGAAATTTGGTGAGGGTTTACTACAAAGATCAAGTGTTACAAATTTCTGAGGTTGTGTAATTTGTGTTTGAGCTGATGTTAATTTTTTTAAGTTTAACTTATGTAATTCTTCTTTTAGGTTATTTTTATTTTATTTTTAAGTTTAATTTACGTAAATTTATCTTGTTTTTAATGCACTTGTTTTAACTTATGTACATATGTTCCTAATATGTATACAACCTAATAGAGCGCCGTATGTCGAGCACTTACAAGTCGATCACCGTATGTCGATCAATTACAAGTCGAGCGCCGTTGGTCGACCTCGACTAGTAACTGCTCGACCAGTAAAGAAGGCAAATAAAACAACAAATATTAAACTAATATTAAACATACTAATTATTAAACATAGGCTAGTTAAAAATTACAAACACACTAATATTACATACTAATTATTAAACATAGGCTAGTTAAAAATTACAAACATACTAATATTAAACATACTAATTATTACGTACTAATAAACCAAATAAAAATACTAATTATTACATACGTAATTTTCCCAAGTTATCATAGAGCTGTTCAAGTAGTACAGCTGATGCATCTGTGTGTCTTTCTGGATGCCTGTACATCTCTAGTGTTGTCTTCAGTACCATTAACTCGTTAGACAACAACTTGCAGTTTGAGCATTCCCCACTTGGTGTTGACGGACCTGCAGAATACCTTGTAGGTGTTGACGGACCTGTAGGATACCTTGTAGGTGTTGACGGGCTTGCAGAGTTTGGTGTTGGCGGTCCTCCAGTCATTAGACGGATTCGTTCCTCTTTCCATATGAAAAACTTACATCCGTGATCGTCAGTACCAGGCTGTTAAAGCATAAAGAAAATTAATTTCAACAAATAACATATTATTATTTATTTATAACAAAACATTTGATTATTAACCTTTGATAGAGGACATGCGTAGTACAATTGACCATATGTATGGGGTCGTTGTGATTGTCGCAAAACGACATCTCCGTTTCCACATGGACACGCAAAAGCTTCATATTTTGCCATCTTCATGATTACAAATTGTATGTGTTTTTTTTTTCCCTAATACAGACAAGTAGTTGTGTATGTTTTTATAGGAGTTTTTGGCAGGAATTTTTTGCGCCATTTTTTTTTGCTCGACCAACAAATTATAAAGTACATCGCCGGTCGAGCATTTGCTAGTCGAGCGTTGACTTTTTCAAAGAGTTAATGTAGGATAGATGAAACCTTTATTACAATTTAATATATGGTAGATGAAACATTTACTACAATGTCTTTATGGCACATTAATAAGTGGTAGGTATTTTTAATAAATGATATGTACTTTTAATAAATGTGATGTGATGTGATGTGATGTGATGTGATGTGATGGTACACCATAATTTCCCGCCAAAAAAAATGGCGCCAAGATTTCCCGCCAATTTTTTTGCTCGACTGGGTCATGTATTTGCTCGACTGCTCGACCACCAGAAAACTATATATAAATACATTATTACATAAATATGCATGTATGTAATAACATATTGAAAGGTACCAACAAAAAATATGAGTGCTTTAGATAATAAATTTCGTGTATATTTGGTGTTCGAAGATGGCTCCAGTTATGGTGTTTCACTAATGAAGAATGTTACATACGATGGGTTAGTTACCTATGTTAATAAAAAGTTCAAACTTAACAATGAATTTGCTTTAAGTTTTTATTACAAAATGGCACATGGTCCAGTCAACATAGTTGATGATGAGGATGTTCAATTTTTCGCTACCGAAATTTGTAGGCCAAAGGCTGCATTGCCTAAACTTTTTATTAAAAAGGTTGTCAAAAAGGTAAAGGCAAGAGTAAAACCATCTTCTTCCAATACATTAGATTTTGACCTTAATGATTCATTATTTACTAATGATTTTGAACCAACAAATTTTAACAATGATTTTCAGATGCCAAAAGATGAACCTTTTGAAAACTACAACGAAATTAATCAGGAATTTGGCAAAAATTATGTGCCTACTTCATCTTCAAATGAACAATTTAAAAATTTTGAGCCTACTTCATCTTCAAATGAACAATTTGTGCATAAATGGGCACAAACAAATACTTTTGAAAATATGCCTCCTATTCCCGATCAACCATTACCTATCATTAAGGAGCTGGATATCATGGATTTCAACAGCAATAGCTCTCGTATCCTTAAATCAGGTGATGAATTTGATGATAAAGACTGGTGCATGTTTGAAATTGGTAAGAAAGCTCTAATAGATGGAAGACAATTTAGGACTAGAAAGTCTGATAAATTGAGGTACGATGTAGTTTGTTTTCATCAGGGGTGCGATTGGAAAATAGTTACGTCAAGGATAAAAAATAGTGTTAAATGGAGGATAGGAACAATCAACGATGTTCACACTTGTCCCAAAACACAACTTCTTCCTAACCACCGTAATGCTACCATAAAACTGTTGGCACGTTTGATCGCACCGAAACTGAAAGACAGCAGTCGAATCTACAGGCCACGAGATATAAAAGATGATTTGGCTGAACAATTCAATATCGACATTTCTTATAAAAAAGCATGGGCTGGGAAAAATCGAGCATTGGAGCTTCTCACAGGTTGTCCTACGGAATCGTTTGATCGATTACCGTACTATTTTTATAACTTGGAGATGGCAAATGATGGTACGGTAACTCATATTGATACGGATGATGAAGGACACTTTAAGATGTGTTTTGTCGGCTTTGGTGTTGCGGTAAGCATGTATAAACACAATGTTCATTGTAGATAAATCTGTTTTTTGTGTTTTGTTGCTGATCTTTGCTATTAGTCTTTGTAGATATGGTTCATTGTATATGAATATGTATTTTTCTATACAAACAACTACTAATTGATAATTTCTTGGGTCCTACAGATTCAAGCTTTCTTACAACATTTGCGACCACTTATCATAATTGATGGGGCGCATCTTAAAGGGAAGTATCTTGGAACAAATCTGCTTGCCGTTGGAATGGACGGTAACAACCAGATTGTACCGATTGCTACTGGTGTTTCTCAAGGTGAGCCTGGGGAATCGTGGACATGGTTTTTGTCATGCTTGAAAGATTGCATCGGGGAAGTTGAGGATTTGGCCATCATTTCTGATAGACATTATGCCATTGGACTAGCTTGTAAAACAGTCTTCCCAAATTCATTTCATGGGTTCTGTTGTAAACATCTAATGATGAATTGTGCTTTGGGAACGAGTAAAAAATCGAGGGCTTTGTATTGGAAGGCAAGCAAAAATTACGCTAAGGATGATTTTCACCGCTCGCTTTCTGCTATTCAAGCTTATAAACCAGAAGCTTACAACAAACTTATTGAAGCTGGCGTAGAGAGATGGTCTAGGGCATATTGTCCGGCTAAGCGGTACAACTATATGACATCCAACAGCGCAGAGTCGGTAAATGCATTAACAAGGGATGTGAGAAAAGAACCAATAACAAGGCTAATGGAGTGGTATAGAGGGCTGGTGCAAAGGTGGTTTTGTGAACGTCGAGACAAATATGAAGGTAACCTTCATTTTTTATAATGTAATTTGAATTTTATACAATTTGATAAATAATTTATTATGTGAAAAATATTTTAGATGCGGTAGAGGGGGAACTTAGCGACTGGGCTGCTGCAAAACTAAAGGACAGAATGATGAAAAGCGCTAATTGGATTGTCACAGGTATTCAAGCTAACATACTTTATCAGGTGGTTGATTTTCGAAAGCAACATACTGTGAATCTAGATAATTGGACATGTACTTGTTGTCAATGGCAATTTTCCGGTATACCATGCGGTCATGCGATAGCGGTTAGTAGATTTCTTAAACAAAGAGACTGTAATCATTTGGTCTGGTATTGGTTTAAAACAACAACGCTAAAAGGGACATACCAAGGATTGGTTTACCCTGTAGGAGAATCATTCGAATGGGAGAAACCGGATGGCTTGCAAATTGTGAAGCCACCAGGTGTGATTCGAAAACAATCAGGGAGACCAAAAAACAAAAACCGTATTGCATCTCAAGGAGAAGTACCAACTCCTGTAACGTGTACAAGGTGCTAGAAGGTTGGACACATGCGTCAATCATGCATGGAACCATTGCCAAAAAGAAATGTAATTGAATTGTATTATCTTATTCAAAATAATATTTTTTGTACATTAGAGTACCATTGTTTAAATAATGTTTTTTCCAGGAAAATGTGGGAAACGCAGTTTGGCAACAACCATCGATGTTGGGAAATTCATTTTGGCAATACCCATCGATGGAGGGCACATCTAATCAGGGAGCCTCAGGTTGGGTACATCCATCAATGGCGGGAACTTCGGGTTGGGTACAACCATCAATTGATGGAGCATCGGGTTGGGTACAACCCTTAATGGGGGGAGCAGTAGGTTGGGGACAACCATCAATGGAGGGAACATCAGGTTGGGTACAACCATCAATGGCTGGAACATCAGGTTGGGGACAACCATCAACGTATGGAACCTCAGGTTCGATACAACCATCAACATATGGAACATCAAGTTCGCATCAATATGATGAAATGGATTGGAACTACGAACAGTTTAACTTGGGTGACCCGTAGTAGATGAAAAAAATGTTGTTTAAATGTCATGTTATATTTTTTGTTATGCTCGTTTGCTACTATTGAGGTTATTTGCATTATAAGAACTTAATGGTACTTGCTTCTTGCTTCTTTTTATTGATTATTGTTTAAGGTTTTGCCATCTATTTTATACGGTTTTATGTTAGACATATAATTAATCAAACACACATAACCATTACACATACTATTAGAACTAAATACATGAGATTTATGCCAACCAGAAACTAGATAGGATATTGTTAAGACTTATGCAAACCAAAATACCAACATAGAAAAGCAAACCCTTCCCACTTCATCCCGTTATTTGGTTATAGACCTTTGCCATATAGCGACGCCTCTGACGAGCAGCACGTTGCGCATTCACTAGCATTGTCTTCAAAAGAGCCTCTTGTTCCTCTTCTACCTCAACCATTTCCTTCAAATAAGTAACGGCATTTGCAGCTTCAATGCCATTTACCGCTTCGAATTCTACAATATAAGCTTTCTTCTTACGGATTTTTTCTGCCGCATGGGCACAACGCATCTCAAGATCAACCACAGCCTGCTCCGCCTCCATTGTCTCTCTATGAAATAACACATACAGTTGTTTGCTAATCAAATGAGAATCTGCGGCATTTGCAAGTTCTTCGATTAACATAGAAGGGCCTTCCATTTGTTTTGAGTAAAAACAAATGAACTATGTACCCTTTAAATAGGGGATAGAGAAGCAACATAAAATGAAGTATGTAATAAATATCACATCACATTAAATGATCCATCTCCCCAACCACCAGTCGAGCAATCGACCATAAAATACTTAACAATCTATTTAAGCTGCAGTCATTAGACATAGTTAATATCCATTCACTAGCCATAAAAGCGGTGGTAAATACAAAAATGTTGGGTATGCATAAACCCAAAGTTATCCCGGAGGATTACATAACCCGCAACTACATGCTAGTTCCCATGCGATACCATAGATAATATATCGTTTCCAACATAGTTTACAAAAGGACCATACAAATGTTTACACAAAAGCTTGCCATTTTTTGGAACATTCAAGGAACATGTATTTTATGCTTGTAATAAAACTTGATCAACCTCTCTCGATATGCCAACGGTGCTTGAATAGGGTTGTCAAAGTCCAAAAGCTTGCCTTTTCCCAACCTGTAAAAACCATTAAATATATACATCACTACTGTTAATCAAGTGTACCAACTATTCAATTCAATTATACCATTCACATTGAAAATAGCGAACGTCAGTCAGGAATATGCCTTAGCTGCCAATTTTTACTAATTTGTGGACTACATTTATCTATTTATAGGATGACTACATATGGACTGTTTACATGTGTCTTGCCATGTGGTGAGGATTTTGCTATTTAAGGGGTTCTTGTCACATGGTGGTTTATATTCACCCTACTATAAAACTTATTTACTTAGGAAATATGCCTAAAAAACCTAAAGAAGTTACGTTCAAATATAACGCTGAAGATAGGCAATGGTCAAACAAGGTTCAGAAAGAGGTAATATTTCCGGAGATTTATGAAAGATATGGCCCAAATGCCGAACCAAATATGCAATTGCCATCTAAAATTCTAGAAGGCCTCAGACGAGAAGTGTACGGTGAGGCAAGTAGCAGCAAGTCGGCCATTAATGGTGAACCAAACCAAGATGGGAAAAAATAAATGCGCGTGTAGCTTTGCCTATCCTACTGCATGTATCTTACATGTTGCTTAATGAATGTTTATCTTATTAGGTATCAAGTATTAGATTTGTACAAGTATCATATTATAATTCTAAAAGTATTTGTACAAGTATCATAGTTGATTGGAAAACGTATTTTAAATGCTATGTAGAATGACATACCTGAATAAAAACATGCAGACCCACACCCCACAGTCGTCAAACAACCCACCCTGCCTTGGAACATTCTCAGCATTCGTAAACGTAATCCTATAGGACATAGGATCGATTCCCTTCTGGTCAAACAAATCTGCTTCTTTCAGCACTTCCGGAAGCCTTTTCTCTAGGCAATCCCTCATTCTCAGGTAAAAATCACGCGTTTCAATCTCATGATGGGGTTGAGTATCATAGAATGTAACTTTACCAGTCCGGATGTGAAACACAGCAAGAGACCAATGTGTTTCAGGTTCATTTATGGGGATAAAAACACGTTCAACATCAGCCCATCCAAGAGGGTATTTTTCTTTGTTTACATAGAACAAAGGCATCGATCCATTCATCAGTAGTGGTAGAAAAAAGCAGCTAACCATCGACCAATCCATATCGTCTGGTCTAGTATGCCACATGTAGCCAATCCATAGATCAATGTGCTGTGAAAAGAAAAAAAATAAAGAAAAAATATTCAGTTGGTTGTATAAAAAATGCGATTTTGATTTTATATACCTTGAGACAGATTTCAAACAACTCTTATATGATACAAATTACCAAGGTGTGCCGAAGAAAATATTGTGGATTATATAAAAGCATGTGAGCAATAGGACTCGTGTTGAATGGGATAATGAAGGAGTGTGAATTGCCATAAACAATACACACTATATCATTATCACAAACAACACGCCTCAATTATAAGATCCCATCTATCAAACGATGTATATGGGTTCCATTCCTTAATTTGACCGAGTTCCCATAAAACCATTGGTGTGCTTGATATTGATCATATTCTTTGTTATCTGTAATTGAACCAAAAAAATAGGATCAATATCAACCACACAAATGATTTTATGGGAACTCAGTCAAACTAAGCAATGGAACCCATCAACATCGTTAGATAGATGTGCCCTTATAATTGAGATTTTCAATGTGAAGTTCAAATTATCTCTTTGAAACAATTTTATAGAGTCCACAACTATAATGTTTGGCAATTTACCTCAAATAAAAGTTACTTGAAATCAGTTGGCAATTACATACAATCAAAAGCACAATTTTATATAAAACTGAGTAAAGTAAATAAAATATGCATTTACTTTACCTCGTCATGCAGCCATCCTTTGCGTTTATCATCAAGGCCGATTAGAGAATCCCAGAAATTACGACCCACAACTATATCACCGGACCAAGGAAACTTACAATTACACCACCCATCCATAAGGAGAAATCGATCAATTTCGTAGTTAACATAAATTTTGTCGAGGTTGTGATATGGTCGTTCAAGAACCTGAAATACAAAATAACAAAAATAAATCACCTTTAATATCAAAACAATCACAATACCACGTGCTTATATTAATACAAAGGATCTTAAACATCATACCTCTACCCAAGGTCTTACTTGCCGTAACATTTGAACCATAATCGGATCAAGAATGTTCTTCCGATTTTTCAATTCATCTATGCTAGGAACTGGTGAAGGTTTTACTTCAATAAACGGCGATCTAATAGAATTTTCGAACCTCCTCTTCTTCATTTCAGAAAGCTCGTGAGGAAGTTTCACCCGAGGTAAAATTTTGCTGTTTGGTTCATTAGGTGGACAGATATCCTCTTGCTTTTCATCGTTTACAACATTTCGTCCATGTGATCCGTTGTATGGTCCATCTTCAACGCATGGCGACTCAGACATGTTAAGAAAATCATTGCCTTGACTGCAATACTCATCAGCAAGCTCATTGTCCTACCAATGATATAAAAATAGTTAGCCAAAGGACCCACTACCCCCAAAAGACAACTTCAACTGTTTCTATTAAAAAACCCTCTTTATACTTAAAAAATAAATTAATATTAATGTCACCTACACGACACCATAAAATTACCTTTTCTGCATCAGATATGATAACATAATTGTCTTGCTTTTCTGGTTTGCTAGTATGAAACTGCGTACGAAAGGTTTACCACATACTATTAGAAACTCATATTTAAAAATATAAAACTCTTCACATGTAAATAAATCACCTTTTCATAAGGCTCCCGTTGTCTTTGAGCAGTGTAAACCTACATACCAAATTGTTTACCAAAAATTAGTATAACATTATAGTTCAATAAAAAATACATGCTTAAAATTAATGAAAGTATTGTTTAAGACAACATCATAAAATTACCTTTTCATTAGGATCTGTCTCCACATTCTTTCTTTTACTAGGAAGTAACTGTAAGTGAAAGTATTGTGGAACAAAACTAGCCTATTAGTGTATACCATGACAAGTTTCTCAAAAGAAAATACCTTGGAAACAAATTGGAAAAGGTAAAACAGTAACCTGAATTATAGTCTCGAGTTTCAATGTTCGGGCTTCCAAAGCCTTGACAACAGCTTGAAGAGCAACCACATCCACATGTTTAACTACCTCACCTGAGGAATCAACTTGACTTATATTCGGCATATCACTCGCCTTTTTCTTCCAATAATGATCATAAAGTCCACCCTTTCGAACAGGCGGCACCCTCGGGGTATACCACTTAAAAAATTCTAATGATTCTGTATACCATTGAGATTCAGCCTCAAATTTGTTTGGGATGAGACCAAATTTTGGTTTGGATTCCTATGAAAAACATATAACTTAGTTTTCTCTGCTAAAGTAGTGAGTAGTAGTAAACGTGTGCTTTGAAAACAACTACGGTAAACAAAGTAATTATTTGAACCATTATAAGATGTTCCAAAAACATTATATTTACCTTAGCAAAGAGTAATTCAAAATTATCAGATTTTTTCGATGGTCTATGTTTCGACCATGAAAGCGCTCTTGGGATCACCCCATCATCCTTCCTCCACCAGAGCTGACTTTTATCAGAAGTCTCAATAATCCATATCTGCAAACATAACCATTATTAGTTACAAGGACTAGAAATATAATAATCAAGCATTACTCTAAACAGTAAGCAAAGAATTGTTTTGTCCAGCCAAAGAATTGTTACAAGGACTAGAAATATAATCACCTTGAATGCACAAACAAATCCAGCCAAGCAATATGTCGGAACATCCTTGGATTTTGTTTTGTCCAATGGTGGATACAATCCAACTCGATTCTTTGAAGCAACATTTCTGATTGAATCATACAGCTGCCTCCAAATGTACTCGCCCCATGGGAATGCATTCCACTCATCAACATCTTTGACCATCCTCAGTAACATATCATCAATGACAGACCCTAAATCCTTACCCATGAATATAACCTCTAAGGTTAGCAACAAACACACCCTTACGGCATCTGCATCCGACAGGTTTAAAAAAGCATCTTCATCTTCAATAACATATAGAAGATCGATGTTTTTCACATACTGTCCAACCTTATCCGGAAAAACACGATCACGAAATGGGATATCCCTACTTCTCCATTTCCGAAAGCTGAGAATACCAAATTTAAACCCAGTAATCAAGCAGAATTCATGCCGACCAAAAACAAAACTATGTCCATTCACACAATATACAATTGGAAGATCATAGTTATCATCGTATTGGCAGACTTGTTTCTGAAGCATATACTGAACCAAACGTTCTTCATTATCAACATAATTAAGATCTAGCCACGGTCCAAAACATGTGGCCTTAAACAATGTCTGTCGTGGCTGGTCTAATTCCTTTTTCATACGTGAGAAGTAACACAATTTACTCCTAACGATAAGTGTTGAATCATAGTCCTACAAAAAAGACATATACTTAAAAATGTTAGCATAAGGCTTACAGTTAATACAACATCCAATACATTAGCAATACTAAGAAACATAAGCACTATAATAATCACTTAAAAATTAACTGTCAAGCTAGGATAAGTGGATAACCCTTAAGTAAGCTACTTAACAATCCCATAAGCCTTTATGTAGCCAGTAAGCTTTAATAAAACTAAAACAACGAATACTATTTTCGTCACTTGCTCATGCTCAATAAAAGAAATAAGAACATAAGCAGAAATAAAATAAATAAGAACATACTATGTTAACATTTTCCAATAAACTTAAAAAACGTACATTTTAACACAATGATGGAAAGTCGACCAACGTTATATTTCTTTCTAACTATTGTACAAAATAGGCAATCAGTGCTAAACAACACTCGTAATCACTCCAAAGCCCATTAAAAACATGCTTGGATTTTTTAGCTCAAATATTGAGCACCTAGATAAGCATAGCAAATTTAAACCTCTAAACTGAGAATTAACGAAGGGCATAAGCACTTAATTAAGCAATCAACAAACGTAATGACCATAAAAACCATAACGATCTTGTAAATAACGAGTAAAACAAAAGATTAGCCAAATGTCTAAGCACTTAATCTTCTTAAGTACTAAAAACCCTAAACAGATTTGTTCCAACAATGAATGAAGCGCTTAGACAATCACTTAGTTAATTAATCACGATAAGGAATTAGGATCTTCCAATAAACAGTAACAAATGACACAATCGACACAATCACTTAATTAATCAACCAAGAAAACTAACAAACATAAAAACCCTAACAAGCATCCCAATTCGAATGGTCTTTCAAAAACACTAATAATAAGAACTTATCAAAAACGGAAGACTTGATGCAAAACACTAACCATTTTTGATGAAACAACCGGTATCAATCAATCATTCAGCCGAGCACCATTGTTAGATAATCCGTATTATATTCTTGTGTGTGTGTGTGTTTTTTTTTAAAATTATGTTTAGAAAAATATGTGAATTTAATATTTTATTCAATAGAGTACAAAAATAAAGTATTAAAAAAATATTTGAGTGGGATTTGGTAAAGTACAAAATGCAATCCAAGCAAAAGATTTTCTGACACCTTTTTTCTTTTCCAAAGTCAAAAAGTACGCCGTCAGTCGAGCAAATGAGTCGAGCAATTTTTAATATTATAGTACACCCACTAGCAACAGTAACAAAGATCTTGTCATAGATCTTGTCTGCCACAAAGTATTAATAAAAAAATAGAAAGTGGGACACGTGTCACTCATAGAGGCCGGTTGAGCAGTCGAGCAGTTGAGCGTGACCAAAATTGGAAATGGGGTCAAATCATGACCAAACCATGAAATGCCCGAATATTTTTGGCCTATTTTGGTAATTTTCTCTTCTACTTTTCTTACAAAATAATCAAAGATATTATTTTATTTTTAACTTTGAGCCTTTGCATTTAACCCTTTCATTTAGCCTGTTAAACCTTTTACATTAAAAAACCTTCATCTCCTTCCTCCTAGTCTCCTAGATACCCACGACATCTATTTCTTACTCTTCCATAGTTCTACTCCATAACCAAAAACAAGAAACATGAGATCTTTAAGGATTGGATTGTTGATATTTACTTTTTCTGTTGAGGGCAAATAAGTTTATTTGGTGATGGCACTTTAGATTTTTCACCCGACTTAACATTTTTTTCATTGATTTAACCCTTGTAGTGAAACTTTATTGGGAGCCTTTCCCCCCATTCCATAGTACATGGCTCCGCCCCTGAACTCGGGTCAAGCATCCAAAAAACATACCCGAACCCGACCCTGTTTAGAACTCGGGTCGGGTCAATCGGGCGGGTCAACTCGGGTTTGGGGTCAACCCGAGTATTTTACATAGTAAAGTGTTAGTTTAGTCAGGTCAACTCGGGTTCGGGTCGGGTCAATTCAGGTTGACCCGATTGACCCGAATATGATTTTTGACCCGAGTTGACCCGAACCCGGTCGGGTTCGGTTCGGGTCGGGTCGGGTTTTATGACACCCTAATTGTAATGACATAATATGTTGAGATAGAACAAGTATTTTCGTTGAAGACCAAATAAATCAAAAAAAAGTAATACTAGTAGTTTGATTAGTTAAACAAGATTGAAATATAAAGTTATAATATTTTTGTAGATTAAAACATATCAAATATATATCTATACTATATATAAAGCATAAAAGATTTTTTCTCCAAAAAAATTTAGACTTACAACACTTTATGCATGGTATACAACACTTTAATACACAAAATTTTCAGACTTACAACACTTTAAGCATAATGTACAACACAAAATAGCAAGAACTCAAATTCAGACCAAAATTCTGTCAATTCTACATTAATATCATTAAAAACACCCCTTCACCAATATGTACACCTACCTAAACACAATGTACAAATACAACCCTACATCAAAAAAACAATATTTGATGCATATGGGAACAGTCAAGAACTTCGAGCAGTTGAAAGAAAAAAGCTTCTCGAGACACTTGCCAAACAGTTACCAGTAGATTCAGTCACCTTCTCCTCAAAGTTGGCAAAGATCCATAAACATGAAGATGGTGAAACTCTGTTGGAACTTGTTAATGGGACTCGAATATCTTCCAAGGTAGATTTTAGTGGTATTGATGGCGCGTTTCAAACGAGATGGTTATGTGGGGCGGTATTAAGGGGCGTGTGGTATGGGGAAACGAAGAGGAGAGGGTGGTGAATCTTTTGGTAGTGGTGGTGTGTTTGCAGGTGTGGCGGTGATGGTGGTGTTAGGGGTGGCCGACTGTGGGGTGAGGGGAGGTGACGGCTAGGTGAGGAAGATGAAGGGAAATGACCTAATTTTGTTATAAAAGAGTATATATATGAGTTGGGAAATAAGGTTAGGGTATATATTACCCTAGGGGTCAAATTGTCAATAGTTGAAACTAAAGGGGGCGCCGGTTTTGTTATTACAAGGACTATTTATGTAGTTTGATTAAATTTCCACAAAACACACTTGAGTTAAAAGAATTTAAGAGGACTATTTATGTCATTTGAGTTAAAAGAATTTACTGAATTTTGTTTAGTTCATTATATATGCTAGGCGAGTACCCGTGCATAGCAATGGAATTTTCTAGCGGCAAACATTTATAGTTGCGATATTGTGGTAAGTATTTCGTGTAACGTTTAAACATGAACGTGAAAATATCAAAATGTAACTACAAAAGGTTGTAACATGCGATAATTGAACTCAAATAATAATTTTTAACATGTATAAAATAACATATAAAAACATTTAGTAAAACTGATAATTAAACATTACATCAATTTTGATATTACCAACAATGCACGTTACTCGTCATGTAAAATTTCTTGGTACACGACATTTGAGGTGTAGACTCCTCCTTAACTGAACTCTTTGATTGCTTCAATGATACTTTTGTAGTTCTACGTAGTAATCCATAGCTCAGTATACCAAAAAAAGTGCCAATAAATCAAACTAAGAAAAATAAGCCAAAATGAAAAGATAAATAAACAAATCAAGTTACAAACATATACATAGTCATACAATCGTATACACACATAAAATCAAGTTTCCAAAAACATATAAGACATAAACATTTGTGGAAAATATAATTCTTGTTGGCGACTTGGCGCCATCAATATGACATATAATTTCATCAAAAAATTAGTTTTCAAACCCAATATCCTTCATATTTCTTACATACAAATACAAAGGCATTGCACCATATGGAACCTTTGCCAAAATCACTCCTACTCGCTATCACACCCCCATAAACACCACCATTCGCCATTTCAGCGCCACAGACACCATCACCAGAAGTCGTTGATATAGTAAAATGCAACCATAATAAGGTCTTGAGTTGTTTCACATGAAAATTATTAGGGTGTATGGTATGCTTCAAGACAAAAGATATGGATATATATGGAGATGAACATGAAGCCGGAATACAAAAAAAGATAAAGTCGTAGCAGTGAGTAGTTTTAGCGGTAACGTGATGCATTCACCGAATTATTATAGTGATATGAATCCTGAAGAACGCGAAGAGATGCTTAAATCTGCTATTGTTTACTGTAAAAACTCACCTATTAATTGATATCTTCCTTGTTTGAAGTTATGATAACCATTTTAGTGATAATATAATTAAGTATTTTTATTTTGTTTATTGTCATATGTTTGATTAATTCATGTACAATAACAAAACATGTATATTTCAATATGTACACAATTAACACACACGTTTGTATGTATGCAACTATACATACACATCCATTAGAACACATTTAATCCGTTTCGTTTGTGTTTCATTTAATCTCCATTGACTATAATGATAATCACTGTTTGTTTTATTATTTCAAATTGATTTTCAGTTACAAATAAGATTTCTTGTTTGACATTCCAAATTAGCTTCCTACCCAGCCTCATTTTATCTTGAAAACTGATGGTCATTCCTATTAAAAAATTGGACACTCTTATTCAAAAATATAGACCCATGACTTTTCAGTTTGTTGTGCATGGTTTACTAAAAACCCACTAAACAAAACTACCAACCAAAAAATATACAGATCCAACAGATATAAATTATTTTAATGGGGTAATTCCCTTTACCAAAATAAACAAATATAAATCTCAAAAATTCACTTTCCAAATTTACAAATCCAAACAATATTTACCAACTACTGTCAAAATCAAACCGTCTATTACCGGCGGCAGCAAAAAATTTCGGTAGAAGCAGCAGAAGCGGCGCAGACCCGGTGGCAGCAGCGGTGGCTTCCGGTCAGATGTTATAACAGCTAAAAAATCCCTAAAACAAATACCTATTGTTATTTGGTATACCAGCTACTTGTTCTAGTGCTTATTTGTCATTTTGGAGCTTAATAGAGTGCTTTAAAAAAAGGACACAAACAAGTACCTAAAAATCCTCAAAAGTTGGCTGTCATTGTGGGTTCGCGTGGTGGCTCTTCGTTGGTAGTGGCTTCACTGTGTGGTTGTGTTGGCGGTGGTTTGAGGGCGGCGGCGACAACTTTTCCGACGAGATAGCAGTGGCGTCAGAGGTGGCAGTAAGGGCTGTTGTAACAAAAAAATGTTAATAAACATAGATCTATAAAGAAACTGTATATATCTAAAAAAAAACCTTCAAAAATTTATAGATATGCATGAATATAACCTTCAAAGATTTCGGTGATGGAGGTTTTCGGTGGTGGAGGTTTTATATTGTGGTGTTTCTGCGGTGGCATGAGTTGTGGCGGTTAGGTTTTTATTGTGGTTTGTAGAGAGAGAATATGGTGTGTGTTTTTAGAGAGATGAGAGAGTTGGATGAGAATGAAAATAGATAGGAGTCATACATTTACGTGATTGGGAGACATTCATTACTTTCCATGAATATGAATATGACAGGAGGCAACAGTTTTCACCATTAATTTCCAGCGATTGTTTACATGTTAATTTCCATGCCATAAATTTCGCAGGATCAGTTTCAATGTTAATTTCCATGCCATAAATTTTGCAGGGGCAAAATCGGGATTGACCGAAAGTTCAGTTTTTCACATTCCCCTTTGACCATTTTTCTTTTATAAGTAGTAAAGATTAGACGAGTACCCGTATATAAGGGTGTTCATGGTTCAAGTAATAACCGAATAAACCAAAAACCGAACTAAATTTTTTCACTTTTCAAGATTGACCATTTTGTATTATAGATAGTATAAATATTTGTGTTATTATCAAATGTTTTTATTCTTTCACGCTTGCCAAATTTAGTTGTGCCTTAAGCCAAATGTTTTTTTGCCATTGAGTAAAATTTCCTATCATATGTAAAGTTAATGTCACGAAAAACATATAATAATAAACAATGTTCGTCGGAAAGTTTAATTACAGGGTATCCGCCGTCACATCGTGCGAGTACCCTGCTATTTTACTCAAATGTCAAATAAATATACGTTATAAACCCCACCGCAACGAAAGTGGATATAACCTCCTCGTTTAGAACCTTTTATGTTGACATTGAAAACGCCGTAAGTATAACTTTATTAATGATAATTATTTATAATGGTAAAACCCTAATTTCCAAAACTCACAAACCGGGCTTGGGCCTAATTATCCACTAATACTCCTCCGCAGTTCGAGCAGTGAAATCGCGAAAGCTCGAACTGAAGTAGTATACTAAGAAAGCAAAATAAAACAATAAATCAAAATAAAACGGGATAACTCAAACCAAAGTATCCCCTATTCTAATTTTTTTGTTTACGGATAACCAAAGTATAGTATCCGAAGGATAAACCAAAGTATCCCAAACAGTCGTCTTGGAAATAAGAACCCTAGATTCGACACAAAAAAGAGCAAACTACAAGTTATGGCAAAATAAAATGTTTGCGATGGCCAAATAAAATTCATTTTACTGTGTCAACCAGAGCAAAATACAAGTTGACAAGCAGATCTAGAGGTGCAAATTTTATATGAAATGTTTGCTGTTTTGTTGTTTATATCACCATATTGCTCATTTTAAGTGTAGAAGCAAGGTATTTTCATGAAAAATTCTAATAACTAAAATGGTATTTTTGACCAAATTTCACGGGCATGTTTGGCGCGAGATATTATGAAAGATTATGGAGCCTTGAGATTTTTTTTTTTGGAAAACAAGCTTTGGTCAAAAAATAATCTTTGTTTGCCAAACTAGCGTTGTGAATGTTGATACAAAAGTTGGGCGTTCCTGATTTTGGTATCTCGCTCTCGTACCAATTCGCTTCTTAGTACTTGTTACCTGCGCACTAAGAAAATAAACAACACCGTTAGGCTTATCGAGGGATTGTTTCCCCCGATTAGACTCCGGCGTGAGAGTAAGTAATCGATTTAAGGTTCTCGTTAAGAGTTAGGGTTTGTATATCGTACCTTTGAATGAGAGATGTCATTCCTTATATAGGGGCTGAAACCGCGTAGGTTTCTTGCTCCTTACTCTTCGCACTCGTGGTGCTTATCGGGGTCAGAATATCTATTCCATGAATAGATGATCCTTATCGCATACCTGGTTAGTTTAGTTGGGCTTTGGGCTTCGTGAGCCCAAGCCGTTATTATTATTATGGCCCTTTATTCGTTATGATAGCCCACTCGTGGTGGGTTTGGGCCGAGTAATATTTATCATTTGGGCTCGTGGCCCATATATAAACTATACGTCATCATGTCCCCCCAGTCTAGTGTGCGTGGCTCGTAGCCGCGGACGCTAGACTAACATTAACAGCTGTAAGCGTGGCGGGAGTTTTATTGAAATATTACCGCCCATTTTGAAAGTACAATGAACCTAGTCAATAATATCTCAAAAAGGATACCTCGGAAAATGGGGGTGGTGTCCACGTAGCCCTCGTAAATCGGGAAAAAGTGCATGTGCCGGTTTATTTCTAGCCACTCGTTTTTGTGAGTGGGATCCACGTGGGAGTAATCTAGGGTTTTCTTCCTCCCTATATAATAGTTACCGCCCCACTTTTTCGATTACACACAGTAAAACACACATTTCACCATTTTCTTTCTCTCAAAAGCTATCTTTTCGCAAATAAACATTTCTGTAGGTGCGTTATACTAGTAAATAGATGAAAATGGTTGCTCAATTAGGGGACTTTCGCTCTGCGATGACGGTTGACGATGTCACCGAGTTTTCGTCTGATTATTTTATTCCTTTGGACGTGCGTCCAGAGGCTCCAGACGTAGACGCATGTATAGCTGATTTCCCCGAAGGGAAAATAGGTTTATACACGAAATTTTTTGAGTACGCGAATTATCGCGTGCCAATTTCTATCTTTCTGAGTGATTTGCTCAACCATTATCGCCTTCACATCTCGCAGCTGCACTATATAGGTGCGGCTAAGGTGTCGAATTTTGAAGTAAACTGCCGTTTACTTGCGATAGAACCCACCATATCACTCTTCCGCTCATTTTAACATACGACGTGGTCAAATGGGTGGGTATCTTTTGCGAAGCGCCCGGGGGCGCTTCATTGTTACACTGAAAAAGTAGACTCCCTCAGACATTGGAGGGAGCATTTTTTCTGGGTTGATGATGTAGTCTTCCCATCGCCCTACGAGTTTTATACTCAGGATACATTGCCAAGGGATGGGCGCCCCGCACCCGGTTCCTATAGGCTAGCTGATGCGCAGACTCTTGATGCCAACCGCCTAGCCATTAACCCTTATCCGGAGGAGTTTTTGGTGTATATGGGGTTGAGTCGCAATTATTTCGGCGCTGCTGACGAGGTGCCACTTTCATAAGTGAGCATGGCCGGGGTGGGTGTTCGTCCCTTCTTCTTCAAGTTTAGTAAGTTGTTTCATATGCACACTTTTAATATCTAACCATTTTGTCTGTTGTTTTTGTTTATGTGCGCAGAGATGGATCTATTCGCCGTCGTCATGCTGGATAAGCCGAAGCAAGTGACGATAGGGGTGCGACCTCTGAGGGAGGGTGAGCAGCCCCTGCTGGAGGCAACTGAGGGTCACGTGGCTGTGTTACCCGAGGTTGTCCCTGAGAACACGCCGCAGCTCCAGGTGGCGCCCGTTCAGAGCGTGCCGCCCGCTGTGGAGGTGGCGCAAGAGGAGGCGCGTGCTGAGTCCTCTGACAGCATTGAGATCCTTAAGCCCGAGGAGGCGCTGAAGGAGGAGGTGGCGAGCAATGTCAAGCGCAAGGGAGAAGCTGGAACCAGTGGCCCCAAGAAGAGACGTCGCTACCTCATTGGGGATGCAGAGTCGTCTGCAGAGGAGGCATCCGCTTCTGGCGCGGATAAGAAGGTTGCGGAGGCTTCTCCCATTCTGTAAGTGTCTGCGTCTATATCTAATTGATTGTATATTACTTGTCGCGATACTAATTGCATTCTTTTATGTCTTGTAGGGATGATGCCGCGAAGAATGATGGAGTCTCCGTGGATGTGGTTTCCTCTCCGCAGAATGAAAACGAGGAGGGGAAAGCCAAGGTGGATGAGGGTGGAGAGGGGCTGCCGTTGATAGATGAGCTGGCTGTGACTGCTGTGCGCCAGGCTGAGCTGGTGGCTCAGTTGAGGGAGAAGTATGCTGGGGAGAGCAGCACTCTCGTCCAGAAGGATGAGGAGCTGGCGAAGCTTCGTGCGCAGTTGGCTGATGCGCAGGTAGAGTTGGAGGCCTCGCGGGTACATACTGAGAAGCTTACTCATGAGAAGCTATCTGTGTTGGCTGAGGTGAAGGAGGCGCGTGGGGAGCTTCATCATTATAAGTCTGACTTGACTTGGGCTGTGCGTTTCTTAGATGAGAAGAAGGTAGAGCACTTCGCCAATATCACCAAGTTTAAGGAGGATATGATGAAGATTATCCAAGTGCAGGAGGACAAGCTGCGCGCCCTCAGCATCGAGTATGATGAGGAGTTATATCCTCACTTGATGTCGACCATTGCTGAGCGCAGGTATTTCTTTTGTGCTTTTCTCTTTCGTAATACTTGTCGTTGTTATGCTTGTTACTAACACAACGTATCTTTGTTGATGTAGGTGGTTGATTAGCCACGGGCTGCGCCTGGCAGCGATGGGTACTCTTGAGTCCCAAGAGGTATTAGAGGCCTTTGGGAAGGTTGTTCAATGCGCGGTAGCTCGTGGGAGATCACAGTCTATGGAGGATCTCCATGAGGCCAAGCTGCTGAAGAAGGACTTGGCGGAAGTCCCTGGGTATAGTGCTACTGCGTATGATGAGTTGATGCAGGCTATGGCGGGGTTGAAGGTCCTTGAGTTGCCGCATATTGGGAGGTTGGAGCGCGACCAAGACGACCCCATAGATGTGCTTATGGCGGGGTTGACATTGCAGCGCCACCTTGGAGAGAATGGGGAAGGGCAATCAGATTACTATCTGAAGCCTGATGTGTCGCAGCTGCAAATCCCTGTGTTCGCACAACCTCGCGACATCCTCAAACCCTTCGCTCTTGAAAGGGAGATTCCCTTGAAAGAGGTTCTGGAGCGTCACGAGCAGAGGGCTGCTCAGAAGAAGGGCATCAAGGGTAAGGCAGTGATGTGTGGCATTGGTGCTGCGCACATCCCCAGGTCTGATGGTGTGCCCGTGAGTGTTCCCACTATATCTCTCCATGATGCTTTGCTTCTTAGAAAGCTTTAGGAAGCGGGGAGTTCTTCTGCTCCGCAAGATAGTCCTGAGCATTGCCATAGTGTGTAGGCTTTTTGTATATTTATGTATCTTTCCTTGTAACTTTTGTGAATAAATGTTGAATAAGATACCTTTTCGTTGTTTAAGTTCGTGACTTAAAATATACTTGCATTGTTTGCCAAAATTATTTAACCAAGTGTTTTAAGTGCGTGACTTTAAGAGTTATACTTGCATTGTTTGCGAAGTTTTAGTATTTGACCAAGTGTTTTGGCTCGTTATTTGCTAAGCTTGTACGGTGTACTTAGTATATGCGCACCCGTCGTGGGATGTGCATGTGAAACTTACCTCGACGTCTCAAAAGTAAGGCGCTTAGCAAGGATGCGTGATCCAATGTTGATGGGTTTGCAACCCTCTTACTCAATGAGTGAATTAGTAGGTTAACTCATCATTTATGCCTTCGTGGGTCTTTAATTGGTGCATGCACGCCATGTAGGCAGTAAGAATATAAGATAACAATATTGACATATATTAGTATGTATGCAATAAAGTAAAATGCGCTATGGAGTTAGCTAGAAACCATAACATTTTATTGATACTTGCAAGTTTTTTGAAAAAATAAAAATACAATTCCTAGGAAAGAAAAGGAAAACAAACACTTATTGGGCACCTCGTAGGGTGCAAATGTGTCTGTGTAATGGCCGTAGCCTAGAAGTAGCATCTTTTTAGATTGCAGATGTTCCAAGTGCGCGCTAGGTCGTAACCTTCCATGTCGCGCAGTCTGTATGCCCTTGCCAAGCGCATCTGTGACCTCGTAAGGTCCTTCCCATTTTGGTCCGAGCTTGCCTGTGTCTTCTGCGTGGCTCGCATCATTGGCGCGGTAAACAAAGTCTCCCGGTCTGAATGAAGTGTGTTTGACCTTTGCATCATAATACTTCTTTATTTTTGCTTTAGCCTTTGCTTCGCGTACAGCTGCGAGTTCACGCCTTTCTTCCAGTAAATCTAAATCTATGCGCCGTTCCTCGTCGTTTGTTGTGACGTTGACCTCTGCTGTGCGTATAGTTGGCATTCCTATCTCAGCTGGTATGACGGCTTCTGTTCCATAGACTAGGGAGAATGACGTGTCGTCAGTACTGGTTTTGATTGTTGTGCGATGCGCCCATAAGACATGCGAGAGCTCATCCACCCACCTTCCTTTATGTCTGTCGAGGCGTGCTTTTATTCCTTCGCCTAGGCTGCGGTTTGCGCGCTCAACTAGGCCATTGGTTTGTGGGTGTTTCACTGAAGCGAAGTGTTGCGTGATATTCAATTGCGCGCACCAATCTTTGAATGGGTTATCACAGAATTGTTTTCCGTTGTCTGATATGATCTCTCCTGGTAGTCCGAAGCGACAGACAATGTTGTCCCAGACAAAGCGTTTGACTTGGTTTCCCGTGATGTTCACCACCGCTTTCGCTTCAATCCACTTCGTAAAGTAGTCTATGGCTACGATGAGTAACTTTACTCCTCCTGCTGCTACAGGAAAGGGTCCTGCGATGTCAATGCCCCATTTATAAAATGGCCATGGTGAGGTAATAGGTGTTAGCTCTTGTTGTGGTCGGCGCGGAATTGGCCTATGTACTTGACAATTGCTGCATTTCTTTATCAGATTACGTGCGTCGCGATGCATAGTGTAACACCCCCAATTCATGGATGCAGCGGAATTCGAACTGGGTGTTACTCGACGGCACAATAGTCACAATAATAGAAAACGAACTCCAATTGAGTCGTTTTAAAAGATTTATCATTCAAATTATATAAATATCAGAGGTTACAAAATGAGGTCCCAATTGGTTCCATGTTTTACAAATCACATTAAGTGAGTTTTTGAATGATAAGTAAATTTATAGCCCTCTTGAGTATCCGTGTCCTTCCGTGCCATCCTTGATCGTCATGAACCTGAAATACATGCTTGAGAGGTCAACACAAAGGTTGAGTGATATTCATAGAGTTTGTTTAATCGTTTGAACACAATATGTTGGTAGTGTGAGTTATAGGCTCACACCAATGTTTGGAAAACAAAATCGTTATTTATTTCACTAAGCTTATGACACCAAAACGTTAACGTGTACCAATATCGATCGGCAGATTCATCCCGGTAGGTACTTTGCTAACATACCTAAATCTCAAATATTAATGCATTTGTTTGAACTTAGTCAATACAAATGGGATTCGTCAATCCCAATAGGCCTATTATTAATATTCGCGCTCACTATTGCTAGTGACTAAATGGTTCATAATAAAGGATCTCGGTTTAGCAAGGTTGGTACTTAGTGATAATAAAACATCGTCGTGAAGCATACATTAGAAAGCATTGTATTCGATTTAGAAATAGCATGTATTCCCCCCAAGGATTTGTAAAACAATTAAGTAATGGAAAGTGGGGCTATGAACTCACCTTAAGTTAAGATAGCAAGTAATGAATGTAACGGTTGAACGTGAAGGTTTCTACGAGCAACCTATAATCGAATGTTGCGACTTAGGATCGGAGTAATGTCTAAGGAGACATAAACACGCCAATATATATATCTTGCACTTAGTCCATGATGTGGTATGATGTATAGTATAAGTCTTTGAAAGAAAGATTCATGAAACATGTATGTTTTGTATATCATTTACTACCGTTCGGGCCGACATAATTCAGAAGTCATGTTAGTAAGCGTTCGAGGAGCCAGGACACTTTAATTCGTAAATCCACAACTCAACTCGACGGCTTACATAATGAACTCCTCACATGAGGCTCCCTACTATTGTAGTAGTTGATGAAATATATAGATATAAGTTTTGATCCGAAAAGTTACATGTCCGATATTTGAATAAACTTAGGAAAGTTCATTAGTACAGGAAGATTGTTATTAGGGGTAGTTTCATAAGTCTTGAATGACCATTTTCTCTTGGTAATATCTCATGGTTCCTTTTAGGTGAAGTAGATCCAAATTGCTTGTTCAAGTTGTCGCCAATTCCTTGTTTCATGTTTTCGCCTAAGTAAGTTGGTATGGTCATTTCGTCATGGCCTTGCCATGACCTTTGGTCCTTGTTCCAAGGTCATGAGACACAACCTTGGCTCTAGCCATGGTGGTGGTCTTGATTATAGGTCATAAGACCTCTTTGGTCTTCATAAACCATAACCTATATGTAATGACTTTGTCTAAAAATGGGCTGTTTAGAATTTGAAGAATTTTATCACTCGGAAAGCGTTTTCAAGGCTCGAGCTTCTTTGTTCCTGAACGAAAACGTCGTTCCGGACAACTTTCGTGTTTTAACTTTTTGATGAATCGGACCAGAAGTAGGACTTTCAAAACCCAAATTTGATCAGGAAGCTATTTGGCAGTTTTGCCGGAAATCTTTGGTAATTTCAAATCGCCATAACTTTTGACTCGTATACTCGTTTTGGGTGGTTCAAATTGCTATGGTTTCCTTGTTAAGTCCTCTACTGTAATATGTAATGATCCAACATCATATTTTTACCATTTTGATCAGGTCTTACCAAGAAATTCATTAGTTTACTTGTTTTAGTAACTTGTTTTAACAATCAATAACAATAACTTGTTTTGGTCATTTTTATACATCATGGACATAACTACAAGACATAATATAGCAAGAATAATATGTAAATAACATGAACATGATTATTTAGCAAGAATCAAGTTAGGGTTTGGCTCACAACTTTTGGCTTTCAAAGATGAAAGGAAGTTAACATGTAAGGATAGGACTTTGATAGACTTGCTTCAACCCACTTCACTTCATGCAATCTTTCTACCCTTGGTATTCTTGAAAGATGGATGATGAAGGTTTAGGTGACTTGAGTGGATTCAAACTCAAGAGAAATCACCAAGTATATAAGGTTATGGAAGTGTTTTGATGAATGATAACCTATCTAGGGTTTCTACCTTGAACTAGCACTTGAATCTTGCATGAAACTAGAAGGAAATGAGCTAAGAATGGGATGGTTATGGGGTTGGGGGATGCACGGCACAAAAGGGGGGGATGGGGGCTTTTATAGGGTCTTAAGGAGGTTACTTGTGTTGACTTGTCAACCCTTGGAGGCCAAGTTCAACACATGTAAGCATCCAAGAGTTCTAAGCATGAGATTAAGCCACACAAGGGGTGACTCCCCCCCTAATGGCGGTTTGATATGGCTAGGGAGGATGAGGTGGTTCTTGCTTGATATTATCCAAGATATTGGATGAGTTTTGACTCCGGGAAATGCCAACCGTACATGATTAAGCCTCAAAACGTAAAACCGGGTGTCGTAAAATTATGGAACTTGAAAGTATTGATAAACATGTCAATAAGTTCCATAATAAAATATAAAATGAGTGGTAGGTTCCATTTGGGTGTAAAACCCTGCTAAAAACTGGAAACACGGGTCTAAAACGCGTAATACGTAAAACGTACGAATATTGCGTAAAATTGAGAAAAGTAAAATGTTACTTTTCTAATGTGATAAAAATGATTTAAAATGACTTATAATGTCTAGACTGGGCTCAGTCTAGTGTCGGTTGGTATTAAATGTCTTTTAGACATCAAACCGTAAGCCTAAAAATCACGAAATGACTTATAACATCAAGGGATGATTTTTGGTCAATGGGGGAGGGAAAGAATATGTTGACAACTCAAATTGTGTTAGAAACGTGTTTTGTGGTCTAACGGTTAATCGCCCATACGGTTAAGCGTGCTCATGTGAGAATAGTACTGGTTTGGGTGACCTGCTGGGAAGTCTTTGGTCATGTTTTTCTCAGTCACGATTAATTCTCAAATAAATCATGAGTGTGTCAAATATTTTTCTGATGCGGGGTCACTTAACGCGGTCGAGTTTCGTTGTACGTAGAATTTCTGAATGACGTTTTACCCTAAAACGTGTAATTCCTTAATAACTTTCACGAAAATGATCTGACGAATGTCAAACATTTAATTTGCCATGGAAATGATTTATCACTCGAGAATATCAAATAAAAATCAACTTTCGGGAAAGTTTCGGGAAAAATGAATAGTAAAAGTGAATAGTGAAATTTTCCGGGAATAGTAATTAACCTGAAATTGCGAATTGTTACACATAGTTGGCCAATAATACCCTAACCTTAGAGTGCTTGCCACCACAGATCGTGGTCCTGAGTGCATACTACATGATCCCGCGTGGATTTCTCTGAGTACGTAGTCTACTTGAAGAGGTCCAACACATCTGAGCCAGGGTTGTAAGAAAGAGCGTCGATAGAGTATGTTGTCTCATAGTTCAAACCGTTGCGCTGTGCGCCGCACTCTTCGAGCTTCCTTATAATCTTGTGGTAAGATTCCCTTGCTGATGAATTCAATGATAGGCGTCATCCATGTAGGATCTTGTTCTTCTATCACTGTGGATATCTCTATTTCCAAGATAGACTTGTTTTTTAGGGTTTCTACCAATACCTGTTTTGATATGTGCACAAAGCTTATGGATGCGATCTTGCTGAGTGCGTCCGCCTTCCGGTTATCTCCTCTAGGCACCTGTTTTATTGTGAACCTGTCAAAGTTTTTGATTAAGGATTTTGTCTTTTCCAGGTATTGGACCATGTGTTCATCCTTGGCTTCATATTTGCCTAGCACGTGGTTAGCGACTAGCCGCGAATCTACGTTTGCTTCCAGGTTGCGTACACCCATTTGGATTGCGATGCGTAGTCCGGCTTGCAAGGCTTCGTATTCTGCCTCATTGTTTGTGGCTGTGAATTCAAAGCGTAGCGCATAGGTGAATTCTATACCTTCTGGATTTGTAAGAATAAGGCCTGCGCCTGATCCATCTACACATGAGGACCCATCTGTGAACAGAATCCAGGGTTCCTGTAGATCTGTTTTAGTTGCAGATGTCGGGCTGTCGCTATCTGGCTTCTCCACGATGAAATCGGCTAGTACTTGTCCTTTGATTGCAGTGCGCGGTCTGTATGAGATGTTATACTCACTTAACAGTACACTCCACTTCTGTAAGCGTCCTGATGCGTCAGGCTTAGAGATAACTTGTTTGATTGGCTGATCAGTGATTACAGCTATTGGGTGCGCTTGAAAGTATCTGCGAAGCCTTTTGGCTGCGAATACTAGAGCTAAGACCAGCTTTTCCATAGCACTGTAGTTAGTCTCTGTTTTCTTCAGGGCTTTGCTTACAAAGTATATGGGTGTCTGGACGGAGTTCCTATCTGTCAATAGCACTGCGCTAACTGCTCCGTGAGTTGCCGATAAGTACATGATTAGTTCTTCCCCTGGTCGCGGTGCGACAAGTTTGGGAGGAGATGCCAGATGGTGTTTAAGTTGTTGGAAAGCTTCCTCTGCTTCTTTAGTCTAGCGAAAGTCTCCCTTTTTGGTACACTTCGTGAGTGTTTTAAAGAGAGGAAGGGATTTGTCTGCTGACTTAGATAAGAAACGGTTTAGCCCTACTAACTTTCCATTCAATGACTGGACTTCTTTGAGTGTGCGCGGTGAGGGGAGATCAATAACAGCCTTTGTTTTTTCTGGACAAGGTTTGATTCCATCGGGTTCTATCAAGTATCCAAGGAACATGCCCTCGGTTGCGCCAAAGGTGCACTTCTTGGGATTTAACTTCATGTTTATTCGCCCCAATGTTCTGAATGTCTCCTCGATGTCGCGCACCAATTCATCCTCTGTGTGGCTTTTGATGACAAGGTCTTCAACGTAGACCTCCAAGTTGCGGCCTACTTGTTTTTCGAAAGCTGTGTCCACCAGTCGTTGGTATGTCGCGCCTGCGTTCTTCAGGCCAAAAGGCATTTTTGTGTAGCAATACACTCTTTGACTGGTGTGGAAAGCTGTTTTTTCGCATCTTCAACTGCCATCTGGATTTGATGATACCCCTTATATGCATCTAGGAAGCATTTGAAAGGGTATCCGCACAGGGATTCTACCTTCCAGTCTATCTCTGGCAGTGGATAGCAGTCCTGTGGACATGCTTTGTTGAGATCCGTGAAGTCCACGCACATTCTCCAACTGCCATCGCTCTTCTTTACAATAACTGGGTTAGAAAGCCAGTCATGGTAGTATACTTCGCGCATGATGCCTGCGTCTACGAGCTTATGTACTTCTTCCAGAATAGCCTTTGCGCGATCTGGGGCCTGGCCGCGCTTCTTTTGTCGTATCGGAGGATATCCTTGTCGGATTTGTAGCTTATGCTCTGTGATAGAGCGCGGTACTCCAGTCATATGTTTTGGTTCCCATGCAAAGATGTCTAGGTTCTTTTGCAAGAGTGCGCATACGGCTGCTTTACCTTTATCAGATAAAGATCTCCCAATCGAAACTTGTTGTTCCGGGTAATCGGGATGAATAGCAACTTTTAGATTTGGCGTTTTCTCTGTGCGCTGTTCTGGAATAGTCTCTGCTTCTGTTGTTACCGCATTACATTCTCTTGGTAGTACTGTTGTGTTATAGAGAGTGACAACTCCTCCTTCCACCGGAAACTTAAGCATTTCGTGCGCTGTGGATGGTACAGCGCGCATGGATGATATTCCCGGTCTCCCAATGATACCATTGTATGGTGAAGGGGATTTTATTACCATAAAGTTTATCCATGTTGCGGTTGAGTGTTGTTCATCTCCTACGACCACCAACAAGCGTAACTGCCCCATGGGCCAGATCTTTTCTCCTGTGAATCCTGTTAATGACGTTGTTGCTGGTATCAATTGACTTTGGATTTCAGGTCGCAGTCTTTTGAAACAGTGCTCGTACAGGATATCTGCGGATGCTCCTCCGTCAATGTACATGCGGTGGATATCATGTCCTCCCGTATGTATTTCAATAGTTAGAGGCTCCACGACTGCGTTGTCCGCAGCTAGAGTAGGGAAATATATCTCTTTTTCTGGAGAGAATTTTTGGCTGACTTTTTGTTTTATCTTGCACTGCCATGATTGTATCATGTATATGGTATCAGCTTTTTCTTTGGGGGGGCTCTTTCTTACCTCCGCCCCTTTGTTTGTCTTTCCCCTCTTTGATGTTTTTTACAAGGTGGTCCATTCTGCCTTCTCTTACTAATTTTTCAATTAGTTGTTTTAGCTGGACGCACTCATTAGTTGTATGGCCTTTTTGACCATGGTACTCGCAGTAACCGTTTCCTATGCGCTTTTCCTCTGCAGTGTGCATTGGTAGCGGTTTTGGGAAGTTTGCGCCCTCTGTTACAAATATTTCCCTTGGAGTTTTTGTAAGAGGGGTATATTTGTCATTGTCCCTTCCATTGCGGTAATTCCTGCAGCGGTTGTTATTCTGATCATTGGATTGTCTCCGAGGCTGCTCTTGCTGCCTATAGTTCGAATAACCCTTTTTACTGTCTGCAGCGGCTGCCTCTCCTTGTATAAAGGATCTAGTGCGCTTTGTTAGCTCATCAAAAGTTTGTGGAACTTTGTCGTTTAGCTTTTGGATGAGTTCTAGGTTATTAATCCCATTCATGAACCCTGAAATTTTTAGTATTTCAGGACACGCTTTAACTTGTATGCACTCATCCTTGAAGCGTTCCATGAAAGCGCTGGTTGATTCTCCTTGGCGCTGTTTCACTCTTGCTAGCTCAACAGGGTTTTTAGCGCACTTCTTTCGCTGGGTGAAGTTGAGACGGAATGCTTTCCGTAATTCCTCGAACCCACCGATGCTCCTACGTGGGAGTTTGCTAAACCATGTGCACGCGTTCCCTACTAACGTAGAATTGAACATGTGGCACCATACTGGCTGTGGCCAGTTTTCGATGGTGGCGGCTGACTCGAAAATTTTTAGGTGATCATCCGGATCACCTGTTCCATCATATGTTTTTACGTTAGCAGGCATGCGCCTACGTTTGCGATCTGAGTAATCGCTGATGCGCCGTGTAAACGCGTCAACTTTCTGGCGACGCCATGGGAGAGACATATCTTCGTTCTCTTCCTCGCGACGCCTCCCTCTTGACTTCCAGTGTCCTGTCTCTCTATCCTCGTTGTCGGAGGAGTCACTGGAAGAAGGGTAGTCTCTTCTTCGGCGCTTGCGCCGACTTCTTTCAGAGGAAGAGCTTGAGGGATCTCTGCTTGGGGATCTTCTTCTTCCCAATCTGTCTTGGATCCTCTTACTTCCAGGTTTGGAGGATCCTTGGCTTGGCGAATGTTGTGGTCCCAATCGGTCTTGTACCCCGCGACTGCCAAGTCTGGAGTGAACATTAGTGCGCCTTTCACTATCTTTTGAGTATTGTGACTCAGATGTCGTACCTAGCCTATCATGGATAGTGGTACATTCTGCGCGTCTTCTCCGTGGGTGGCGCAGTGGTGATGGTTCGCGTTCAGGACCAAAATTCAATCGAGCTTGTAGGCTCGTGCTTGCCCTTTTCCTAGCTTCTTCCTGCATGAGGGCGGTCAAGGTTTCATAGTTTTGGGATACAAAGTTTCCCAAAGTGAGATTGGGTGCATCCTCGGTTGTTGCAAGAGTGCATGTCTCAGTATTCGGCACCCTATCTCGGTTAGGCGCATCTGGTGGAACAGTGTTGTTCACTGCGGGAATGGTTTGGTGAGGAGTGGTGAAAAGAGTGCGTTGAAGTTCCTCAGCGCTTGGGACCACTGGGATGATTTGGGTAGTCCTTACTGGTAGTTCTACCTCTGGAAGAGGTTGGGTTGTTCCCGCCTCTTGGTGGCCAGGTGCGCTGGTTGTCCCAGCAACCTGTCTAGAGGTCGGATCTTGTTGATTCCTCCTTTGATGGTCACGTTTTTCCGATTGCGGAGTCCGCTGGCTTGAATTCTTATTCTTTGTCATCCTAGTCTTTAGTTATTAGTAGGGTCCCACGGATGGCGCCACTTGTTGATACAAAAGTTGTGTGTTCCTGATTATGGGATCTCACTCTCGTACCAATTCGCTTCTTAGTACTTGTTACCTGCGCACTAAGAAAATAAACAACACCGTTAGGCTTATCGAGGGATTGTTTCCCCCGATTAGACTCCGGCGTGAGAGTAAGTAATCGATTTAAGGTTCTCGTTAAGAGTTAGGGTTTGTATATCGTACATTTGAATGAGAGATGTTATTCCTTATATAGGGGCTGAAACCGCGTAGGTTTCTTGCTCCTTACTCTTCGCACTCGTGGTGCTTATCGGGGTAAGAATATCTATTCCATTAATAGATGATCCTTATCGCATACCTGGTTAGTTTAGTTGGGCTTTGGGTTTCGTGAGCCCAAGCCGTTATTATTATTATGGCCCTTTATTCGTTATGATAGCCCACTCGTGATGGGTTTGGGCCGAGTAATATTTATCATTTGGGCTAGTGGCCCATATATAAACTATACGTCACCAGTGAATTATTTTAGAAAAGTAAGTTCTCAAATGTTTGGCACATAAGATTATAGAGAGGTTATGCTTATTTATTTTTATTTTTAAATAAGTTATTTAAAAAATAATATTTATTTGACAGACATAACTTATAAGAAATAAAATAAAATAAATAAATAAAAACTCTTTTTATAAAAGTAACTCTTACTTTTCCAAAAATCCACGGGACGCGGCCTTTTAATTATGCTTCCTTTATTGCTAGTATTTAAGTAGTAGTCAAATATTTGATATATTCAAGTTTTCCGACCACAATATTAATTTGTACAAAACAAAAAGGTATATTTGTGCGTGTTTTGCATTTTCTGTTGAAAGTTGAAACCTCTACCAATATAAGTTGCAGCATTGAACCTTAAACATACACACCCATACACACACACAAAAATGAGCTTTTACCCTACAACTATATTCTTTCTTGCTACAAGCACATTTTTATGTACACTATATGTTCCATCATGTTCTACTAATGAAGTTGATGCTCTCCTAAAATGGAAAGCAACTCTCCACAGCCAAAATAACAACACCCTTTTACCTTCATGGATACATGGTCAAAAGCAAGTGTCTCCATGCAACTGGCATGGAGTTTCATGCAATGAAAATGGTAGCGTAAACAGATTAAACCTTTCGTCGTCTGGTTTAAATGGTACACTTGATTCCTTATCTTTCCCTTCTTTTCCAAATCTTGTGTATTTTGAACTTAGTTCCAACTACTTTTATGGGATCATCCCATCTGACATTGGTCACCTTTCGAAGCTAACTGACTTGATTCTATCCAACAATCAGTTGAGTGGACCAATCCCTGCCGAAATCGGTACATTGAGTTCACTTAAGCGACTAGAGCTAAAATATAATAATTTAAGTTGTCCCATTCCAAAAGAGTTGGGAAATTTGGTATCGCTCTCTATTCTGCATTTGGCCGGAAATCAACTTAATGGTTCGATACCAAAATCATTCGGTAACCTAAAAAATTTAGAATACTTGATTCTCATGGAGAATCGACTTTCTGGTCCTATTCCAGAAGAATTTGGAAAACTTAAGTTGGTACGAGTAGAGATGAGCAGTAACAGACTTTCAGGTAATTTGCCTGAGGTCATCTGCAGCGATGGGAAACTTCAGAGGTTCAATGTTAATGATAATAATCTAACAGGTCCAATTCCAAAGAGTTTATATAACTGCCCAAGCTTGTTCCGTGCACGATTCGATAGCAACCAGTTGACAGGAGATATATCAAAGAGCTTTGGTTTTTATCTGCGCCTCAAATACATCAATCTCAACGATAATAAGTTTTACGGGAAGATATCGGAAAATTGGAGTAAGAGCAAGAACTTAACGACGATACAAATGGGAGGGAATCGAATCAGTGGCAGCATACCTCCTTCTATTGGAGACTTGACTCAGTTACAACTCCTTAATCTTTCTTCCAACGATTTGGTTGGGCAGATACCAAAACAATTTGGACGGTTGACTTGCATGTTAAGCCTTGTTTTGAGCAAGAATCGACTTTCTGGAGTCATACCTCTAGATCTAGGGTCGCTAGTTGAACTCTCGTTGCTAGATCTTTCCAAGAATAAGTTAAATGGTACCATTCCGTCTTCTCTTGGGGATTGCTTAAAACTCTTCAACTTAAACTTGAGCAACAATGAACTTACTCATGAGATCCCAGATCAAATAGGTAGATTAGATCACCTATCTCTTCTTGATTTGAGTCGCAATTCACTTACTGGTAAGATACCTTCAGCATTTTCAAGTCTGAGTAGTTTAGAGATGCTCAATCTTTCACACAATAAACTCTCTGGTTCTATTCCAAAAATCTTCCAATCAATGAATGCCGTGTGGATTATTAACTTATCATATAATCAGTTAGAAGGTCCCGTTCCCAGTTGTAAAGTTTTTAAAAATGTTTCCATAGAAGAATTGCTACCGAACAAAGATTTGTGCGGAAATGTTATTGGGTTGAAACAGTGTGCATCTAGAAGGCATAAATCAAAGGCAAACCACAGACTTGCACTCATTATTTCCCTTCCACTCCTTGGAACTCTTCTATTTGGTGGTCTCACGGGAATGTTGGCTTTGTATAGTAGGAGATCGAAGAAGGTGTCATTAACACAACTGGAGGATGAAGATCATAAACGTAGTGAAGATTTCTTTTCAATCTCAACTTTCGATGGAAGGGAAACTTACCGCGAAATCCGGAAGGTAACTGAGGAGTTTAAGGAAACATATTGCATCGGAAAGGGAAGATGCGGAAGTGTGTACAAAGCAAGCTTGGCGTCAGGTGACACAGTTGCTGTAAAGAGACTTCACTCGTCCTCTGAGGTGATCAATCACAATGATTTTCGTAACGAGATCAGAGCATTGACAAGGATACGACACCGAAATATCGTGAAACTACATGGCTATTGTTTGCATGCTAAAATCTCTTTTTTGGTTTACGAGTATCTTGAAGGGGGTAGCTTAGCTGACATTTTAAGCAATGAAACCGCACATTATTTGGATTGGAAGAAGAGGGTGAACATAATTAAAGGTGTTGCACATGCTTTATCGTATATGCACCATGATTGTTCACCCTCTATCGTACATCGTGACATATCAAGCAAAAATATATTGCTTGATTCAGAGTATGAAGCATGTGTTTCGGATTTTGGCACGTCCAAGATTTTGAACAAAGACTCGTCGAATTGGAGTAATGTCGCAGGAACATATGGATATCTTGCACCAGGTAAGTTTATTATGTTGTCACTCAGAAATCAGAAACACAAACTAAGTTGTTATGTCCTTTAAAACATGACTCGGCGTACGTACTCAACTTTTTTTTTTTTTTTTTTTTTCAGAATTCGCTTACACAATGAAAGTAACTGAAAAGTGTGATGTCTATAGCTTCGGGGTTCTAGTGTTAGAAGTCATCAAAGGTGAGCATCCAGGTGATATAGTAAATTCTCTAACATCTTCATCAACCAACAAGGTTGACCTTAAAGATTTACTGGATCATCGTCTACCAGTTCCACTCCTGGAAATCAAAGAAGTTGTGACATCGATCTTGCTTCTAGCGATAAGATGTGTTAATTCAGATCCCGAGATAAGGCCTACAATGTATGATGTTTCACAGGAACTTGCTTCATTTGCCAAAAGACATCTCTAAGAGTAATAATTACCTTTACTGATATAATGTATTGTCAGTCGTCATATTTGGTTGAGATAATGGCTTATAAATATTTGTTACTTGTCACTCCATCCATTTATATGTATTGCTAAACTTGCATTTTGTGTAACTTGTGTGTATTTTGTAACTTTTTTGCCCCTCCCGAGTAATAGCATTGTTAAGAAGCGCAAAAAAATTCACAAAATACACACAAGTGACGCAAAATACAAGTTTTGTACATAGAATATCAAAAAAATTAATTTGATACATATAAAAGGATAGAATGACAAGTAAGGTACATTTATATGTCATTATCCTTGTTTGGTTCCGGTCTTTAGAGTTTGTATGGTATTTTCAGATGTAAGATGGTGTTGTTGTAATTAGCAATGCTTAAACATCACGTAGTATCAATAAATCAATTTAGTTTATGTTGTTTTTATACATATTGGTTCAATGTGATAATAACAAACCACTCCAAATACCAAAGGTCTTTGGTCTAGTGGTATCTAAGTTGTTCATCAGTTCTAAAGGTTGTGGGTTCAAGCCTTGTTAGAGTCATTTGTGGCATATATTGTGAGGTATGTGGTACAGGTAGTGAAAAAAATGCGGTTCATTAGCGAGCATGCTCCACGAGTACTAAAAGTCTATAAGTAATGCGCCTTAAACGTTGCTAACACGTTAATTTCAATAAAGAAACTTATTTAACATTACTAATGAACAATGAAGATGTTAAAAACTATGTAACATTACCAATTTAAGAATTTGAGTACTCAAAATACCAATGTAATTCTGTGTAGCATTTCATGGACCATCGTGGTGAAAGTGGAAGGAGTGTGTGTGGGAAGGGTTACAAATAATGGCCACTAACTTTTAAACCTTTATTTGACATTTTTTTAATGAATTAATTTGAAGTTACATAAAGTTGGAAGGTAAAAAAGCAACAAGCTGCGCGACTAGCTTTTTTGTTTACATTCTCCCGGCCGAACGTACATGCTCCAAAACAAATGCTGCAAAACCTATTTTTTTAAACACACAAACATAGTTATAAAACACACACACACACACAAAAATAAAAAATAAATAAATAAAATAAAAAATAAAAAATAAAAGTAATTCTCTATGTGTCTCGGTAGCTCAAAGTTTATACATTTTTTAAACCAAAAGAAAGTGACTTATCAAAATGCCCCAAGAGACTTAGGCGATTTGGGCAACTTGTCTTCCACTTTTTAAATCTTTACAAGTGTCCCATATAAGTGCAATAATGATGACAAGTGTTCCCAGGGCGACTTGATCGACTTTTACATGTATGGACACTTGTCAACATTTAAAGGGGTGGGGATAAGTCGTTCAAGTCTCCTGGAACATTTTAAGAAGTCACATTATTTTGGTCTAGAAAATGTATAGATATTGGGCGACCGGGGCAAATAGAGAATTGCCTCTATGAAAAAATAGCATATGATCGGTTTGTTGTTTGTGTTTGTTTTACCTTTCACATGGCCGTCCCATGAATTTTAATGGCCCTATGCCAAAATTTAAAAATGTGCCCTTTAAATGTAAGAGATAGATCGATAGCCAATGTTTGTTTAAAAAGAAGAACATCAAATCCCAACATGTTATGAAAAAATTAATAATGGAGTGCGGCCTTTGCTAATATAAAAAATCAAAATGGTGATGTTTTTCTTTGAAAAACTGAATCATAATCAAGTCTTCAATTTTTGTGTAAGATACTAATCGAATTTTCATTTAATGTTTGTTAGTTGAGTGGTATGCTATTTTTATTTACATTGTTGATGCATGAGATATGTCAGTGTAGCATAAGTTAATTTTACCTAATCAAGTTTTAAATTTATATTTAGCCGACTTATTACTAACACACACACTTTACAGTGTACCCTATCAATATGTATATAGTGGTAAGTAGAGTGTCGAACACTAAGAATAGAGCGTAATATCTAGTTGATTTGATCAGTATTTTAATATCTAAGTTAGTTTTATAATCTAATCTAATAAAATGGGGTTTAGCTTGAGAGACTAGCACGAATTTGAATTAAACAGAAAAGTAAAAGTAATGAGAACAAATAAGTGAAGAGCAACCACGTACACAGATAGATAATAGAGACACGCAGAAGACCTGTCATATGGTTTAAGTAGCTTGTCACTTGTTTTATTGCTAGTTTTATATGATGAGTATCGTAATCTAATCTGTCTTGTTGGATCCTAAATATCGGCGAGTAAACTCTTAATGATTACTTATGTTTGTCCTACCTTCTAGACGCTAGATAAGTAGGCGAGGAACATGTATGGTAGCCCAGAAGACTCAACTAAACACAGAGGTTATCAATGCACTAATACAAATCACCAAAAAACATCATATAAACTTTAATTGATGGAAAAACAATTTTAAGGGGAGCAGTATGGTGGCCACAAGCCTATCAATCCTGATGGATTAAAGCTTACTAATATAATAAAAAAAACTACTTAATGAATTATACACATGCAGGACCTTTTTACGGCTCTAAGATCTCTGTTTGGGGCTTGTCTTGTGATGCTTCTTCGACTGAATTCGTCTCCTTAGGGCTTTGTTGCACACAAAATTCGTATTTGTCTTAGGGTATTTATAGCTTCTGTCTGAGGGATCGATGCGGCGCATCTACTTAATTTCGCGTGAGGTCTAATATTATTATATTATGGAATATTCGTATACTGCCTTCAGATGTGGCGTAACTTGTTTCTCTATGCGGCGCATGCACTAGTACAAATATGGGATTTCGTCACACATGCTGTTTTTTTAACGGTCACACAGTCAGATATTTATGTGACTAAATGTACCAAAATAAAATAAATAACCACACTTGATCCGACTTGTGTGACCATTTCGAAATTTCATTGTCACACATTTGTATATTTATGTGACTAGAGGTAACTGGTTTTTTTCTTTTTTTTTCTTTTTTTTTTTATTATTTAGTCACTTATAATTTGGGACGTGTGACATATACAAATAAGTTTGAAACATTAGTCACACTATATATATACATACGTGACAAATATATGTCACACAATTGAAAAGTGTGACCAAAATCCATATATGGTCACATGAAGTAATTGTGTATATGGCTAAGTTGTATATTCAAGTTTGTCACACATTATGTAAAAGTGACTGTTATTTTTTGCTGAATATTTAGCCACATATGAATTTGAAATGTGTGACAACTGAAAAGTAAGTTTGAAGCATTAGTCACGATATGATTTTAAAAGTGACAAATATAAGTCACACACTTGAACAGTGTGACCAAATGTCATATATAGTCACAATAAACCATAGACATACATGATTAGTTAACCAAAATTCGATACATATGGTCACATAAGTTAATATGTGTGTCAAAAGTTTAATTTTTGCTTATTTGCCAAAACCTAATGTGTATTGTCACATTTAATTGTATCTATGACTATACCCTTTACGATAGTTTTTCCCAAAATACTTTCAACTTTTCACAAGCCCGCCTAAATTTTTCCCCAAAATCAAATTGCCCCTCCACCCAATTTTATCTTTTTTTCTCTGATCTCATATCATCTTCATAATATGTTCTCCCCAAAAGTTTTGAGATTCCTTAATGGGAGATACTTTTCACTTTTCCCTCTTTTGAGTTTCAATTGAACAAAAACCCTAACATAAAAAACATTAGCCGTTCTCTTATCAGTCTTTTAATAAAAAACACACCGTCAATCTCCAATATTCTCTCCTGGTTTCTTGCTTTGAATAATAATTATCATCATTATTAATTAAATGGCTTCAAACAAGGAGACCATCAACAACAATAGCTGTGTTGGTGGTGTTCGAGTTATCCGGTTTCAGATGACCATTGGTAGACTATACCGAGAAAGTGAAAAAAGATGTGACCGTGAATATGAGAGGCGTATTGATTGATTGGTTGGTTGAAGTTTCAGAAGAATACAACCTGCTTCCAGAGTCTTTGTATTTGACCATCTCATATGTAAGGGTAGCTGCTTCTCTCTTTCTAAAGAAAATTTGTATAATCGACTAGCATAACTGCAAGATATAGATGGTGGATGGGGTCTACACATTGAGGGTCATAGCACCATGTTTGGGAGTGCCTTGAACTATGTTACTTTGAGATTGCTGGGCGAAGTTTTGGCTTTCCGTATGTTAACTTGCCCTTGTTCTTGTATTTTGATTTTATATTACCTATCTATTGATTCTATTAGTCTAATTTGTTCCTGAAATAGGTACTTGGTGTATTTGAATGGCCTGGAAATAATCCGTTGCCTTCTGAGATGTGGCTCCTTCCATATTTCCTTTCGGTGCATCCAGGTGAGTGACTCAAATTATATAATACTTGATGGAAAATTATACCATTAAAAAGTACACTTAAAATTCAATCCATTTATATATTTTGCATCAAATATTATATAACACCCACAAAAATATTTAAGGTCAAAGTTGAAGAAGATAGACTAAAAAAGTTAATAGTGGACAATAAATTTAGGACGGATGGAGTATTAGATTTGTAGATGTTACTTAAAAAAAATAATAATAAAAAAATAAATAAATAAATAAATATATACTAAACCAATTGTTAATCAGTACATATAGACACCGATGATTATGGTCTACAATTTATTACACATAGTACAACGATGATTATGGTCTACAACCACCTCACTGTTGGCGCTTGTTGCGTCGTGCATCAAAAATTAAAAATGGTAGGAAATTTTGACTAAGGATTTCGGTACAATATGAATACATGATGTCAGTCACATCAATTTTGATCATAATAAATTTTCAACAACAATAATAAATGATCCTTATCTATTCTCCTAAATACAACCAAAATAATTTTTCTAACAACTGATATATGAATCTACTAGCTTCATGATCCGTCCGATGGGTAGGCGAGCTTCATGTGATACAGTATATTATAAGACAAAACTGCGACGTCGTTTTTGCTTCGGCCTTTTCCCACCAAAATTGGCGGGCCAACTTCGTCCTGCTTTTTCGGCTTGCTTCTTGCTCTGGCCCATATAATCCGATAGGTTATAAAAAAACTTATACAACTTATCCCATCGGAAGAGTTACTAGAACCTTCTCCACAATTCCAACATCATCTGTTGGTTTTCATCATCCTTTTCAGTCATGAAACTTACTATTTCTAACTTTGATGCTTGGTAAAAAGGATAGTGCCTGAGAGCGCTGATGTTGTGATTTTGCTGAATCCTTTTTTTTTTTTTTTTTTTTTTTTGGCCAATCCGGTTCATGAGTTAAAAGGATACCGCCGGACAGCGACGCTGGTGGTGATGTTGCCATGTCCTGGCCTCTTGGTTGATCGGATATTGTTTTCTAATTTGGTTAAAGTTTTGATTGTTATTCTAAATCAAGATTAGGGTTTGACAGAATTTACTGAAAAAATGTTGGTTGATTTGGTGTCTACCATGTGTTTGATGAATTTGTTGAGGAGATTGTGGTTTTACTTTGCTTATGTTGTTTGTGTTACTTACCATGATGTTTAATAATTGTTAGCCATACAAACGTTGGGATTTTAGCTATAAATATCTGCCCCGTTTTGAGGTTTTACATTGCTTATGTTGTTTGCAGCTAAGGGTGTTGATAATCTTTGGAAAGTTACTTTGTTGATGCCGTTTGTATCTAAGTGTTGGCGAAATTGATTTTTTTAGTGTTGTTGCAGGTATTTGGGTATTTGGTACCTATTTTTTTGTGGCGGGGTGAGCTTCTTAAACTCACAGCCATGATGGATATATCTACTTTTATCGACTCTTTCCGAATCCAGTTGGTTAACCTGTTTCTCTTTTTTTAGTCGTAGATACATGTCGGGTTTTTTTTGTTCCTATCCTTTGTTTACTGGTAGGAATAACGGAGGTCGTGATGATGAAATGTAACTATATGCAGAGTCGATGTTTAGAAGCTGATATGTATCTTGGCTAGGCAATCCGGATGGTAATTGCTACTTGAAAAGGTGGCATTTGCATTTTGCAACTGTGATTGCAGCCATGGCTTATTAGCCCATGATGAGTCTCATTACAACATATCTGAGCCTCCTTTAAAAATATCTGTATGATTTTTGTGGTGATTTTAAACGTGGTCATTTTACCCACTAAACCTGGATTAAAATAATGTTTATTGTTGTGGCCTAAGTTTTGTTGCGAGTTAGCTTATGTTGGCCTGATTTTTAGTCCATGTTTCTTTCTTTTACTCTATGCGGCTATGTATCTTGGCTAGGTTTTGTTGAGTCGAACTTGCAATTGCTTGATGAGTTTGATGATGGTTTCCGTAGTTTCGTCTTTTGATCGTAGAAACTTTACCCACGTGAAACGAGAATGATCATCAACGATAACAAGCACATATTTCTTTCCATTGATACTTTGAATCCTCATTGGTCCACAGAGATCCATGTGAAGAGTATGTAGGACTTCCATGATGGAATTGACAGTTTTGGGTTTATGGGTGTGCTTTTTGCTCTTGCCCATTTGACATGCGGAACATAGATGATCTTTTTCATACTTAAGTCTGGGCAAGCCTCGAACAAGATCCTTACGTGTGAGTTCATTGATGGTACCGAAGTTCAAATGGTTTAAACGACGATGCCACAACCATGATTTGTTCTTAGACGCTTTTGAAAGCAAGCAAATTGGAGAGGACCGCAGCATGTCTTCGATAGAGATGGTATAAAGGTTAGTGCCCCGACTCCCCTTAAGTAGATCTACACCATCTAATTCTCTAACAAAACAGGTGTGCTTTATGAAGGCAACTTCAAAATCAGAGTCACAGAATTGACCAACAGAAAATAGATTGTGTCCAAGTCCTTCCACGTAGTATACTCTGGATATTACACTGTCTCCAAAGACGTAATCACCATAACCCATTATAGATCCAAAATGGTCATTCCCAAATCTGACCGTACCAATGAACTTTTCCACGAAATTCTTGAGCCGCGAGCGATCTCCAGTCATATGTTTTGAGCAGCCTGAGTCCAAATACCAAAGGACGATTGGTACGACCTGCATTTGAAACCAGACAATGGTGGATAACTGAAAAAGCTGGAGCCCCACAAACAGTTGGGGTCCGTTTGGTTAGCACACACAAATATTGGATTATCATATGTCACGGATATATCACTGGAATTTTCACATTTTGATGCGCTAGACCTAGGAGTGGTACTAAGTGCATCTACTGGGAACATTCTACCAGTAGGTTTCCATTTCTTAATTGGTACAACTTTGGAGTTAGTGATCCTAGTCAATGGGCACTTTTCTCCTAGGGTGAATTTCCTTCCAGTAGGTCTCTATTGATAACCAACATTAGTGAACACTTTTCCTATTTTATTCCAGACTTGTTTTACCCTTTTTGCACTTGAAACATTCATGACCGGAGATTGCATAGTGGATTTCAAGAAGGACACAACACAAGCATCATGATTACCAAAAAATAAACATTCATTACAAGTTTTACAAATAGCCCCAGAATTCGAATTAATTACATCATTGTTAACACAAATGTTTGATTCAACTCGATTCCTTTCATTAATCATAACTTTATTGTTCCTAGAGGATTCTTCTACTTCCTTCATAAGTGCACTCTTAGCCGGCAAAGTCCTATCATTCTTTGTATTGTACCTAGGCTGTGACTTGCTAGCTTTAGATACACCGTTTACTCCTGTAGAAGTAATGACGGGAACATTAGTATGCTTAATTGCTACTTGTTTACCGGTAATCATGGTGGTGGATTGTGGCATGGTTTGGGGATGATTAAATGTAACATGTTTGTTGCCAACTTTAGAGTGTAACGCAAACGACCTGTCCGACATGTTATCATTCTTGGGGCATGATCCTATAGCATATTCTAATAATTCCTGAGCTCTATTAGTGAGGAAGCATGCACCAACAACAATATCATCCAGCGGTTTAGACAACCTATCATTTTCAACAGTTTCTCTTAGTATGACAAGGCAATCCTTAAGATGTCTAAGATAGTTGCTGTGAACTAACTTATTGTTCCTAAGGGGAAGAGAAATGTTCAAGGCATCACACGCATATTTCTTACAAACATGAGCATTGGAAATTACATGATCACATGACACAACAGGCATTTTACTTTTCACCATAGTTCTTAGATTCTCATTCTCGTTTAACAAAGAAGTGACTCTATCATTGTGTTGGTCACGTGTTATCTTAATAGACTCAAATAACTCTTTGTAACGTTGTTTAGCGTTTAACATTTCAGCACGAAGCCATTCATTCTCATGTTGCAGTACATTAATGATATCTGGTTTCTAAAAAATTTGAGACTCTAGTGACATTTGGTGACTGGTATTGGTTACATTGCCCATGTTAGACTTTAATTGTGCAATTTGGACCTTCAATTTCCGAATCGTGTTTGAGTGAGCTTGAATTAATTCATCCTTTTTAGCTAATTCAAAACATGTGTCAAACTCAGGAGCATCCAAGGATATCTTGGCATTTGATATTTTTATGCTTTCTTATAGATGTTGATATTTTAGTTGTAAGTTAAGATTATCAACTTCTAGTTTTGAGAAATTCCTGACCATGTTATCATGGTCGTCGTTTTGAATTTTTTTCATTAAGTTTGTAATTCTCCCCCTTAAGCTCAATTACACGATTCTGGAAGACATTCAAAGTGACCGACATTTCATGAAATTGTTGAGCAGATAATGTTGAGTCGGTTACAGCATAAAACACATCCTGTGCAATGCAATTAGCAAGCAAGTTTTCATTCATAATGAGAATGTTTTTCCTGTCAATTTCACTATATTTGAGATCAATAGCTAATTGGTTACCCTCACTTTCCACATCTTTAAAAACCTTTTTCATTTGAGTCACATCATCATTAATGGTATTTTTAAGGCCCTCAAAATGTTCTTTGAGAAGTTTGAAAAATGGCATGACTTCAGTTAGGTAACACTGTTTTGTTTGCTCAAAACCCCTTTCCCCTTCTGTAATCCCTGTGGTGTGATTCTCATTTTACATGTTTTCTCAAAGTCATTAAACAATTGACCTAGAACATATAACCCAATTAGAGTATTACACTGTGTGGGAAGAGTAAATGGTACAAGGTGTCTGGGTGTGTTCAGGGGATAAGTCGTTGGGTCAGCAATCCTAAAGATAGTGCGTGTGTTACCCACAATTCTTTCAGCTTTCATTTTCTCAATGTCTATATTCCAAAAAACTTTGTCAGGGAGGATTCTCTTTTGAGGAACAAAAATGGCTGAATGATTGTCATTAGCATAATCATAGTGAAACACAATATTTTTAGCTATGCACTGAGGATCCTTTAATCGTTCAGCAAGTTTTTCCCTAGTTCTATCCTCCGCTTCATCAATCTCGTCATAGGATCTCACATCAGGAGGGGCATGGTTAGGTTCAAGTATAGTGTTTGCATCATATAATGCAGGTTAAGCACCTATACCATTTCTAAGGAATTTGGCTTTAGGCTTAGAGGCATCCTGTTCACTAAATTTATCACTTAATTTCCTATGGTTTTGCATCATTTGAGCAGATTGAATGGTTTGGCCTTGTGTGTACAACTTATCTTCCAATTTATTTTTCAACATTTTGAGTTTTGAGAAACCATCTAGAAATTTAGTCTCTTTATCTTTGTATTCGAGTTTGATTGAAGTCAAACCCTTTTGAATTTCTTGTTTTTGTTTAACAGTTTGATCCAATTGTTTTTTCAAAGACACTAACTCCCTTTTCAATGTTTCTTGTTTGGAATTGTTTTCAGATATGTAAGTACGCATTTGCCATTCCATTTTCTGCTCACGTTCATTAAGCTCAAATTTAGCACGATGTTCATATATAGTCACCTGATCCTTAAGAATGTTAACTCTAGTGGTCAAGGAATCATCAGTGTTGTATATAGTGTACTCATGTAGCTCATGTTCACTAGAATCAACAGACGGCATGTCACTTGGTACAACTGGCAGTCTATTGTCATTCACATACCTTTCATATGGGATATTATTGGTATTTCCCATATCAGTGGTGTCTGTGTTGTCAATATTCTTGAGTTGTACAGAGTTACACACCCCCCGTGAGTTGGTAGGATTATTCAGATTAGGATTAAGTGATGTTGGTACCTCAGAAATAGCAGATGTGATGGAAGAGTCAGAATGCTGTGGAGAGGAAGCAGCCGCAGACAGATTAGCCATGAAGATGGTTTGAGCTGTAGGTTCGTCATCAACATCTGAGTCAAATGCATCACATTCTTCAACTTGAAAGATGTTCGGATCATTTAGTGCCATGTCCTGAACAGGCTGATCATCCACATCAGCATCAAACGTGTTCCCGTCATCACCAGCCAGAAAGAGCAGAGCTTCTTCATCCAAAGCAGTCTCATTCTCTTGCGCCTGCATTAGCAACATCTTGTCTTTGAAGTACTCAGAGTTTTGAGGACGCTTTGGGTGAGTGCAATTCCTAGCTATGTGGCCCAACCCTCCACAGTTATAACACTTAGGCTGCTTAGCTTGTACTTGAAGAGCATTCCCAACTCTGTACTGCCCATTTTCTCTACCAGCATTTCTTTGATTGAGGTTTTGTCTTCCTTGCACATTCTGTACCACCACCCTACCATCTTCTATGACTGCCTGATTACGTGGGTTAGACGAAGTCCTAAGTTGGTTATTAGTTGGTGGAAGTACAGCCCTGAACTGTTGGACTAGTAAGGAGACTTGGTTGGAGAGATTATCAATCATCATGTCAGTGTGAGAATACCCAGAGTCCAGATGTGTGTTCAAAGCAGATGGTGAGGGAGTTGGTGATTGACCATTTGTTGGCGTAGACCTGGAAGAAGGTTGTAGTGGTTGAGATTGATCATTTGAAGATTGGGTAAGTCGTTGAACATTAGAGACAAAGGCAAGAGATTCATTTGTTGTTGAAGGATTGAGTTTTTCTCGCATTAACCGATCATAAGCAGCATGTTTCTCATGTTGTTGGAGATATGCATAGAGTTGTTCATGATTAGTATGTCTGAGACCTTTGTTGAGTTTAACAGCTGTAACAAACCTATCCCATTCCGGTGCCATGTTATTCACGAATTTAGAATTAAGCTGAATATTGGACATTGTCATCTTGATGGATCTCATATCATTGACCAGCTTGTGAAATCTGACATAATATTCAGTGATGCTTTCACCTGGGTTCATTTTGAAATGCTCAAATTCATCGTATAGCTGAGACTCCCGATCTTCTTTGGTTAACTCAGACCCCGCAAGAAGCATTTTCACGTTATCCCAGACAACTTTGGCTTCTGTGTTGTAGTTGATAAGTTAGTAGACATCTTTAGGAAGCCCTTGAATGACAATATTTGATGCTCTGATGTCGGCATCATAACGTTTCTTTTCTTCATCTGACAGCTCATTGTAGGTGCGAGGTCTATCTGGACCAACTACAGCAGGTTGTTCATCAGTAGCTGCGACTGTGTCTCTAGTGGTGCCCATTTGAAAGGGTCCCTCATCAATGGATTTCAAGATGTTAACTCCATTTTCCTTACCCAAGCAATAGAGACGAATCCTTTGTGCCCATGATTCATAGTCAGTTCTGTCCAGCAGTGGAGGTCGGGTGTCGGACCCAGCAGCTTGAATGTCATCTGAGGCTGTCGACATCACAAAGTCTTCAAACGGACAAAAGAAACCGGAAGATATATTCAGCAGATTAAGCTAAGAGAGAGATGCCAGATGAGTCCCAGTTTGCATCAAGTGTTAAGTTGTGACAAGTCAAGTTGCAATCAATCCAATTGAGATTAGTCAAGTCGTAAGGATTAACTCACAACGTCATATCACAATTAGATTAATTGAAACAACTAAAGTTACAACAATTCACGAATTGCAAAACGATTATCCTATCACATGAATCTCATCACTTAGTAAAATGCTAAACAATAAGAGAAAGTCGCAACTGAAACCACCAAACTGCAGCGTAGGAGATAATCGCAATAAAGTGCACAAGTCGCAGGATGAGTTAAACGCAAGTTGACCAAAACGCAGGAATATTAAACCGCAAGATAGGTAACCACAACAAGAGTTAACCGCAAGGCACTAACCGCAGCACGGAGCAAACCGCAGAATAATCAAACCGCAGAATAATCAAACCGCAAGAGAAGCTAACCACAAGGAACTAACTGCAGACCACATAACCGCAGGAGCTAATCACAGTTGACAAAAGTCCAAAACTGTCACTTTCCTTGCGATTTGTTTGTATTCCCAAAATAGTAATCGCAGACAAACTAACCACAGAGATCAGGAGCTAATCGCAGATAAGCAATGTAACAGTAGAGCTAACCGCAACAATGAAATTCGACCTAAACCCAATCCAAACTTCAAATAGGCTTAAGATATGGTATAACTAACTGAACCCCAATGTTGTACTAGCACCAAGGATCATAAAAGTACATCTTTAACACATTAAATAACCCAAGAAAGATCAAACCAAGATGTTTTCAATAAAACTCTTCTAACTCACAAAAACTACACAAAACCACACCAAATTCGATTCTACAAGGCCCTAAGATGAAACCTTGGCTCTTGATACCAATTGTAGGATATACTAATTCATAACATGTATGGTTTCTTGTGGTTATGGATCGAATTAGAGAGAAAGAAAGAAAGAATAGATGAGAAGTTGGGAGCCTTTTTCTTGTGAGAGAAACTAGAGTGATATTAGATTGATAGAATGAAAGGTCCAACCCTCTCCACATGTGGAGAGGGGTATTTATACTAAGCTACAAACGCCCACACCCGGGCTATGGATCAGGCATACAGTGGGTAAAGACCCGTCCTTCTTCCACGGTGTTACTTAAACTAATACTAACTAATTAATATATAAACTAACTACGAGCTAACTTAATGCCATTACAATAATTAGGTGACCGAGACTTTTACATGAATATTTGTATTCCTAACACAAGATTTACCCATTTAGCAATCTTCATTTATGCACGTATGGATGGGTCTATTTTGATATATTCTTTAATAAACAATATTATAAATCAAATACAACAAAAAAAACCCCGCCAGGCCGCAACCATACTTGTTTTTATTATTTATAATTTATGTACTTAAAGTAGTTAAATATAATGAATCAAAATGAAAGCAAGACATAACATAAGACAGCTAACAAACATTCATTCATTCGACACACAGATGTATATTTTCATTGCCCTTTCTTCTCCGTTTTAATAACAATAAGAAGAAGTTTCATCGATGTTGTGTTTCTTCTTCTTCTAATGTTGTAGTTGAAGTGGCTTCTCAGTCAATAATTAGCAGCCAGAAGAAGCCTTCAGCTGGTGGGGTGGCAAGAACAATCATGGAATGATCCTCTGTTGGCACCCTTTCTTCTATTATCAATCAACAACAACTTTCTTGTGTTCGTGTTCGTTTTGCTGTTGATCCCAAAGATGGCTTCTTATTCTAAGTTATAAACGACTTCAACTATGGCTAATCACCGTCACCAAACCACCGCCACGTCATCGATGCCACGTTGTAGATCTGTGGATTCTTCGGCGAATCACCGTCACCAAATCACAAAAATCAAATTACTTAGTAAAGATTTGCTTATTATTGGGTTTGAAGAAGTTTAGATCTGATGATGAAGATAAATGTTTCATGAGAGAGAGAGTGTGTTTACATGGAAAGGGTGGGTGTTAGGTGAAGTTTGATAATTACCGAATAGCCCCTCCATTTTTTAATAAAGATTAATCTACACCATCAGATCTAAAAGAAATGAACGGTGGAGATTTTAACCATTTGTTCTTTAAATAAATGTTGTTTCGTATTGAACTTTCCTCATAGGTTAATAACCATGATTGATAAAACAACTACTTAATGTATCGGTATATCCAAATGATAAACAAAAAAAAAAACCGAAAAAGAAACCAAAATCAAACTGATATTATTATGAAAACCTTTAAACCAAAATTGAAAAAACCAAAACCAAATGGTTTGTAATCGTAAAAACCCAAAATTTTCAGTTTGGAATTATAAGTTTATATAAAACAGGATGAAAACGCTGTCGTTTCATCCTGTAGCTACACTGTAGCAATCTTCCCGCCAAATTTTTTTGGCCCCTTTTGGCCTGCTTTGCTTGCCGGTAACCCAACCCAGTCCAGTCCGGCTATTGTTTTTAATACCTAACCAACACACACATACATACCCTAGCCAAAACAACGCCTCCATCTTCCTGCTGGTGATTTGTTGATTTTTTTTATTGACTCCTGGTGGTGAAATGAATCAAGGTATGTTTGCCGTTCCGTTATGTGTCTTTTGTTAATTAGGGTTTCATAATTAGGGTTTTTGATAGTTGGGGTTTTGATAATTAGGGTTTTGATAGTTGATTGATTTTTGGTAATTGGGGTTATGTAAGTGCTGAGATTTAAACACTTTTTTTTCAACAAGTTCTTGCTTTGACGTTAATGAAAAAATAAATAATGAATTTCAAGAGTAAAAAAAAAAGAAAAACGAATAAGCAGTTGTAAAGTAGCTGTGGTATTTGCTTATTGGATTCTGAATCTGGTCTTGGCAATATGTGTTTATGGTTGTATTTATTCGTTTTGATTTGGTTGTTATGAGTGTTTGGATTGTTAATTTTTTGTGCACATATGTTTCAGGTTTTTCGGGCGATTTTGTTGTATCGAGTTAATTGATTTTTTTGGTTGATTTAGGGGTCCGGTGCGTTTAAGCAGATGAGTGCGGGAGAACGCAAGGTGCCGGATATTGGTAAATCAGCTTTTAATAAACATATTGAATTTCTTTTTTATGGTTCTAATTTTGGTTTTGGATGATAGGATTTAGCAATTTTGGATTTTGATAAGCTGCATATTTTATCTTCGATGTAGGAGTCGGCCTACTGGGGTCGTATTTCTGCCTTACTGTTTCTGCTATGATGGGGTTGAGAGAGATCTCAAGGAGTCCAATCTATATAATGATACGGGGAGTTGGGCATATGTGGTTGTGGTCAGGTATCCTTTTTTTTTTGCCTATTTCTTTTTTCCAGTTTATGTGAAGTACGCGAGTTCTTTGAAGAATCTATATTCTTTAGTGGGAAAATTGATGAAAATTAGGTATCCTTGATTAGTGGAATTCCATTCATGAAACGAGGCTGAAATAGATGTTTTACGGGCCTGAATTATGGGCTAAGATGGATCAGTTTGGGGAACAAAGTGGGGGCTAAAATGGGTCAGTTTGGAGACTGAGATGAATGTGGAATTGCGGGCTGAAATAGGGACTACGACGTGTGCTTATGTGAATTCTTAAATTTTAATTAATTTTCATTGGTCAGGGTTCGATGGATGGGGTGTTTGGTTGGTTCATGGGACTTAAGGTTCGCCATAGGAGGGATATGCTTGGATTCGTTTCTTGCAAAATTGTGCTTCAAAATTTATGTAAGTATTTTACATATATACGTTTGCAAACATACTGATAACTTAAGAGGTGTATGGATTTACTTGCAAAATTGTGCTTCAAAATTTATGTGTGTGTTCTTATAGAAAGATAGGGTAGAATCATGTTTTACTTTTGGTCACATGGAAGTAAGCCAAAATAGATGCATAATGACATAAAAATGACATTATCCGTTATAAAAAAAGGGAAAAAAAGAAGGTTTTGGCTGCACATGCTTCTCATTTTTCTTCAATTCTGCAGGTCGTGGCATAAACCAGTGCCAGCAGCTTGGAATTCGTCATGTGAGCCTTATATGAGAGAATGAATAATGTGTCGGGACTGTAAGAATTGGGCAGAAACGGGGCCCAGAAGAAACATTTGAAGGTACTTATTCTCTGTCATTTTTCCCAGGTTTGTTATGCAATTTTGTACAAACTTTAGAGGTAGTTTGGTACATAATGTTGCTGTCATTCTGTGCGGATTTCTTATACAATTTTGTACAAACTTTAGGGGCTATTTGTTTCCTTAAATTTTTGACAAAAAACGAATCTAAAAGGGCTTTTGACTACTGAATATTTGTGTAGCAAAGTTAGCTCAAAATGTCGTACATGTACTGAATTATTTGTGCAAAAAAAAGGACCTTAAAGGGTTGTTAAATGGCTGAAATTAGCTCTAGGTTTCATGACTAAAACACCCTTGAATTAGGAGTGAAGGGTTGTTAAATGGCCTGGTACACACGTTGCAGGCACACATTATTCTGTGGGTGAAGGTTTTCAAACAGAATGTCAGATCCAAGGATTGGTTGACAACGCAAAATCCACATGTAAGTAAAAATTGTAATGAATATTAACAGAAAAATTGTTGAATCTCGGATTTAGCGGATATGTTACTGCAGTCCAGTTTGAGTAACGCTGTTAGTTTTAAAGTTTTTTGTCAAAGTTGTACTTGAAAGTGAGGGACACCACATCAGCGAAAACTATGCATTACTATCCATTTGGCTTTCTGTTAGTTCAACTGTTGTTGTGTTACGTTTGTGTGATTTGACATACTTTTTGTATGCAGATTTTTAACACTTCTAAAGGTTTGATCACGGTGGAACTTTACAAGGAAGGTTCATCTGAATTTGTGGATTAGTTTATTGATGCCTGGTGAGTGTGATTACCTTATAATTCCTTGCCTACAATTAAATTTATACCAGTTAATCTGATGATTTCTTTCTGTAGTTCATTTGAATAACTTGGATCTTAAAGTTCTGATTATATTTCTATAGAGAAATAAGAGAGAGAAAGACTGCAATACTGTGTATATATCGTGATAGATGATGAACGGATACCTAACTTCTATATATAGGAATAGGAGTATCACTAACGTGTACAAACACCGAACATGATTTAACAGAACTAACTGATGTAGCTAGGTGACGTATATTCAGGTTAATAACTAGCTCACTGATGTACTCAGACATGACGTTCCTTCCTATGTTATTTAGGCCATAATGATATCCTTTATCTTGATACTCATTGTGTTCTACCGCTGCTAAAAGAAGCGGCAGAGTGAGCCAGATATCTAATTCTGATGATTACTTAGTTACTAATCACGTATCGATGCAGTCATGCCCCATTTTGGATTGCGATTAAATAAAGTTCCCATGATTTTGCAGGTACGGTTGCTAGGATACTGTGTTGCAGAGCCATTGTTTTGGGTCTATGGATTCAGTGAAAATGGACATTTAAGTCAACATTTGCGTGGTTTGGCAGGTAACGAGGCAAAGAAAAGCAAATATTCATTAACTTATTATGCTTTTAAGCGCCACCCTATAACGACGAAGTGTTAAAACAGGTGACTTCATTAGAGTTACTGGTAAATTTGATTAATAGATAATGATCATATTTCTTACAGGTTGTTCCGGATCGACCATTCCACCAATTCTTCAGAAAAATGTCAAAGTGGATCTACTGAAAGTATTGCATAGTAGGCCTGTTGCGTCTGCATTAACTTCTTCTGATTTTCATTTTGTTTCTGGTATATATAATACACCGTTTGATACGGCGCCGTCTCGCTCCTTGGGCTACACTGTTTTTTGGCCCGCTAACACCTCGCCCAACGTGGCCCAACATCTGTACACTGCCTTTATTTTTTTATATACAGAGAGAAAAAATAGTCTAACACACAGAGATAAATAGAAACTTCGAAATACTCTTTCTCACACAAGTCGGTGTTATGGTTGTTTGTTACATGACGGTGTAGAAAGTGTGCAACGAATTGTGTTTATAATATGCAGGTATGCTTTTCTGATTTGGTAAACTTTTTATTTTTATTCTCAAGATTAGGGTTTTGATTCTGTTTGTGATTTAATAAGATGGGTAACTTGGGTCTAAGTCTAATTTAGAACAGTAGGGTAAATTTGTTTGCCTTATGATGTTGCTCAAATAAACATATGGATTATTCATAAGACATGTATTGGTGGGTTTATGTTTAACTTTTTAGGATTTTGCAATTATGATTATTGATAAACAAATTGGTTAATGTAGATTGGTTGTGATTTATATGCAGCCATTGAGGTAATTGGTTGACGCATTTGTCTCAATTTTGTTGCTGCAAGTAATTTTCTTTTACCCTTTATGCATCCAACTTCATTCTACTATTTTGTTTGTGACTGTAATGTTTTCAATTTTGATATTGAAGGTAACTGAATAGCTGGGATCGGATGGGTTTGTGTCAAAGATTATGCTGCTACAAAGAAAGCTGAAAAGCAGAGAGAATTGGAAGCCAGTAAGTGCAAGGTTGACCTTCGTATCTAAATACAGATTGTATGTCTTTTCTGTATTGAATTTCATATGCCTTATTAGGTTCTAATATTATTTTCAGTTGTGAGTTTCTAGGACGATGTTCATTATGTGAAGAAGAAAACGAAGCCGAAAAAACTAGACCAACATGACTCCTTCACTATTTCTGCATTCGCGGTTAGTTTCTTTTGTTGTGGTTGGTAAATAGAGGTTTCTATTTGAATACTTTCTTTGCGTCACTTAAAACTAATTAAATAATCGGGTACTGATTTATCGTCATAGGTAACGGAGGGGCTAAAAAGATGAATGCATAATAGGTCAAACTGGTATAGTGGTATATGGTCAGTGAATGTTTTTTTTTTTTTTTTTTTTTTTTTTCCTCCTTCTAGCCTCTTAAGTAACTATAGGTAAAAAGGAGCTAAGTTTGATGGTTTCTTAACGGATAGCACCAAGAGAATGAATTGTGACACTATAATACCAAAAGAGAGTGACAGAGCGAGAGAGAACTTACGAAAAATTACATATGTGTTTTTTTCATAATGATACCTTTGCATCGTTATCAGTTATTACAACTTATATTTTTTTAGCTACGTAAATGGAAAAGCATAAATCACCGCCAGGCCGCAACAATAACAAAGGAAAGCTACCTTTAAACCCACTCAACACCGTGTCCCGGGCATGTCGTCTACTGTTAGTACTGCTGCAACAACAAATGCAGCAATAGGCATCTAATGCCTCAACAAGTCGACGAAACATATATGTGTAGGTACCCTCGCTATTAGTAATAATATACAGCTTTGTTGGTACAAGATATAGCTGAGTGTTTAAGTTATACTAGTTCTATACAACAGGTTTATTTTGTTTATTTATTCAACAACGGATGCATTTTTGTTAGAAATTAGTGATTTTTATTTAACACCCTTTCTGCTGGATGGATCATGTAGGATGGATCATGTGTTACTTAATATTACCTATCTAAGATAGATCATGGGTGGGTTCGGGGGCTGAAATCAGGGTGTTTAGGTGCTGAAACGGGGGCTGACAAGGGTCAATTTGGGTAGCTAACCAGTGGAAAAACTGCAGATTATAATTGCCGAAAAGGGGTATGATTATGTACTAATTTTGTCCTACTTAGATACCAGAAATACATTGATGTTGTTTGACATTTGTCTGCATATTTGCGAAAGCTTTATAATACAAAACTGCATCAGCAATATTCCGTCTTGCAATGTATGGGAGTGTTTAAATGTGCGGTCAAAAAATATTTTCAGATGACCAGTTTTGATTGCTATGGTTCTAATCTACATTACTTGGTTGTAATATTGCAGGATTTAACTTTCTTCTCGAGGAAGAGATGCGGGAGTTATGCTAGAAACCTTGATTATTGCACATGGTGTCAAACTGTTTAACTTGAACCAGAGGTGATCTAGATGTTGTTCATTCCAATCACATGTTTATTGACTGGAATTGATTGCAACAGATTCTTGACACATGCCATCAACCTTTATATGCGCTGTAAGTAAAGAGACTACGTGTTTTTTTAATGTATATGGTTTATCACATTCAAGTTCTAACTATAAATTACCTGGTCAAACATGCCTAGCAATAGTCGTAATGGGTAATTTCGTTCGGGTCAAGTAAGGTTCACCTATGTGATTACAGACATTATCGTTTCAATAAACAATTGAACATTTTAAGTAAAATGATCTATAAAGTTTTATGCATAAAAGTATTTTTAGTATCTTCTAAAATTTAAAAAGACCATGGTTCTAAAGATATGTATGCCAATTAAGAGATATAATGGCATTGACGGGGAACACTCGAGATTGAGTCCGGTAACAAAATCACCTCAACGTGCCACAACGACTATATATAGTGGGTATTCTTTAGAGACAACTCTATGCAGCAAATGTATCAAGCAATATGTTTCATTTAAAGATTACAGGTTTTAGATTTGTTACTCTTTTTTTCAGGTTTCCGAACGGGTGGTCTGTTAGTGGTACTTTGGCCACTCAGCGTGTTCCTCGCACTGCTGTATATGGTAACGGCAGTGGTGGTGGATTTAACCGTCGTTATGGTATATGATGAGGTGACTACATATTATGGCAAGATCAATATCCATTCATCAGAAAAGCTACCGTAGGTGGTGGCACAACATGATGTCCATTGGCAGCAATAAGAATTGGTTGCAGTGCACTCTTAATATTGATCCATACATGGTTGGTGATGGTAATAAGGTTTATGTAGATGATGTTTGAACTATTGTAGTAACTGTTAAATTATTTTTGTCCATATGCATTTTTAGTCCAAAAATTGTTGGCAGTGCTATGATATGATTTTTTTAGTTTAAGATATGACTTCAAAAACATATATGATTTTCACTTTGATTGTTACATAGAATTAGCATCAGTTCGTACGTAATTACATGGTGCAATGATAAACGACATAAAACAACGCTCCGCCGCAACGCGGCGGATCGACGCCCACCTAAACGAATAGGCAATTAACACAAAAAAAACTTAAACGAAGCTAAATATTTGATTGAAACTAAAACGGATAAACTAAACGGATAAAAAAAATTAACGTGCCTAAATATTTGATTAAAACTAAACCGTCGTGGTTAAAAAAAATAAATTCTTAGATACATAGAAAAAAAAATTAATAATAAAATTATAACAAACGCTAATTTTTTTTTTTAAAAATTACTCATACATTTTCCAATAAAAACATTTATAGTATTAAAAATATTATCAAAACGTCAACGAACTTAAAGATTCTATTTTTTTAGCCGATAAAAAACTTTGCTTATAAACGCGCTCGCCCGTAACACGGCGACCAACGCCAGTCTCGTTTGGTTTAAAACCAAAAATCGCCTCATGCTCACAAACTCACAATATTCACCCGGTTGTAAATCCAAAATACTTAGGCCCACTAGTTTCACGAACCATACAACAAAATAAAAGTATAAGCCCAATTTACCACAAATTGGTAAACTAGAAAGGTGACGGGCCGCCGCGTTGCGGGCGGGCCTGTTTTTTAGCAGAAGTTATGTCGTAAAAATATATATGAGTATTTTGGCTGTTCTAAATATCGCGGTAAATATTTGATAAGCATTTTCTTCAATATGTGTGACAAAATGTATTTTGTATGTTTCTTTTTTATGATGTATAATTTTTGTCTCTTATTTTTTTTACATGTTATTAATTTTTTTTGTTATAATATACATTTTTTTTTGTTGTCTACAATGTTATTAATTTTTTTTTTTGTGCTTTGTTTTTTCACATCAAAACCATCAGCATCCTAATAATATAACACATGGGCGAGCACGCATCCCACCCTAATAATATCAAAGCATGGGCCAGGCCGAGTAACATGGGCTACGCAACAGGGGTTTTTTTTGGCGGGAGACATATGCACAAAAATGGCAACGTTTCGCACCAAAACCATCAGCATCCTAATAATATAACGCGGTGCTGCACCAAATTTCACAAACTCTTTTTAATCTCGATATGTCATTGTTTGATTAAATTTCCGAGCTCGTTTTGTTCATAATATTGCGGCATGTTCGGTACTATGTTTATTATTAAAAAAGTTGCATATCTTCAGCCTTTATAGTTTTTAAAAAGTTTAGGATAATTTTTAAAGTTATTTGATATGATAAGGGTGCATTTTGAAACTTTTTTTTATTTACAAACCATACATATATTAAACTTCTAACTTTTTTAACAAAAACGTACGTATGTCAAAAGTATATCAATATTAGGCTTGTTTTGTTCGTTATCGAGAGACCAACTTGCTAGTAACTTTTTTATTAAAGAAACCGCTAGAGATTTGTTAGATATTTAGTAAATAAAGTTTGTTATATAAAAAATCGTAAATATTAATTTTAGGGCATCTTTTGTAATTTTTCTTTTTATAAATGATTTGTTTTGATTATATGTGTGTGAGTCCATGGGAGTTATGATGGGGAGTCATGCTAGAACCAATAGGATCGGAGCACAGTTTGGTTTAGGAAATTTAATTGTAACAAAAGGCAATATACGGGCCAAGTAAACAGGCTACAAGTTGCTGGGCTGGGCTGGCGGATTTTTGGCGGGAAAATAGCGACGCAAACGACGTCGTATTGCATATGATTTAATTATATGTATAATTCACTGACAACAGTAACCATAATTTACCAACCAGGTCCGGATTTTAACAATATTTCACCGACAATGAAAACACATGCTACAAATTTAACTTCGCAGCAGCAATATGTTCGTATTATTATTTTTATTGATTGAAATCAAGTCGAAATAGGTTAACAGCCATGATGGTTGATAACCGACTACTTTATGTATCGGTATCTCCAAATGGTAAACAAAAAACCGAAAAAGAAACCAAAATTGAAAAACCAAAACCAAATAGTTTGTAATCTTAAAAACCCAAAATTTTCAGTTGGAGTTTTGTTTAACCAAAAATCACCTCATGCTCACAAAGTCACAAAGTTCATTCTATAGTCTATGCTCGGTTGTAAATCTAAAATACTTAGGCCCACTAGTTTCACGAACCATACAACAACATAAAAGTATAAGCCTAATCCCAATATCTTGTTAAAAAACACAAATAAACCGACTTACCAAAACACTATATATACACAACATTAGGATTACAAATCTTCAGTCTTTTCCTCATTATACTCTCGCATTCTTTCTTTTTCTTATCGAAATCAGACTTTAATTTCTAGTTGGAAGATGAGCCGTCAGCTTGTAGACGATCCAACAAATATGGCGTCTACCATTTCACCACCAAGGCAATCGTATTATTCCACGAATACGATATCTATCTCAAGTCATATGGAGATGATTGAGTCCTTACAGCGCCTTAACTCCCAACCTCATCCGAATCCCGCAATAGCCCATGTACTCTCCGGTTTACGCCATATGCTTGAGAAGAATATTCCCTTGTCAATGTTGCCCGATATACTCACTGATGAATTCCTACAAGAAAAAGAAGAACAAGGCAACAACAACAACAATGGTGGTTCGGGTTTATCTACAGAAAAGATTTCAAAGCACCTACAAGAGAGCGTAAGACATGAGGAGTGTAGTCTTTGTACGCGGAAGTATGAAAAAAACGATGTGAGAGGGAAATTGAATTGTGGATATGAGTTTCATGCATATTGTGTTAAAGGTTGGTTGTTACGTAAGAATGAGTGTCCGTTGTGTGGGGCTACTACTGCATTTAAGATCTAGATCACACTGATATACAGTTAATCAAGTTTAATCGAGTTATCGATATTTATATGTTGTAATAACTTCTTTTTGAGTATTTTTCTTGATTATGGTAAATTATGTTCTTATTATGATTACTGTAGAAATACTCTTAATGAGAACGGTTCAATATTTTTGTGCACAACATTTCTGAACTAGAGCAAGCCGTAAATACTTTCAATACAAGGTCTGGATCTCACCAACCGAACATATAAGCCCAAATGAGTTCGGTATCTTACATACTTAATTAATTTATTTGGTTAGATCACCAATTAAGATGGGGATCAAACCAAACAATATGTGATAAGCAACAAGTTCAGTTGTTAGTATTTGGTTCGATCACGCGTCAGTACATGCCAGGTTTTGCTCATGTGAATATCTTTTGTGATCATCATTGCTACCACAAGTTGGTAATTAATTGACAACAGTAACCATAATTTACCAACCAGGTCCGGCATCTAACAATATTTCACCGACAATGAAAACACATGCTACAAATTTAACTTCGCATCAGCAATATATTTCTTGAATAAACAGGAAAAGACCAGTGGATTCAAAATAATAAAAACCGCAAGTAAAGGGTATGCCATACCAAACCAGTACAAACCATAAAAAGACGATAACAGAACAATAAGACCAAACTAACATGAACAAGTCCAATAAGTAAACAAAACCAGAAAAGATTGCCGAATCTTGAACTGAGAATTAAGTTAAATTACCTTTTGCGGAGCTGTCAAGATAAGGCAAATACTCATTCACTTTCGCTTTCCTTTGTTGACTCGCGAATCCAGTCTTGAGTACAAACTAAAGCTTCAACCATCGAAGGTGACAAAGAACTTCTGAAGTCATTCAACACATTACTATCGGTGCAATAACACGACTCCAATCTAACAGCAGTAATAGGAAGAGCCAAAACATCCTTAGCAATTTTAGACAAAATTGGAAATTGCCCACTAAAATTCTTCCACCATTTTAGCAAGTCCAAACCATCAGCATACTGTAAACTTTCCTCATTAAGGTACTTATCCAGTTCTGTCAGTCCTTTTACATTTCTTCCAAGAAGCGGCTTACCCTTCATTAACCTTGATGTACAATCACCCTGTTCTTCAGCCAAATACTTTTCCATAAAAACACGACTTTGAGCATCTGCATTTCCTTGTGGGCCCTCAATCTTACCTTTGTAGTCATCAAACACATCATAAAGTGAAGTAAGCACAATCCTCATCTTATGTTTCCACATTTTTTCTCCTTCATCGGTGTAATCATGTTTGAATATGTTCTTAAAATAGAATTCAATGTATCCCAACTTCTGACGAGGATCGAGTATATTTGCAACATATATAAACATATTCGATTTTTCGACATCTCCCCAGTAATAATAAAACTTTGCTTTCATGTCAAGTGCCATCATAGATAATTTCTCCTTATTGGCACATCTTCCCCAGTTATCCAAATGAAAATCAATACCGCCCATTTCAACCAAAAATTTATTAGATGTTAGAAACATCTCTGATATATCGTCAGTTGACGTGTAAAAAACCTTCAAGAAATTTTCAACCTTTGATACCTTTCCCCAATCATTATATTTCAGGACCCCGCAAGTTTTTTCCATGTGACGCTTATACATAGGATCTTTCTGCTCAAACAAATCAAAAGCTTCTTGGAATATGTTAGCGGCCATTAACATACAATAAGTAGAGGTCGGTATAGTTGGAGAATCAAGAAACAGAAAGGATGTAGTCTTCATGAATTTTTCTTTAGCAAAGTCGCCAAACTTCCCACTCCTTTCTCTAGAACATTTTTTTAACAATTCAACCCTAGCCGGTGATCCTCTCACGTATCTAACAGCCTCACGCACACGTGCAACTGACTCAGGATACAAGTTTAAGCCATCTTTTACCAAATCATTGATGAAGTCAATGATACATTTGAGGTGAAGAAACTTACCATCCAATACCTTATTCACTAACCGTGTTCTCAAATAATCAATAGCAGCATCATACGAACTTGCACTACCAGTAGAGATGGTTAAAACGCTACTAATTTCCCAATCAAGCAGACACTTTTCAACAGCCCTTCCTATCTCCTCTCCATCACCGCTTGTTAGTGGGCTAAAACCGATGATTTTCTTGTGTAATTCCCAATTGTTATCAATAAAATGAGCACTGATGCATAAGTATTTCACAGACTGTTTCGACGTCCATATATTCAAGGTTAAGCAAACCCTTTGATCTGTTTTCTTAATCAAACTTTTCAACTTTGCTTTTTCTTCCATGAAAACTTGGACACAATCTCTAGCAATCATTTCATGAGACGGAATCTGAAAACCACGATAATATCTGGCTTCCATATATTCTTTGAATCCCTTTTGGTCGACAACAGAGAACGGAAGTTCATCTATTATTATCTCTTTAATTAGAGCACTGTGACCATCCTCTTGTTCATTATTCTGAGCTAGCGCTCCCTTACCTCGTGGTGCCATATCTTGACTAGCAAAGAAGGGACCAACATGTTGTGAGAATCACGTGTTAGAATCTTATTAAAGAAAATTATCAGCGTCATCTTGATATAACAAGTTACAGGCAACATAATAAAGGTCACATGATAAAATTCTGTATGGTCAGCATGATTGTATAATCGATGTTGTCGTGTTTGATAAAGGCGTTGTTGTGATTAAATTGGTCAGTTTTGATAAAGCAAAAGTTGTGTACCTATGTCTATCTCTATAATAACTATCTAGGTGAATAACAATATCACAACAATCACTCCATCAGTTTGAAAACACACTTCCAACATCCCCTGAACACAAGTAACTCAGCAGGTGTTTCGATATTGCTATTAAAACTCCTTATATGAAAAGCAGTTTACAATCCGGCCCATACTGAGATTTACAGAAACAACTACTCTTATTTCTCAATCCACATCAAATAATCCTATATGCGGTTTGGATAAGCATAAACACCCTAAAACAGCGTAATCAAACTTCAAATAATCACAATCAATCCGAAAGACCTTAAAGGTGCTTCTCTGTTATATTAAAACTGTTCTAAGGGGTGTTTGGACTACTTATTACAACTCTTTTTCTAACAGTAGTAAGATGTTTGGAGCAAGCAATTCCAAACCCAGATACATAAAACTTCTTATTTCACATGAAAATATTGAGACAGTAGTTTCGAGATTTATGATAATGGGAAAACACTTTACGATCAGGTTTTTACACATTTAAAACATGTTTCCAAAGTAAAATAATGCGCCATTAAGACATTTAGTATAGGTGTTATCTTTATCCCAACCCTTAGTTTGGTTAAGCAATCAAAATCGACCTCAAACTGAATATATGATACTCAATAAACTACTCATAACATTGTCAATATAATCTTATATGCAGTTTGTATAAGTAATCCCAAACACCCTAAGAACAGCTTTATTCACATGCAATTGATCACAAGCAGCCGCATACACCCTGAAATTTCTTCCTTACTTTACTAAAAGTTAGAACACGATAAACAGTTTTAAGGGGTGTTTGGGACAAACACTCCGTATAACATTTTCAAGTAGCTGTTTGGAGTAAACAATCCCAAACTTGGCTATTGAACACTGTTTATTTTAAAATAAGCACATAAGCAAATTGAAATTGCTTGCCAAGCGTTATCATATATAACTACTTATGACGCTCTCAAATTAGTCTAACATGCAGTATTCTCTATAACCAATGCCAAACACCCTAAAAAAATGATGACCTCTTTCTTTTGTAATAAGTAATGAACAATACCAAAAACCCTCTTATGTATTCAACTATTAACCAAACAAGCAACACATTTTATATAGCAAATAATTGTTAACAACATTCACACGAAAGATATTCGTAGCGGTGAATAAACCTTACCAAAATATAACTACATTACCAAACACTTTTATAAAACAAACAATTGATGCCTAACATCTAGGGTATGTTTGACGAAACTAAACGCAACATCAACACCATTTGTTTTACAAAAGCGTTTGGTAACGTAGATGTATGTGCGATAATAAAGTGTAAAACATCGTAAAAGCAAAACACGAGCTTCTTCAAGTAACATCTAAAAAAATAAACAGTCATTGTCAAACAAGCTTTCATTTCTAATCATGATAATAAACATATTTTGTACGAGAATTAACACTGCGCCACAAAAATACATGGTGTCCTCTTGACCCATAACAAGAAGTAACAATAACTAGTACATAAATTTTATAACAAATGATTGATTGAGTGTGGCTATATAAAAGAATAGAAATGAGAATATATATATATACCAGTTGATTGACGGAAAATGAAATGCTTTGACGACGATCAAATGGTTGTACAAGTGTTTTTCGCCATCTTTTTATTTTTTTGTTTTGGGTTTTTTCTATTTATGGTTTGTTCCTTTTGTTATGGCGTAACGTGGGCCCGCTAATTTTGGGATTTTGCGATTTGTTTTCATTTTTTCCCTCTAGATTTTTAATGCTTATATTTTCCCTTTAAATTTTGAAAAACCAACTCTATTAGGGGCATCCACTATTGTTAAAATTTATAAAGCTTTATAAGTATTAGTACATGTCATCACATATCAATAAATTATAAACCTTTTGAGTTTATAAACCTTTTCTCACTATGATTAAAAATGTGTTACAACTTTATACATTCTCCACGTTACACATGCATTAATTGTGTTGAGTTTATGAAGAGGTCCAAGAACTAGGACCTTTTCATGCCACCTATACTTCTCACTATGGTTAAAAAAGATATATACCTTTTCAAGTTTCTTAAATCTATTCATGGACCTCTTATTGTGGAATCTCTTACTCTACACTCTACAGAAATGATTTTTTTTTTTTTTTTTTTTTTTTTATATATTTTTTTTCTCACTGTATCACTTACACATGACACTTAAAAAAAACTGAAAAATTTCCCACGGTTTGGAACTACGATTTTACAAGGAGCGACAACTCGTCAGCAAAATGTACTAATAAATGCCAATGACCATTGACAACCGACGATCCCCATGACATACTGTATGCTCGAAGTATTCGATGTGCTACGTTAATTATGATTTGAAAATTTTCTAAATTTCATGTTTTTTTATTTTAATTATTGATAAACCTTGAGGTATATGTTTACAACCTAAACATCAAATATTCATATTTTTTTCAATGCACAAGTTTTTAGTGCATAAATACAATGTATGTGTTAGAAAAAATATGAATAATAATGTTTAACTTGGTATAGGGTAAAATCTATTTATGCTTCATGTACTTTTTTTTCAGTCTCATTATGCAGCTTGTACCGATAAAAAAATTCATTATGCATAACCTACTTAAACTTTTGATTCATTATGCATAATATTTTAGATTTTTTAGTTATGCAGAATGAGTATACATGAAAAAGCATATTATGTATAATGAGTATGGAGGTTATGCATTGATTTTTCTTCGTACAAACTGCATAATAAAACTGTTAGCGACTAGCGTGAGAGCGTTAATTGTCCAAAGCCATATCGGGCTTTGTATTTCCGTCTAATTATAAAGGAAATTTAGCCGAATGTAAAACAGCATGCTGTAAATTCTTTTCAGCCCAATGTAAAATAGCCCATCCCACAAGGCCACTGGCCACAATTGTTTGTTTCCTTTTGAAGTCTCGACAGCAAAAATAAAACGCGAACAATATCTTTTGGGGACAACGGGTTTTTGAGGAGCTCCCGTGGACTAAAACTCTGCCAAAAACATTATTATATATTAAAAATAAAGCATGATTTAAAAATACACGTCAAACAAATTTCGTTAAAATATGATTATTAGTTGTACTTTTACTTTAAAAAATGTGCCTTTAATTTTACTGTTGTAAAATATTAAACCCTGCTAAATTTTTATATGTCTGTATATTAAACTAAAATTGTAAAATAAGTTTGATTCGTGTATAAACTTCGTGCATATACATGATTTGTAACTAGTTTATGTACTATAAGAAGTTATATAACTAAATGGTTTAAATTAGAGAATACTAATTTTTAGGGTAAATAGCAAAAATGGTCCTTCACGTTTCACAAAATTGCAAAAATGGGACCGAGACAAAAAGTAGCGCAAAAAAGCCACCCACGTTCCACATTTTTGCAAAATCGCCACTGAGAGGCCTTTTCCGTTAGTTTTCCCGTTAAGTGCCATGTCATCGAGGGCATTTTCGTTATTTCGTTGTTTTAGGGACTAAATTTGCAAAGTAATTTTATCTCACATTCACAACCACCACCACCACCACTCTCTACCACCACACAACCAACACCACCACCCTTTACTCTTCATCTTCATCTTCTCCGGTGACCAAACCCAGATTCCGGTCACTTTTTTCCTTTTCTTTTTCTTTTTCCTTTTCTTTTTCAAGTTCGTATTCTCATGAATCCTGTGTGAAATTGTCAGTATCAATGCAATGGACCCAAAGTCAAACTCATATGCTTTTTGTAGTCTAGTTTGACAGTGTTTTTTTTTTGCTGAGAAATGTTGACCATTAAAATCTGGATATACATATCCTCGTATTGTTCTTAAAATTGCAAAATATAGTTTTTTCCAAAGTTGGACGATTGGTTTTGTCTGACTAGTAAACTATGTTGATCAATTTGATTGTTGATTCATGTAGCTCTCATGTGTTTTAGTAGAGGTTAAGTTTGGTCAAGTTCGTTATATTTTATATGTTTTAAAGGTCAATATTTTTAATGATACAAATCGAAAAACTTTATTTGCAATTGTAAGACAAGTTAAACATCAACCTATCTCACTTGTTGCAAAAAATGAATACTATACTGATATTTTAAGCAGTCTAGGGAAGATATGAGACATAGTGGTCTTGTCAAAAGTTTGTTAAAGCTATACCTTCTTTTTTGTGGTTATACTATTTCTGCATACATTCTTGATACATATGTTATTGCTAAACAGATCTTTAATGGTGTCTTCTTGAAAGTCAACAAAGCAACATTAAACATGCTACACAGGGTGGAACCATATGTTACATACGGGTACGTGTCTTCACAAATGATTTGTACATCTAGCCGCTAGTGTCCTCCATAGTTTTGCTGAATACATTTTACTCCACAGGTACCCTAACTTGAAGAGCGTCAAAGAGTTGATCTACAAGAGGGGATATGGCAAGCTCAACAAACAAAGAATTCCACTAACAGATAACTCCATTGTTGAACAAGTATGACCCCTATCTTTATTTTTTCTATTTTACTGAAGATTATTATTGTCAATGTAAACCTTCAGTCGAGTTCTATTTACAGGAATGTGCTTGGTTTTTTAAACTATGCTTCTTAATCTTGATATTTACTGAATGATGTAATGATGATTAGCTTATGTTTTGGATGGCAGGCTCTTGGTAAATTTGGGTTGATCTGTGTTGAAGATCTTATCTACGAGATCTTGACCGCTGGACCTCATTTCAAGGAGGCCAACAACTTCTTGTGGCCATTAAGTTGAAGGCACCTTTGGGTGGCTTGAAGAAGAAGAGGAACCACTATGTTGAAGGTGGAGATGCTGGAAACCATGAAGATTACATCAACGAGCTCATCAGGAGAATGAACTAGGGATATTTGGGTAAACGAATAGTTTTGTGACTTATCATCTTGTTTCTTCAGTGATATCTTGAGAAAATTTTTGTATTTTATATTTTAGTTATCGACTTGCAATATCTGTCATCCTTGCTTCTCACAGTACAAGTTTATTTTGTGTCTCCTGTATGTTTTTTAAATCTTTTGTGTTCTAGCATAATAGATATTTCGTGAGCTAGAAATCGAAAAATCTATATGTTGTTTTAGCTCACGAAATTGAAGATTGTTGTACAGTAAAAGAAAAGGAAAAAAAAAAGGAAAAAAGTGACCGGAATCTGGGTTTGGTCACCGGAGAAGATGAAGATGAAAGGTAAAGGGTGGTGGTGTTGGTTGTGTGGTGGTAGAGAGTGGTGGTGGTGGTGGCTGTGAATGTGAGATAAAATTACTTTGCAAATTTAGTCCCTAAAACAACGAAATGACGAAAATGCCCTCGATGACATGGCACTTAACGGGAAAACTAACGGAAAAGGCCTCTCAGTGGCGATTTTACAAAAATGTGGAACGTGGGTGGCTTTTTTGCGCTACTTTTTGTCTCGGTCCCATTTTTGCAATTTTATGAAACGTGAAGAACCATTTTTGCAATTTACCCTAATTTTTACGAAGATGATATGTCAATGACATAACGAATCTCTAAACCCAACAAAGTCCATAACAAGCCCATAACATTATAAATGCCCAAATACACTATCACTAAACACCATGTCACCATCACATCTTCGCTTATTTTACCACACCAATATTCACTCTTACCAAAATAATATTATTTATTTATTTATTTTTATAGAAACCTACTTCGTTCATCCCATAATAAATGTCTACCGTGTATGCGTCACACAATTTTTGAAAAGTCACTACAGAAAATGTCACTTTTGCTTTTCTTTTATTAATTGAGAGAAAATAAAATTATATCTTAAAAAACTTAAATAATAAAACGAACAACTAAAAAGATATCGTCATTTATTTAAAGGGAAATTATCATCCGATAATCAACTAAAATCAATAATACTTTATTTAAACTATAATAACTAATCAAATTTTAAAATTGTTTCACTAAAGTTACTCAAAAAATTTTAACTGCGAAAATCATTCAAATTTTAAAATCATTCAATCTTTGTGAATTTTAAAAAGAAATTGAAGAAATTATCCTTTTGAGTTGTTTCTTAAGCTATGCCTCAATTACTTTTACCTCAAATAGTAACTGCACATTCTCATCATTTAACTTATTTTAACCAAATTTGTATACAACAAAACAATAATAAAAGAGCTAGCTTTTTTTTTTTTTTTTTTTTTAATTAATTAATTAATTTTTATTTATGTCCTTTTAGTTAAATAAATGTTTCCAAATTCACAATATTAGGACAACATTTAAACTTGGATGATTAATCTAGTAAAAACAAAGTTTGACTTATTTTACTTACTGAAACAATAATAAAATTTGGGCGATTTTATATGTAAAACAAAGTTTGAATGACTCATTTTCACCTTTATTTAAACCAAACAACAAAAATTAATCGCTTTATTACGGTGGTATTTGTTTCAATTTATATAGATAAGCCTATTTAGATTTGGGCTTATGTTTCATAAGCTCATTTTTTTTCCCCTTATTTTGAAACTTTTCAATTTATATATGTTATATATGCCAAAAAGTAAAAAAAATAAAGTAAAATAAATAAAAAGTTATGAAACATATGCGCAAAATCAAATAAATGATTAGTTTGTACGTAACCCATAACCAGTGTTTTAAAATCCGGGTTGATCCGGCCGTTTGAATCATGAACCGGTCAGGTGACAGGAAGGCGGTTTTAAGTGAAAAACCCACTTAAACCGTCTGTTAAACCGGTTGAACCGTAACCCAATGGCTCGGCCAGATCAATTAAAAAACCGGTTTTCCATAACAAACACCCTTATATGCCGAAACAAAACCACAAAAAATGACCAAAACCGTTTGATCACCACCGTCACCTTCCACTTTCCGGCCATTGAGCATTTGAGCGCCGGTCATTTGGTCGCCGGCGACGTTCACCGTTCACATTTCTTCTCCCAATCAACTGGTATATTTCATTTTTATATAGTCAAAGCTAGTCAACGATTATGTGGTTATTATTGTTAGAATTTAATATTTTGCTTACATATATAGTAAGGAGTGATACAAATTTTTTAGTGTTTTAAAAATGATTATGTACGTAGTTTTTACTTTTTATTGATAAATTTTCAACCAAACTTAACTCATTTGGTTCCAGAATTTAAATTGCATGATAATGGTCACCTTTTCCAAAGTGGGTCCTCACTGGGTCAAGAGCCGGTCTAAATATTGTCTTTCACATATTGTCCGTGGGACAGGGTTGGGTGAGTGGGTCCATCATATCATATGATGGATACTAGACTAAAAATGGCCAGGTGCATTTGAGAAGAATTAAACAAAACAAAACTAGAAACACAATTTTTAAGTTTTGACAAAAGTTAGCGCTACGGCGCAAAAATGTCCATGACCCACCCTCATTTCGTAGGATTAGTGTTAACAAAACGCATTGCTGCTTGCTTTCATTTGTTGGTTTTGGTTAATGGTTACCTAAGAGGGTGTTTGGTATTGTTTGTTAATCAAGAGATAATAATGGTTTAGGGTGTTTATGTTTGTTATTTAAACTGTCTATGTGATAGTAAGTAGTCCCAAACACCCCTTAAAACTGTTTATTGTATTTTAATCAAGAAAAAGTGTTTTTCCAGGTGTTTGGGATTGCGTTTGATTATCTGCATTTGAATTAAGCTGTATTTAGGGTGTTTGGGATTGCTTATCCAAACTGAAAACAGGATTATTTGCTGGTATAATTAGCTGTTTTTGCAAAATTCAGTGTGGGAATGTTAATTCCAAACTTTGTATCAAGGAAACAGTTTTAGTAAGCAATACAGAAAAACTGTTGGTACTTGTGTTACTTGCTGACGTTCATTGAAATATGGAATATATGTTAAACATGTTCTAGTTTTAGTAAATTATATTACTAACATGTTATCCAAATTGTTTATGTGATTATATTGACAAGTTTTAAAGGTGTTTGGGATTCCTTTTATTTCTACTTATCTACTAAGTATAAGCAAATACTCAACAGCTTAGAGTATTTGTGTCGTCCAAACGGCTTTTGCTTATGTGCTTATTTAGAAATTCTTATCTCTGTTTTGCAAAGCTTATGATGCATATCTGATATGTAATTAAACTACTTTATTATCTTTATATTTAAACCTAAAACCTTGTATAAAGGGATTTGACTAGAACTCTCTAACAAACCATTCCTTTTTTATATTTTCCGGGGATTCTCCCATTTTCCCAAAAAAAAAAAAAATATAATAATAAAAAAAATAAAAAATAAACCAAATAAGCATATCCAAACACTAAACACTATGTCCTGTAGTGCTTATTTATTGTTCTTATTCTGAAGTGTTCTCACTTAAAATTGGTGGTCTGTGAGGTTTGGAATTGATTACTTTAAAACACAGTAACCAGTTTCAGGTTTCAGCCAGTAATCCCAAACACACTTAAAGCTGTTGATTGTCTTTTAATACATAAGTGAAACTGTGTTTAGCATGTTTAGGATTGCTTTGCAGATGAATAAGCAGTTTTGAATAATCAGGCATGTAATTGCTTGTTCCAAATTGCTTACTTTATAAAACAGTAAGCAACTTAATAGCAATCCCTAACACCCCTTATAAACGGTTTTCAGCTGTCTGGAATTGCTTATGATATTATTTGACAGAGCAATATGTAGTTTTCGATAATATAGCAGTTTCAATAGCAATTTGAAAACACCTCCTATTTCCGTAAGTTACTTGTGTTGAGGGGTTGTTTGGAAGTGTGTTTTAAAATTGATTATTGTACTGATTTCAAGATTCATAATCAATGAAGTTTGGCGTAGATAGTTAATCTTTGGTTTATTACAAAGAGTATCAGTTTGATTGCAACTACAATTTTTTGTTAAATACTACGGAGTCTAAAAGATTGATTATTTCGATTTGTGGTTTTGTGACGTACCCCTATTGCTAAAAACATGACTTACCATATTAGTATCTGGAAGACTTACACATTTATCTATGTTGTGTGCAACTTGTTATATCAAGATGATGTTATGATATTATTTATAAGATTCTAACCTTTGATTATCCTCTCTTTGCTAATCAACTAGTATTTTCTAGGTATGGCACCACGTGGTAAGAAAGCAAAAACTCAGAAGGTCGAACAAGAACAAGTTCAAAAAACTATAATAAAAAATCTCATAATTATGGAACTTCCATTCTCTTTTGTTGAAGACGAGGGATTTAAAAAATATGTGGAAGCCACATATCCTGGTCTTCAGATTCCGTCTCATGAAATGATTACCAGCTATTGTGACCAACTTTTCATGGATGAAAAATTAAAGTTGAAAAGTTTAATTAAGAGAACAAATCAAAAGGTTTGCTTAACCTTGAATGTGTGGACGTCGAAACAGTCAGTGAAATACTTATGCATCAGTGCTCATTTTATTGATAATAATTGGGAATTACACAAGAAAATCATTGGTTTCAGTCCACTTGTTAGTGATAATGGAGAGGAGATAGGAAGGGCGGTTGAGAAATGCTTACATGATTGGGAAATTAGTAATATTTTGGCCATCTCTACTGGAAGTGCAAGTTCGTATGGCGTTGCTATTGATTATTTGAAAACACGATTCGTGGATAGTGTATTGGATGGTAAGTTTCTTCACATTAAATGTATCATTGACTTCATCAATGATATGGTAAAGCATGGCTTAAACATGTATCCTAACTCGGTTGCACGTGTGCGTGAGGCTATTCGATATGTGAGACAATCACCCGCTAGGGTTGAATTGATAAAAGAATGTAACAGAGTATACTGGAAAGAGTTTGATAAGAGAGTTGAATTTAGAGATCGTGCTAGGGAATATTGGATGAAATCCGAATCTTTCTTGTTGCTTGATTGTCCAACGAGATGGACCTCTACTTATGAGATGTTAAAGGCGTCCAAAACATTTGTGGAAGCTTTCGATTTCTTTGAGGAAAAAGATCCTACATATAAGCGTGAGATGGAAGAAACTTGTGGGGTCCCGAGATATGATGATTGGGAAAAGGTAAAGAAGGTCAAAAGATTCTTGAAGGGTTTTTATAAGTCAAGTGAAAATATATCAGATCTGTATTTAACATCTAACAGATTTTTGGCTGAAATTGGTGGAATTGATTTTCATTTGGATAATGTTGGAAGATGTGCTGGGCCTAAGGGACTTGATATGAAGATAAAATTTTACAAGTATTGGGGAAATGTTGAGAACTCAAATATGTTGATCTATGTTGCAAACATATTGGATCCTCGTCAAAAGTTGGGATACATTGAATTCTATTTTGAGAACATGTTCAAACATGATTACACCGACGAAGGAGAAAAAATGTGGAAACATAAGATGAGGATGGTGCTTACTTCACTTTATGATGTGTTTGATTACTACAAAGGTAAGATTGGGGGCCCACAAGGAAATGCAGATGCTCAAAGTCGTGTTTTTATGGAAAAGTATTTGGCTGAAGAACAGGGTGATTGTACATCAAGGTTAATGAAGGGTAAGCCGCTTCTTGGAAGAAATGTAAAAGGACTGACAGAACTGGATAAGTACCTTAATGAGGAAATTTTAGAGAATGCTGATGGGTTGGACTTGCTAAAATGGTGGAAGAATTTTAGTGGGCAATTTCCAATTTTGTCTAAAATTGCTAAGGACGTTCTGGCTCTTCCAATTGCATCTGTTGGACTAGAGTCTGGTTTTACCACTGATGGTAATGTGTTAAATGATTTCCGAAGTTCTTTGTCACATTCAATGGTTGAAGGTTTAGTTTGTACCCAAGACTGGATTCGCGAGTCAAAACAGGAAAATGAAAGTGAATGATTATTTGCCTTATCTTCACAACTTTGCAAAAAGGTATTATAACTTAACTAACCATCAGTTCAATTATTGTTCATGCTGTTTACATACTGGATTTTATGTATTGATAATAATAATTTCTTTTGTAGATGGTTATATCAAGAAGTGAAGCCTAATTTTGAATTCTGAGTTCCACATTCAGCTGCTAGTTTATGGTTTTCTTGGAGTCTGAACTGTAGATCACTGGACTATTTCATGTTGCTTTGGTTTATGTTTCTGTCATGGACTCATGGTCTTCTTATTTTCTTTCTGTACGTTGATTTGGTATGGTGTATACTCGACTCAAGGTCTATCACTTTTGGATGACCTGCTTGTTGTCATCGTTCTTTAGAATATGCATCTCTATGTCTGCTTGTTAACGTGACTGTGTTTTCCTTGTCAGTGACGTGTTGTTAGACGCCTGGCGTCATTGGTGAATGATTGCTTGAATGCGCAGTATTCTACTATTAGTGATGAATTACAAAAAGTTGACAAAAAACAAGTCAATTTTGTGGCCAATGTTTGCTTACAAAATTTATGTGCCAAATTTTAGGAATTTTATAACTATATTGTGAAATGATCATTGGTCTCCTAACACTAAATGTTAGACAACATGCTGATCAACTGTCAGTTTGATTACTAGATAAGCTATTGATTGCAAATTGCTAGTTTTAATTCATGGCAGCATTTACGATAAAACGTTTTTCAATCCTTCTTAAATCCCCTTAAACAACAAAAGGTTTAAAATGGTTGATTAAAAATTTCGAGCAATTACATATTTACATTAGCATATTTGACTACTCAAGAAATCTTCATGGTTAAACATATAATTTAACTTTAAGATAAACTAGTTATGAGTAAAATTTTCGATGTTTGGAGTAGGATTTCTTTCATTCGAAATGGGGACTATTAACACAGAGTATCAGTGGCAAACAAGGATGTTAAACTATCCACTTTTCGACAGAGACGTTAAATAACAAATCAAAGAAATAATATCAAGAATAAGGAGAAAAATGTAGCAGTTAAAATCCATATATGAAGAACTGCAAGTCTTTCAATGATATCTCAAAATACATCAATCATTTGATAAATGTGTGGACGTCATCTATCGATCCTTTACATATCTCTGATCAATGTGACAATACTGGAAAACAAGAAAACCATGTCCTTCTAAATCCATAACCTTAAAAACATGCTAACAGAACTGGTCAGACACAACAAAATTATATTGAAGCTAAGCTAGGAGAACAATAAAAAATTATAGAATACTTTTTTGAAGGTTTGTCAAGATTGTTGAACCTCTTTTCTAGAACCTTGTCATCTGCTGATCTCTGTTAATTAACATTCTGCATCCATCATTCTTTCAGGGTCTTCAGTTTCTTACGGAAACCAGTGACTCAGATCTAAAAGACAAGCCCGTGACTCAAGCTCACACAAACACATCCCTACACACAAGCACAAACACCACCAATGTTTATCATATCCAAACACAAACACCTACACCTTAAAAAATGGAATATTAGTCAGACTCATAAATACACTTCATAGCTTAAAAGAAGCAACTAGACTAGCTTTAATATCAGGTGGAGGTTGATTTTCTATGGATAGTTAAGCAACTTGGTCTCGCACATGACCCACTAGTAACACTTTCATCCACAGTGAAAATTCAAGACATATGTTCCTTTACATTGGCAGGCCTAATCACTCATTGCAGCTCCACTCTTTCCATTCAACACTATAGTTCCAACCTTTATGGCCATTTTGTGCTCATATAAGTTTCTGCACCAGTACATGGATTTTTGTTCTTGATATTCTCCAAATCTTTCCATGACTGACTTATATGAAACACTCTTAAGAGGAGAGGGAGTGGGTGCGTGAAGAACGCGGGGAAGGTGGAACCCCGCACGGGAACACCGCCGCCTCGCGGGGAACCCCGCACGGGGAGGTAAAAATCGGGACATTTTCACGCATGCGGGGAGAGGAAGAAAAGAGACGTTGGGAGGAAGGTGCCTTTGTTCACTGCTACTAGCTTTGCAATCTATACATGTTGCCACTGCTATCTATACATGGCTTGAAATGGTTTTTGCAAATCATTGTTTTAAGTGACAAGCAAATGTTGGTATATATACATATTCGGTTTATGCATGTTGACATACCTATACATGTTGCCACGTTGCATGTGTTTGTAAAATGTTTTTTGAAAATATTGACACGTATATGGTTTTTCATGTTGGCATTACATGTAAAAAGGAAAACATGCATCTACTGATGTAAAAAAAAAAAAAAAAAAAAAAAAAAAAAAAAAGTGAGTGAAGGGTGAGTGAAGGTGCCGCCTCCAAAAATGAAGTGAGTGAAGGGTGAGTGAAGGAAAAAGTGAGAGATGATGTGGCGCAAAGGGATTGGTTGTGAGTGAGTGAAGGGGAGAGGAGTGAGTGATGCACTCCCCCCACCCTAAGGAATGTGATAAGCAAACAAGCCAAAAGTTCTTTATAGATCTAACTTTTACCATCGAACTCATCAAGCAATTTTAGCCAATCATTTTTTTTTTTATCAAAATAAAAAAATAGACTTTCTCCATTTTTTTAAAACTTAAATATTTCGCAAACCGTAAATCGTCAAGCTACAAAAAAAATACCATTGCGACGAGAATTAAATTATCTTTCTATAGATATGCATTGTTATATACTTTCGACGAACTTTTTTTTCGCCCAGAAAAATCATATATGATTCGTAAGAATCATATATGATTCGAAGAATCGAATCATATATGATTCTTTAGGAATCATATATGATTTTTACGAATCATGTATGATTCTTTCTGGGCGAAAAAAAAATTCGTCAAAAGTATATAACAATGCATATCTATAGAAAGATCATTTAATTCTCATCGCAATGGTATTTTTTTTGTAGCTTAACGATTTACCGTTTGCAAGATATGTTGTTTTGAAAAAAAATGTGAAAAATATAAATGAGTGACTATGATTGGTTGATAGGTTCTATGACATGTATGGGTTCTTCATGGATCTCAACTCAATCAAACAATGCTTCTCATAATCCTTGACCCCCAAAGGACAGGAAACACTAGACCACAAACAACTACATTTTCTTTAATTGTATCATCACACCTTAGAACCAAAGATAGTCGCAAAAACAACAATTGTGCCAGCAGCATATGAGATCAAATGTGATATATCCATATGCCACAATCAATAGGAAACTGTCATAGAATCCATACCAGTAAAGGACCATATCATGATTTTTCCACACCTTAACTACAAAATAGGCCCCGTGAAAAATGGTCGTCATCATTTTAATCAATTATTATCATAATATACATGTGAATCCAAGTGATTAAGCAGAAGTAGCGATTCCTTGTAAGAGCCCATGAAGAATGAGAAACCTACTTCTCCACAAATCCCAAGATTCTTGATTTGCTGTGAGCACGGGTCATAAACATCAAGTGTGATAAACTGTGGCCATCCGCCTTTCGAATTTGACATATTGGTTCACCACTCTTACTAAACCCCAATAATTAATTACATGTGCGCCAATTGTGAATAGCTTTCGAAAAGATGAGTCATGCTCCATCACCCATACATCACAACCTCCTGCTCCATCGACTATAGATCCATACACAACAAAAGACTCCCTTAGCTTAGAAACGGAGAAACGTAAGTACAACTCCGTTGTTAAGTTATTTGGTAGATCTATAATTTTAAATTCCTTGGTAATCAAATCAAATGACACAACTATATACTTATAGGGAGTTACACCATCAGCAAAAGCAGCCCAATAAATAAACCTATCTATAACAACATGAAATGACATAATTCTAATTGATTGAGGCAAATTGCTACTTGGAATCACTTCCCACACCCCTGAACTCAATGTAAAAACTTCAACATGCCAAGGAATGCCAATTCTATGTTTTAGTTTCACAACGGTAGGATCTGAAGCAATGGGACAAACGCTGAAACCAAAAACAAGAGAGTAATCAATAGGGGCAGCAATACCAAATGATTTTCCAATAGAAGGTTCCAAATAACAACCATCCTTCTATGATAATAATATTTATTATAACCATGCAAACACACTAATCCATGACATGCACCAACAAAGTTTAAAACATGATGTTGATTAAGCAAAGGAGCCATGACAAATGAAGCCAACTCTTGTTCTTGTACCTTCAAAGTTTCATTTTTATCACCTTCTACTAAACGAATGTACTTTCCCTCGGTCCCTATATTACGAACCTTGTACATTAGCATAAAACTATGTGGCTGCGTGTGGAATATTCGAAAGGAATGTTGTCAGACATTTTTTTGGGGTTTATGTTGCCAGCAATATGAAATTTTTATTTGAGGACATTTGAGGCATCAATCAATGTGATTTTTTATTTTTATTTTTTATTTTTATTTTAATCCTCTCTATTACTATCTCTAAAAAAAGTGTTCAAAATAAAAAAAAATTAGATGATATTTTTAAAGAAAATGAGAATTGTAAGAGATTTGTAAAAAAGGTAAAGAAAATGTTAAGAAATGTAAAAATTCTAACTTTTCATGGTTAGAATTTGAAACTTGTACTTTTCACCTTTTTAGAAAAACTTTTTAATAAGTTGCGATTAAGAGCGGATGGTGTGGTGTTCCTCATCCTTCGCCGTGCCACGCTGGCTTGCTCCTCATGGCTAGCCACAACACCGGCCCAACTTCTCAAATCTCCTCATTTGGGTGTTGCTCGTCTGCATGATGAGGCAATTGCTTGTACTTCTTGTCAGGCATTTTTCCTTTTTTTTTTTTTTTTTTTTTTTTTTTTTTAGAGTGAAAAATAAAATAAAGTTATAAGTGGTTGGCACCAAATAAGTAAGTTGGGGCTAGTTATGACTTTTAAGTGAAAGAAGTTGTAAATGGAAGTTTGTTAAAGTGATGTGATACATCATAGGCCCCAAATAAGGAGTTTTAGTGTATCACCACACCTAGGCTCTAAACCAGTTCCTAACCTTTTTAGTTTTTGTGAAGACTTTTCCAAAAAATGTCTGATTCTCATCAACTAAACGTAATTTGTTTTATTTATTTATTTATTTATTTTAAGCAAAAATCTTCAAATATAGGGTAGACAAAATATACGATCTCCTCATATATTTTTTAGGAAAAACCATCGTGCTAGTAATTGAACTACAAGCAACTAAAAAAGGGGAACAAGTAGATGGAATAAAAGATGAGCTAAGAGCGATAAAAGATGAGTCAGAATATGCATAACAACACCCTTATTATCTAGCAAATAAAAGTGACATAGAATTATTATTATTATTTGGTAATATAAAAAGATTTACACTTCATATTGGATCATTAAACACATACAAATATATTTTTTGTGTTACAAACATATTTTTAACTTTCAGTAATAAATTTCATATAGAAATAGAGTTCTAAGGCTTTTTTAGTATGAACACACCTTTTGTATATCCATGTCTTCTAAATGACACCTTCGTTCCCTGCCAAGATCATATACTTATCTTTTCTTGTTAGATTTGTACATTGAAACCCTAGTGCTTCAGCAATCTGTTTCTGAACTTCATTCGCTATCTCGATTCTTGATTGCTTACATGTATTTACGCTTTCCAACTTTTGAAGAATTTTGACATGGTAAAACCCAACCGGATTCAAGAGGAAGAAAACAGGGTCCAAAAATTTTAAACCACTGGCAGTCGTCCCATAAAACATACCAGCTTTAGCATCTAGAGCAACGGGGACAATATTGTTGCTTACTTCAGCAAATAAAGGACTAAATCTAAGAACATAGGGCTCCCTACAAGTTGTCCCTTCAGGGCAAACTACAAGGTCACCTTGGTTATGTAGCATCTCCATCATTCTTAAGTCTTTTTCTTTGTTCCTACTCAAATGGTAAGTCTTTAATGGCGATAAAACTTCTGATAACCGGCTCAAGCTATATGTGAGAGCTGTTAAAGGTTTCATTATAGCCATTGAAATATAGATTGGATCTAGTAATGTTCTATGATTGCACACGTATAGAGTGCCTTTGCCCGTTCCCTTAATTGGATCTTTTTTATTTTCGTTGATACTGTTATTATCAACAGAATGATTGTATAGTCTACCTCCCATTCCTATGAAGGACAAGATTGGAATAGACATGTTGTATGGAAAGGATATCGCGATTATTAATCTTAAAAGGCAAAGCCAAAACCCAAACGGAACCCACATGATCATCACTAATGTTCCTAGAAAAGTTGGCTTGAACGCGATCCTTCCATCATGAAAAATCAATGGTTTTGGGTACTTGTCTCTCGGTAGGGCTCTCCATCTCTTCTTCTCGGCTTCGCTTACCAAGTATATCTCCTGAAAATAAAGGAAACTAACTATTAGCCTATTTTGTACAACTAATTATCACACGATGAAAATAGTAAGTTCACTGTTCACCCACTTCATCCACTGGCTGATTATACATACTAGGAACCCTGTAGGAAGATCATTGACCATTCGATGATCGGAGCATAAATGATAATTCAAAAACTAATTTGATATATAGTTAATAAGTGGTTATTACTATCAGTTATGGGTGTCAAATATAACATGAATGCTATTTACGTCTCTAGGCTTTACATTGAATGACTTGCTATAAACAAGTGATCGATCAGTGCACCATAAAGATCTCGTTGACACATGCATGCATACATATATAGAAAGAGATTTAAAGAGGTTGCAAACCTTGCAATGAGAGAAAAGTTGGTGATCAGGAATCTTGTGAGAGCAACCAAAACCAATGAGATGACAATCACTTTTCCTTTCTCCAAACACATCATTGATCAAGGACTCTGATCTCGTTGTTGTCACGTCGTCCATCAACCCGACGAAATACCCGAAAACGACCTTCAAATCTCTCCCAATAACAAAATCAACACCCAAATAATCTTTCAAAAACCCTTCAACCATAACACTAGGCAACTCACTCAGCCCCACCTTTTTCCCACATCTCATCACCACCTCAAACCCTTCCAACCCTATATCCTCCAAGAATAATTTTGGCAAAACACTCCTTCCGATCCGAAAGTTATCTTTTTTTAACCCAAAGAAGCATATAAACACCATGATTTTCAACCCCAATTCCTTGTGAAGCAAGCAAACCAAAGGGTAACATAGGAACAATACTAAACCTCTCAATACACCACCACCTTCGAAAGCCACAAGCATGAAGTAAGGAAAGAGTGAACTTGACCTTAATAGCCCTCCTTCCACTTCAAACACTATAGTAGTGTTATGTAGCTCTTTTGGTGTGTGGTTATCAAACATGGATTCATATTTCATGCTTTTGTTCTTCCAATGCTGTCCCTGAGGGTAACCTAGTAATTTCAACAAAAACTTATACAAGAAGAAGAGATTTTGTTCCAACTTTCTATCCATATTAATTTTGATAGTTATTGTTAATGCATGTATTATAACTTGATACATATATTTATATGCGTAAATGCATGCATGTATCACTTGTACTAGGTGCAAAAGCATTGCAATAGAGCTAAATAATTAGAACGTGCATTTGCATGCATGGTACCCTACAAATATAATGTTGGTCAAGTATCTAATCAATAACCACAAACTACGAACTATAATAATATAAACTTGATGAGATATTGTTACGATATATATGAATTTTAGATATTGATATTGATATTGAAAGCTAAATGAAATAATTAAACATCACTCTCTAAAGTTTGAAAATTTGTTAAGCTAAATAAATGTTTTGATCACGATCGATATTGGACCGGTGTTGGAGTTTAAGCATATTTAACACTTTAATATAAACAAATAAATTACAAGAATCCAATGGAAGCAAAGATCAAATAGCGTAAGTAATTAACCTAAACAAATTACCTTGTTTACATTAACGCGTGTTGGATCAAGAACAAAGCAATAACCCTAAGTTAGGGTTTATAGCAAACCGCCCCTTGTGATGACTGACTAACAAAACCACCAAAAATCAAAGATTGATTCCTCTATGTTCTCACACAAACTTTTTACTAACGATTCAATTAGGATGATAGTTCTTAATCACGAAAACAAACCGAGCACTTTTGTCCAAGACCAAGATCAAAACCCTTGCCAAGAGGGGTGGGGGGAATCAATTGGTTAGAATGGAGAGAGAAGAAGGAGAATATGAGTTTGCTTAGGTTTTCAAGAATTAGTCAATAACGAATCCAAGAGGTTCATTATATAGGCTAATTACTTGGCTTGTAAGATGAGAAATCCAAGTTCCTATTGGACTCCCCTATTCGGCCGATTAACACAAGAGGAGGAGGTTCTAGAACTTTCCTTATCTTGGTTTTACAATAAAGTCCTTTAATTTTTGTTTAACGATCGTTAATGAATAACAGTTAAGTTACTAATCAATTAACGACCATTAAGTGTTTTTTCGTGATATAATAATTACTAATATACTACTCTAATATATTAATTATATAGATTGAATCTTAAGCGTAACATGTGCGATCCCATATACTCAAATATTATCCGGACATACGTTTAATGAAATGGGTCCATATTCCAACAATTCCCACTTGAACATGTTTCAATTAAAAGTAATAACATTGGTGAGTAGCTAGCAACACGTCAGTGCTCTCAGAAATACCTGAGTGTAGTTTCATAAAGTCTTAGTTAAATGACTTATCATTTACAACCTCTTTGCTTCATATACCATGATAAATATGGATATGGATCTAAGTCATTCCATAATTTAACGATTATGTTTCTTGTTTCATCGATTAATCAAAATTACCAAATTCATCGAGACATATCCGGATCTCCTTTGGGTGTGGCCACACAAACATCTAATCAACCCCACGAGGGGTCCAATAGTATCTTCTTCAAAAATAATTGAAGGAACAAATTTTGTCTTGACTACAAGCGTCATCCGTGTGCTTCTCAACACTTCTGAAAATAGCCCTTATAACTACCAGTTACGGATAACGTTAAACTACATTGAAGAAATGAGATCCACATACACCATTTCAGCTTGTGTCTCAAGTCTAAGGATAGATAAAGAAAATCACTTACAAGATTCACTTGATGATAAAGATCCATAAAGTGAAAATCTTGTTAGTTGGGATAGTCCAATATGCAAACTATTTAATACCATATAAGCTTGGCGGGACTCCTCCTACAATATTCAAAGAATATTACTAATGTCTCAGATTTGTCTTAATTTAACTATATTCCTATATAGTTGTGATTGACAATGGACAGTTTAGAATAATATAAATCACTCACAGATTTAAACATACAAATACCTGACACAACTTATTAAGAATGAAAACAAACATATCAAATACTTTAATTCATTAAAAAATAATAATTGTTTAACATCCTTTTATCCAAATACTAAACAGTAAACACAGATTTACATGAGAGTATTAGCTAAACGATGTCCAAATCTCTCAGCATGTTGAGTAAGCTTACCCTTAGGTAAGGCCTTCGTAGAATGATTTCACCAATTTTTGTTTGTTCTCGAACATAGTGATCTCATCTAGGATAGTGTCTGGCGCCTTTCATAACTCCAGGTTCATTGGCGATAATGATTGCTCCAGTCGCAATACATCTTCATAGGTTGTTCATTTGAGGGAACAACGCCCAGCCCTGAAACGAATTTCCTAATCCAGACAGCTTCCATCGCAGCTTCTGAAGCTTCTGAAGCAGCCATGTACTCAACTTCTGTTGCAGACATTGCAGTAGTGGTCTTCTTGGTACTCTTCCAATCCACCGCGCCTAGTTGATAATGAAGACATATCCTATCTGAGACTTTGTATCGTCTTTATCAGTTTGATATCCAGCATCGTATTATTCTTTAACTTTGAGCTCTGCTTAAGGATTTCCACTATAAATAAGGAATATGTCTCTAGTAGCTCTTAGATACTTGAGAATATTTTTCACAACAATCCAGTGACTTTTACATGGATTGTGTTGAAACCGGCTTGTTAGGTTTTGGGCAAACGCCACATCAGGTCTAGTGCATCTTACCGCATACATTAATTGCATACAACCTTGGTTTTATGTTCAACCAATTGTAAAGATCATCAAGATCTATACTTTTTACAATAAAAACATGCAAACAACTGACAATAGATCCAATTTTACATTTTTAGGTAATATACTACACTATATAATGGCTCGTGATGCCACTGTTGAAGTTTAAGAATATTAACACTTTAATATAAACCAATAAATCACAAGAACACAACGGAAGCAAATATTAAATAGTGTAAGTAATTAATCTAAATAAATTACTGTTATGATCAAGAAACACCTTCCGGAGGTCGAGGTTGATCGAAATACATGATTATTTTAGAGAGAGAAAGTAGAGAGAGAAAGGTGAAGAAAACAATGTTTATTAGATTGAAACAAATGAAGGTTACACAATGATTTCCCACACCCCTGCATGGAGAGTCATGAGGGGTATTTATAGGCTCTATCTCACTACAAGGTTGCCACATTTACAACATTAGTCCATGAGGGTGCAACACTAATCATATCTAGTCCAATTCACTTGTGTGACGTTATCTTTATAAAAAGAGTGAGGCTAACAATCTCCCTCCAAGATATCGTCACACGTGAATGGTTACAATGAGACCTATAAATACATAAACAAAGTAAATTACAATAATAATAAACTATGTTGACGTTGTTGAAGTGCAGAGTCTCTGTGGTCTAGATACTGAGGATGACTTGAAGTTCTCTCTTCCGACAATCTCGGCATTGATCTTTGACACTAACGGCTCTGATCTTTTTCAGCTCTGAACTCATTATGCATCATCCTTGAAGTTCCTTCTTCCGAATACTTCGGAATTTGATCTTTGTCCATTAAAGGCACTAATCTTTGGAGCTCTGAACTTCGTGCTGTAATGATCTAGTTAGGTTATTACTCCCTCCTAACTAGTGAGCCTTTTCTTTTATCTGCTCCCTCCCAAACTGACAACCCTTATGATATATCTTTAATCTTCTAATCACGCAGCGGATAAAGTAGATAAGACACTTTGAAATCTTCAAAATGGTTGTGTGGTCGGGTAGCAGCATAGCTCACATAAATTTGCATTCAAGTTGGTAATAAGCCTCGATGCACACACACACTACTTCTCCATACACGATGTTAAGCTTACTTCTCTCAGTCAATCCAATCACTGAAGGCGAAACACTACTTTTTTTGGCATGTTCATCTCCCTCCTTTTGGTTACGAGGTATCGGAATCATCATAGTGTAGTGTACATGCCATAAATTACCTTGTACTTGATGCAATATTGAAGCTGTGTAAGCATGATTCCGTGAGAATATGTCGAAAATATATGACTCTCTTTATCTACAATCTCATCTCTTCTCTTCAACCTATAAGCGACCTCTTCAAAATCCAACCAGCTAGTAAATGACCACTTAATGGAGACAACCCAATATAACCGATCTGAGAATGAAGTAAACATCCCTTAGATACGTGACTTAATCTTGTACGATAGTGTGACTAAGAACCTATACTGAGCACTACAACATAACTCCTTAAAGCATTGGTAGTGCCATATACCCAAACCAACAAATAATATATGAAATATCCACCTCTTGGAATCTCCAAAACTTCATGTGACACTGAGTACTACAACGTAACTCCTTAAAGTGATAGCTATAACCCGTGAATACTACAATGTAACTCCTTACATCGGGTATAACTAGATAATCCAAGTCTTAATCACTATCACTGCCAATGTTTGCCCAAACAAGTATCTCTGAAAGTCATGCATCAATCCAACCTCTAGACTTTGAGATAAATAAGTACACATGCCCGTGAAATGAACTTTAAATCCAAATAAGAAATATCGTACAAAAACTCCGTAGTCACAAAAATCTAATACTAGCCGTTGTCATTTGATTGTGATTCTTGATGAGGATCTTTTAATCTATACGTGATGTGTGTTTGAAGCGGGATATATTGGTATTAAGTTTATGAAACACTGAAACGAATCATCTTCTGTTAATGTAGACCAATGATATCATATATGTATTTGGTGTATGGGTGAGTTGCTGGAACTTGTAACACGCAGAAAAGTTGGAGTTTTGCTAACTCGCAAGATTTAACTTTCACGAAGTATAGTTTCCCCTTGAAGTATTCAAGAATAATCCTTACTAGATAAACTATAAGGAATGTTAAGGCTAACTCGCCACAAAAATCCTAACTTGCTAGAAAAATTCCTAACTCGACAGAAAAGTTCCTAAGTCGCCAGGAAAATTCCTAATTCGCCAGGAAAATTCCTAACTCGCCTAGAAAAGTTCCTAACTCGCTAGAAATGTTCCTAAGTCGCTAGAAATGTTCCTAACTCGCTAGAAGAGTTCCTAACTCGCTAGAAAAGTTCCTAACTCGCTAGAAAATGTTCCTAATTCGCTAGAAAAGGTTCCTAACTCGCCATGAAAGTTCCTAACTCGCTAGAAAATGTTCCTAACTCGCTAGAAATGTTCCTAACTCGCTAGAGGTTCCTACCTCGCCAGAAAAATTTCCTAACTCGCTAATCTTCAAAACCCAACTCGCTAATCTTCAACTTAACTCGCCAAAAACGTACTTTTTCTGAGAAAAAACACTGAAAAACACAATTTTTCACCACAAAACACCACGATTCGCCCCTGGTTACCTCTGATGCCACTTGTTATGATCAGCAAACACCTTCCGGAGGTCGAGGTTGATCGAAATACATGATTATTCTGGAGAGAGAAAGTAGAGAGAGAAAGGTGAAGAAAACAATGTTTATTAGATTGAAACAAATGAAGGTTACACAATGATTTCCCACACCGCTCATGGAGAGTCATGAGGGGTATTTATAGGCTCTATTTCACTACAAGGTTGCCCCATTTACAACATTAGTCCCTGAGGGTGCAACACTAATCATATCTAGTCCAATTCACTTGTGTGACGTTATCTTTATAAAAAGAGTGAGGCTAACAATTACCTTGTTTACCTTAATGCGTGTTGGATCAAGAACAAAGCAAGAACCCTAATTTAGGGTTTATAGCAAATCGCCCTTGTGGAGATCGACTAACAAAACCACCAAGAATCAAAGATTGATTCATCTACGTTCTCACACACACGTTTTACTAACGATTCAATTAGAATGCTAGTTCTTAATCATGAAAACAAACAGAACACTTTTGTTCAAGACCAAGACCGAAACCCTTGCTAAGAGGGGGAATCGATCGGTCAGAATGGAAAGAGAAGAAGGAAAAGATCAGTTTACTTAGTTTTTCAAGAAATAGTCAATAATGAATGCAATGGGTTCATTATAGGCTAATTACTTGGCTTGCAAGATAAGCAATCCAAGTCCCTCTTGGACTCCCCTATTAGGCTGATTAACACATGAGGAGGAGGTTCTAGAACTTTCCTTCTCTTGGTTTTACAATTAAGTCCTATAATTTACGTTTAACGACCGTTAATGAATAACGTTAAGTTACTAATCAATTACCGACCGTTAAGTGTTTTTTGGTGATATAATAATTAATATACCACTCTAATATATTATACTATATACTAAAAATTAAAAGAAAGATGATGTGACATTAACTATGTTGCAAATTTTTTTTTCTTTAAGGTTGGAACTTGGTTGCATTTAGTGATTAAAAGTGTCATTAGGCAACTTTATTGACCCAACAGTGCTACCCGGTGGGCTTAGCAGCAACCCATTGGTTGAGAAACTTGAAGGCCTAAACTCTTCGCATTAAGGGTGTTAAACACCCTTCTAATACACTAAATGTAGTAAATTTTTCAACATACAGCAGACCTATGAACCTACCTGCCTTCCCAAACTGATAATACCTGCTAGAAAATTCCAGATCTCCCTCATTCTTCTTCTCCATATGATGAAAACCCAATAATTAAAATACCTTCCACAGAGACACTAATTTCATCCTGAAAATCGATAACCTAATTGACAACAATACAAATCTAAACACGCGTGAATCAAGTCAGATCTCCGACATCAACAGCTTTTGGATGTGACTCAATAATTGATTCACTCATGTCTAGAAAAAACAAGGTGATTTAACAGTGGTGTTGGTTATGTATGGTTATCAGTAATCATTTGCTTAAATTATCTATGTATTTTGTTTATTGGGGTTTTTAAGTATTTGATTAAAAGATATATAATCGCCTGAATTAGGGTTAGTTGGGTTAGGTTTTTGTGCTTTCTACGAATTATATGAATTGGTGTCTTCAAGTTTGTGGGTTTTGTTTGTTTTTATGTTACTTGACTGTTTATGTTTGATACGCTTTCTATGTACGATAAAGGTTGTGCTTTTGGTTTTGATAAGGTTTATTTTTTCATTTTTGTGTTTATTGGGTTTCTGTCCATAAAATGAAAAGTGAAATTAAGAGGTATTTGGTTTAAGAGTCATAACATGGTTTTCGGTTTTGGGTGTTTTGTAGGAGAAGGTTGTAAACAGAAACTCCACTGAAAAAGCTAAATTTTTTTTGGGTAAAAGGGCTTCTACCCCGGTAAACAGAAACTTCACTCAAAAAGCTAAGTTGAGTCCTCTTGAAACACAAGCGATAGCATTGGATGAAGGGCGGAATGTGCAAAATATATGGCAAGGTTAACGTTTTTTTACAAAGCTTTTTTACTGTATTTATTTATCCTATTAGTGTATTATTGGGTTATATATAGATTTTGAGTCGCTATAAATAGTTAACGACTCAGTAACGTAGTTCTACTTACGCCCATTTGAATTCACTGATTGATAAGTTCAAGCAAGAAGAGTTGAAGATCCAGGCTTGGAAGAATCATGAAAAGAGGAAACCAGAGTTGGAGATGAAAAGAATAGAGGTAACAATTTCATGTTTGGTAGCGTAGGGATTGCACCAGGCTTTACCTCTCAAGGGATCTTGAGAAGCTTACAACCCCCACCAGGCAGTGTACCTGATCGATGTAGTATAGTATAATGACAAGTACCGGGGGATTGATCGTTCAGCTAGGAATAGTGTCGCTAGGATTAGAAAACCTAAATACTAGATCTAGAGATGATGGATGATTCTTTTTGTATTTTTATATTTTTTTAGAAAAGCAAGTAAAAATATCGGGTTTGAAGGATTTTGGGCGGAATTAGTTGCTAGTCAACTAACCCAATACTAAAGATGCAATCGAAATAAAATACTAAAATGAAAATAAAACTATATTAAACTAAGGTTGTGAGCAATATGTGGGAAAAATGTGTTTACTTAGATTTCACTACTCCTTAGATATCTTTTACACGTTAATTACTTGTTATAGTTGCGTGGATGACGGATTGTATTCCTTAATACCATTCATGGGGTGGCGTACTTACTTCCCCAATCCTATGAGTGCCTACTTCACTCCTATGTCGAGCCTGCAAGAAGCTCCTAACATGGGATCATTAGAATTTACTCATGCATTAAATACAACCAATAAAACCTAGTACATATCGGTTCATGTTTCCTAAGACGTTCAAGCATGTTACCATTTGGAGATCTGCCAGTTTTCTTAAGCCTAACATTGAAATCGTTCATCCAATACAACCATAAACAAGTAATCAACACATAATCAACATCTAAGTTTCATTAGATCTAAGCAAACACAAGATAAATCTAGCCTAGCATGTTGAAATCAAGACAAGCACAAGATATAGACAACCAACACATAGACATATTGATTGAATTAAGAGAAGACTTATCTCAATAGCACATGTAAGGATTCAAGGGTTGAAAACCCTTGAAAAGCTGTAAAATTCGTACAAGGTTCGGCCCTAGGGTTTCTCCACACAAGTTCCTCTTAATGAATGAAAATTAGAAAACTATATATAGATATTAGGAGGTGATGGCATCAAGAACAAACTTGTGACGCCGTCATCTCGCCACCAAATAAATCTTCGGACTGCCTTGATCAACATCTGACGCCGTCATGTAGTCCTCTTTTGCAGGCCGTCACACATTTAACTCTTGACGCTCTACTTGTGACGCCTTCATGTTTGTACTGGGTCGTCATGGTCTTTACTCTTGACGCCGTCAGGAATTCCTTCTTGACGCCGTCATACACTGTTTCCAGCATGGAAAATTAAGTCTTTGGCGTTTTCTTCACTTTTATGCTCCAAAAACGTCCGAATTGCTTCCTTTTCCAGATTTCACTCCCAAAGTACCTAAAATCACAAAAGGAACGATTTAGGGCAATATTTGATCAAATAAATTCAATTCCGGGCTTAAATGACCCCCTAAAAACGGATCATTTTTCTCCTCATCATATACCCTTACACTTGAGATTTTCTTGTCCTCAAGCAAATGCGCTTTTATTCTAATCAAAATACAAGTTAGGGGTCATTTAACACTAATATAAAAGTAATTACAACAAATAATCGTTCCACTAAAGACCAAAGACAAGCACGGAGGTCATACACTAGCACCTCACAAATAGTGTTTAGATACTCACATCTCTCGGGTGTAATAAATTATAAATTACAATATGAAAACGGAAGATATCTCACTACCTTTCATAGCAAAATAGATTACCATAGGCTTGGGAAAGGATCAAACCTCCACCACATGGCGTAAGCACCTAGGATAAACTATCAAAGAGGTCTTTTAAAGGGTTGTAACGTTAGGTGTAGGGATATGGAATACACGGTTTTGTTGGATATAGGCGGTCTTTACTGGTGGCGAGCTAACAATCTTGGTTAATTACATGTACAATGTGGCGTTGCTAAGCCAAGACTAGACTCGACTTAAGCTAATAAATCAAAAATAACAAAAACATAAAATGAACATAGAATAAAAAGGGATGGTAGTCCGTATGTTTTTTTTTCTTTTCTTTTTCTTGTGTTTTCGATTTTTTTTTTTTTTTTTTTTTTGCATACACTCTTACCCTACCATCCAAAATAATACATCATAGGGAATGAAAATTCCCCTTACACTTGAATTTTTACATACTTTACAATAAACTAATCTAATGACTCGAATTAAGAAAATCAAAACACTTGGAGCACTTTTAAGATTAACGTACATATAGGGGTAATAAATGATGTTCTTTCCCATTACTCTATAAAATAAGTACTTTACCCATGAGTCCCAATCGTCCCAAAACAATATGTACAAGGATATGACTCGACTTAGCAACCATGTAATCAATTAGATAGTTAACATAGGGTTTAAAAAATAACAATAATGCACTAAAGATGAGTGCATACACGGAAGGCTAAGGCGATTTGGGTGTACATTTAAGTGGGGTGTAACAAATTCTTCCTTTAAGTAAAATGCTTAAAGTTAGAAACGAAAAGATAGGCTCGGAGGGGTGTACTAGGGGTTTCGTGTACTAAAAATAAGTACAACGCTAAGGTTGTGGGAAAAATTAGTTGACTTAACTAGCCAAGTAATATGACTTAAATGGTCAAGTAATTATGATACGGGTTTAACACAAGGGTGATCTTAATGCCTCTTATCATGTAGTAAATCCTACCACACGAATGTAATCTCACTAGCGGTCTTGGGATGCATCACTAACGCAAGTTCTAGAATCTAAATGTTACCGGTACACTCATAAGCACTAATAGTAAATGCTTTTCCTATCAAATCTAAAGGCGAACCTCACATATTTGGGTGGAAATTTTTTCTGAAAGTACGGTTATGTGCTAGTCATACAATCTCCTATCCATAAGACGCTTGCTATGGCTAAAGTTTCACTCCTAAATGTTGTAAAAAATTTTAAATTTGGCGCTAAAATTACACTAACAAGTATTTCTCATAGTTTTATTACACATCTACCATCAAACAAACAAACTCAAGCGAAAGTGTATTTGTAAGGTATCATCATTTTACCCTCCCCTTACACTTAGGATGAACATTGTCCCCAATGTTCAAGTAAAGAATGTAAAAGTGAAATAAGTAAAAAGAATGAAATCAAATACTCCCCTGATTCGCTCGGTATGGATAATAAGGTAGCCAGGTTAGATCTTCCTCCAAGAAAATGAACGATCAAAGCTTCCCTTCCAGAAAAATAAATCATCTTCTTGTCATACATAACCTGTAAATCCTGAGAAAACAGACAAGGCAACCTCGCATAAAATCGGCGGCAATCTACATATGTTACTAAATCCTAAAAAACAAAATAAGATATAATGCTTGTGGAATGAAGTTTGCAGATTTTCTGGAGATTATAAAACTTAATAATTCAACAAAAACTTTAAGACTCCGTTAGAAAAACAAAACTGGTAAAATTTCCAGATTTTTACACGTGACGCCGTCAAGAGCAAGCTCATGACGCCGTCAGAAGTGACCTGCGGAAATTCTTGTGTTAAGTTTCCGGAAAATTTCTGGAAAAACTTGGTCCTACTTCCTGGAAAATCCTGCAAAACTTCATTATGACTCGATACAAGCATTTGACTCTAACAAATACGAATATACATGTTCACTTAATATTGTGGAGAATCATGATCGGTTTGTTTCTTAAAAACATATTTGGGGTTTCCCCTTACACTTATCTTTTGCAAAAATACCTTTTGGGTGAAGTTAAGACTAGGCCAAAACAATAAAGTAAAGTATTTCCACTATTTAGTTTAGAAACATGATCTACCAACAATAAAAATAAAGCATGCATACGGAAGCAAATAACAAACAAACAAAATAAAAATCACACAAAGCATGGGTTGCCTCCCAAGAAGCGCTTCTCTTTATTTACGAGTCTTGTAGCTAGACTCAAGGTCATGGGTTACTACGTGACCTCATCATTGGTTTCACTCTCTAAGTCGTCTTCTAAACTAGTATCGCTTTCATAGTGTAAGTACTTCGGGTCTTCGAACTCGAAGACATCTTCTCGATACTTAGAATCAAGCTTACTAACATCCTTAAAGAATCCACATGATAAATCAGAAGTGTTCTTACACCCTCTTCGAACATCTTCATCACACAAAATAATTTGGGAACTTATCCTATCAAGCCCGTCACAATCGATTTCCTTGAGATCTCTTCTCTTGTACGGTGTTTGGTATGAAACCCTCCTAATTCCATCAGCGAAGGTCATGATCCCGTTCCGGTCATCAACTATCAAATTAGTGATTTCACAAAAGGGTGCTCCAAAAACGACTTGTGATAACCTCGGGTCGACATAGTCTTCGATGTTGTCCACAATCGTAAATTCCATAGTGAATGCCATATTTCCTACGAACACCTGAATTTCATGATCTCTACCAACCACATTCTCTCCTTTGTAAATCATTCCCCATCTGCAGATATTGTTATAATGGAATAGGGACATAAAATTCTTAGGCAGGAATACGTTAATGTAGACGTTATTGAAGTACTTATGACCGATCATGCAGGGAATTTTGAGATTATTCGGATCACGCCTCCAAATCTTCCCTGATTCTCCATCCTTTGATCCATATAGATTCCCCTCAAGGGAAGGACGATACTCGTACACCTCCTCATTACCCCTACAAAAAATCACCTTCTTAACACTATTGGTGAACAATGCACTACCATCCTTCTCATCAAGGATTACTCCTGATTCATTGATAAATGGTTTCCCAAGAACAAGGTTGGTTAATGTTCGATTGGTGAGAGGGTCCACGTCATCGACCACGGTGAGGTCAGTATTGTAAACAAGTTCTCCAATCATAATTGATAGATTTCTTATTACCCCTGCATTATCGACTCTCTCGCACACTATGCGTTCTGGGAAGGCTTCTTGGTATAGGGAAAGGGGGATTATGTTGACTGGGAAGCTAGGATCTATATGACTATCGGTTAAGAGTTTTTCCTTAATGGTGCAGGAGATCTTGAAAACTTTAGGGTAGCTTTTCTCAGTCCTATCGCTACTCCCACTAGTAACATCCTCCATTTTTCTCTCGGGTTCCTCTATAATAGATTTACCCAAAATGGCTGGATCTCTTGTATGCTCTTCAGATCTCTCCTTCCCTTCATCCGCTTTGCTAGATGCTTGCGCGGCGCACTGCTCAGATGAGTTGGTAGGGCTTCTGGCCAAATCGTGGTCCACCCTTGAGGTCTCATCTTTAGCTGTATGACCAATATTTTCAGTTTGTTGTTGGTTCAGGGTAGGTGTAGAAGCAGATATCGTGGTGATGGTATTTACGAAATGGATTGGTCCTAGTGGGTTGACAGGTTCTTTTACTTTTGGTGATAGATGTTTGAATAGCTTACTAGGACTTTTTATTTTCAACGAAGGGGTTGGCGGACTCATGATGGTAACAGATTTGACCTCGTCAACGTGAATTGGTTTATTAACAGCGTGCTCTTTGATAGCAGTTAACAGATTACAAATCTTGTTATTCATATCGGCCTGCTGTTGTCTAAATTTAGCCTCGAGCGTAGAGAGCTGTAATTCTAGAGATAGAATGAATTTTCGCAAGGCATCTTCACAGCTTTGCCTAGGAGTGCTCTGTGATGGAAAATGCTCGGACCATTTGAGTGGTGAGGAGTCATTGAAGGATACGCTCCGCGTTTGGTACCCTCTGAAATTAGGTTTATCCTTCCATGCCTCATAGGCCTCGTCAGAAGTTCGAAGGCCTCAACCAACGTGTGACGATGTGAATTCGTTATAAGCACGTTTTGGAAGCTCCATGCAGTTATGAGTCTCGTGAGGGCCATTACACAATTTACATGTAGAAGCGATTCTGCTTACTTGGCTTGAAGGCTTTTGAGTTTCGTAAGATTTCATGAGAGACTTGACTCGACCTTCAAGTTCCATGATCCTACGGTCGGGGGTGCTAGAGTTGTTCGAAGGCAAAGATATTGCCTTGACCATTTTGTTCAAATCACGGGGATCATTCCAACTTTCGTTGTCATAGAGAGCAAGATCTTCTATGAGTTCCCATGATTGTTCCGCACTTAAATCACGCAGCTTACCACCGGCCGATTGGTCAATGGCTCGCCTCGTGGAGAGATCGATATGGTCATAAAAGATTTGTACTTGGAGTCAAAGATCTATGCCATGATGAGGGACTTTTTGGAGTAAGTCCTTGAAACAAGTCCATGCTTCATAAAGAGATTCATTTTGACGTTGTTGGAACATCAAGATGTCATTTCTAAGCTTAGTAGTTCTCCCCAGTGGGAAAAATTGAGCAAGGAAACGAGTGGCGAGATCATCCCATGTGGTGATGGATCCCGCGGGTATACGCTCAAGCCATTGACTAGCTTGATCACGTAGAGAGAATTGGAATAGACGTAATCGGGTTGTCTCTCTAGTTGCAACATCTAGGTCTATGGAATCTACGATTTTAAGGAAGTCCTTGAGATGTTGATTTGGATCTTCGGAACGAAGTTCATGGAATGCACATCCGCTTTGCACCAACCGGATGGTGTCGGATCGCAGGGGGGTCACATTGGCTCCGGTGAGCTCAATGGTGTTTCGGTAGCCTTGGTGGCTAGGTCGGGAATACTCTCCTAAGGTTCGGGGCCTAAGGGGTTCTAGTGGTGGATTTTTTTGTGGTGGGATGACGGGTTCAAAGATGTTCCCATCGTCCATGATGTCGGGTGGTGAAGAGTTACGAACAAAAACACAAAGAAATAAGATAGACTAAAGAGAAGCTAAAAATAAAAATAAAATCTTACTAGAAAGGAATCTAGCAAGTAGACCTAATAAAAAGATATTCTAACCTAGACAATAATTATTCCCCGGGCAGCGGCGCCAAAAACTTGGTAGCGTAGGGATTGCACTAGGCTTTACCTCTCAAGGGATCTTGAGAAGCTTACAACCCCCACCAGGCAGTGTACCTGATCGATGTAGTATAGTATAATGACAAGTTCCGGGGGATTGATCGTTCAGCTAGGAATAGCGTCGCTAGAATTAGAAAACCTAAATACTAGATCTAGAGATGATGGATGATTCTTTTTGTATTTTTATATTTTTTTAGAAAAGCAAGTAAAAATCTCGGGTTTGAAGGATTTTGGGCGGAATTAGTTGCTAGTCAACTAACCCAATACTAAAGATGCAATCAAAATAAAATACTAAAATGAAAATAAAACTATATTAAACTAAGGTTGTGAGCAATATGTGGGAAAGATGTGTTTACTTAGATTTCACTACTCCCTAGATATCTTTTACACGTTAATTACTTGTTATAGTTGCGTGGATGACGGATTGTATTCCTTAATACCATTCATGGGGTGGCGTACTTACTTCCCCAATCCTATGAGTGCCTACTTCACTCCTATGTCGAGCCTGCAAGAAGCTCCTAACATGTGATCATTAGAATTTACTCATGCATTAAATACAACCAATAAAACCTAGTACACATCGGTTCATGTTTCCTAAGACGTTCAAGCATGTTACCATTTGGAGATCTGTCAGTTTTCTTAAGCCTAACATTGAAATCATTCATCCAATACAACCATAAACAAGTAATCAACACATAATCAACATCTAGGTTTCATTAGATCTAAGCAAACACAAGATCAATCTAGCCTAGCATGTTGAAATCAAGACAAGCACAAGATATAGACAACCAACACATAGACATATTGATTGAATTAAGATAAGACTTATCTCAATAGCACATGTAAGGATTCAAGGGTTGAAAACCCTTGAAAAGCTGTAAAATTCGTACAAGGTTCGGCCCTAGGGTTTCTCCACACAAGTTCCTCTTAATGAATGAAAATTAGAAAACTATATATAGATATTAGGAGGTGACGGCGTCAAGAACAAACTTGTGACGCCGTCATCTCGCCGCCAAATAAATCTTCGGACTGCCTTGATCTACATCTGACGCCGTCATGTAGTCCTCTTTTGCAGGCCGTCACACATTTAACTCTTGACGCTCTACTTGTGATGCCTTCATGTTTGTACTGAGTCGTCATGGTCTTTACTCTTGACGCCGTCAGGAATTCCTTCTTGACGCCGTCATACACTGTTTCCAGCATGGAAAATTAAGTCTTTGGCGTTTTCTTCACTTTTATGCTCCAAAAACGTCCGAATTGGTTCCTTTTCCAGATTTCACTCCCAAAGTACCTAAAATCACAAAAGGAGCGATTTAGGGCAATATTTGATCAAATAAATTCAATTTCGGGGCTTAAATGACCCCCTAAAAACGGATCATTTCTCGCCTCATCAATGTTTCTCATTTTAGCGGGCTACTAATAGTTACAGCATGCAGCCTTCATAAAATAAAGATCCAATTTATAGGGTGTTTGGGATTGCTTATTTTTTTAAGTGCTTATCTGCTAATCGCTGGTATTGACTTACTTATTATGAGGTGTAAGTAGAGAAGCTTGATCATTCAAAGCCTAAAAAACGTTAATATGTTAAAAAAACGCGATAAGCACTTCAATAAGCAATTCCAAACACCCGCTCAATTTATGATCTGATGATGAGGGGCGCTGAACCTGTTGGGTATATGGTTTCGAAGCTGACATTTTTGTTTTATTTGATGCTACGAAACATGAACGTACTAATATAAAATTTGGCTACGTTCTTCAACGCATTGAATATTGTAGACCAACGACTTTTTTTATTTGTGTTATTGGATATATAGGGCAGATAAGGTATTTTCTAGAAACGACACCGAATGTTATAGCAAGGTCAGAGATGTAGATCTCATGTGGTGAAAAAAACTTATATGGTAATGCTTTGGACTGTAGGATGGACGCAGGGTACGTGTTATCGAAAGAGGCCTGATCGAGCTGATTAGATTGTTGATTGAATGCTTGGACCAGCCGGTTATCTCAATTAATGTTGTTGACTTTTAGTATCTCATCGCTGAATTATACGTGACTGTGCGCATATTTGTTTCTGCAGCTGTAGAATTCTTTAACCAAGTGAACCTCCTTTGTGGCACACTGAATGACTTCTGCACTTCATCAACATGCCCAACAATCCTACAACAAAGTGAGTTGCTTTATCCTTAGTCTTTTGTCAAGATTATGTACCAACAACGCGATATATTAAATTTTCTTTTGATAGTTAGTTTAATATGATGGCACACGATTCATATTGTTTTCCATTATTGATCCAATCTAATGTTATTTGTTGAACATTTGTAGGTACGAGTACAGGTGAGCTGAAATTGGTAGGGAATTATTCAAATCAGACGGAAAAGTATAGTATCGCTGCAAGGGATATTTTGACTCTAAAAGCTGGGTATAGATTGGGAGATGAGTTGAAACAGGCAGGGTATTGGGTTATTACTGTTCCAAATAAACAGCAGGCTAATGTCTACACATTGTGTCAAAAGTTGGTTCAGGGTCAGTTTGGTACCACCTATTTGTGCACGGAGATTGCAACAAACACTATATAATGCCTGCAAATCCATCTCCAAGGGAGAGTTTATCGTGATCATCAACTGCCTCAGGGCGCGCAGTCTGCACCAGATAAGTCGGCTCAGTAAGTGACAACGGCGACACAGGAAGCACGGGTGGTGCTCAATGGATAATTTGTCATGACATTATTAATATCCTATAGTTCCTAATACTAGAGAAGCTAATATGGAGCGGACATAATCGAAATGATCATGTACTTCACGTATGCTTGCGGACTATCTTTATAAAAATGTTTCCAAAAATCATAACATATTAGGCACCTTAGGTTGTATATTTATTTTGTAGCTTATTAGCCGACTAATAATTCTGATTCATTATTTATATGTTTACTCTTTCAATAATTGGCAGACATGCTCAAAGATTAACCAAAACTATGTGCGAGGTTGGATATACCATCATCCGCCTATTTGTTTGTAAAATTTGGAATTGCCTGTTCAGCCTCATAGCATGCTGACCGATATCAGGTTTTTATCTTTATCGAAATAGGTAATCTGATACAACACATTTGTCTAGGGTGTTATACTCAACACCCCATAACATTCCCTGACTCGTGTTTTTGCCTCTGTGTGATCATGAGTGCTGAATAGGTGTCACTGTCAAGGGCCTGTTTGGACTGCTGACGTAAACTGTTACGGGTTGTTTAGGGCTGGTAAATGACACTAGGATTTTACTGATTTTGCACCTGTTATTCATGACAATGGACTCTTGCTGAGAATTTTCATAACGTAGATTAAGGGGGTGTTTGGGCTTGCGTTGTTTAAAACAGAATATGCTTTTGCATAACCGCCTTTATAGAAAGTTGGTTCAGACTTTTACACGCGTTTTATCTATAGGAATATGTTTCTTAATGGTTTACCAAATACTATTTTCGAATATAAAATTGTAGTTCTAAACATTCTCTAATACTTACGACTCATGTTGGCTTCGAGAAATTTTAATGATATACTAATCACAACATCTACCTTAGTTGATGAGCCTGAAAACAACCTAATAGAAAAATCCCCGTAAAACATATGCGCTGAATGTGTATATTTTGGTACGGCTATCTAGGCATACTTATGGCCTAATGAGGTGTCATCTCAAACCATTTTGTGTGAATTATATAATGGTATCGCCCAGCTCCACTGACATCAGCACTTCCTATTCAAACTTTATTTTATATTCTTTGTCTAATACGTATATTGACTCTGAATCATTATTGTTGGTCACACACATACGCATATGCACACAATTTCAGTTCTGAAACGTTGTTATTATCTATTTCCGCGCATAGACACACATACACACACTAAATTTTGACATGCTGTAAATGATATTAATGTTTTCAGATGTATAGAGGACAACCAGGCAACCAAAGACTGCACTTAGCTCTAAAACCAGCAGAAGCGGGCTTGGTTTTGGATTCCTTTTATACATTCACGTAAATTTCTTTTCTCTACTTTTTTTCGTTTTAGTAATTCTTAAATTGAACCAAAGATGAGGTGATTTTGCTAAGTTAGGTCATTAAAATTGATATGATAGCATATAAAATGAGCAATGTGAAAAGATCAAATTAAGTATGATTTTATTTAATGTCCATATTAAGATGATGACATACTTTATTTTATAGCTTTTAAATAAGGAACTATAGCTATAGGATGTGTGGTTGCTGACAAGGGAGGGAAAAGACGCTCCTGTTGCAGCTGATGCATTGGGAGAGAATTTACATAAAATTGTTCTCCCATAAGCTGTTTAAGTTTTCCCAGGTATATGTCTACTTATAAACTCCGACTGAGTTATAAAGGAAGACGAAAAAAAATGGTGCAACAACCATAGCCAAACACCCTTTATCACTGACTGAGACAGGAGTTGAGAAAGCCGAGTAAAGGCAATAAAGGAAGACAAAGAAAAGCTACCAAGACTGAGCTATGGGTGTTGCACCATTTTTCTGCCAATGTGCAGCTATAAAGGGTGTTACGCTATGCTTGCTACAAATTGATTATAATCACGCAGGTATTGAAAATTTATAATGTACAACCAAGCTCTTTTGCTGTGAGATGTCAATATGTTGTACATTGTAATTGAATTGAAGTTGTAAGACAATGTAAACCTGTATCTTTTTAAACTATAATTGTAATTACCAAAATTTGGTTAGTGTATATTGTTAGTCTTCCTCTGCTCAAGAATTTATGGCAACCATCATGGACAATTATTGGTAGACATTTCAGGGTACAACAAACCAAACAACAACAACACAAAGTAGCAGAAAAAAATGATTACAACACGAATCTAAAAAAGCGTACGTAAAAATGTATCAACATATTTCGACTAAACATAAACATAGCAATAAAACAGCCGTACTGCAGCATCGCACGGGCTATTTTACTCGTTAATTATATAGATCGAATCTTAAACGTAATATGTGCGATCCTATAAACTCAAATATTATCCGGACATACGCTGAATAAAATGTGTCCATATTACAACAACATGTGTCTCATTTTAAACCATTTTTTAATTTATATCAAGGAATATCTAGAGCAAATAACAAGTGGATATCGTATGAACCACATGAGTTTTAGAGCAATTAATGTCAAGCCATGTGGGAACTTTCGAGTATTTTAACACATTAACACGTTAACAAGTATCAGACGAATATTCGTAAATAGCAACGAGATTTTTTAACGATGAATAGTTATTGTTTTAATGTTGTACTTAAGTGTTTCATGTAACATTTATATAAATACAACATAAAATAATTAAAATGTAACTGAAAATGTTGTAACATGCAATAATTTAACTCAAACAACAATTCTTAAAATATAAACAACGTATAAAAACATTTAGCGAAACTAAAAGCGAAATGTTACAATAATTTTAAATTATGGTGTCTTATATACCAAGTAGTAAAGTTTGTGGATGAATTTTTAGAAATTATTAATGTTGTGATTTAAAAATAATAAATAAATAAATAAATAAATTAAAAAAAAAAAAAATCTTACATCATTTGTAGAAACTACAATGATTTGTTAAAAGTTGTCATGTGTGTGTATTTTATTAAAAGACATCATAATTTAAAACTATTTTTTTAAGTCACATTTTTTAATTTTTATGTCATAACATAAATAAAAAATTGAAATTTAAGTTTTAAAGAACTATTATAAGGATTGAACATCATTCATCTTTAAGAACGTATAATAGCGTATATATTTAAGGTAAATGTGTGTACTGTTTGTACTGTTTGATACATCAAACGTAATGAGATTTTATTTATTATTATTATCTTTTTGTTGTTCATAATTTTTTTTATTACTGGTATAACTTAAAGTACATGTTCTTGTCGGTCGTTAGTAAAAATGCGTACCTTTACAAAGGGAAAAGATTTGCACACTCATCTTTTTTATTTGCACACTCACGATACAAGTAATTAAAGCATGATGTCAATATGGTACAACTGCCTGATGCAGTAATTGGAGTGTCTCAATCAAAACTCAAAGTGTGCAAATCAATTTCCTTTGACAAAGGGTCATACTGTACAAACCCTTTATTGTCACATCATAAAGGTTTGGTCAAACAGTATAATCCGTGATGCACACTATACAAGTCAATGATGCGTCCAATCATTTGATACCCTCCCTGTGGGAGGGTGTGGATAAAAATTTGTGGCTAGGGAAAACGTACGTGGTTAATAAGTTGGTATATTAAAAGCAGACTTAATTGTCATAGATTCAACGCCATACAGCTAGTTACGGACCGCTCGACTATGAAATGAGACCATGTGTCATTTGGGTGTGAGTTTCCTTTCACACCACAATATTATTCAAGAAACTATTTCAATCGTTGCCAATTTGGACTTGTGCATGTAAGTTGTTATAAAGTTTCGATAAAGCTTAACATAAAAGTTGTTAACTTTAGTTTTCAATCTTCATTATTTGAAGAAACTATTTCTATCTTTATTATTTGAGTAATTTTGGTTGTGTTTCGTATATCAGGATTTCGAACGAAGTTGAATCATGAAAATGTTCAATAATGTATATGAACTAGCCATGTTGAGCAGGTTAACTTGTTTTAGTTTAACACCAAATAGATAGTCAAATAACCTAAAACCACTCTAATTGTATGCTAGAAATCGAAGTGTTAGTCACATTATACTCGGGAAAATTACACGAAAAGATACTCCGTACTGTACATTAAAACGACGTACGACTACTACCTATAGGGAAGGTCATATACATGTTATGAAACAAAAATATAGTAGTACCACTTAGTAACGACTATTTCTGATCTAACATATTACACTACGATGTCGACAATAAACTATTTCTTGATGGACTTCAACCTACCGGAATGCTTGAATGAAATAATGCAAGTTCATTTATTTTGCACCCGAATTGCTTTAATGCTGTTGGAAGTGACTCTTCTTAATCTAATCTCTCTTTTACCAATTTAGTAGATGCATTTGAGATATATACCATGTCTTTACCAAATAGCGGCTAGTAACCAAAATGCGGTGACCCTGCGGTAAAAATACCAGCCTTCCAAAGAGGAGGTCAAATGTTCGAATCCAACGGGGAGAAAATTAATCCCCTTGTGGCCACGGAGGTTCACCTGCATCGACTCCGGGCTATCCAAAAGGGTAGTCGCCGTAGGATTAGTCAGCTCGCAATGTCGAGTCGGAAACCCATGTTTAAAAAAAAATGCATATTTTTTAGAAAACTGCATATACGCATTATAAAAATAGCTATTTTACAATTCACAATAAACAAAAAATTTTAACCACAAATATATCAAACTTGGGCCTTTATAGCCCAATTATGAGTAAACATATATGAGCATCATTGGGGAGCCCGTCCCAGTTTAGCATCCGGCCCAGGATGCTTCATTTCTTCAACACCTTGCAAAACCATACCTGGAGGATAGCCTGGAACATTAACATATCTCGGCCCATAATACATGGGCTGGCCCGGCCCACTACCAGTTCTTATCGGCATGTCGTATGACTCCCCGGTCCTGAAACGGACCTCAAACCCGAGAACACTTGGGACATATTTGGAAACTGAGGGTGAAGCATTTGACCCGGAGGCCTCATAAACTGTTGCCCATATTGACCCCGAATTGGTGCACTTTGCATCGGAATATTCTCTTGAGGCATTGTACCGGGAGGGTGCATATAATAAAATGGCATCTCATGCGTAGGAACCTGTGAACTAAAATCAAAAAGATATGACCCGCTAAAAAAAAGCATAGAAACGATATTTGCAAAAGCCGACAAACCACATGGACTAATTATGTAATTCACTCACCGCGTCTATCCCCTATAAATACCATACAGAACCGAAAAACCAATCAAAGGCATTACATAGCAGAAATAAAAAGTCAAAAAAACCAACAAGAACAGGTCCAACAATAGATAAGTCTGAAAACAAAAACCAATAACCAGTTGCTGAATCTTGAGACAGTTCACATACGATTCACTTGTTCATAAACATCTGCGCAAAGGAAAAAGATGATTCTGATCAAAACATAACATTAAGTACATAGCAAACGCAAAAATTAAATTCATGGTAAAATATTCAGTTACCTTTCGCAAAGTTGTCAACATTATGAAAATTACCTTCCACTTTGATTTTGTTTTCCTGACTTGCGTATCCAGTCACGGGTGCAAACTAAAGCTTCAACAGTTGAATGCGACAAAGAGCTTCGAAAATCATCTAACATATTACCATCAGTGCTAAAACCTGACTCCAAGCCAACGGCTGAAATTGGAATGGCCAAAACATCCTTAGCAATTTTAGACAGAATTGGAAATCTTTTACTATTTTTCTTCCACCAAAGTAATATGTCAAAACTATCAATATCATCTTCACTTTCCTCGTTAAGGTATATATCAAGTTCTGTCATGTTTTCTACATTACCTTCAACAACCGCCTTACCATTCCATACCCTTCTTCGCACTTGACTCTCATCTTCAGACAAATATTTTTCCATAAAAACACGACTCTGAATGTTTGCATTTTGTTGTGCGCCCCCGTTCTTACTTCTGTAGTCGTCAAACACATCATATGTTGAAGCTAGTACCATTCGCATCTTGTGTTTCCACATTTTTTCTCCTTCATCAGTGTAATCATGTTTGAAAATGTTCATAAAATAATTTTCAATATGTCCCAACTTATGACGAGGATCAAGTATACTGGCAACATATATTAACATATTTGAATTCTCGACATTTCCCCAACACTGATCAAATTTTAGTTTCATATCAAGAGCCATCGTGAATAATTTTTCACCATGGGCGCATCTTCCCCAATTATCCAAATGCAAATCAATATCACCAATTTCAACCAAAAACTTATTAGCTGTCAAATACAGCTCTGATATATTTTCACTTGTCCGATGAAAACCCTTCAAGAAATTTTCAACCTTCAAAACATTTTCCCAATCACCATTTTCCGGGACCCCACAAGTGTCTTCCATATCACATCTATAACTAGGATCTTTTCTCTCATACAAATCAAAAGCTTCTTTAAACGTTTTAGCCGCCACTATCATCTCATAAGTAGAGGTCCAGTTCGTTGGATCATCAAGGCACACAAAAGATTTGGACTTCAACCAATATTCTCTAGCATGATCTCTAAACCCTCCTGAAATCTTATCAAATTTTTTCCAATATTCTCGTAAGCATTGTTTTATCAATTTAACTCTATCAGGTGAGTCTCTCACATATGCAACTGCCTCACGTACACGTGCAATCGAGTCAGGATACAAGTTTAAGCCATCTTTTACCAAATCATTGATGAAGTCAACGACACATCTAAGGTGAAGAAACTTACCATCCAATACATTATTCACTAACCTTGTTTTCAGATAATTGATAGCAGCGTCATTTGAGCTTGCAATACCAGTAGAGATGGTCAAAATATTACTAATTTCCCAATCATGTAAACATGTTTCAACCGCATTACCTATCTCTTCTCCATCAGTATCACTATCAATTGGAGTAAACCCAATTATTTTCTTGTGTAAATTCCAATTTTCATCAATAAAATGAGCAGTGATGCATAAGTAAATCTCTGTCCGGTTGGACGTCCAAGTATTCAAGGTCAAGCAAATCCTTTGATTTGTTTTCTTAATGAAACTTTTTACCTTTAGTTTTTCGTCCTCAAAAAGTTTGGAACAGCCCTTAGAAATCATTTCAGGAGAAGGGAGTTGAATACTAGGAGGACACAAAGCTTGCATAAAGTTTTTGAATCCGCTTTGTTCAACAATAGAGAACGGAAGTTCATCGATTACTACCATTTTTACCAAGGATTTTAGCACATCCTCTTGTTCAGGCTTCCGAGTATTCATTCGATTGCCACGTGCTGCCATATTCGTTCTCTAGAATCCAAGAGAGCAAAGAAATGACCAACAATGCAGTGAGAATCAAATGTCAGAATCTAATTAAAACAATACACATAATGTCATATTGATATAACAAGTTGTATACATTTAGATTCTAGACCATTATAAAGTTATCATGTATCTATGTTTTATCTATGCAATATTTTATAATTATCAACCTATATATGAATCTTGAAAGCAAAACAATCATTTTCAGAACACACTTTGATTTCCAAAAGTCCTTGAACAGAACTAGCTTAGGGGTGTTTCAATAATTCATATTGAAACTGCTTATAAGGTAAGTTCTTTGAAACAAACAACTCTCAAACGGTATTCTGAACCCTACTTATTTCAAAGTCGACAAATCACATAAGCAGTTTGGATAAGGAATTCAAAACCCCCTTAGGCTTCTTCTCTAATGTATTAGAGCACTTCCAAACTTGATAATGCAAAACTGCTTCTCTACTATTTTAAGCACAATAAACCTATTAAGGGGTGTTTGGGGGATTGCAAATCAAAGGATTTAAACTACTTATTTCGACGTAAACATTTTGGAGAAAGAATATAAGCGGTGTTTGGGATTGCTTATATAAAGTTAGTAAAAGAAGAGTTGTAAGGGTCTGAAAACATGTTGGAAGGTGTTCTCGTCCCACTATTTCGATCAATCCCAATCACCCTCTAAACTAAATGAATACTTCTACAATCACTATTCATTTTAACAAGTGTCTCACTCTCATTGTTAGGTCTACGAATCATTATTAGGGGTGCGTATGGAATTGCTTATTCCAAGCCTGATTATTTCATTGTCCAAACAGTGCCAAATAATCACATAAACAGTTTAGATAAATGACACAGATACTCTAAAAAGTATTAGCCAAACAAAAGCCTAAAACTAGCAACTCCTAATTAACTAATGGTCACCGCAACATGGATTAAAGTCACGACGTGCATTTTACTAAAACTAAAGAAGACTCGTAACATAACAATTTAAGACCAAGTGCATTTCAGAAAACAAAAAATCAATATATTTGACATAATTTTACGCTACGCCCCGGTTAATTGCATGGGGCTTTGTCCCTAAGAAAGGCTCGATCGGTCGGCACTCAAAAATAGTGTAAGTGCGTATGGGGAAAGGGTTTCCCCTATATTAAGAATGTTTTTCTCCAACAAAATTACTAGTCTATATATTTCATATGTTCAATGAACGTCAACCCCATAACAAGTAACAATAACCACATATTTTAAATAATCATTGACTATGACAATATATAGACAAAAGAAAATAGTAATGAATGAAAATAAAAAGAAAATACCAGATGACTGTGGAGCAGAAATGTAGGGGGCGGAAACCAAACGGTTTTGTAGGGTTTTTGGAATTTTCTATTCTTTTTTGTTCAGTTTTGTACCTTTTAGAAGAACAAAATGGCCCATTAAATATATTTTTTGGCCTTCTTTTTTCCCGCCAAAATGCTGTATCTCTTCAGTTCCCTCCAAACAATATGGATGGGAGTGGAACACTTCTAGGCTTCATATTTGGAACTATTTAAGCTAGTACCATTATGTTGACACTTTGGGGTTAAGTAGTGGTGGCATTCGGGTCTTGTTTGAATTTACTAATTTGAGTTTGCGGGTTGACGGATTATTATAACCTTTTTATCCAAACACAACTAATTTATTAATCGTGTTAAAAAAAAAAAAAAAAAAAAAAAAAAAAAAAAAAAAAAAAAAACCCTAACCAAGACCTGCATATTAACGTGTAACCCGTTTTTGACACGTTCAACATGTCTAAGTAAATAGGTCAAGCTGTGAATAAGGTTGATAGTTTGTCGATTTAACTAGTTTAAATGCAAAAATAATATAAGTATTTGAAAAATAATAAAAATAACATACGAATAATTATACGACAATTGCAATGATAACTGAGTTATAATCGTAATTCACTCATATTAACTAGATAACAAAATGCATTCAATCCAAATCCAAACATAAAATCTAATTATATATTCTATTTGTTAGAGGCTTATATATTTAAACGGATTTACGGGTTGATCTGTTTAATAATGACTCAGCAAAACATGACACGTTTATTAAACGGGCTAGATGGGTTGACCTGTTTTTTACCCAAACCTTATTATGGTTAACCCAAACTTATCTAACATCGTATTGAGTTCGTATCGTGTCATGAATTGCCACCCCTACAGTTACAACTTTGCTTAAAAACAAGTACTTTTTGAAATAGTATTGTCATTTTCCCAAATGATGAAAACCTTGGCAAAGTGTTATTTCGGTGTCATTGAGAAAGACCTTGTTTCCAGGTACTCGCTAAGCCCAAGGCAAGTGGCTATACTCAGTAGCATTCGAGCCCCACATGCGCAGGACTTCCTCTTCACCATCCCTATCGACGGTCTAGGACAAAGGATGAACCCTCGCCAATTCCGGTCTGTGTTGTGCTACAGGCTCGCGGTTCCTATGTTCTCTGAAGGCAGCCTTTGTCCGAGTTGTAATGTACACCGTATGGACCAATGGGGAGATCACGCGGTCCACTGTTCTAGTGAAGTGGGTGTTAAGTTCAGGCATAATCTGGTACGTGATATCCTTGTTGATATATGTTCCAAAGCTGGGATTATGGTGCGCAAAGAGGCTCCGTTGGGATTTCTTTCGGAGGAAGGGAGAGAATTACGTCCTGCAGATATACTATTATTCAACTGGTTCCAAGGTAAGGACGTATGTCTGGATGTGACTGGGGTCTCTCCGTTTGCTGGGTCTGGGGCGACGTCATGGGCCCCCAGGGTTGCTTTGAGTAATGTTGTGGAAAAGAAAAGGAAGAAGTATGCGTCCAAGTGTGAAGACAATGGATACAAGTTCATCCCTTTCGCTTTTTCTACGTTTGGGGAACTCGATGTGGAAGCTTTGAATACACTTTCGCGGGTCAAGACTATTGCCAACAGCCACATCAATAACGCTAAAAGTGGTGGTTTTATTTTTCATCGAGTTAGTTTCTGTATTAAAAAAGGAGTGGGAGCACAGATTGTGTCTAGACTCTCCTCAAATTCATGTAGTTTCCATGTTTTCAATGAAAAAAATTATTATTATAATAATAATAATAATAATAATAATAATAATAATAATAATAAATAAATAAATAAAATTATTGTAAATATAATCGAAAAACATTTATTTGTTGAAAATTATCAGTAAGATTCATGTATAACATTTTTATGTTAGAGTAAATTTGAAAAAAAAATAAATAAAAAAAAAAATAAAAAATAAAAAATAAATAAAAAAAAAATTAAAAAAAAAACAAATTAGCGAGAATTAACACTTTGAAATAAGAAGCTTCCTGCCTATTAATCAAAATCCATTTATTTTACCTAAAAATAAAAATATAAACCGATCCAGCTTGGACAACTATGACTTGCTATGAACATCCTAAATGCTACTTGGGAAAATGACTTGTTACGAACCAGAAAAGCTATTTGCATACCTTTTTTTGTGATAAAGGTGAATGTATATTACTAATCAAGCTTTATAACTGTCGGTGATTCAAAGGACGAAACAAATAACAAATCAAACAAACGAAGTGTAAGCTTTATTCAAAACAAACGAATCAAATACAAAACCAAATTCAATAGTCACAAAAACTAATTCAAAATGTACAAAAAATTCTATTGCTAATAATCGTTATTTATAAGCAAACTAACCGTTATAGATTAGTTTCCTAATTCAAATCAAAATTGTAGGACAAGTCATACAAATTACCAAATTTACCAAACAACCCTTAAAGTTTAAGTCACTTTTCTAACAATCTTCACCGTGACTTAAACTCCAACACCTGCTTCAAATCAAATTCAAAGTTCCAAAAGCTAGATATACTATTCTAATTCAAAACAAATGATCGATTCCAAGAAACGATCCAAAACAAACCAAACAAATACTGTTGGGACAATATTATTTAGGTCTCCTTATGTTTTAATGATGACAAATAAACATTCGAAACACATAAAATCACAAACGTTAGCCAAAATTCTCCCGACTAAATAACTGGGCCTGGCACGCTGCCGGCGCTCCGACGCGCCAGCTCACTGTATCGATCGGGACAAATTTTGAAAGTCGTCTTTTCCTTTACCTGACAAATGTGGATTTTTCAATACATGTATTAATATTATGTGCTTCATTGGGAACACTCGAAATGAGTTTTAGAAGTAGAGTGATCCAAATTTACAACCTCCCATTTTTTGGCAAAATGCCAACTCAAGTATTTTGATAAACGCCTCTAGTCAAGGCTTTTCTAAACCTAGGGAGCTTATATATTTCACATGACATCAAGTGAAAGTATTCATATGGCCATAATCCGTGTTTACGTTTTCTCTAATCATGTAACGGGTTTACTCCATTATTGGTCAAACTAAGTCAAAGGTCCCTTTACGTAAACGCATCCTTTCCCGATATGGGAGATGCTTTACAATGATGCAAAGCAATTAGCTTGTTTGCATCAAGATGATTATTGATTATGTCGAGTCGTGGAAATTCACGTATTATGAGATTATGAATACTTGACGTTGAGTTACTTGATATTAAAAGAAACCTTTGATTTTCTCAACCCATAATCATTATTGTCAACTCTTTTCTTTCTTAATGACATTGTGATTAAACAATAATCAATCCTTTGATTATTTTCTACGTCAAACTGATCCTCCAACCATCTCAAAATCCTCCCAAATCTTACCCTTAACATTCTCTTAGGGTTCGTTTGGTTTGTATGTGGGTTTAAGATTCGGATTCGGATTTGGATTCGGATTCAAATTTGGATTTGGATTTGTATTTAATTTAGGAGAGAGAAAATGTATTATATATTATTATTAGATAAATAATAGAAAAAAATATAAATATTTAAACATGTGAGGACAAAAGTAAAATACATAAAAAATGTTATTTATGCTTTAAAAGTGAGATGTGGGCCCTTTTAGTGGGAATTAAAAAAGAAACCCACCAATTTTATGTGGAATCATTTTTTTTTTGTAATCATTTACTATTATGATTTTCAAACTTTGAACCAAACAATTAAATTAAGAAAATGAATCCATTCCTTCAAATCCACACCTCCACACCAAACAGCCCCTTAATATTATCGTATACCTTTAATACTTGCATGTACTTCTTGTCCCCTACATTCTCACACCAAATCTTCCAAATATTCCCTTCTATATATTCCAATCCAACCACTAAGATTTCTCCACCACATCTTCTTCTTCATCATCCAACCATTCATTTCACAACAAATAAACCTTCCTCACAAACCATCTCACTTCCTACTCTCCAACATTCAAATTTCAAATTTGAATCTCAACATATAGGCTCCCGATCACCTCAACTTCCCATCCTTACAACTCACTCTCTTACACTATCATCCTCACTTCAAATTCAAATTACACACACTTCTCTCACAACCCTTTATTTCCCTCACACACTAGCCAACTCATTTCATCACATGCCCAATTCAAATTTGAATTCACCCTTTAGGCTCCCCATCACATCCTTCTTACACAATCCAACTCACCACCTTACCACTTCACTCTCTCACACTTCCATTTCAACACATGGGGAATTCTCTCTCATCCTACAACATTTAAATTCAAATTTGAATTTCAAACCTTAGGCTCCCTTCCATTACATCACCTCCAACTCACCCAAACTCATCGCAACCATTCATCTCACCCTCCTCTCCAAGTTTAGGATATTCCCTTGGATATTATCTTCTCACCCAACCATGTTTACTCTTCTAACTCAACCATGGTTCATCTTGACCCAACCTCACTCTCTCACTTCTCTCTCACACAATTTGAGTTCCAAATTCAAATTCTTCCCTCCCTCTATCCCTAATATCCACACTTCCTTTTCAAGCAAAAGAATATACCATGGAATATTTTTTCTCTTTTTTCTATGCCATGTGAGGAATACCCAAACTACCCTTAATCAAATTATCCATTCTCTTTTTCTCTCCTTAATAATTGGTTTTCACTTAAACACTTTACAAAACATTTTTAGGGGGATGAATAATGTAAAAGTCTAAATGTGTGAAGTACAATTAGGGGTTTAGCAAGGTTGGGTAGTTAAAAGACCAAAACCCTAAAAAAAATTAAAAAAAAATAATAATAAAAAATAAAAAAAATAAAAAAATAAAAAAAATCTTTAGGGTTTCTGGTGCGCTATAGGCGCTCCGACACGCCAGCCAACGTGCCAGCCTTGAATTGAATTTTCTCAATTTGGGGTTTTGGCCTATAAATACCAACCTTTGCCTCTTATATTCCTCATCCATTGCTATTATTCTTTCTCTCTTATTCCTTTTCTCTCAATCCTATAATTTTTATCTTGTGTTATTTATCTTTCACACTAACATCACTTGAAAGACCACATCTCCTTGTAAGGGAAGAATCACAATAACCTAATCCACTCTTGTGATTGTGTCGAGGGTCTTCTTCTCTATACTCTTTCTATTACAATCGAATCTTTAGGTTAGGTTACGGCTTGATTGAACAATCAAATATTTATTCATTCGATTTGGTTGTAAGGGAAGTCTTGTGTCGAGGTGACCAAGCCTAGATCATTAGGGATCTAGTTGGGGTTTGATATTTCTGGTAGGAAGTCTTTGTGGTCTTAGTGGTCTTTATGGTTAAGTTGAATCACGAGTCCTTGAGGGTGGTTTTCGAGGGCAGAATATCGTTGGGGAGTAGCTTTTCTTACTGAGCGCCGATCTTAGTGCATATCGGTGAAGCGAAGTTGTAACGGTTTGTAGTCTACCGAAAAGATTATAGTTAGTGAATAGTATACGTGTCGTGGATTCGCAACTGGACGTACAGATAGTATAAACCCCCATCCCAAACTAGTATATATCGTGGTGTATTTTTACTAGATGTATATACTCTTGTTGTAATTGTGATTGTGGTTGTTGTTGTATAAACTACTTGGTGATTGTGATTGTGGTTGTTGTTGTATAAACTACTTGATTGTGATTGTGGTTGTTGTTGTATAAATTACGGTACTTTCAATACATGCACGTCAATCCTATAACATGTGACAGTAAGTTCATTATGAAATATCAGTGACTGTGACAGGATCACGAAATACATCAGCTGATCACTGTGAGTTGTGATTAGAAATATGAAAGAAGATGTAGCCTAGGCGGCGACAAATATGTGGCGTTGACGGTCCAAAAACTGAATTGACGATATATGATTCAAACGAGGGTATAAGCCCGCGCGTTGCCGCAGGATTTTTGTATTCGTAAGTTAGCTAAATAAAAAAGAGGGACGAAGTTACTATATTGCGTTAGAGTGTAGAATGGACAGTTTGTTATAATTGTTAATAAACGGAGTGAAAATAGAGGACCTCATACAATGTGCAACAACAGTATTAGTAAAATATCACCCATCTAAATAGAACAAATACAAAGAGAAATGCTTTCATGTTCTTCCTGTAACAACTCATGGAAACATGGTTTCAAACCTTTATAGTGTGTATCAAATAACTGTACATACTACATACCACAAACATTTAACATCACAATATACTATTCATTATCATAGCACAACCTATATCAATCGTATACATAGTTGTAGCCCATATACAGATTGTGGTCAAAGTGCATTTCAATATACCAATCTTATAAATAGCTAGAGTGTTACCTTTTTGTGGTTGCTATTCCAAGATCTGGAAGTCTTCATCCTCTTCCACGCTAGATTTCCTTATTAGTTTGAAATGCAAGAAAACTTTGAAAGATTACGACATCAATTCTTCCTTCCTCAAGTCCTTAACTGTCAGAATTTAGTAAACGCTTAAGTTTGGTTATTATAACTCCGAACTACAACAGCTTCTAAAATAATTGTTAAATATAGGCGAAAATCATTATATTTATGTACAATGAAGAAAAGACCTTACCTTTGTAGTATCTCAAGTAAGGTTTTTCAACGCTACTGAGGCAGGGCATGAGTAAATTGTCTATGTTAATTTATTTTATCGCTGATTTATTTGTTCCGAAAAGCCGAGAAAATGATCCAACTGCATAAGATTTTGTTGCTTCAAGTTCGTAGCAAAAGCAAGTTTGAAAAGCATGTGCAAACAAAACAGCATCTTATCTGGTGTTAAATATCATATTATTTAGTCATATATGTTCACTTGTAGTGTGGACATGTCAGTGCGGTCATTGCAAGAATTGTACATGAGCGGGCCATCATTAGCATGGTGTCGTTTGCAATAATCGCTTGCAAGTTCAACCTCAGGTGCCATCCGCCATCCTCCAACCTCGCTTACAATATCACTTCAATCTTCCTATCAATCTCAAACTCTGCACATCAAAATAATCGAACAATCAGGGTCTCAAATCATTACGATAAAGCAGAATTCAGCAATTGAAACTTTCAATCTGACACTGTATAAATCACGTCATTTTAAAAAAAGGTGACTCGCAAACAGGGCAAATGCAGACTGATTCAAACCTATGGTTTCAGTTAAACCGCTAACTGTAACTAACATCAAAATTCAGATCTAACCATCTACATTCACTGTAACACGTCATGTAACAAATTCATCTCAAGACTTTGTTACAGTGACCTGACCCGATAACTAACGCCAATAACAAACTTGGAACTTGGAACTTGGAACTTGGTTGGAACTTGCTTATAAAACTTATTTAGAGCAAATGACCTGACCCGATAAAAGGTGACATGTGCTAACCTGTAACCTGTTACCCAACCCCAGCTTGCTTATTTAGCCGCCCTCGATACTTCCAGTTGTACCGTCCCGATGAACCCACCAACTGAACCAACCCGCTGAACCAACACAATTAACCCACCCGCTGAACCTACCCGTTGTATCCCCTGAAGGCCTGAACCCACCCACTAAACAAAACCATTATAATAAGCAATCCCAAACACCCCTTGGTGTGTAGAATCGCTCAATGATATCAAGCTACCTATTCTAATGGCCATCGTCATAACTGTATCTTACATATAAAGTAATATTTTTACAACCAAAGATAAAAGGTGGAAAAAACTTATTTTGGACAAAGGAATCTCTTTCTCACCTTCAAGCTTTGATGATTCCAAGAAGTGTAATCCCTAGTTAATGTCAGCTTCTAAGCTCGGTCCCAACATCTGATTGTGATTATATTTTTCACATCACTTGCAACAAAAAAGAATTAATGAGCATATGTCAGTTTGTTAAACCTCTTTTTTCGTTTGATCATTACAACTGCAAACAACATAATACCTGTGACAGCGTTTGAAGAAAGCGGAACGACATCCACGTTCCAGTGTGAAGTCACGAAAGTCTGAGAAAATAGGCAGTAATCATCATAGGCCTGCATGAAGGAACCAAAGCTGTTTTATTTTTGAGCTCATGAACGTATGACACGAAAACAACAATAACGGCACCAAAGGTATCTAAAACCAAAACTCATATGAAAAGGATCATACTTGCAAATATATTACTTACTTAGTTGCAGTCCAATGGTCAGACCATAAATTTTTTTTCACAAAACGTTGCACGAAACCAGAAGCATTTTACCATACTGTATTCATTATTCCTTTTAACAAACTTTATTCACTAAAATTCATTGGAAAATGTTACTTTTAACAGCACAGTAAGGTAATCCCAAACTAACCAACATAATTTAAACCAAAAATAAAATAAATAAATAAATAAAAACACCCAAATTCAGCAAAACCCCCAAAACACTGCACACCCATTAAAAAATCTAAAAATATGTATCCTCTCACAAAACACTGCACACCCATTAAAAAATCTAAAAAATCAATTCCTGTAGATGATACTGTAGCGACACTCACAACATTTACTATAGATGCCCCGAATTCGTTTCGGGGTGGGTCGAGATGTGGGCCTTATTCGCTCCACCGGATCGCCGGTAAACCGGACAAATGTAAGGGAGATGTGAGAAGGGGAAAGTATTATCGGATCCGGGTTATACTAAGGGGAATGGATTTTGGGCTTACCGAACACAAACGGGCCAAAAAAGGTGTGGGGGAAAATCACGGCTATTAGTATATTGTATAATTTTGTAGGGATTTTGGATTTTTTCTATATCTTCAACTCGAATAGTTTTTTTGTTTTATTTTATTTCTAGCTCTTTCAAAGGGGAAATGATTCATGAAAGAATACGTCCAATAAGATAATCAAGTTAACATATTTAATACTTCATCCGTCCTTATATAAAGGGAGTTGATACTCTCACCACATTTTTTGATGCTTGCATCACAACTTGTACATTACATTATTGTATCATACAACGATGCAATGCACAGTTGTGGTATATGTATAAAAAAATATGGTGGGAGTATCAACTCCCTTAAATAAATGTCCATTTTTGAAGGGTTTTTTTTTTTTTTTTTTTTTTTTTTTTTTTTTTTTTTTTTTTACCTTAAATTATTTTATTTGTGTCATGTAATACTTGATTCAAAATATATGAATGAATTTAGTTTTAAATGCATTTTAATTTTTATAATTTTCATTTAGTATTAGATAATTTAAGGTCAAAGTTGAAAAGAAAAGACTTTAAAAATTAACACTGGACATTTATTTAAGACAGAGAGAGTAACATTTTATGTGTTTTGCTAATCTCTGCCCACTAGGCAAAGGATTAGTTATATATATAAAGAATGTTGAAGTTAATTTTAAAATGATGATTAATTAAGGTAATTTTAGAGATAAATAAATGTTATTAAATGCATTTTTTAATTTAAAAAAAATTGTCTTCATTAATCGCGCATAATCCTTTGCCCAGTGGGCAGGGATTAGCAAAACCCCATTTTTATAATTTTTATAAGTACTTTTTATTTTGATATATTTACGGTTTTGTCTTCTCATTTTATTTAATTGCACGTAAGACCTATGAAAGTATCCAAATTATCATTCTGGACGAAATAGTATGTATTCTTACAGTTGTCTATTTAGGACAGCAAAGGACTCTTAGAGCGCTGGGTAAGGTAACGGACGCCCTGCGTTAACTTTTAACGCACCTCTATTTTGGGGTGCGTTACCTTACCGTTCCCTGCGTTAAGTTGCACGTGTGGAAAACTAGAAGGGGGGTTGAATAGTTTTACCGGTTTTTCGTTTAATTATCTTTTGAAACTTTCCGTTTAATCAAAGATATGAACACAAAGACAATATATATAACATGCAAGTATAAGGAAAGAAACGATCAAACCACAACACGAGTATTTATCGTGGTTCGGCTACAAGGACTCTTTTTCCTTGCCCTACGTCCACGCCCCGAGTATCCAACTCGAGAGTTTCTTTCACTAGTCAACAAGCTCCTTTCACCGGCGGAGAAAACCTTACACGTCGCTTACACGATTACCGACACTAAGCTAAATGTCGAGTTCTTTTTACAAGGGTACAACCACTCCCGTTAGTTCTTTTACAAGGGTACAACAACTCCCGTCACGCTATGTATTTTAAGGCCTAAAATACTAACCGATCACAACTGAAAACACACAATCAAATGAAGTGTAAACTACACAAAGTCTACACGATGCTAAGCTAGCAAGTCTTGCAACGTTGTGTTGAATACTTGTAACTTTATATGAACTTGTGAACTTCTTTGCTACAAAAGAAACTTCATATCAAAATGAAATGTTAAGGGGTTAGATGAATAATATGAATGTATGTATGTGAAATGTAATGAGAAGTGATAAAAAAAACAAATTCAAACAAATGGCTTGGTATTTATAGCAAAACCTTCAGCAGGTCTGGCGGATACGGCGGAACCCTCAGATGGGTTCCGCCCGTGTACCTCCAGGATTCCGCTAGGCTGACAGAAAGTTTTGCAATAAATCTTTCCAAACCAACCAAAGTCACATCAACTAAATTCTAGTCAAATACACATTGAATCAAAGAGAATGCTTCCAAAAATGTGTAAGAGGTTATGGTAAGTCAAACAAACAAACTTACCATAAATGCTTATTGATGTGATGTGACACTTTCTTATTTAAGAAATAAAAACAATGTTATGTTAAAAGAGAAATATAAAAAGTGTTGTGTTTTATATGAAATATAAATGTAGCAAATGTCTAATTATGCAAGTCTTTAAACTAAAATTATGTTTTACTAGAAACTAAAGTTTACACTTTGTCGTTAACAAAACTTAGCAAAGATCGTAAAATATAAATAACGTTTTTAGGCGATATTTGTATTAACAATCTCCCCCTTTTTGTTGATGACAAAACATAAACTTTATTTTTAAGTAACTCACAAATTCTAGTGTTAAGACTTAAAAAAAATATGTTATATTAAACTTGTTTTACTTAAGTGATGAAAATCATTTTAAGTTTATAAGTTAATATATCATTCTTCACCTTTTTGTCAAAACAAAAAGTAGAGTAGCAAAGTGGAACTATGCACTTGCTCTCCTTTGGTCGATACTCCCCCTAAAAGGAGTGCCAAGATGGGAAATATGGATTTTGAACCTACAAAAAAATGGTTAGTTGGTGATAATGACACAAAATCAAGATTGTAGTCACCACACATATGAGAATATAAGCAACCACAATCACAAGTCATATGATCAACCAACAATGCAAATAAGATAGTAGAAAAAGATGTCATTTCAAGTAAAATTTGACTTTAGAAAAGTCAAAAGACAAGAAATGAAAAATATCCTCCTACTTCTAAAAATAAAAATAAAAGATAAAAAAAATAACCAAGAAAAAGAAAAGTAAAATCCTACATCTATAAGTAGAAGTCATTCAACACATTTCCTAATTGGGGCAAAAGGCCTCCAAACATGGTCTAGGATTGGTTTGGGTGGAAAAGAGCATCCAAACGCTCAATGATGTGTTGTATAGCAAAACGGGTTTCATTTTGAAATTGGTGAAGCAACATCTTGATGCTTTCACCTTGTTTGAGCATTTGCTCACATTGTGAGCAAACATGGTGAGGAGTGGGTGGAAACGGGTCGTTTGATGATGGTGGTGGTGGTGGGTTGGTGTTGGTTTCTTGAGTGGAGGATGGGTTTGGTATGGAGTCAAGCAAGGTTGTTTGAAATTCCATTGCTTGATGGAGGTGATTTTCAATCATGCTTTGAATTTCCTCATAAGAAGGAAAGAGAGACTCAAAGTATTGGGATTGAGAATGTGGTGGAATTGGGTGATCATGGTTTTCAAAGTTAGGTTCTCCATATAGAGGACCATGGATGTCATTGAAGATAAGGTGAAACAATAATGGTTTTGGGTTTTGATTTGTCAAAGGTGGTGGATTTGTTGATCTTGGTGGAAGATCATTGAGATCTTGGACAAAAGGATGTGGTGATGTTGGAGGAGACCCAAATAACTCCATTGGTTCTAGTTTAGGTGGTAGTGGTGGTGATGGAGTTTTGGATGGTTGGGTTGGAGCACTTGGTGGAGTAGGGTCAATGGGTGATCTTGTTGGTGGTGGAGTGGTGAGCTCATTGGGTTCTTTGGGTGATGGAGATGGAGATGCAAGGTTTAGAAAATGTTCATTTTTGATTGGTGAGGAGAATTCATCCGAGGATGAGGAACTCAAGTTGATTGTGTGGTTGGACCAAAGTGGTTTGACACTTATACGTGCGGTTCTCCGTACAGGTCGAGATGGTTGAGAGGTTATTGTTGACTTTGTCATTGTAAAAATGGTTGATTAGAGGTTTAGAATCAGAGTTTTTGATGGTGATGGTGTGATTTGAGGGTGTTCTAAGATGGTTAAATTTATAGAGGTGAAGAAGTATGGGAAGGAGTGTTTGGATTTGATGTTTATCCATACGAAAATGGAGGATCCTAATGATTTGGAAGATTAATGAGGGTTGTCAAATCATTGGAAGTCAATCCAATGAAAATGGTGAAGGAAGAAGACAAAGATTTGCACTAAATGCTTAGTGGTTTTGGCAAATTTGTTGAAGGTATATGTTTCACGGATTACAAGGAACCTTTGGAAGGGTTCCTTCCTTTATAGGTAAAGGTTCCTTGAGGTGGTTATGGCTAAGTTTGAAATTTGGCGGGAAATGGGTTTCTATGAGTTCTAGAGGATGAGAAAGACCCTAATGTACTTAGCAACTAGTAGGGAATGGGTTTCTATCTAAAAAGGATGATTTGTTGTTGAGTGGAAGTCGAAATGTCGGAAATAAAAAATTTTTTGCAGGTGCACTGGCGGAACCCTCAGATAACACAGGCGGAACCCATCTGAGGGTTCCGTCGGATCCGTTGAGCCATTTCTGGAATTCCAGAAAAGTACACTGGCAGAACCCATTTTAGGGTGCCGCCAGATCCGCCAGGGCTGAAAAAGTTGGCAGTCCACGTTTTTGACCCGCGAGACGATTTTCAAATTTTTCGAAAACTCCTAAAAACAAAAATATAATTCATATTTGGTTAGGAAATGCAAAAATTGGACATGTAAACGCGCATACCATTGGACTTTGACCGGGGGCTAGCGAATTTCACTATACTTAGTGAAATTTTCATAAACTTGAAAATTTGACAACATGCCAAATGTTGTCGTCCTGCATCATAGTTAGTTCATACATGTTCCAAATTGTACCAAATATCCTACCAACACACAAATTCATAAGACATATTGTTTAAAACGAAATTGTTCAAATAGCACCTTGTGCCAAACACTCCTACACACCCGCTCTCATTGACGATCAATCTTCTTCTTCAGCTTTCCAAAGAATCTCCCAAGATTATTGAACATCCTCTTTGTTTGCTTGAACTCCGCCGACTCATTTGGAATATCCAGAAGTTGGGAAAGGTATTCTAGAGGTGGGAGCCTAGAGTTGGGCAAAGTCTCATCTTCACTCATTGAGGATGATGATGAGGAGGTAGGAGGATGAGGACGTTTTCCTTGGGCTTTATAGACTCTCTTATCACTTAGTGGAACAAAAGTGTGTGGAATGAGAGAGTAGTCTAGGCGAAGACCGTTAGGAGTTGGTGGAATGGGAGAGATGAACCTAAAGAGACGGGGTCAAGAGCATTCTATACGGCATAGCCGTTGTGCCTTGCACGGGAATGTCGGCCATTCTCTTGGCCATGTAGTAGGCAAGGTTGAAGGGTTGCCTAACAGACAAGGAGTAGAGCATGTAGCAAAGGCAAAGATTGATATGATCCTGATTTTCTATGGTGCTAATGACATTGGCTCTAAGTAGTTCTTCCCATTTCTTGAATTGGGGTTTGAGTTCATTAAGTTTCATACCATATGGGTCCTTATCGACCTCATTTCCCATACGGGTTCTCCTAGTGTTGGTGGTCCTAATGAAGAGGTGGTCACGAAGTTCATCCTTGGACACAAGAGGAGTATCATAGGGATGGATGCGGTCAAAGAGTGTGTCAAGAGTTGAGAGGGAGTGCTTGTCGGAGTAGATGCAAGTACCACGGTTTGGGACACCTAGGATTTGAGCAAATTCCTCATGAGTGAAGGAGTATTGATGGCTACTAGCCCTAAAGTTAATAGACATGCGACCATACTCATCCGTGGAGAGAGTGACGGATGCATAGAACTCTAAAATAAACCTAGGACAAATAGGCTCATTTATTTCTAGGAGACAATCAAAGTTGATGGTTGCTAGTTCCATAAGTAGGTTTGTACCTTCTATGAAGGATGGGTCAATGGTTCTACCCTCGTGGACATAACGCTTTTCTAGGGCTTTGAAAACTTTGATTTGAGTTGGAGTAAGACCTTTGGTTTTGTGGTGTTTGGGTTGGTACTTAATGGTGTCCTTGTGGTCGTAATGGGTTAGAGGAGGCATGATGATTCCTAGAAAAATAAAATTTCACATTTTAGTCTAAGTAAACGACTATTGTAATGTGGATGTTCTAGTGTGTGCCTATATGAAAATAATGTGGAGGTGCGGTTATCTTGACTCATTTTGATGCTCAAAATCATTTTAGAATGCAAGTTTTGTTATACAACAAAAGATAACCCAAGCGCTCCTAGTTCAATGTAGCTTCGTTTGAATGTACCCGAAAATACATATTGGTTATGTATTCCCTTTAGCATTCAAGAAACATTATGTAAGTGATGTTTTTGAACACAACGTTTTGATTTTGTATTCACAATGTAAGACGAAAAAATATTTGTCCTATTTGTGAGAAATTTGGTGAGATAGTCCTTGGTGTTAAGAATAAAGCATTTACTCCCAAACACTCTAAAGTATCCTAATGTAGGCTTTTTACCTTTATATAGTTCATAAGGAGTTTTATTCAAAAATGGTCTAATTAAGACTCGATTTAAAATGTACGTTGATGTGTCAACGGCGTTACACCAAAACTTTTGTAGAATGTTTTGTTCATTAAGCATTGTTCTACTCATCTCTTGCAAGGTCCGGTTTTTACGTTATACTACACCATTAGATTGAGGAGTACGTGGAGCCGAAAAATTATGAGTAATACCATTTTTATCTCAAAAGTTTCCAAATTGAAATTCATTATCAAATTCACGACCGTGATCCGTTCTAATAGACACAATACTAGACCCTACTTGATTTTGAATTTTCTTACTTAGAATCTCAAATTTATCAAAAGCTTCATTTTTACTTTTAAAAAATTTTGACCAAGTATATCTTGAGTAATCATCTACTATAACCAAAGTATAGAAGTTACCTCCATAACACCGAACAAATCCATATGCAAAAGTTCTAGACACCTAGATGTAGAAACCAAGTTTTTAGCCTTATGGCTATTATGGACTTGTTTACCGACTTTGCAAGTGTCACAAAAGTGTTGGTCATATTTCAACTTCGGTAGGTTTCGAACTAGGTTTTTGGAGGAGAGGTTTTGTATAAGTCTCATGTTAGCGTGTCCTAAACGTCTATGCCATAAAGTTGAAGATTCATCTAATGTAGCAAGACAAAGTTTGTCTCTAGATGTTTGATCCATCTTCATGACATACACGTTGTTCTTAAGGACACCCTTGGCTATGGTTATGCTATCTTTAAGTATTTTACTTCCATTTTCACTAAAAAGAACGTTATACTTATTACGGCAAAGTTGACTACTACTAAGGAGATTAAAACCTAAGTTATCAACATGAGCTACATCATCTATAAAAAGGGAGTCATGAGAGATTGTACCTTTTCCGATGATTTTGCTCTTACCTTTACTACCAAACGTAACGTTACCTCCATCACATTTGTGATAAGTTGAGAAGAGGCTTTTGTTACCCGCCATGTGCCTTGAACAACCGCTATCTTTAATCTATTCATCCGGTTCCAAACATACTTTGAGCCTTTGAGGCACACCTCATTTGAGTCGTGAGCCATGAGAGCAATTTCATCATTCTTCGGCTCATCTTCATCTTCTTCATAGTCACTCCAAGCACCACCCACAAAAGCTTGTTGAGACTTGCTTTTGGGCGGTTTTGGACATTCTCCTATGAGATGACTTGTGTCTCCACACCTAAAGCATTTCCTTTCAACCTTTCCTTTCCTATCATCACGATCTTTTCGGAAGGTTTTCTTGTCATCTTTAGGTTGCCTTACAAACTTCCCTCATCTACGAAAGAACTTCTTGAAGTCTCTAACGGCCATGGCATATTCTTCATCATCACTATCCGAACTAGATTCTTCATCATCACTTGATTGGACTCTAGCTTTCAAGGCAATGGACTTAACCTTTTCTTTCTTGCCTTTAACTATTTTCGAATCTTTTTCCATTACCATTTCACGAACTTTGAGGTTTTCAATTAGCTCGTCAAGTGACATGCTTGAAAGATCCTTGGATTCTTCATAAGGCGTCACTTTTGCTCTCCACTTCGGATGGAGTGCTCTAAGGAATTTCCTGACAAAATTCTTACTACAAAAAGATTCATCAAGTGCTTTAAGTGAAGTAATAATAGTGTTAAACCTAGCAAATGCACTATCAATAGTCTCATCTTCGGGAATAGCAAATTGTTCATATTGTTGAACAAGAAGATCAATTTTGTTATTGATGAGGCGAAAAATGATCCGTTTTTAGGGGGTCATTTAAGCCCGGAATTGAATTTATTTGATCAAATATTGTCCTAAATCGTTCCTTTTGTGATTTTAGGTACTTTTGGAGTGAATTCTGGAAAAGGAAGCATTTTGGACGTTTTTGGAGCATAAAAGTGAAGAAAATGGCAAAGTCTTAATTTTCCTTGCTGGGAACAGTACCTGACGGCGTCACAAGCTTCTTCATGACGGCGTCAAGAGTAATACAAGAGGTGGAAGTGAATAAAGTCCGTGACGGTCCAGAAAGTTTTGTGCATTGGAGATGACAGCGTCACCCAAGGCCGTCACGTGTAAAATTAAAGAGTGATGGCCTAGAAAATTTCCTGAAGGCGTCACGTAGGCCGTCACGTGTTAACTTGTCAAAACTTGCGCGCGAAGTAGCTGATATTGTTTTGGTCATAACTTTTGCATACAAACTCGGATTTAGGTAATTCAAAAGCCCACGCGAAGAGGACGAAGAGATCTACAATTTGATGAAGAAAAGTTGGTCATGACACCGTCATGATTGGTCTGACGCCGTCATGACCGGGCCGACAGAAAATCAGCCTATAAATATAACATCATAACTTCACTTTTTGTAAGCCCTAAACCCTAAGGTCGATTCATGTGTTTAGGTGGGTGTTTTTTCAGCAACTTAGAGGGTTTCAATCACTCCATAAACATCTTGTAATGGTTTGATGATTCTATCTTAATTCATGTCTTCAATTATCATTATTGTTGCTTGTTCTTTATTAATTATGCTTGGCTAATTCACCTTGTGTCTACTTATGATTGTGTGAAACTTGTATATAATTGATTAGATCTTATTGATTCCTTGTTGATGTTTGTGTCTATCTTCATCAATTAGGGTGTGACACTTCGATAGGTCTAATTGGTTTAGTTTATAATTCTTGATTTCTATTGTCTCTTGTTTGGTTGATTGTATTCGATGTTAGGCTTAAGAAAACTGGCAGACTTCTATAGGGTAACATGCTTGAACGTCTTAAGAAACATGAACCAATGCGTACTAGGTTATTATGGTTGTATTTAACGCATGAGCGAATTCTAATGATCCCATGTTAGGAGCTTCTTGCAGGCTCGACATAGGAGTGAAGTAGGAGCTTATAGAGTTGGGGAAGTACGTACGCCACCCCACGAATGGTATTAAGGAATGCAACCCGTCAATTAAAACAAGGTGTGACAATTAAATAGGTAGAATTGGATAGCTAGCAAGGAGTAACATAGCATAGGTAGACATGCTTCACTTACCTTGTAGAACCCTAGTTTACTTTTCTTGTTAATTAGTTTAATTAGTAGCTTTTGGGTTAGTTGATTAGCAACTAATTCCGCCCCTCCTTCCAACACCCAAGAATTTTAGTTGTTTTTCATAAAATATAAAAACACAAAAAGAATCATCCTTCACCCTTAGACCTAGTTAGATTAATTCTCAATCCTAACGACACTATTCCTGAGTTGAACGATCAATCCCCCGGTACTTGTCACTATACTATACTACAACGATCAGGTACACTGCCTGGTGAGGGTTGTAAGCTTCTCGAGATCCCTCGAGAGGTAAAGCCTGGTGCGATTCCCACGCATCAGTTATCCTTAACTTGTGAGTTTCCTTGATGAGTGACTATTAAAGATTGCCAAATTTCTTTGGCGGTTTTACACATAAAGACATTTTCATATTCTTTCTTGGGCAAAGCATTGTAAAGCCTCATTTTAGCTTCATTATTTTTAGCAATTAATTTCTTTTTATCTTCATCTTTACTATTCGTAACTATATTATCACCATCAATGATTATATACCATAAATCTATATCTTTAGATTTCACGTAAGTTTCAAATCGGTTTTTCCAATATATAAAACCATTTGCTTCAAAAAGTGGTGGTCTTTGCATAGATTGCCCTTATTTGTAATTTTCAAAATCCATGGATCGTTTCAAGTTTTAAAACACAATATATTTTAAAAGCTTGAGTAACATAGCTCTTGATGTCAATTGTGGAAAACTAGAAGGGGGGTTGAATAGTTTTACTGGTTTTTCGTTTAATTATCTTTTGAAACTTTCCGTTTAATCAAAGATATGAACACAAAGACAATATATATAACATGCAAGTATAAGGAAAGAAACGATCAAACCACAATATGAGTATTTATCGTGGTTCGGCTACAAGGACTCTTTTTCTTGTCCACGCCCCGAGTATCCAACTCGAGAGTTTCTTTCACTAGTCAACAAGCTCCTTTCACCGGCGGAGAAAACCTTACACGTCGCTTACACGATTACCGACACTAAGCTAAATGTCGAGTTCTTTTTATAAGGGTACAACCACTCCTGTTAGTTCTTTTTCAAGGGTACAACAACTCCCGTCACACTATGTATTTTAAGGCCTAAAATACTAACCGATCACAACTGAAAACACACAATCAAATGAAGTGTAAACTACACAAAGTCTACACGATGTTAAGCTAACAAGTCTTGCAACGTTGTGCTGAATACTTGTAACTTTATATGAACTTGTGAACTTCTTTGCTACAAAAGAAACTTCATATCAAAATGTAATGTTAAGGGGTTAGATGAATGATATGAATGTATGTGTGTGAAATGTAATGAGAAGTGATAAAAAAAACAAATTCAAACAAATGGCTTGGTATTTATAGCAAAACCTTCAGCAGGTCTGGCGGATACGGCGGAACCCTCAGATGGGTTCCGCCCGTGTACCTCCAGGGTTCCGCCATGCTGACAGAAGGTTTTGCAATAAATCTTTCTAAACCAACCAAAGTCACATCAACTAAATTCTAGTCAAATACACATTGAATCAAAGAGAATGCTTCCAAAAATGTGTAAGAGGTTATGGTAAGTCAAACACACAAACTTACCATAAATGCTTATTGATGTGATGTGACACTTTCTTATTTAAGAAATAAAATCAATGTTATGTTAAAAGAGAAATATAAAAAGTGTTGTGTTTTATATGAAATGTAAATGTAGCAAATGTCTAATTATGCAAGTCTTTAAACTAAAATTATGTTTTACTAGAAACTAAAGTTTACACTTTGTCGTTAACAAAACTTAGCAAAGATCGTAAAATATAAATAACGTTTTTAGGCTATATTTGTATTAACAGCACGTTAAAAGGGTGCGTTAACACCTTAACTCGCGTTAAAGTGAGGCAAACCAAAAAAAAAAAAAAAAAAAAAAAAAAAAAAAAAAAAAAAAAAAAAAAATTACACCGAGCCCCCCAAGCGGCTATTTAGTTCAAAAAAGAATTTTCATTAACACCCCCTATAATTTATATCCGTTAATAACGGCTATATACTTAAAAAAAAATTATTCCAACCAATTTTCTTACCACTATAAATACCCACCTCATACACATTTTATTTTCACACTTACAAAACTCAAATTCAATCTATACACTTCCTCTCTATAAGAAAAAAAAAATCACCCAAAACTTTCTTGCTCACAATGAATCCGAATGAAAATAACCAAGAAGAACAAAGTTTTTCCAATATAGATGACGAACTGGACATGGAGCATATGATAGCCGCATTTGAATATCATCAACAAATGGAACAACAAGAAGCAACAGCAGCAGCGGCAGCTCAACAACGCATCCCGCGTACACGCATCCACCGTGAGTTTGAGGTTGCTGAGGAACGTTTGCGTAGTGACTACTTCTATCAAGGGTGTAAGTATTCGCACCGGAATTTTCGCAGAAGGTTTTGTATGCGTCGGAAACTATTTCTGGAAATATTTGAAGGTATTCAGTCTTATTATTCCGATCCTCTTCCAGAACATTTTAAATTCATGAACAAAGGACCCGACTGCACGGGTCGAAAAGGTATTAGTACACTTATGAGGTGTACCGCTGCCATACGCCAATTGGCATACGACAACGCACCCAATGCATTAGATGATTATTTGCAAATGGGTGAGCGTACTGCACGTGATTGTCTTGATAATTTTAACATGTGTGTTCTGGACTTGTTTATGCGGGAGTTTCTAAGGAAACCAACATGGTCCGACGTTCAGGCTATTTATGAAAAACATGAGCGTGAACATGGTTTTCCCGGCATGCTTGGTAGTATTGATTGCATGCATTGGGAATGGAAAAATTGTCCGGTTGCGTGGTAAGGGCAATATGGTAGCAGTTTTAAAAAATACCCAACCATACTGCTTGAAGCTGTTGCTTCGCAGGATTTATGGATTTGGCATGCATTTTTTGGGATGGCGGGGGCGAATAACGATATTAATGTTTTAGATAACTCTCCTTTATTCGATGACATCCTTGCCAACCAAGCCCCAAGAGCACCGTATATGTTAAATGGACATCGGTATGAACGGGGTTATTACTTGGCTAACGGAATTTACCCACGGTGGTCAACTTTCGTCAAGTCCTTCTCGGCAACCACTGACGAAAAGCATGCTTATTTTAAAAAGAAGCAAGAAAGTGCAAGAAAGGATGTCGAACGTGCTTTTGGGGTCCTTCAAGGACGTTGGGGTATAATACGACAACCGGCACGTGCAATGGAAGTTGTCAAGTTACAAAGAATAATGTATACTTGTATAATTTTGCATAATATGATCTTAAAAGATCAAAAGTTTGCACTACGTGTGTATCCAGACATGTGGGTGGATCCGACACCACGGTTTAGCCGAGACAGGTGGATCGACAGATGTGATACCCAACGTCGCATACATAAAGAAATACACAATCTGGATATGCATACTCAACTCCGAGAAGACCTTATGGAGCATGTTTGGGGAAGACGTATTCAACGTTAAAATGAAGACGAAGGTTCCGACGACGATGAATAAATGTTTGTAATATTTATGTTTTTAAATTTCATATGTTTCGTAATGTAATATTTATGTTTTAATTTCGTATTGTAATATGTTTAAGAATTTATATTATGTTTTAATTAAATGAAGTGTTTGTTAAAATCTGGGATTGAAATTGAAAATAATTGGGGTGGAAGTGAGTTAAGGTGAGTTAAATGTAAGTTATGTTACCGGGGTGGAAAGTGATGAGTTAAGTTAAAAGGTAAAAGTTGATGTGGCACTGACGTGACAGTGTGTTAACTTATGACGGTGAGTTACCTTACCCTATGCTGTTAAGGTATACAAGTACTATACAACATCATCTATACTTGTCTTTTATGAGAGATACCCTACTCTTACCATTTTAGTTAAAATAGACCGAAAGTTTAATGAACCATGTCTTAAAATGACTTGTATCCCTTAGTGAAGTATACCATATATGATTGGTTACAGTTAAATCGATGATCTTTTTCAAATGATTACATATGCTGATGTGTTATATCATCGTTATAATATAGAATCACAAAAGTCGTTGGTAATTTGGTAAGTAATATCAAACCAAACAAAGTAACAAACCTAGTTTTGTAAGAGTAGAAAATACAATATCAAACCAAACAAAGTAACAAACATAATTTTCTAAGAGTAGGAAAATACAATTTCGCACGCATTGTGAATCTATTTTGACTTATAAAACATCGCGATTACATTTACCGAATATTGTAACATAGATAGCATAAAAGTAAAGGAATTGATTTGCACACATTTCATATTGATTGGGATACTCCAATCAGTGCATTAGATACTTGTATATTATCGACATACTGCTTTAACTGTTTGTATATTGAAGTGTCCCAATAAGATTTTGGAGTGTGCAAATCATCTCCCCTAACGATCAAATGATCTAATGATAAGTTTCTTGGTTTCATCATAAGATATCAAGAGTTCAAACCAAACTAGAGTAGATACACATTTGAGGGTAGTCTGTCATAAACAATTACCGACTATTTCAGTTAAACTGGCTACTATACATAAGCAAATTAACATGAAAACTATCCATTTAACCATTTATAAATAGTATTCATTTTGTCCCAAATTAATAGTCCATATTCTTTTTTTTGGGTGTCCCACTTTAATTGTCTATTCCAAAAAATAGATATGAAAAATTAATCGAGTTTACCATATTATCCTTGCTTGAAGTTATTGTTACAAACTTTAAAGAATAAATTAGTTAATTAGTTATTGGTAAAATTGTTATTGTATAAAAATAAGAGAAAAAATACAATAATAATTATGTTTATCATAAACTATCAGAAGACAATTGTTTTTTGACGAAGTAAGTTGCATAAGAGTAAGGCTGAGCATCGGGTCAAAACCGACCTGAATCGACCAAAACCGAACCGAACAGAAAACATATTTTGTGGAAGACATGAATCGAGAACCGAACCGAAGTGACTTGGTTCGGTTCGGTTTTGTATCGGTCCATTCGCCTCATTTCAGTTTATACAATTTAGGTGTGTATTTTCTCGGTTTTGGCTCGAATCGAACCGAAATAGGCCGAACCAAAACCGAAAATCATGAATACATAGAACCAAAAACCGAACCGAATATGATCGGTTCGGTTTCGGTCGGATCGGTTCAGTTCAGTTTGGTTTTCTGTCCGTTTTACTCGGCCCTTCATAAGGTGTGAAAAGATTTCATTCTAAGAGCATTGGGTAAGGTGGAGTAGCCACCCCACCAGTCTTACGTGGTAATCCCACTGGTGGAGCCAGTCCTAAACCACGGTACCGACCCCCTCCCCGCGCTAGTGGTTGAGTCGGTTTTGTGGCGTACGTGAGTTTTGTGTTAGTGTTGTGTTTTTGATTTTTTAATGTAAATAAATAAGGTGGGTTCGTGTTTGTGTTGTATTTTTTAATATATATGTGTATGTTTTTACTTTTTAGTGTGTAGAGATTAGTTTTGAAAGAAAAAGATAGGATTAAAAAAATAATAATAATAAATAAAATAAGTATAACTTTTTATTGGGCGAAAATTACTGCAGAAGACTTTGCATATTACATGCAGAAGCCCTGTATATTGCATGTGATAAGCAGAGGACCAAAAATTTGTAATTTCCCTAGATGGACTAGTTGGTCACGAAACATATATAGCGACCAAAAACCACAACACGTGTCGCAACTTGAACCAAAGTAGGAAAAAAAAAAAAAAAAAAAAAAAAAAAAAAAACCTAATACTGCCTAGTCATCAGGCCGCAGAGTATTTGGCCCGGTCCTATTTATTAAACTATCAAATTTCAGTCATCTTCTTATAAACATGCATTAGACATGGTCCATCTGTATAATTTTCACTTTTATTGGGCTATTAACAAAGATGTAATGGGGTTCTAGCATTCTGCTTTAGCGGAGTAAAATAGAAAAAAGAAAAAAGGGAAAAAATAAAAAAATAAAAACAAAAAACAAAAAATTGATGGGTGGGGCTTTTTTGGTTCAAGTCATGAAGGAATGGTTTATTTTGGTGTGTGAGTAAGTTGAGTGATTTGCTGATGTGATGTTGAGGTGGTAAATTAAGGGGGTGTTTACTTTTCCTTTAATGGAGAAAATTGTGGGCCCAAAACCCTTACTTTGTCTTAATTGGGAGACCCATTATAACTACACTCTCCCCAATAAAAGCCTAATTAAAAGGCTCATATCTCATCACTTAATTTAATAAACACACCCTAACTCAAGCCGGTCTCTGCAAAATACAAGAGCTATAAAGCAAACATTTTCTTTTTTTTAAGATGTAAGTAAATGAAGGAATCAAAAAGAGTAATTAAAAAAATAAACCAAAATAGAAAGACCCAAACCCGAGAGAAAACGTGTGTGTGTAAAAAGACGGAAAACGACTTGAAACACGCGCGAGATGTAGTTATAGTTGGTGCGCGCGTGCAGATAAAATTAAAATTAAAAAAAATCTGTTTCGATTTTTGGTTGGTTGGTGTCTTTCTTCTTCTTCCCTCTTTTACAACTAACCACAAACACACACACACACACACACAAAATTTGATCGATCGTAACTGAACTTCAAAACAAATTCTGTTTCACACACACTAACACACCTTTCTCTCTCACACACACTTAAATATACAATAATTAGCTAGACACATGACTATGTTATTGATGGAGATGAAGTGATGGATGATGGACATGAATTAGTGGTGATAATATGTTGTGCCATAGCGAAATTTCGATGTCGTCTCAGCCTTTAGATGAAGGTTGTATTTTATATCTTACTGTGCATAGCGGTGACAGTGTATAGTAGCGTTAATCTGCGTGTAATTTTTTTTGTTTTATGTATATATGGGTGTGGAGTAATTGAGAGGGAAGAAAGTTAGTAGTTTATATTCTAATTAAGTATTTAAATAGGGGTATTTTAGTCTAACAACATTACTTATTTCTTAAGTTTTTAGCAAATGTGTTTTCTTTTTATATGTAGTATAGATATACATAAATGGTATTTGTTGCCGAAAGTGACGATATCGGATTACTGATTAGTAATCAATGTCATCTTATGCTTCTGCTAATGTGAAGTAGTAAATATGTTATGAAAATGATCATTCGGAATGTTTATAAGTTTTGTCTAGTTGTAGTGTCTGTAGATATATGATGTCTTTTTATAGATAACGATTGTTGTTTGTTTTCTGAATAAGTGTATAAATCATAGTAATAATGGAAATATCATTCACTTAATTGAAAAAGCTACAATGTCTACTTTTTTTGTTAAGTCATGCTTCTAGATTGAGTTTGTAACAAACAAATTCTTAATGTCTTGCCATATTAAACGATTTCTTTATTTGAGCAATTAAGTCGAAATCTAACAGCACCTTAGTTATCTTATCTTGCTTTTTAGCTCAAACTAATCAGCACTTGGCACCCATAAGCTCGTGTTCATATAGTGCCAACTACTTATTACCCCCGATAAAAAAAAATGTGTAGTTACTAAACTTGACAAACATCTGTTTTTGCTACTGTTATAGAGCTTGTGAAGCTACCACTACTATTAAATCAATTGATTCTCATTGTAAGTTAAACGAGTAGGTTGGGTAACCATAGTGGTCACGTCCCATATGTTTACATTTTCTAGTGTTATTTCTTAGCGTTTTCTATCTAATCTTTGCTATCTGCAAGAGTACATCAATAAAACAATCCAAATGGTTCTTGCGCAGTTGCCCCTTCTCGTATTCTATTCTCAATTAATTGATACAAAAAAAGATGATAATGTGAAAACCAGAAATAAGTGACAAAACATGCCATACAAGTAGTACCTTTACGCACTTCTCGTAAAAGTTCACATTGATAAAAAAGGGATACAAAATATGTTGTGAAAATTAAGTACTACGTATGACACATATATAAACCAAGATCATGCTTATAATGCCAATATAGTTATTTTAAAATTGGTGAATCGAAGTAGCTAACAACTCGGATAATATTTCAGATGCACTGTGGCAACTGAACTTAAGATCAAGGGAACCAATGGAGCCAGGACTTTATCCTGTGCGTGAAGGAGAGCCAGATTGTTCTTACTACATCAGAACCGGCCTTTGTAGGTTTGGGGCAACATGTCGTTTTAATCATCCTCCTAACAGGAAACTGGTAAAACTGGCTCAGCATGTTAAAGGATGGTATCTTTGTTCATTAAAAATTTTGAAAAAATATATTGTGTTAAAGTTGTTAATATACTTCTGCAAAGGCACTTAAGGTAGGGACCCTCCACGTACGAAGTTGGGGGGAACTAGAGTTGCCATGCTGGGCGGGTTAGGTAACAGTTCAAAAGTGGTCAGGTTGAAATGGGTCGAATTAGGCTGGGTTGACCAGAAATCACTTTTTTTTTTCTTGTCTAGTTTAATAAGGTTTCTGTCTATTTTCTCTATACTCGGTCTAGGAGGCCTTCCTCTTACACACATATACACATGTGTGTGTACTCTATACTGACATGCATATATAAGTCATGACCCTATATTATATTGAGCTAGCTTGAAAATTTTATCTAATAGTAGCTGCTCATGTTACTGTTGATTTTAGGCTATTGCAACTGCGAAAATGAGAGGAGAATATCCAGAAAGACCAGGACAACCTGAATGTGAGGTATGTATGTGTCTATTGTCCATATTTTGATATTTATCGGCTTCGGGTTGTATATCATTTTGTTTTCCAACATATCATTCCAGTACTACTTAAAGACGGGTACCTGCAAATTTGGACCAACATGCAAATTTCATCATCCTCGAGACATGGCTGGAATTGCAGGGCGAGTTTCACTGAATGTTTTGGGATATCCACTCCGTCTGGTTGGCATTTGCAGCTCTTAATACAATTAATTATGAATATAATAAAAATGCTCAAAATTATGGCTTCTAGGTTGTATCTTATCATACTTTAATGTTCTCGCGCAGAATGAGCCTGAATGTGCTTATTTTATAAGAACCGGACAATGCAAATTTGGAAACACTTGTAAATTTCACCACCCTCAACCATCTAACATGATGGTCGCGTTTAGTGGTTCTTCCGTATATCCTACAGCGCAGTCGCCAACAAGTCCTGGTCAACAGTCATACCCAGGAGTAACAACAAACTGGTCCTTGCCTAGTGCTTCCTATGTTCCTAGTCCCCATTGGCAAACCCCTTCAAATTATGCACAAATGATACTACCTCAGGGTGTTGTTTCTGTTCCAGGATGGAGTGCCTACAGAGTAAGCTGAGGTTTTATTATATGTTCACTTTTGATTTCTTGTTATTAGGAGGTAATGAATGTGTGTTTTGAAGTGATTATGTGTAGTATTAAATACTCGGATAACCAGCTTGAATCAAATGGTCTATAAAATATAGTTTTTAGATGTTCTTATGCCACTTTGGGTTTTTAATAATCAGATAATCAGAAGTATAAATAATCAGGAAATACTGATTATTTATAGAACTGATAGATAAAATGACCAAAAAGGATATTACTATGAAGAAAAAGTAGATACACTTTGTGAGATGAGAGCAAAAGTCCCAAAGAATGGGTAAAACGTAAAAGGTGAATCTGCATTCCAGTCAGAAATTTTTTCAGTATTCCAAAACGCAGATACCTTCAATAAGGAGACTTTTTCATATGTGCACGGCTACCTGGTTTATTATAATTGCAAATTCAAACATTGCACACATTCATATCCTTCTAAGAAGCATTATAATATGTTTAAGCATAGGCGATGTAGTAATAATATTAGGAGTCAAGTCACTTTACATGGTAATGCCTCTTTTCAGGGTTCTTTGGGCTCACTTTCATCATTAGACAACCAACAACAAGTAGCTGGAAACAATCAAATCTATGGAACTTCACGGCAGTATGAAACAGATAATGGAACACTAACTGGAACATATTCATCATATTATGCTTTACCAACAGAGAGTGTATTCCCCGAGAGACCTGGTCAGCCTGATTGCCAATTTTACATGAAGACTGGAGACTGTAAGTTTGGTGCAGTTTGCAGATTTCATCACCCCAGAGAGAGGGTGATTCCCATGCCTGACTGTGACCTGAGTCCAATTGGGCTTCCTTTACGTCCGGTTAGTTGCACAAATGTGGTCTATTTATAATTATGTTGTTATTTGACTCCAATATATGCATTCCTTATGTTGCTATGTGCATCTTTCATTTTAAACACCGTTAGAACATGTAGAAAGACTTTTAAAAGGTATAACATAATTAAACTAGTCACATTTATATAGATTATATAGTAAGGCTATGATGTGTCTAAAAACCTTATGATATACCAGTAAGTAGATGAAAATTTGGCGCCTAACCAATAAACTTAATAGTCCTACATTACCCAACTTGTCAAATATAGGCCAGCATTTGAAAGAAGCATCTTTTGGGAATTTAAATCTTGTAGGTCATTATAAAACTTTCATTTCTAGCATCTTTTGTCCTATTTGACCCGTTCCCTCTTTACGTAAATATCTTGATTTGACCCATTTAACCCATCTGATAAACACAAGTAAAATAAACTTATTTTAAAGTAAATGGGTCAAAATACCCCCTCTAGATGATAACACACAAAAGGGAATAGGGGTCGTGCAAATAGATCAAAGATACTGTAAAAGTTGTGTCTCTAGTCTGACAAACTTCTTTTCAATTTTCAACAGGGAGAGCCGTTGTGCATTTTCTATTCTCGTTATGGAATATGCAAATTTGGCCCAAGTTGCAAGTTTGATCATCCAATGGGAGTCTTCACTTACAATTATGCTTCAAGTTCAGCTGATGACCACTTGTTAGCATCATCCTCAGGAACCCGTCCACTAAACGTTACATCAGAAATGCCACTTACTATATCAGAAATAAGACAAAGGCCCTCCAGTGATAATAACACTGACCCAGAGGAATAAGGACCTCCTGTAACTCCAATGATCGTTTAATACAATTATTATGTCATTGTTGTTGTACAGATACATGTTATATTTAACATATACTTCTGGAATTCAATTCCAGCAACAGGTTCAAATTATTTAACAATTGTCTTGTAAATCCTCAATTTGGACAGTTGACCAATTACACAATACTGAATTTTCAATATGAAAAGGATGAGAATCAATCAGCATGACGCTTCCTATATCCCGTAATACTGTTAGGTGGTTAAAGAGCAGGTACTAATCATATACGTATCAGTTATGGTTTCTAATTATGATTTTATGGAAGTCGCCTTTTTTAGGTACAACGGCTACAATTGGTATGTGAATTCAAGTTTGAAGACAGTTCAAGTGAAGGCATATCACATCCCACAAAGTATATTGCAAACAATCAAGTAAGTAAACTGATATACTAATATAAAAAGGCGAGAAGAATCAATAGACCCTTAAATGCGATTACAATATTTTGCATGGTATATACTCACTTACATACATAAATTTACTTTTAAAATAAAAGATAAAAATACTATATTGTATCATGTTACACATAGGGTCATGTTTCGTTCCAGGTGAATTAATGTGCAATCGTTGGAGTTATTCATCCTTGGGCAAAGTTTGCTTAGTTAAAAACAGAATAACCACTCATCCTTGGGCAAAGTTTGCTTAGTTAAAAACAGAATAAACACTCGTTCTCGTAATGCCTTTGATATAATTTTGCTGATAAACTTATTATTTGGGTTTGTTTTTTCAAGTACAATAATATATTAATTCATGATAAAAAATTGGGCAACAAGACTAGGCAGAAACTATTTTGCGGTGATAGAGAAGGTCATAGCAACATATTTCACATGATTGACAAGACGGGGGTTTGTAGGTGGTGTCTGCATTGGCCCGAATTTTCATGACATATTGCTGGAATATAGAAAGAAAAAGCTCACAGTTTATTTTTCTAAAAAAAAAAAAATGATAACAGCAAGTGTTTCACAATTCAATTTTGGCTTTCTATGTTATCAAAACCAGGATAATCAAAATTCAAAAACAGGTAATAAGTTGTTAATACAAACATGTTTCTTTTATATAGTTTAACAATATCTATTTTGGTACAAGTGAGTACAACTTAAATGAATGATCTTGTTTCTCAAATTCTTTGACATCAAATAATCAGTAGCCTTAAAGATGCACATCAAAATCAGCCTAACAACTATCATCAACGACCAGTCTTGGGTCCCAAATTAACATCGGTTTCTACATAATCCTTGCATATAGAGCAAGACTCCTGGGTATCATCCATGCTTGAAACATACTTATGAAAGGACCACATCTATCATGCCCTAAAAAGGTGAAGAAATTCTTATTGATGTGGATGAGTTTTGCATTAATCCGGTGAATTAGAGACAAAAAAGTGTCGATACCAAGACAGCTATCATTAGCCTGATAGATTCTTCCTTTTTGAAGGATCCCACGAGATATTTTCTTTTAAATGTATCGCAAAACAACTACCATTGACAAGATAGATTTTCCTTTTAAAGGATTCCACGAGACATTTTCTTTTACATGTATTGAAATTTCAATGAGCGGATCCTCAATGCAACAACATATTTACCATAGCTTTACGATGCCATTTATAATTCTCGTTAACTAGAACAGGTAAACTCTATAAAGAACTTTGTTAATGTTAGGTATATTATGAAGGCAACCAAAGTTCGCTAAAAATCAATAAGTCCTAAAAACACCACATAAATATTAAACCGTCAAGAAAGCCACCCAACTTTTAAAAAGGGTATCATTTATACAATAGTTAAGTATAATAATCAATTAACCATTTGATTCTTATATATAAAGTTCAAGAGCTTTTTGCAAAATAAATAAACTTAGAATTTGTACAACACAGCTACACAAATCATTATAAAGAAAATAAACAAACACCTCCCACCGCTGTTTACAATAATAAAATGACAAGTGCTTTTATACATCCAACATACTTATGAAAAATGCTTAGGCCTTCATCTACTGACATTGTTCATGTTCTCCGAAACACATAAACTAGTAAAGTATTGCATTATAAAACAACTTACAGAACGCCATCCTGATTCCATCATTTAAGACAACCACCAATCTGGTCCTCCAGGCTTTTTCACCAGGATCTGATTATATTCTGGTCTCGATGTCTGCAATCAATCAGCCATTCATTATTTAATAGTTTAAATCCTAAATAAACAACTTAGAAGGCGGTATGCATTAACAATAGACACGGCTATCAACCTGTTCGATGCTTTCGAGATATATAACATTATAACCAAAATCGACCCATTCACAAGTAAATGGGTCAAAATTGTATGTTCAACACCAAAGTAGCTTCAAATGTACAAACTACAAAGAATGACATTTCCAAACTGATTTTATAGGCTAAAAAGATGAATTCAGCTTCAAGTGTAAAAGCTATCAAGACCTTTACTATTTGTTGTTCATTATCCTTTGAACAGATATACTTTAATAAATCCTTAACTACCAAAAACTATAACAAGTACATATGTGACTTGATCAAGCCTCTATCAATATATCATACTGGTCATGCCAGATGATCTTTCAACTGATACAACACTTATCTGATGCAGTTTCTTAAGAATTTATAAGTTATCCAGATTCCAGAATACACACTTTCACTGACTAATGCAGTTTCAACCTTAACTTTATTTTTATTATTTATTATTATTATTATTTTTTTTTTGTGAAAAAACATGAACTATTATTAACTTTGATTTACCGACGAAGTCCCAAAAGCTCATTTGTCATATTCGGAAATATGCGGGACTAACCGCATATTTGTAAATTCAAGGAAGTGATCAATCACAATAATAAAGATGAGAGACTAAACCATAAATTCAGTGAAAATACGCAGGCTCTTCTCCAATATATACCTAAAGTTCAATGTGAAAAAAAAAAAAAAAAAAAAAAAAAAAAAAGAAAAAAAAAAAGAAAGAAAAAAGAAAAAAAGAAGAGAGTGTGTCGGATACATTATAATTGCTTGAAAAACTGCAAAATGAACTATACTGGCGGTTATTTAAAAGTTGTAATGCTTCTAGGCAAGGACCACATATCCGCTGAATGTGGCAACAGTTCAAATTTCAAAAGGTCAGATACTTTATTTAAAGGACATGAAATTAAATCAAAAAAGCTATGTGAATCCCTTCTCAACCATAAAACAAACAATTTAAGTCATACTCTAGATGGGCTGCCTTTATTAATGTACTATAATTATTAACTCTTTCACTTCTTTAAGTTAATTTTAAAACATGTATTGCGTGAAAAGCACTCATTTTGTCATCATTTAACATATTAAGTGTCATAAAGAGCTGCAAGAGACTTTGTTGACTAAAACTTGCATGCAGGTTAATCCTTTATCACATTATCATAAGATTGTGAATATTGGCGATGTTCAAATAATCAAATATATCAGTTTGGGTAACCAAACAATGCTATCTTGCTTTCAAAGGGATCCCAAAGTAGTCCCGGCTATCTCATGAATTTTGCACCAATAATCATTTAGATTAAGCTGTTATACCGTAGAGCGGAGAAACGCAATATAAGAAGCCGGCCCATGAGCAACCTCAGGTAAAACGTATTGTCAATCATCTACATCATGCAAACATGGGATAGAGCGACTCGCGACAAAGGTATAGAAGAGGCAGACCCTTCATTTACAACGATGAAAACTCCCTTCATGTCATCAATCCGAATGCTGATTTAAGTGTCTGTGTTAGGTCTATGGCATTTTTCATGATGGTCTTTCATATTTCGCAGTTATCTAGTAGGGTGTTCAGGTGCGAGATTGTTAAGCCAGAAAAATTAAATACATGTATAATTCAAATTCTAACAATGGTGCACATATTGACTACCCAGTTGCATCAACCAATTCAATTTAATAATTCCAGGACCAACTATACCTAAACACATTTCAATGCAATGGTAACCATTCATCAAGTATCCAAAAATAACTAACAGGGCTAGAGGCTCCAATCAGTAGTGCTATTTACATTTCTCACCACTTTTTATGTACATTTGTTGGGCTTTCAAAGTCACTTCAACTTGTGAAACTAGTTGTGTTGGTCACTCGGTAGTCAGTAACCATGAACTTGGATAGCCAGTTAACTAATAACCATAAACTATGTTACTGTAATCGGCCAAACATGTAAAACAGCGTATCGGCATACCCAAACACTATACCCTGCATTGTGTTTTGATACATTATAAAGCTAATAAACTGCTGTTATAAATAAGCATAAGTGGGCATTTGGATAAGCTAAATTATACATTTCCAATAAACTTAACCAAACGTCCCTCCCCCTCCCTACCGAAAGCTTTCCCAAACACTAGGTTTGTATCAATAGGGATAATTGTCTAGAAATGTAATTAACTCGTCATTATTTTTTTCGTAATTTAATATAACCAACTTTTGAATTCTGTCTGTATCTTGTGACCATTGTACCCCTCCCTTATTAATAATTAATACTCCGTATGAGGGTTGATAAACCAAATGGGTAAAAGGGTCACACACAAAATAAAAATGTTTACACATAACTCGAACAAGTGACAACTTAGCTAGGTAACGATCCCTTATCAAAAACATGATTATAAAACAAAGATACCATAATAAAAGCTAGTCTAATAAACCTAAACAAAAAGAAGTAAGTAAATAAAGCAAACGCAAGTTGTTTAAGTGTGTATTTAGGATTGCTTATTTTCAAGCGTTTAAGCATTTCAAAGTATTCTTCTGCCAATGTGCTTAATTTGAGGCAAAATAAGCAGGTTTAGACATCACAAGAGGTATCAGTTAGGCCACGCACATCTGAGTCAAAAACTCGCCTTCCGCAGGTTTTATTGCATTTTCTTTACAAAATAAACAAACCCAAATACTGTTTCCTAAATTGCTTATTTATAAGCACAAAAAATAAGCAATCACAAACACCCTCTAAACAATAGGCATAAACCAGATAACCAATATCATTTACTAAAAAAAAAAAAAAAAAAAAAAAGACTAACCAAATCTTTGAAGATGAGGAAAGCAATAAGGAAGAAGAGAACAAACAAGATCTCAAACTCAGCAAATCGGACGAATTTAAAGACTGAGTCAACACACCGAGTTAGTAATGATTCATCGTCTCTGGTTCTTCTGCCCATAATACCCGATCTCTGTTTCGCCATGATCTTGTTTATATTTTGAGTAAAATTGATTTTGTTTATGCTAAAACTGGGATTAACTTTGGTACATAATATTCGGGTCTGGTCAATGTTTCTTTTCTTTTCTTTTTTAAATCAATTACTAGAATGAATACTTTTCAACAACAACAACAACAAAAAATAAAAATAAATAAATAAATAAATAAAATTGACAACTTTTTTGAGATTTATCAAAATCGACATATAGAGCATTTTGATTTTGTTCGCCCTCCCCTTTTGCTCGCTGTTTTCAGATGAAAATAAACATTTTTCGCTAAAAGACAAAGAACATGAAAAGCAAAATACTTGCCCGTCTCATGTTTTGCTCGCCGTTCTTGCTAAAAGACAAAGAACATGGAAAACAAATGCTTTGCTCACCCAAATTTTTTTCTCGCTTCGTCGATTTTGGTAAATCCTTTTGAAAGTGTTTGTTTTAGTAATGGTTTATGTAAAGTGTTCATTTAAAAAAATTGACACTTTTAACTTAAAACTGATTAAAAATGGTAGTAATATTCATCACTAAATTAATAGTTTATATAGTGTTTAATTTTTAAACTTTTATTATTTTTTGTATATAACCTATGGACTCGCAATGACTACATATTGAACTTGTAAGTGTTGCATAAGGGTTACTCCAAAACCACAAGTTCACAAGTATAACTATTAGCCGTTATACACTCTCATTTTGTGTATGTATTCGTCTAGTAGTTACTAAAACTTGCATATTTGTACATATATAAAAAACATGCTTAAACACTATTGACATTGTGCATTAAAAAACTTTTATTTAAAAAAATATGCAAATATTCACGTTTTATCATATGCCCATCTTTTTTTTATATAAAGCATTAAATCATGTCTAAAATTGTACTCACTCCGTCCCAATTATTGCCACATTTCTATTTCTGGTTGTACTAAATAATTTGTCCACTACTAAAAATAGTTAAACAGAATTTGATCGAGGTTGATATATTACATTTGAAATTGTTATTACAAACTTTTGATAAAAGTAGTACTTAATCAGTTAATGGCAAAACATTCGTTTTGCGAAAACTAAAAGAGAAAAAATAGTAATAATTTTTTTCTTTTTTCTTTTAATCGTGTGTTTTTTCACTGTAGACAACTATTTTAAAAGATTGAGTAATTAACTTCATGTATCGTTGTTTAACGTTTTGACACATATTTTAGCTATTCTTTTTGCTTTTTATGATATTTATTTATTAGGCAATTACCAAAAGAAAACAGACATACTTATTCATTTTGCAAAGGAAAAAAGTCCTTTCACCAACCACTCAACATTAGTAACTGAATGAAACCGTGATTATTTTCTTAAGATACCACAAACACCAGTTTTACTTGCTTATGTGGCACACATATGGCATATGCAAAAAAAATGACATGTTAAATACATGTCTAGTGTTTGTTTTTAAAAGAAGTATTTATTTTCAGTTTTGTCTGTAAAGAGGCAGAGGAAATAAAAAAAGTGTTTTTTTTTTTTTTTTTTTTCTTCTGCTGCAAGCGTGAAGAGGAAAGAAGTGCATTTTTTTTTTTTTTTTTTCTATATCTGCAAGCGAGGAAGATGAAATAACAGAAGTTTGTTTGTTTATTTTAAGACATAAGAGTCCAAAATGATTTTTTTTCCTTATCAATTTTGTAGATTGTTATGTTTTTCTGTATCTTAAAGACTTCATATTCATCTTTTCTCTCACAAACATGGTCTTACATATCAGACATAGCAACAAATTTTTAGAGAAAAAAACTAATGCCATCTTAGCAAGAAAAATTGGTGACAATTTTTTTATTTTTATTTTATTTTCTCCTTAAAGTCACGAGTTTAATCAAATTTACTATACAAGGTGACTTTAAAATGTGAAAATTGAGTTGGTTTTTTATGGTATTAGGAGTACTCACAGTTTTTGTAGAAGTGCTAACATTTTCCCCTTCATTCATAGTTTCAAACCAACACTCTCCACCCTTTGCTTCCTATCTACACTCTACCTACTACTTCTAGTTTTATTTTGATCAGCCTTCTTATTAAGAGCACAAACAGTATCATCAAATTTCATCGGTATTTTTACCCTACGATTGGACGATCGCCATTTTATTGACATTTTTCAAATTAGGTCAAAATATGCTGATAAGAACAACTAAAAGTATACTAATTTGTTCGGAAACAAAACGAAATTGATGAATTCAAGATTAGCTAACCATTATTAAAATTTGCCAATTTTAATGATACAAAACCCCCAAAATTAACACACGATTAAAAACCCGCTAGAAACAAATTCAAACCAATTGAACAATGAGAAAACAACTATAGAACAAATTGTACGGTTTATATTTGAAATTAGCTTGAAAATGGTGTAAAATGAGGTGTAAAGGAAGGTATTTTACTGGAGGAAATTTGTTATTTTTGGCGGGAGATTTTGTTGGAGGCATGGACGGAACATAGAAGGGACAAAGGGGGATTGTGGCCCCCTCAAAAAATTTGACCATTTTATTCCTTTTTTTAAAAGGGTGGGAGGCGAATCGGAGATTTGTTTGTATTATCAACTAAATTACCCTTAAAACCTATAATATTTATACTAGTTGCTGCAATTTTTGAGAACCCGGGACCGCGCCTTAAGAGTTCCGCCCCTGGCTGGGGTGTATTAAGTTGATGGTAATATAGAGCTCTTTTCAATGGATATTGGAATGTTTTAGATTGTTTGTTTAAGAAAATGATATAGTAGGTGAGGTTGTATAGAGGCTAGTTTGGTTAGATTTCTTGAATTCCTGCCTTCTATGTGGCGCGGCGTATGTCGAAGGTAAGCCATTTAAGGTCAAACTCTATATTTTTTTGTGCTAATATATTTCACTTTCGATAATATATTTTTTTAGTATAATCACATCACAGACTTTTAAGATAGAATTACCACCTATAATCTCATATTATTGGTTAAACAAAGTAATGGACCATTTTATCTACGGGGAAACGGTTAAACAAAGTAATGGACCATTTTATCTACCGGGAAACACTTTCAAATCTAAAATCATTCTTCATGGGCTTGCTGGTGAAACACTCTTTGGTGGTAGTGGCGTTCAATTTAAGTGTTTCAACTTTCCTTTTTTATTTTGCTTATTTCCTTTTAATTGACTAGCTAGGAAAGTGCCTGAAAAGGAAAGACTGGCTGAATACACAATACCTAGCTTTTATTTCAAGTCATCCGCTATACTTGGTAAATCATATATACAGCATTAAATTACAATGAGTAAATCATATAGTTGTAAAGTGCTGTGCTAATTTTGTTTGGTGACCATAGTGCTATTTCATCTTCTTGTCTTCTACTTTCACATGTCATTCAACTAAACCCTTTGAAAAATAATACACATTTATGAACACTATATATTTGATAAATGATATGTATAGTATAAGCAGACATATTTAACTATTAGGTGCATAATAAAACATATTGTAATTTCTTTATTTTCATAATATCTACAAGATTATATGATACAGTAACAAAATGGAAATGTCCTGCCCTTGAAATCAAAGAGGTGTGGAGTTTGTTGGGGGTTGTAAAGTAGTTGCATTAACTTAGAAATTCAACATTAACTTTTTGGTTGCATGCACTACTTCAGTTGGCATGATCCTTTAATCATCACTCTACCAAACTTTAAACCTTTAAACTCAAAGTTGGACTCAAAAGGGTTATTGACTATGCATTACAAGTACAAATTTTAGGTGTGACAATGTTATATCCTAATCTCATATATAAGATCCTAAAGATTAAAGGTTATATCTTAAACTCAAAGCATACGTTATGCTCTACTATATAACCAATCCTACACATCCTTCATCAACTTCTCATCCCTCTTTAGAATGAAAGACCGAATGGAACGTCTTGTACTTCTACCTTTCACCGCAGGTTGTGTCTCTTCCGCTAGTGTAGAGGTTTGCGTACAACAGGGAAGGCGACCAAGGGACGACAATATATCAGCTCACATGGGTATGTATACAAATATTTAGTTTACACAGAATCAAATTCTTTTGATGAGACCTAGGATTGCACAAATCCAACTGAAAGTACCCATTTTCTATAAGTAATTATTTAATTCACTTTGGAGACTTTGTGCAAATTAAACTTGAATGTAATTACATTTTTTCTTGTTATGGGTATGACTAAATTTTGGTATATTATGTTTTTAGCGCATAGGTCACTGGGAGATGTTAAAGATCCTAAAGACGCGTCAAGCGATCACATGATAAAGGGTTTGTCCAAGTCCTTGACACTATCAAAACCTAATATATACATTGGATTTCATAGGTTTACTAGAACCATCAAAAGCTTGTCTCAGTCACTTGGTAAGCCATGACTATGCTATTACCAAAAGGCTTAACTCTAGCTCAATTTTATGTTTACCATTTACAATATAGAATCTATGTTCTAATGTTTTCTTTATGTAAATCATTACTGCAGTATTCAAGGATGAGATGGAAGAACTCGAAATGGAGATGGAGATTGGCCTTCCAACAAATGTAAAACACGTAACACATATAGGGTTTGATGATCCGTTGGCCCATGACACCAAGAAGTGCAACCAAATGGTCGTCTCGGAGTTCCTGTCCCAATGTCAAGATTCTGCCACTCAATACGAGCAATGTGCTACTCATGTACCGATAGATGCAACTCATGGTATGCATAATACATGTAATAAGCCAGTGAAATAATTGTACACAAGATGATGGATATTGTACCATTTGATAAATATTATATGAACAATGATTGTTGTGTGCACGAAGTTGAACGCCGAGTATGTGATCATGTTTCGGGTTATTATAATGTTAATGGGTTTGCATCTTTCGAATAAGTTATATATGTTGATCTTAGCCAAAAGGCCGAGAAAGGTATTGGCCGGTTATCTTGATCTGCTATGTATTTGCATAAATGCATACTGTCTCAACCACACAATTTCATTTGCATGGTAATTCAATATATATAACCTATGTAATAGTTTGTATTTGACATATATTTTCAATTAGTGTCATATAAATTTAGTTTAAAAAACTTGCAGAAGGAGTCCGTTTGAAGCTTTTATCATATATGATGGTCATTGGCTAGTGTTTTGTAACTTTTGTGACATCTCATAAGAAGATTGTTACAGCTTGTTAAAAGTTTTGTTCTACATTAATATCAGAAATCACATTCATATGTATTAATAGTTGTGAAATGATTTATGGGAATTGTTTAGCCGAAAGTAGGCATAAAAGTACAATATGCAACTGAAATTCATGATACATGCAAAAACTCGTTCATATGAATAATCAACACCGAACATATTCGTACAAGGAATAATCAATCTGTATCCATATATAGTACTGTAACAGCACGTATTTGTATACTAAATAGACTTAGATGTAGATCAAATTCAACTTTTTGCATCTCATTTGTCCACGAGCTGAGTGTTTTCCGTCAATGTCAAAAATGATTAGTGTGATTAATGCACTCAAACTTTTCGTTTATTTACAATTAAACATCTCACTACACCATTCTGGGCCTATAGTGACAACGCAATGTTGTCGCTAAAAGTGCGAAAGTTGTCACTATAAGTATATTCGTGACAACATGTTGTCACGGAAAGCGTTGTCGCTATAACCGCGTCGCTAGAAGTTATTGTGACAACATTTTCCACCTATTGTGACAACAGGTTTGACCAAAAGTTTGACTTGTTGACTCAAGTCTTTTTTGTGACAACACTTGTAGCGGCAACATGTTGTCACTACAAGTTTGACTTTCATTGACCAAGCATTTTTGTAACAACTTTTTTGCAACAACGTGTTGTCACTGAAAGTTTGACTTTTCATTGACCAAGTTTTTGCAACAACTTTTTAGCGACAACATGTTGTCACTAAAAGGTTTGGCTTTTTTTGACCAAGCCTATAGCGACAACCTGTAGCGACAACAAGTTGTCACTGCATAATAAAAATAACAAACAATATTACATGTGGCGACAACATGTTGTCACTAAAAATAGCATCTGCTACAAAACAGCCAGGCCATTTTGTCACGTTTTCCCAGGTTTTCCGACCCTATTTTCCAGATTTTCCGCAACCAAATTTACCATAATATCAAATCAACACAACCAATAACTAAAGCAAACTACATTCCATCAATTGTTCAAAGACTACATGGTTTAACAACTTAGTTCAACGACATAAATGTAAATAGTTCAACATCATAAACATAAATTGTCCAAAACGACATAAATGTAAATTGTTCAACACCATAAACCGATGATTTACTCACTTGCGGGCTCGTTCGTATCCTCTTCTTCATCAACATCCATAAACAGTGAGGGGTCAAGCTTAGGGGGCGGTGGCAAATCAATGATATTACGGTCCGCTAATTGTTCATGTAGGTTCATCACATACCTCGCCAGAGCACTTACTTGAGATTGAGACATTTGTGGTGCTGGAGCATTGTGGGAGCATACAGAAGAAGATGACGAAGAACTACCTGCCAACACCCTACCCCGTCCCGGGTTTAAGCCTCGTTTAGTTCCCAAGACTTGTGTAACAATCTCCTTATCTGTGAGTTGCTTTTCTTGACCTTGTTGACCCTTTCTAATCTCTAGCATCCGCTTCTGTAAAGTCACAAAACGAGTAAAATGGGTCAAAATAAGTCAAAACTGGTGAAATGACTTAAATAACGAGGAAGTTACTTATTAGTACATGTATCGGCTAAAATGGGTGAAACAATCAGGAATTCAAGCTAAAATCAGGCTTAAACAATCACAAGCTTACTGATCATTGCAATCAACTCAAGCAACCAATTCAGACAACTAAATGAGCAAATAAAGCTACGTTAATAAACTCACAAGATCAAATAAAGCACAGGATCAAACAAGCTAGTATATTGAGCTTTCCAAAATGCCAAAGTGCAAACACCAAGCTTAAGTAACAAAGCAGAAAAGGGCTTATGAAAGTGGGCTGATGAAACAGTTCCCCTGGTGCAGGGCATTATTGTGCAAAACAGCTAAGTTTAAGCTTATCAAAAGCTATTGAATAAAATTCTAAAAAATTAACTAAAAATATTTTTGAAATCACAAGCTGGAAAATGTCAAAATCCCAAAAGTTCAACTGATTTGGATAAAAACTAAAGAAATTAAAAATCAAAACTAAAATGGTTTTACAAACTAGTATGCAATTTGACCTTTTGAATTTTTTTGCAAGAGTCGACTAAAGTGAGATTCAATTGATCCTAGCTTATTCTAAATGCAATATTAAGCTTAATTAAAACTTGATTATCCTAGATTAAGCTAATATAAACCTATATCTAAGATGACAGCAACAATAACACAATTTTAAACTTAGGAATGAAATTAGAACTTGATATGCATAACATGTAAAACGGATGATTCGAGATGTTATGGTTATGCATAACATGTTAAACGGATGAGTCGATATGTTATAGATATGCATAACATGTTAAATGAATGAGTCGATATGTTATAGATATGCATAACATGTTAAACGGATGAGCTGAGATGATATGGTTGTAAACGAGATGTTAAACGAACGAGCCAAGATGATATGGTTATACACGAGATGTTAAACGAATGAGTCAAGATGCTATGGTTATACACAAGATGTTAAACGAAAGAGCCTCCATTATATGGTTCTACACGAGATGTTAATCGAACGAGCCGAGATGATATAGTTGTACACGAGATGTTAAACGAAAGACCCGAGATGATATGGTTGTACACGAGATGTCAAACGAATGAGTCGAGATGCTATGGTTATACATGAGATGTTAAACGATGAGTCGAGATGCTATGGATACGCATAACATGTTAAACAGATGAGTCGAGATGATATGGATATACATAACATGTTAGACGAATGATTCGAGATGTTATGGATATGCATAAATGCTAAACGATGAGTCGATATGCTATAGATATGCATAACATGTTAAACGATGAGTATAGATGCTATGGATACGCATAACATGTTAAACAAATGAGTCGAGATGCTATGGATATGCATAACATGTTAAACGGATGAGTCGATATGTTATGGATATGCATAACATGTTAAACGATGAGTCGAGATGCTATGGATATGCATAACATGTTAAACGGATGAGTCGAGATGTTATGAATATGCATAACATGTTAACCGATGAGTCGAGATGCTATGGATATACATAACATGTTAAACAATGAGTCGAGATGCCAAAACACTTCCCACCAAACACTTCCCACGACAACATGTTCAACACTTGTCGCTCTCGGTCAAGAGATTTTTTTGGTGTTTAGTGTTATTTACCGACGACAATGTGTCGTCGGGATTTCTCTCGTCGTCGTTCTACGTTTTCTAGTAGTGTATATTAACTAAAAGTATTTAATTTTAATTATATATTAAATGAAAGTATTTAATTTTAATTATATATTAAATAAAAGTATTTATGCTATAATAAATTTTAATCATTTTAAGTTACTTATACTCAATTTAATTCATTTTTAAATCTATTTATAACATTTTAAAATAATTTATAATAAATTTCAATCATTTTTAAATTATTTATAAATAGCTAAAATCATATTTGATAAATTTATAACACTTAAAAAATTTATAATTAGTTTAAATTATGTATAAATCTTTAGTGACAACTTTTTTCGTGACAACATGTTGTCACTAAAGATTGAGCGGCAAATTTCCCCCAAAAAAACAAAGTTTTTTGACTTTGACTTGTTTTTTTGTCACAAAAACTTATCGCAACAACAAATGTTGTCGCTACAAGTTTATGCGGCAATTTTCCCCCAATTATTTTTTTCGCCACAAAACTTCTAGTGACAACACGGTTGTTACTAAAGATAAAAGTCAAAAGTCAAAACAAGCAAAGTTTTTGGCGACAACATTGTTGTCACAAAAAATAAAAGTGTTGTCGCAAGAAAAAAAAGTCAAAAACTAAAAACCGGAATACCACTATTTTGTCGTGCAGTAATTCTATTGTGACAATATGTTGTCACAAAAGAAAAAAAGTTGTCACGAAAAGTTTTGGTCAAAGATGGGCCCAAAAATGCCATTTTTTGTCGTTTAGTGGACTTGTTGCAACAACAAATGTTGTCACGAAAAAAAATTCGTCACTATAGCTCCAAAATGGTGTAGTGTCTATTTACCTCACAAACGATAGTAAAACCAACTACTTAAGAAAATATAGTTAATCTAATAATTGATCACGTATAAATATTTTAGAATTTTAGACAACCTGCCTAGCTAGTGTTGATCTTTCTTTTTAACGGCTGTAGATTTTATTTGAAGAAAACTAGCGAGAAGCTAGAGAGAATATAGAGCGTTACAAGATAATATTGCAAGCAATTCTTGGATAGAAAATCCATTCCAACCAAATGGGGTTGAGTTTCCTATACCTACTAGAAATCATAGTGTGAGATGTCCTAACTTAATCTCCTCTTCCAAGGTATTTTTTAGGCAACTTTTTAGATCGAACAAACACCAACTTCTGAACATCCAAATGGTCCAAAAAGTAGTTTGTACGTATAACCGAATCAAACGTACAGTTCTTCTTATTGCTCAAGTTTGATGAGTCCCCCATTTCATGAGAAGGTACGTGAAAAATAAGATGTGAATGATCATATCCTTACACATGGACACTGCTTTTAGAAAAACAAATGATTATCCAAATCTCAAATTTTATAATTTTAAGTTTGAAAATAAACCTTAAAATGAAAATCTATACTAAACTTGTCAAACAAGACATAATTGTCAATGATTCAAACATTTGACCGTTATAGACATCAAGTCAAACATTACATGTGCATGGCCACAGAATCCCAAATTTTATTTTACGTACAACATCCATGCACAACATACAACTCAACAAACAGAATAAGTCCATGTCATCCCATGTGGGCAAAAACGAATCCTAATAATTCGTCCTTATGAATCACAAATTCATACACATTTTCTAAAAAATTTTGTAATGTAAACACGAAAGAAAACTCAAAAAAATAATATCTTGTTGGGGGTGGGAAAGACGCAGATCGTTTTCTTTCGATCTTTGCACCCCCAATCACATTATTCAAACATGTTCATCGTGCATTGATTCATTGTCTTTCTTTTTTCTGCTTAAATTAACGAACTTAATGACGGGTTTGGTGATCATGAAATGTGAAGGGAAGGAATCGGTCAACGATGGTGGTGATGATACGGGTGAACCATTTGTTCCACCTATAAACTTTGCTAATGTTGAAGATAGAATCTATCGATCTGGATTCCCTCAACCTTCAAATTTCCCCTTTCTTGAGACCTTGCAGCTTCGATCCGTCATGTGAGTCGAGTTTGGTTATCAATGTTTTGGAAGAACTGATTATTTGCTTATTTTGTTTTAATACAATAAATTTTTTTGAAGGGTGCTTGGTATTTGTTTATCCAAATTGCTTATTTGTTTTTTTAAGGAAAAAAAATGCAGTTGTGAATAATCACATTGAGAGTTGCTTATTTCCACGAACTTATTGTAACATATTAAGTTAGTAGTATAAGCAATTCAAATGAGCAATCCTAAACACCTCTTCAAACTCGAGTTACAAAACTGATTATGAATATGTAATCACAATGTTGATGATGAATTTGATATTTATTCTTGTAGAAATTTGTGTCCCGAACCGTATCCTAGAGAAAATTTGGAATTCCTAAGAGCTCATAAAATTCAGCTCTTTCAATTCGGAATTGATGGCACCCGGGTTGTTTCTCTAATCTCTTTAGTACAAAAACTTTCATACTACATATATTGATTCGGATACAAGTTGTTTTTTAGGGTTTAAATAAGAAATTTTGGTGAATTTAATTAAAGAGTACTATATTTTTAACAGCGATCATATTAAGCTAGCGAGGCACTAGAAAAGAACATTACAACAAAACTAAGAACGCGCTGAAACAAGTACAGTGGTCCAATTTAACCAACATGGTTTAAAATTTAAATAAAGTGGAAAATGGTACATTGATTGATCATCCCAAGCAAGAAAGTGTTGCGATAAAAACTAATTTTAGTGATCGCATGTAGAGTTACAATCTTAAACTAGCTCTAATCAATCAACTGATTACTGATTGTTATTCTGGTATGATATAAACGTTTAGGAGCCTTCAGTAGACGTTCTAAGGAATAGCATCACTGAGGCTCTCAAATTCTTGATCGGTAATGAATCATAGAAAACTTTACTGCAATCATAAACTATTATTAAAATATTTTGTCGTATTAAGTACATGTATGTTTAATTTTCTTTCTCAGATGTGAGGAACCATCCTGTTCTAATACATTGCAAAAGAGGAAAGGTATGTAATCTACTTAATCCATGTTCATCTTCTGTTACATAATTTTTGTGTCGTTTTCTTTCCATAATGAGATGTGCCTTAAAAAGTTCTATTTCTAGCAATGCAGTTAAGAGTTAAGTGAATTAAGAGGGAGTTTAGTTTTTTGAAAGCGATTATGTGTTTTTGAATAATCTGATATGATTTTTTGTATGATGTCAGCACCGCACAGGTTGTGTTGTTGGCTCTCTAAGGAAGTTACAAAACTGGTGTTTGTCATCAGTGTTGGAAGAGTACAAACATTATGCAGGCGTAAAATCAAGGGATACAGATTTAAAGTTTTTAGAGACATATGATGTCCAATACCTAAGAGAATGTCTTCAAACCATCATCTACCAGTATCATGGATACGGTTCTAAGAAACGACGATTGCTCTCAGGAGAAGAAGTGACACACAAATCCCAGATAACTTCGTTTAGATCATCAACAGAGGTTCGATTTTATAACCATACTACCATTGATGCAACTTCTTTCACAAGAGAAAATTTATCTCGAGGGTAACTGGATTTTTCTAGGAAAACCAAGGAGTGCAATTGTATTACTTATGATCATAATATGAAGAAGGAAAATGGAAGGGAAAAAACATGGATGTAAATGTGATTGAGAAAAAAGTAAATATAACTGAGATAACAATTTCTTTGCATGGTTCAAAATTGAGATATTGTTTTCTCGCATGTTATGTTTTGCATGAACTCAATTATGCAGCCGATAAGTTTTCATGATATAGACATACACTTGATTCATGATCCTTACCGGCCTATTATCAAAATGGTATGGCATCCATTCAAAGTTGTGTGGCGTAATTCATAAAACTGAAAGGACATATGTTCTGTAATAGTACTATCAAGGATCACATTTAAAAGTAAGTAACAAAGAAAGTTCTGAATTTAGAAAATCACAGTAGCAGCCATGACTAATGTCTCTTTATGTATTTCGGTATATGCTTTTGTTTTGTAGCTTTTGTAATCAAACAAAATGTCTAGCAAATAAATGTATGTGACTATATGTGACAGATGTTACTATTCTTTTTATCAATCATAAGTGAACTATTATAATAGCAGTAAAATATGCAAGTATCTGGAATAGAAGAAGTATAATATTAACTTGATCATTTCCAAAGAGATCTAATATATGTTTAGTATATTTTATAAAATTATACTGATGTAGCTCATGGCACAGTTAAATGTTCAAGTGAGATATTCAAGTATTCACAGTATGTGATACAAGAAGAGACTAAAAACAAAAAAAAAAACAAAAAAAAAAAAAACAAAAAACAAAAAAAAAAAAAAAAAAAACAAAAAAAAAACTAGTCGGTAGATTGGTGCTCAGGAGATAAATGACTATGCCAACTCTACCACCATTTTGGTTTTGCTGTAAATTCAGCTCACAAAATTACAGATTTGTGCCTTTTGTTCAATTGAAAACGTAGATCATATAAGTATATGACTATGTTTTGAAAACGTAATCGTCATCATATTTGGTTGGTAGTAAAGGAAATCGGGTAGATCCACATGGATAAACTGGAGATGGTGTCAAAATTCCCATCTTACGTTTCAAAATTAAGATCCAAACAACCCCTTATTAGTCGATATACACATCATCAACAAATGGACCAAATTTGTTACTATCACAGACGCCACTCAACATTCATAATTGAAGTATATAAGCGATCAACATTTCCGACATAGCATTTGTCCATACTGTTTAAACTAACAATCACACTTAATAAAACACAACACACTGCTCAAAACCATCAAATGAAATAAAAATTAACTGTTTCTATAAAGTTCAACGGAACTCAAAGATATTTTATGCTTATAAAATATGAAGGGTGACACTACGCCTTCACTTAATACAAATACTGAAACTATAAAGCAAAAGAATAATGACCAATGGACCTCTTAACCTAGATTAGGAACTAAGTCCTACTCTAAATGAATAATAAATTATTATAATATATAAATTATCCAACTTATGACGGAAAATTTGGACTTACACGACAATAACTCGAGCTTGCATCAGTTACATGATCTGGAGCACGCATAAAAGTGTCATAATAACCATCATCACGCTCCATTTTTGGTTTAATAAATCTTCCATTGTTTCCATTATTATTATAACCAAAACCATTCATGATGTTTGCATTAGGTGGGGGCATTTGTAGTGAAATAGGAAATTCAGGAAGTAGCATATTTTGGTAATGAGCATATTTTGTGGGGCCGGTAAGGAAATTTGAGGGTATAAGCGGATGATCTTGAACTTGTGGTTCAGGTTTGGGGGCATTAGTGATTTTCGGTAATCTTAGAGAATTAGGAGGGTTAGAGGTGGAGCCCACATCCATGTTGGCGTGGTTGCTGTTTCTGGCTGCGGGAATTGCATGGTTATGTTTCCCTTCGTATGTTGTAAGAACTGATTTTAAATCATCAGAAGCTCGTTCGACATGTTTTCTCACTGGGCATCCAGTAGTTGTGCATTTGTAGTAGCTCCTGTAATAGTAGTGAATGAATCAAACTGAGAAAAATCCATTGCTAGTATACAAAGGTGTAAATTAAAGACTCACTGATGGATACACGGGTCAATTTTGGTCAAATGGGTAAACTTGAAGTTGATAAAATGAAGAGGGTAAAATGGGTTAAGACCTCCGAAGTTGTTTCTATTTATGAAAGAAGGGGGTATCATTGTAACAATGTAGTATTCCTAATCATCTAGATGATTTATAATTTAAAATTTTAAGAAAATAAATGACAAAAATATATTGCTCGTGGGTCAACCTGACCCGTTTTAAGATGCACTGGAAGTACCACTTATACATGTTTCTCAACCGGTGTTACACAGTTGCACGACACACCCAATTTGAAATATTACATTTAGTGGTGCAAATGAGTAACTTATCTTGATGGTTTATAAATGGTTGGGTCAAAATGGGTATTTTCTTATTGGTCGAAGGGGTTGGTCCGGTTGCATAAAACAATTTAGACCAAATTTTTAGAACTACAAAAAATATGTATGTAAGTTTAGATTTCAAAACTATATTATTATGATAAAAATCTTTATTGGTTAAAGAAATTTAGGAGGTTGTGTGCATTGAAAATGCACCTTGGGAGCCTGTCTATCATTTCCTTTTAAGCAAAATTTCACTTTTTTAACTATTTGACCCGTTAATTATAAAAGATAAAACCGTCATAAGTGAATGGGTCAAATTCGCCTATGATGTCGAAAGTTTAATATAAATTACCTTGGATTTGGGTTCCCTTTGACGACTTTTTGCCCATACTTCCTCCAACGATAACCATCATCCAGAATATCAACTTCACTCTCAATTTGAACCACCACTCTTGGTTCCCTCATAGCTCTTGTTACCAAGCTAGTTTCCATCAGAAAATTTCCTTTCTTCCTATAATTGAAATTCATAAAAATAAATAAGTAAACATGCCAAAATTTCATATATAAGGGAGTATTTGGGAATGCTCAATAGAACTGTTTATGTGCTTCTAGATATTTAAATCAAAGTTTGAATAAGCAGTTTCAAGTTTGTATCCTAGAGTAATTAAGCACCTAAAATAAGCACATTATCACTTGCTAATTTTCTAAGCGGTTTAACATAAGGAATCCCAAATACCCCCTTAGATAAACAATCCTAATTACTCAAAATTCTTTGTCTCCTGTATCAAAACGTAATGAAAAGAGTCGATCTACATGAGTCTAAGAAACACCACCTCCTTTTCAAATCTGATTTATCTTCATCACCCTCGTCTACGCTGGTCCCATCTGCATCACTAGCATTATAATTCGTGTTACGCTCCACATTACCAATAACTCCCGTAGACTTCCCTTGTGTGGATGACATTAGATCATGATTATCAATAGCAACCGATGTTAAAGATGACATGTCAATACCATCTTGTGTTCGACAATTTGAAATGTTGCTGTTACCACCTTGTTGAACATTTTCCCATAACTCCCCATCCTCATACTTAATATAGGAACCATTAGCATCATTTGACCCAATATTAGTGTTGCGTTGACCTTGATGATTATGAGCACCTTTATATATAATCTCGGTTATATGACCATCATGGGAACGTTCAACTTTTTTCTTAACTTGACAATTTGGATGTGTACATTTGTAGTAGCTTCGAGGGTATTCACTACCTTTTACTTGTTTTTGTCCATATTTTCTCCAATTGTATCCGTCTTCTGAGTTCCGCATTGGAGGTAGACTTGTTTCTTTTTGGTATCCATCACTGGGACGCCTTTTTGGATCATTTTCATCCTTCGGTTGTATGATAGGACATTTCCGCTTATTAGTGTGTGAGTGTAAAGTTGTAGCACTGTGTTTTGTGATGGTCTGTTTTGATAGTTCCATGGGGATTCCAGACGGTACTTGAGGCTGCATGACCAAGTTCCATGTTCAACATTAGCTCCAAAATTCAAAATAATGAAATGCATATTTAGATATAACTAGGGTTTTTGGATGAGTAATTCAAAGTGACCCCTCATAGTGTGTCACAGAAAGGTAAACTAAACTATGAACAACTAAATTTAAACAAAGCTGGATCCTTTGTAAGCTACACTGTACGTTTTACTTGTGAGACAACATAACCGATCAGGTATTCACGTTGATATCAACTTGATAGTTTTTCAATCCATTTCTAAACCTGCTTCTGCTTCTTGAAAAGCATATCCCAACATGCTTCTTGCAAAGTGTGTTTTAAACCAATAATAACAAAATAAGAACAAGTACTTTGACCTCTTTCGAAACTCAAAATTAATGTATCAAAAGTAATAACGTTATCTGTTTAAAATTACAACCCCAAACACCCTATTAATCACTTTTTGTTCCCCATTACAGAATTATATCCCAAAATATTGCAAATTTTATGAACTCCCTTTCTACATTATGCCCCTGTACATTAAAAAGTCCAAGGACTATCAAGAAGAGAGTAACAAAATATTTAAGTCAAGCATCGTTGTCATTATGTTGTGACTTTCATCTATTCCAGCCTCCTAAACTGCCAGATTTGGTTACAGTAGTGAAATATTCTTCTAAAAAGATATTACATACATAATATATTCACCTGATTTTGTAGCTCAGAAATGCATGGCCATAATAGTGAACCCTCATTAGGCTGCTGATATGTGAAACTATTACTGTCACAACTACTGTCATCAAATGCCGAATTCATGCCAAAGCTTTCATGATTCATAGGAGGTAGCATAAATGTTCCAGTAGCAGAAGATTCCTATAAAAACCAAAGATTAGTTCATACTCTATCATTTCAGTTTCCAAGAATCACGGGTTCTGAATATCGTTGCGGAATGTATTATAAAGCTCTAAAGTAAAGTTATACTCAAACTTATAAATGAAGTATTTACATTCTAAAGAAAAGAAAAACTAAGGACATGTCAGATTTGACAATAATGAACTTCCAGATATCATTTTTTTTGGAAGTTTATTTACACAACATGTTGGTTTTTAATCAAAGTTATGTAATACTTACCGATATATCTGCCGAGTTCAATAGTCACAGAGGTTTATGGTGCACTTGCTACCATAATCTTGGCCTACAGTGCAGTGACTTAGCTTCTATCTATGTAAAGAATAGCTGTCCCAATTTTCTCCAAAATCCAAAAAAGTATAGTATTATGTCATCAATCATGAACAAACCATAAACATATTAAAGGATTTTGTGATTGAAGATCGCATAATGGAAAATGATTTAACGCGTTTTTTTTTTTTTTTTTTTTTTTTTTTTTTTTTTTTTTTTTCTTTTCTTTTTTTTTTTTGTCAAAATAATTAGACTGGCATGAAGTCGCAAAAATCACTTTGAAAATGCACACTCCTTAAATTATACTTTAATCATATGTAACAAGTGAGCTAATCTTGGTATACATATTATTTAGGTCAAAGTACTCCCAATCCCCTAAATCTAGTAAGATCAATTTCCAGCCATCACAAAACAAATATTAAGAGAATCCTATTTCATCATCCATTTAAATGTTTTGCAAATTCTCATATAAGAATTAAATGTAAAGGACCCCTAAATAATCAAAATGTCCATGACCTTGTAATTTTTCTTATGACTTAAAACATAATAGTGATAAGAATAATGCCTAACACCTCGTTATTCTACCAATCAAATTATTATATTAGCGAACTAGCACAAGTAGCTAGCGTTATCTAGCTAGATCCAGTCAATCCAAAGAGAATGATATTTCCGACTACGATGAAAGATCCTAACACCTCTAAAATGTTGTTGCTATATATGCAATATATAGTGTTTGGGATTGCTTGTTAAGATTGTTAGTAATTTTCAAAATAATACATTTTGGAATAAGAATCACCCAAACTTATTAGTTAAGAATGTTTTTTCACCCTCAATTCCTAAAATTGTTTATGTGTTGTATCAAAACGCTATAAACATGCATATACAGATAGCATAATCGGCTAATCAACTAGGTTCCAAGACCTTTACCTGAGAATTAGGTATCATAGTCATCGGATCAAGCAACGAAGCAGAACTAATTCCTGGCGGTATGGTAAGCATTTGGGACCAACCAGTATCCGATGGATCCGAGACCCTAATCTTATCATCACCATCACTTTTTTCAACAACCCTAAATTTTTCATCAATATATTCATCCTTCAAAACAAAAAACTCATCAGCAATCAAACGATTCGGAGTGGCGATTATATCACCCCACTCATCATCATCACCAAATTCACCTTCATTATTCTGAATACACATTATAATAAAAAGTTAACAAAACCCTAATAGCATTACTGGTTCAGTGGATTGACTGACACTCAGTGATTATTACTTGATTTATAAGAGTTTAATATAGGTTGAAACGAGAGATTAAAGTGATCAGTTAGCATAAAAATAGGGATGATAATGGCTAGCCGTAAACTATTCAAAGGAAGTTTGGATTTGTCCATGAATCTCTATTTCTTGTGATTTGTATACGTTATGCATGCTTATTTTTATGCAAATAATTTTTTTTTTTCCTCTATAAATTTTTCACTTTAACATGTAAGTTAACATTTTTAACAATTTTTTATCTATAGCTCATTAGTAATTTGGTACTGCTGCATACTGGTTTGATCATGAATATTTAATCTAGTTGATCATATATATTTTCATGAAATGATTGTGTACGTATGAAAAGTAAGGATATAAAAAATAAGGAAGATAATTGTCAATTTAATGTTTAGATCGATCGTATAGAGAAAATGAGATGATAAGTGTCAATTGAATGCTCACACTTTCCCAACTTATTGCCCACATTCATGTCCCTTTTTTATACGAATATATACGTGCCTAAGGTTGGGATTTTTTTGCGACAATCAACTATAGTTGTGATATTGTTGTTAAGTATTTAGTGTAATGTTTATATATACAACACATACAATAACTAAAATGTAATTAGAAAATTTGTAACATGCGATCTTTTAAATAATAAAACAAAACCCCTGTTATGAATTTTACATTTAAAAAAAAATGGATTCATACCTTATTTAGTAATAATTTTATTTAAGAAAAAAGATTATTTTCTTATTAGGTAACATTTTAAATTTATCCATAACACAAGTAGAAGATAAATACAAAAAAATATAAATAAGATGGATTCATACCTTATTTAGTAATAATTTTATTTAAAAAAAAATATTTTAGAACATTTTATATTTATCTATAACACAAGTAGAAAATAAATACAAAAAATATAGATAAGATGCAATTAATAATAGGATTAAAATTTTTAAATAATTATCTGTAATAATAAAAAACTGTAATTAAACATAATAAATCAAACAAACAAAGATTAAATTATTTATTTTTTAATAAATAAAAATATATAATTCAAAAAATTTTTAAAAACCCGCGCGTGCGCGGGCATTATAACTAATAATTCAACTAAAGAACAATTATTAAATATATCAGATAACTTATAAAAATATTCAAAGAAAGTGAAAATGAACATTACATGAATTTTGAAATATGGTGTCTTATATATTAGAATTTGTGGATGAATTTTTAAAAGGGCAAATGTTTTATAAATGTATCATACTTGCTATCATTTCTTTTTCTGGGCATCCAACAAATTTTTTCCTTATACAGGTACTTATCTTTCAAATTTAGCCTTCTTGATGTACTTTGTGACAATTTTTTCCCTTCAAATTATTAAAACTTGTATAAGCTGGGAGTGGCAAAAATGTCACAAAATATCCTCAAAAAGACCGAATTTGAAAGATTAATACCCATACAAGGGAAAAAAAAACTAAATGTTGGCAAATATGATATCTTTATAAACATTATCATTTTAAAACTATTATTGTTGAGATTAAATAAAAAGTAACTAAATAAATAAATAAATAAATAAATAAAAATATTCTCTTGCATTAGAAATTTCATCCAAAAAAGCTGTCACGCATATTTTTTAATTTCTTGTTGAAACATTTTAAAGATAATTATTTCATTAAGTCAACATTGTTTGACTTTTTATGTAAAAAAATAAAGAAAAACTTTTAATTTAAGCTTTAAAGAGATATTTTGAAGGATTAAATGTTAATCATTTTAAGTTTTATAATTGTAAGCAAAAAAATTTTGCTTATATATAGTTGAGATTTTAAGTTTTCTAATAATGTCATTTTACTTCTAATTTTACATAGTTTTCCATGTCATTTAGAGCACGACCGCGCCTCTCAGCGAAAATACACGACAACTTGGCTCGATCAGATAGTGTACGGGCTTCTTTATCCTAAGGTAGGCAGTGTTTCTTTTATAAAACACTTATCATCGGCTTAGCATGTGTTTGAATGAATGTAATTTATTTTAAGCAAGTTTTTTTTTTTTTTTTTTTCTTTTTTCTTTTTTTTTGGTCATTTGAAAATAAGAGTTGATAGAATTAATCTTAGTACCGACCTTTTTAATTAAAAACACACTGCTACGTTATTTAAGTTTGATAAATATTAAAAAAAAAAAAAAAAAAAAAAAACATTGCTACATTATTTTAGTAGGATCATGATCCATCTTACTAGCTATCTCAGAGTCTTACTTTTCTTCTATGCTATCTATGATCCTACATTTCTAGCAATGTTTTATGGTATAAGATCGTACCATTAAAATCGCGATATCGAAACCGTGAAGTATGTTTGGCAAAAGTAATTGTTGATGTAAAGCAGGAGATTATAAAAAGAGATTATTTTTAAAAACTACATTATCTAGTTTTTGGTTTTCAAAAATACAAAAAGTTATTTTTTTATAATCTCTTATTAGTTATGTATATCAAACAAAACTTATATCTGTACTATCTATAATGTGAAACCATTTTTTTTAAATGAAAAACTTAAATTAATGTTTTACCTAAATTACCATTAATTAATCTATCTTTGGCAACTTTAATACACAGTTTCTTGCAATCTCAAATTTCATGAACATTTGATCTATATATGACAACTCTATAATACATGATTGGTCAACTTATGAGATCATGACAACTTAGGTGTTCATTCATGCATTTATAAAAGAAAACAGATGCATAATCAATTGTAAATGTATTGTTATAAATAAGAGAAAGTAATTAAGCCAACCTTATTATTTTGTTTTTGACAGAAAACAAAAAACAACCATGCATCTAAAAAGATTTATTAATCAACATCATACACTTGTTATGATGTAAATTTATGTTTTTGTATCTCAAAAATATTCAATCAGCAATGGTGAGAAAAAAATTAATTTATTGTTAATTATTAAATGAGTGTCTTTACATAACATTAAGATTTTTATAACAACATACAAGGAGAATGATATTTTGATTAAGTGTTTGTGTAACATTTTGTTTAACTCGTTAGTATGCATGTTGCTCGTCTAGTTTTAAATAACTTATTTTTTCAAAACATACCAACAAAAGTCTCAAATTTAAAATGGATAAAGAGGGCACGTGTCACACCAACTCAACAATAACATGCCACAAGTCCATATTACATCACCATCACTCTTTTGTTTTCTTTTGCATGCCTATCTCACAACCTGAAACAACACCAAAACCACCGCCAATATGCATCCACCACACCACCATGATCACCAACCAAACATGTTCACTAAACTCTGTTCACAACAATCCGAAATCCTATCCAACACACTTTTGTCCATAACATCTCCCATCATTTCCCTTATCTCCAAAAAAACATCAGAAACCGACCACGACCTTGACACTGACACTGACACTACAACAATGGAAAAAACAAGTGTCTTGTTTAAGAAAGCTCTTTTAGGGTTTGTAGGTGCTGGTTATGTGTGTTTGGTCTTGATGTCTATGATGTTTTTGTCGGTTGTGCTTGGGGTTTGTTTGGTTAGGTTGTGGGTTGAAGAACCTGTGAAGATACATGAAAGAATGTTTTTTGATTATACTCAAGTGAACCCTTATGCTATTTTGGATTTAGGGTATGTGAAAGGTGGTAAGATGGAAAAAGTTGTGCCTGTTGGACATGTTTTTAATGTTAGGATGGTTTTTGTAATGCCAGAATCTGATTATAATCGTGAAATTGGGATGTTTCAGGTGTGTACTATTTTAAAAAACTTTTGTTAATCTTTTATGAATTGAAGTAAGATCACTATTATTTGCTTGACTCCTGTATTAGTTTATCTTAATTTAGTGGGCTAATTGTAGTAGAATGAAACCAAATAACTTTTTTGACTTGGTGTTAATTAAGTTCTAAAATTTGTACGTATATAGATAAAAGATCAAGTGAGCTAAGAAACCTTTAGGGATTAAATGACTAATTAAGAAAATGATATAATAAACCATTCTCACTGGATCTAATCTAATTTTAGGATGTATATGACTCTATGACTACTTTAACGACTATGAAAGTTTAAATTCCACTTCGAAAAGGTTTTAAGATTTAGACTAAATGGACTAGTTTGCTAATTTAATGATGAGCAAAATGACTCATAAGCAAGAACACTAGTGAAGTACCTTGTTTCAAGTAAATATATAAATATATAATTACCTGCTCTAGACATCCGAATATAATTACTAAAATGCATCACCAAGCTAAGGTGTCGTTCTTTTAAAAGACACGGAGTCTGAATCTGATTTGCATATCTGAATTTTAATCTTTTGAGGAATCCTTTGAATGCGGATCAAATAATGTTTGTTTTTTTAACCATTTGCATAATTAGAATACAAAAACTAGGTTATAGATCATTAAGAGGTAAGGTTTAAACCTCTTGACGCCTCTAAACAAAGGGAGAAAAACAAACACCAATAATTGTAAAAAGCTCTTAACGATTCAGATCTATAGGCCACTAAGTGGTATTAAGTAATTTTAATAGAAAAGCAAACACAACCCAAATATGTTCGTGTTTAATGACATTAGCACTTATTTTAAGCCTAGAAGTAAAGAGCTTTAGCTCAGTTATAGTGGCACTTGTGCTGTCGTTCAAATTCCACTTCGTGTTTAATGACCTTGCATGTTCAAATTCCACTTCGTGTTTAATGACCTTGCATGTATACGTTGTTTATGAACAAAACAAGTTACATGACTCGGCTAGTTCTGCCTTCAGGTAATTGCAGAGTCTATGTCATCAAATGGGGATCTCATAAGCAGCTCAAGTCTCCCATGCATGCTACGATTTCGAAGCCACCCAATCCGGCTCATGCATACATTCATCACAGGCGTACCATTATTGTTGGGGATCAAAAACGAAATCCAAATAGTAAATTTACCCCTCCTAAGATATAAGGAACTCCATTATCCCCGAACACAATCCATCAAGATATCTTTAGTCCCAAGGGCGGGAGTGCCTTTCCTTCCACAACTGTATGAAGCAAAACTAGTTTTAACTTCCGAGCTACCATGGAGGAAAAACCTCATACGAAATTGGAAATGGACATTTTATGTATGGACATCTTTATATATTTACCTTACGTTTCTTGTAGTTCTTGTTTCTTGCTTTAGATCGGTCATGTTTCCATCCATGACAACGGCTTCTAGCTATCAAAGATTGGCAATTTCAGATGTTTATGATGAAGAGCCAGCACGTGTGGTTAGCGCAAGGGATAGACCGACCTCGGAAAATCTTAAACGATGGAGACAAGCTAGAAGCAAGAGAAAGGCAATGCTTATGGGTGGAGGATTATCGGATGCAACGAGCATGAGTGTCACGAGGGATGAAGATGCTAGTATGAGTACAGAGGAAATTGGGGACTCTGAATCGGTTTGTCAATGAGAAACTGAGGCAGTAGCGGGACATGTTAAATGTACATATTGCTGTGATCAGATGTATTTTTTAGTTTGTAGCATATACTGTTGGCTTGACATTATATACCTATAGTTGAATAATTTTCTGTAGTATCATTTTAATCGTATCCAGGCATGTAGTGTACACATACCAAGCAACTCTACGATATGTTGTCAAGTTTTAAAGCAAAGTAAAAGAACTTGAAAAGGAAAATATAAATAGAAAAAGAACATGAAATGGAAAATATAAATACTATTTGTTACTACGCAGTATGTTTTTAAGAAAATATAAATAGTGTTTGTTAGTATGTTTTTAAGACGGGGAAAAAGTAAAAAAAAAATAGAATAAAAAATAAAAAAATTACTACGTATAACCGTAGCACGAGAAAAGAATTCTTAAGTTGGAGAAAGAGAAAAGATCGAAGAATATGTTACGTTTGGAGAAAAAGAAAATAATTTTTAAATTGGAGAAAAAGAAAATAAAAGAGAGACGAGACAAGCTTTGTTTAAGCTTAAGTTGGAGAAAAGAAAATAATTCATAAATTGTTGGGGAAAGAGAAAATAAGAACATGTTTAAAAGTACATATATGACTTCAATTTGTTGTCAAATTTTTCGATTTGTTGCTACCAAATCTTTCGAAAGAAGTATATCAATATATATTTTCATAAAAAGTGTATCAATCTTTCGAAAGAAGTATATCAATATATATTTTCATAAAAAGTGTATCAATCTTTCGATTTGTTGCTACTAAAGTTCTATATAAAATATATCAATATTCTTTTTCATTTCCTTCTAAATGCGAGAGAAAGATATTTTCATAAAAAGTCCGTTTCTTTTCTCTTTTAATTCATTTTCTTAAAAAAAAAAAAAAAAAAAAAAAAAAAAAAAAAAAAAAATTAAGTTTCTTTTCTTCTCAAATTATAACTAAAAAAACAAAATTTATAACTAAAAAACAGAAAGTAAAAGTATTTATCAAAATAACACTACAAAAAGAAGTGTGTTTGTACACACTTATTTCTTCACACTAAAAAAAATTGTGTATTTTTTTTATTCTTTAATTCACATGTATTAATGTGTACTAATTTATTTATATCTATAATTGTGAACTTTGAATAATATATGTGTGAAAAAAATTTATTATATAACAAATGTGAAGTACACACTTTTCAACGTTACCTTGGTAATGAAATACACACATAAAACCGTGACCTTTATTTTTTCAACTAAAAAATAACTTACTAACACAAAATGATGTGAACAATTTTTTTGAAAGCTAACATAAAAAAGTGTGAACATTTTATAAGAAGAATAACATATTAAAGTGTTGACAAGTTTAAAAAATGACATATAAAAGTGTTAGCAACTAAAAAAATTGACACATTGGTAAGTGTGAACAATAAAAAAATTGACACATATAAGTGTGAACAATTTGCACAAAATAAAAAAAAATTGACACATATAAGTGTGAACAATTTGCCTCACTTCTTGTGTCCAAAATCAAAATGCAAATAAATAAAAAAAGTTGACCACACAAAATCAAAAAAGTTGTTCTCCATTTCTCAAAAATACCAAAAAAAGCACACATACAAATCTAAAAATTCACTTCAAAAACGCACACACAAATCCCCCAATTCGATTTAACAATTTCACATACAAAAAACGCACATTACCTAGGGTTTGGGATGAGGAAGATGAGATGCTGAGGAAGACGACACAGTAACTTAGGGTTTGGGATCGATCTCATTATTCACAGCTTCAATCTGATTGTGATCGACATAAGGTATGTAGTGTTGGAGTATGCTCGTGTCATAATAAATAATTATATGGCTAGACATATATGAGCCTATGGGGTCACACACTTATACACAGAGACACCATTATATATGTTGTATTTATCGTATTTACACTATATATATGACTACATAACTCGAGATCAATAACGGGCTACTAATAACTAAGCTAGTACTTAGTTTATTGGATTAGACCAACAATGGGCAAGCCCATTTAGGGCCCCCATGGCAAGCCTAGGTGAGAAAGGAACAAGGGAAATAGTTCAAGGGGTTAAGTGTAACATGTGATCTTATAACCTCCTCTTGATTTAGTCATTATGACCAATTAAATGGGAAAACTAATTACCAATTTTTTCTCCCCCTTCCTCTACCCTAGAGCCACGAAATAACACATACACATAATAGGGTTTGGTGTTTTTGATCTCATCTATCCTTATTCTAGTGTAGTTCAAGGCTAGATCGTGTGTTACGGGGTCAAGACTAGCATCGGGTGGTGATCGGTGATGTGTAGTGTGTTTCCATCATAGAAGTGATCAACCTTATTGATCACTTGGTTTCTTGATCCATTCATGGGTGGTGATATTGGTGGTGACTTTGTTGGTGACTCCCGGTGCACGCTACAAAGGTATAACTATCTTGTTTATCTTATTGATTGATCATATGGCTATATGAGATCCGTGTGGGTGATGTTGTTCCGCTGCGTTTATTTGATTCTTATATATTTTATATTCATACATCACCTATAGTGGTATCACGAGCCATCATATGATGTCATATGATCATCTTGTATGCGTAAAAATGGCTAAAAATGTGTTTTTTTAATGGATTTAAAAGTATAATCTTAAAACAGCCCCTAGGGCTTATATATTCTGAATATATTGACCTTTATGAGGTCTTAAGATCTGGACTTCTTAATCCTATGGTCATTTGTTATGCATACATCAATTGGTTTCTTGATCGGGTACGAGAAAATGGCCTAAAACGCATGTTTTTGATCGATTTATGAAACGATTTCAAATCAGGCCCTATGGCTTAATTTTCTGTGGTAAAAAGATAATTAAAAGGTCCTAACATCAGTGGGTTTTGAACCTAAGGCCATTTGACACAAGTACCAAACGGGGTTTTAATTCTTGTCAATTAATTTCTTCGTTTTCGTTGGCTAACAATTTAATTCTTGTCATTATTTTGTTTTCCATGGCAAATACATGCATGTTTGTCCATGGAGTTAGCCAACACCATGTTTCATTCATAATATTATGGTATTATTATGTTTATATGCAAAGCCGATGAAAACCTAAACCACTTGTGCATTGAATGGTTGTTTATGTTGCTTAATTTCGTGTTTTGGGGTTTTGCCATTGTTTCGGCATTTATGTAATTATATTCTTTTGGTTGTAGCCATTGTTTGGGCACTTTTACAGTAGATTAAAAGTAGATTAATTGTATTTTACTTTCAATATAATGTAATCGTGGCTTGGTGGTGAAAGGCGAAAGAGTAAAAGACGTTTTTGCCGAAAAAATGACTGCTGGAACACCAGTTGGTAAAACGGAGTTTCCCGGTGATTGGTAAGGTATTTTTGGCTGAAATTTTTTTTGCAGGTACCCAAGACATGGGCCTACAACTTTCTAGTTTTGAGCTAAGCCCGGGGAAGCCTCCATCATGGACTTTTGGGCCCTCTAACACAGAAATTCTGGAAGGACAGAAACTGCTTTTCATGTACATCATGGGCTTCCTACTTGCTCTTGATTGTCTTGGAGCAAGTGGGAGTCCTCCGTGTGGTTGTGTGGTTGTCCCTAGTTGACTCTTGGCTCTTGTGATGGCTCACGAGACCAAGCATAGGTTTCTTCATCGGTTGAGGCTTTGCATATTGTGGTTGTGTGTTTGTTTTGCCTTTTATATATCTTGTTTCATATGTAAAATTGCAAATAGTTTTCTATAAAACTTAAAACGAAACACAAACCATTTTCAAAACTAAGTCTTATGATTTAGTTTTACTAAGTTTTTGAAACTTAAAATCATTGTTTCTTAAAATAACACCTAAACTTGTTATCTATGTTATTTTATTTATGTATTGTCCAAACTTTATTATCCACGTAGGATTTATATTAGTCATGAAAATGGACAACTTGACACACATAAATTAAAACAATGATTAGACTTAAGTTAAGAAATGTTTTTAACTTGTGCTACGAAGGATGAATGCATGCTCTTTTCGTACACCTTTTGATTCACATCAAAACTTTTACCCGTCAAAATTTAAGTCACGCCGTCCAATTTTGAGAACTCTTGCAATTACTTTTTGCCTATGCGTGGGACCTAGGTTGAATTGTAACCCAAGGTGACTATTCTCTATGCGTGGGACCTAGATATATTCTCGCACGTTCTCAAATTGGATGACTTAATCGAGTTAAGCGGTGAGACCTTGACCCGAGGCAAAGATGGGACTAAACATGCCTACATGACACTAGTTGTTTGACACTAGATGCCATGAGTCCCATAAAGATCTAAGAGTTGCACTTGTAATGCAATTGGTGATCGTCGCCTACCAATTGAATCTACTATTGCTAGCAGATCAACTGATGTGATAGTAGAAGCACAATGTGGATCTTAGCCTTTTACGTAAATTAATTGTTTTAAATTGTAAACATGGGGTAATTAATTTATAAAAGGATAATTATCGAAAATACTAAATATGAACTTTGAGAATTCAATTAATGAATTAATGCAACACAAAACGTAAACAAAAGTTTGTTCTTTTCTTGTTAAAAGGATCAAACTAAGTCTTCCTTTCCTTGTAAGAAAGAGACTTGTTCCTATCCTTTTCCTTATGAGGAAAAGCCATAATAGGAATATTTGAATTATCCTAATTCTAATCAAACTCAAAGCATACATACTCTAGAAATTGTGATGTCTTGTAAAAGTCAAAACAGTTAAGTATGGTTGCACATCTTATTCCATCAAGTTCGTTTTATAACCCTAGTTCCGGTTTTGAAACCTTGAAGAAATATAAGATATTTGGATAACTAGAGAACATGTTTTCTATAGCTACCAAACTGAAATGAGTTTAAGTAATTAGAAAAAGGAAATATCAATAAACCGTAAAGTGGTAAAGGCAATTACTAGCATGATTACCTAGCAATGTGTCTTTAACCCAATAAACATGGAGGAACTGCATGCCTAATTTCAAGCTTAAAATGATAGCTAGCCCATCATCTATATGTTAGAACTTGATGCACTTCCTTGAATACCTAAGTACATGTTTACTAGTCATAGTGACTCACATTAGCAATAATGTGTAGATATTCAAAGAAAGCAGGAAAGTATCCAATCATCACTCACTCTCCACTAGTGATGTAACACTTTTAATGTTGTCTAATCCAGTGGGAGCTAAATGATTGTATTACTGGTGACGAAACACATGTAATGTTCTCTAATCCAGTGGGAGTTGTAAGCTCTATTAACTTACAAGTTGCCCATCTTATTTCTAGATTGTCTTGAAATAATACATTACTTTCCACATATGAAGCATCATAGTTTTATGAGAACCATTGCATGAATTTTATTAGATAACTTGTCGCGTTTCTGATGTTGCTTCCTGAAATGTTATCAATAAAATTGTTATGCATGATTCATTATAAAAGCGATAAAGTTCTACATATCTATATTTTGATTTTGACTAAAATCATATGTTATCTGTGACATTGTCATATTTGCTTGCATAATGTTGTGCCATGCACAAGTGGGAGAAATCTTAATTGTGTGCAAGGTACAACATATAACAATATGACTAATGGTTTTTCTTGAATGCAAGATAAGAAAAATAAGGTTCTACTAGGACTTATACACATAAAATGTATGTTGCCCTAATTAGAACAAAATGTCAAGATAACATGAAAAGCTACTTCAACATATTTGCTGAATTGTTTAGTAAATATGATTATGTCTTCTTGTAAATTCATAATCATGAAGTATGTAATTAACTTGAAATTACTATTTAGGCAAATTGTCGGCACTCATAATTACTTTAGTTGAATATGTTTAGGTCTCTTGTAAAGACATAAACATCAATTCCGTTAATTGTTGAAAGGCTTATAACGTAAAGTAAAGACGTTAATTTGTTATGTCTTCTTGTTAAAGACATGTACACTTACGACGTATAATAAAATATTTAATGTTTATGTTTTCTAGTTAAAACATACACATAAAGTCATTGATTTGGTCAACGATTTTAAATATAAAGTATGCAGTAGGCTATAAATACTATTGATGCCATCTGGTATGACTTGGTTAGCAGATACGTAAGCCAAAGAGTATAAGTTCATCTAATGAGTTGTGTGATAGTCTCACAACATCTATCCATGTGGAATACCACAACTTTATGGTATGTCCATCATGGATATTGTTTGATCCTTGATGACTTAAACTCTTTTACCTCCAAAGCAATCAAGGTTAGAAAATTGGATGTGCCATGCGTACACCCAATATGGTTCCAACCCAGAAGGAATTTAAGACACCATTGTACTATGGAATGGGATGAATCCCATTATGTCTTGATTGAAGTTCTGAATTTGTTAAATACCTAAGAGTAAGTAATTAACAAACTAGAGTCAAGAACTAACGATGTATTTTGGTTGTCCCACTTGAAAACAATTTATTGTTAATCAAGATGCTGAGTACTTGGAGATTAGTCTCCACTTACAAAAGCAAGTGGGAGCACCTTTAGATCTTGAAGTCATTCAAGAGCTAAATACACAACCTTCTGAGTACACTTGCTAATGTCATACTAAGGTTGAACATGCATATGTTAAACCATAGATTGATATCTCTCATTCATAAATCTGCAAGGATACCCCTAACACCTGAATGATATAGTTTTTATATCAATGTTAAGGGACATAAGTTGGAGGATCATAGTGAACCTGCTAACTAAAGAGATGCATTATCAGATCTTGAATCTGATGAATAGCTCAAAACAATGAATGTTAAGATGCAGTCCTTTGAAGATAATCACTCATGGAGCTTGATTGATCTCTTACCAATCAGTTAGACTGTGAGGTTTAAAATGAGTTTCTTGAACTAGAAGACTTATAAGGACAAACTTGTACACATATTTAATGCATGCGTAGTAGAAGGAGTTTACTCATGCTCAAGAAATTGATTATGATTAAATCTTCATACTTACAAAAATTAAATGTATAAAGATGATTAATTGTCATACCTGTTTTCATGTAAATGAAATATGACAATGGGATTTCAAAACACTTTTTGATTACTTTTGCGAGGACGATGAGTAATCAAAAGGGTTTATGAATCTGTATAATCTTTATTATGTATAAAAGACATAAGAATCCAGGTGTGGATTAGATCATGCATCTAGGAGCAGAAATCTTAATTTAATCATTAATTTGATTTTGATTAAATAAGATTACTCCCGAGAACTCAGAGTGCAAGTAGGATAAATGAATTTATTTTCTTAAATCTCATATGTTGTTAACATATAAGAAACAATATTCCATCTAAGCTAGACGTTATCCTTAGCCTGGAATGAAGTTTCAATTAAGGAATTTAGGAAATAAAACATAAAACCTTGTTGCATGTGTTTATTAGAATAAACATAAGCGGTTAATAATCTAAACACAATATGACATGTCATTGAGGGGAGTCTCAATGATCAATCTTACATGATGAGATTGAATGCATGAATGGAAATCTTAAGTTTGACTAAAGGATTCATTATGTAAGTCATATTATGTATTGGATTATTTATATCATTTGTATGAATGCAAGATGAGTTGATAACAACAAATATCTAAGTGAAAGTCGTTAGATAATTGTTAAACGAACAACCTAATGGACCTGCAAAGGACCAAAGATTTGTTCAAAATGTTTACGGATATTCAAGGAGCTCTATTATACTTTCATTCATTTATGCTTATATAACTGAGATGATGCTCAACCCTAGTTGTAGTAGGATGACATCATGAATGATGACACCTCTAACTAGAAGTGCTCAATTGAGAGCATTAATGCATTATACATTAAAAGAATAAGAATACTTTACAGTTTGGGAAACTATTATAATGACTGTCTAAAGTAGGTGTTTTGCTAGCTTCAAACACACTATGGAATGTATTGTTGCAATACTCGTATTGTACTTGATTGCACACATACAAAAGGACAATCATCATTCAAAACATTTTTGAATTTTGAAACAAGTATTCTCAAAGTTTACTTAGATGACTACTTGTTGTCTTGTACAACAAAATTGATCATGGTGGAAACATCGGATTCCGATCTGTATGTAGTCTTGTGCATATCTGTTTTTAGTATTTGGATAATGGAACTGTAAGCAGTCGTATTATATAATGAATTGATATACCGGGTATTATCGTCTTCATTTATACTACTGTGTTCTATATTTTCATGTTTAATCCATGAATAATTTATTTATTCTAAAATTGTCCATTGTCAGTTGACGATACGGGAGTATCATCGAATTAAGGCAAATGTGAGCGTGTTGGTGATTTATTTGCCAAACTCATATGTTGTTCATTGTGATGAACATTGGACTGACCCAACCTTCGAGATTTCACTACATGGATCGGCGTCAATAGTGAATCTCGCTAATGGTTATGTCTCTTATCCTTAGACTTGAGATGCAAGTAGGTCTTGCATGTGTGGAATTTCATTCTTTGATATGGTTAAACGCTGTCCTGAATAAGGTAGTTATAAAAACCATTTTCAGGAGTGATTTGAAACACATGAATGACACGTGCAGTCAAAATAGGATTTGTTCCTCCACATGTCATGGAGTTAGATACTATTGGGCCTCTCGATGAATTGAACGGATGTTTGTATGGCCGTACCCAAATGAGATTAAGATGAATCTTAATTCACTTGGTAATCTTGTTCAATATCTAGATCGAGAAACATAATAGTTGAACAAATAGAATGACTTTGATCCATGTCTAGTGTTCAACATAGTATCTGTAACAAAAGGATGAATGACATATAAACCATTTAAATGAGACGTTTAAGAAACTTCCCTCACATATTTCTAGGGGCATTGGCGTGTTGCTAGACGCTAACCTTTGCTTGTATAATTACTTGATTATTATGACGTCGCAAGTGGGAGCTGTTGGAGTATGCTCGTGTCATAATAAATAATTATATGGCTAGACATATATGAGCCTATGGGGTCACACACTTATACACAGAGACACCATTATATATGTTGTATTTATCGTATTTACACTATATATATGACTACATAACTCGAGATCAATAACGGGCTACTAATAACTAAGCTAGTACTTAGTTTATTGGATTAGACCAACAATGGGCAAGCCCATTTAGGGCCCCCATGGCAAGCCTAGGTGAGAAAGGAACAAGGGAAATAGTTCAAGGGGTTAAGTGTAACATGTGATCTTATAACCTCCTCTTGATTTAGTCATTATGACCAATTAAATGGGAAAACTAATTACCAATTTTTCTCCCCCTTCCTCTACCCTAGAGCCACGAAATAACACATACACATAATAGGGTTTGGTGTTTTTGATCTCATCTATCCTTATTCTAGTGTAGTTCAAGGCTAGATCGTGTGTTACGGGGTCAAGACTAGCATCGGGTGGTGATCGGTGATGTGTAGTGTGTTTCCATCATAGAAGTGATCAACCTTATTGATCACTTGGTTTCTTGATCCATTCATGGGTGGTGATATTGGTGGTGACTTTGTTGGTGACTCCCGGTGCACGCTACAAAGGTATAACTATCTTGTTTATCTTATTGATTGATCATATGGCTATATGAGATCCGTGTGGGTGATGTTGTTCCGCTGCGTTTATTTGATTCTTATATATTTTATATTCATACATCACCTATATGTAGTTAACATAACATACATACCTGATTGATATGATTTTCTGTTATATTCATTCGAAGTGTTATACCTGATTGTATATGATTGTTTAGTGTAACTGTGAATGATTGTTAGCAGATAAGCAGATAAGCAGTTAGTTTTATCTAATTAAGCAATGAGTACAACTAATCTGTTTTAAAAATACGAAGACACGCATCTGTATGCATCTGTATGTATCGGGTGAGTTCAGGAAAATATAAAAGTGCGAGGTAGAAGGCGTGTTGGTGGTAATGCATCTTCATAAGGGACATGGAATCTAGGATTTATAGAGGCAATTGATGAATAATTTTAGCTTATTTGATGGACTTATTAGCTTATTGAAAATGTAATAATGTTTGTACGGTCATATTTTATGGCTTAAGCAGTTGAGCTTATGTAAACTTATTACATAAGTCATAAGCCTTTAAAATGACCATATAAAGCTTATTACATTTTCAATAAGCTCATAAGTTTAATAATTAAGCTAAAACTATGAGCTTCTTTTATGTTGTTTATGTTAAATGGATTTTTTGCTGTATTTTTATGTTGTTTATGAGCTCATACAGGTAATAGTTTAATTAAAATTTAACCTATGAGATGTTATTTTTACTGTTTTGTGCTTGATTGGTGTGAAACGGTCAGATAATTATTGGTCAACCACTTATGAATGGTCAACTATAATAGTCAAACAGCTCAAACCAATGCTTCCGTGGAATACAGTGTTTCTCTGGGTCGTTATGTCCCGACGAGGTGTGGATGGTATAAAAACGGGTTTATGATCGGGTGAATTGGATGGGAAGTAACCAGTTAATGATATGGGTTTGTTTACACTACTATAATGATTAGAAATAACAGTATTAACAATCACGGGAAACAGAAACGTATAAACGTGAACCAAATTAAAATCAGACGCGATTGCGTGCTGAGAAAAAGGTGAGTTTTAAGGAAAAATAAACTACAGTGGGTAAAAATGAAACTTTTACAAACTTAAAATTAAAAGAAAAGTTAAAATGAAAATGAATTATTAAAATGATTATTTTAATACTTAAATACTATTTAATTAATTAAAACTATTTAAAAAGTAAATTAAACCTAATTTAAATAAAACTAAAAATGATAAACACTACAAATTAAACTAAAAACTTGTAAAAATAATTTCTAAAACTTAAAATGAACTTGAAGAAAGTATAAAAAATAAAAATAAATATTTTTGTCTTTTTATGGATTTTCTATTAATTAAAAACTAATTATCTTAATTAAACTATTTAAACTAATTTAAATTACAAATAATACTAAACTAACTTAGAAAATTATGGAAAAATTTATAAAACTATTTTATAACATTTAAAAGCTAGAAAAAATATAAAAACTAGGTGTTTCTCTATAAAAATTAATTATGCTATTTAAAACTTAAATATTGATTAATTATTAATAAAACTAATATTAATTCTAATTAATACTAAATGACAAAATAAAAATCTGAGAAAATTATTAAAATTACTTTAACATAAAAGAAAATTAATAAAAATATAAAAATGTAGGTTACTTAATAAAATCTAAAAATGAAAATTAAAATTTAAATTATATTAAATAGAAATTATCACTTATTTTAAATTTGTCTTTTCTGGATTTTTCTTTTACAAAACTATTTTATACCTAAAAATAACTAACTTTTGTAAAAACAACTATTTTGTAACTTAAAAATAAGCACTGTGGATGCTTATTAGCACCACAATTGACTTTGGTTGACCAATTAAGCAAATAAGCTCAAATGAGCTTAAGTGGGACCCACTATGGATGATTCTGATCTAAATAAGTTATTGGAACATGATTAAGCCAGAAAATACAAGTGGGGTCCACAGATTAAGCAAATAAGCCACAAATAAGCACTTGGAAACTTAATGCCACAAAAAAAATGGGACAAGTTTGTGGAGTTGATTCAGGTGGGTCCCAGAAGGTTTGAGGTCAAACCAAAGGTCAAAATCTCAAGCCTACCAGGAGGGGGGTTGAAAGGAACAAAGTGGGGGCATTGGGGACCACTGAGATGGCCAGAAACCACCACCAAAGTGGTGGTGGTGGCTGTGGTGCTGCTGCAGCAAGGGATACACCTCCCCTGCAGGTGTGTTTGATGCTCAGTGGGGCCCACAAGTAAAATCTTAAAAATACAACAAAGATGGGATCTTGAAGGTGAGGTATTGGACTACAAATCCTAAAAAGAACAAAGCATGAATCTCAACACATAAATCTACAAAAATCTTGCAAGTATTGAAAAAATCTGAGATGAACCATTTTGACTTTTTGAATAAACTTAGAACTTTGACTTTTTTGGATTTCTGATGGATCTTACTGATTAATTAAGCTATAATAAGCTATGAGAGACCTAAATTATGCTAAATTATCTACCTATGCATTGAAATTGAGATTTGTGGGTCTAAAATCCTTAACAGTCAACTGTTAAGGGATTTTGAAATGGATTTTGACTTATTGAAGCTTACTACCACCTAAAATTGGTTCACCTTATCTGTTTTGGTACTAATTAAGATGTTGACACAGGTTTTGGTCAATGAACACCCCACTCACATAGCCAAACAGACAAAACCAAACACCCCTTTAACTATGGTCTGTTATGATTTTTCAAAGGAATTGGGTTATTTGACCCAAGTTTCTGATGAACAGCTATTCATTAAGCTAAATTAAAGTGTCTCAAGTAAGTTTGAATCACAATAAGTACATTGCAGTAAGCAAATATGATAAGTCTAAATTATGTTAATCTTGAACAATTAGGAGCAATTTTACAATAAACAACCAGATTATCTAAGAAATGAACATATGTTGAACTAAGAAACATAACAAGACAGAAAATAAGTACTATTAAACAGTTAATAAGCTAGATACAGTGCTAGTTGGAACATTAGAAAAAAGAAAAGCTTACAAGGGTTCTGTGTACATCCAAAACCAAAGACATGGTAGTCAAATCAATCCTATTGCCTCCCATGAGGCTTCTAAACCCAAAGGAATCCATAATCATCCATTCTCCTGGCTTGTATCACCTTCTTCACTAATTTTTGAATTTTCTCACTATTTTTCTATTTTTTTATTTTTGATATTAATGAACAAGACTTGTTCAAATGATATTAGGCTTATAGAAATTTAATAAGGAACTAAAATTGAGCTTATACAACAGAGATTAACAGCATTTGAATGAACATGAGGACTTAGGCATATTTGAGCAAAATCAAGGATTAAGTAAGACAACTGAAGTTTTTTATTGAATCAAACCTTTGTAATACACTACTAGTACTCAGAATACAACTTGAAATCTCAAAGTTACACTAAAAATGGGAAATACATTTAATTCGACATTAAAATCTACCCTAAGAACTATTCTACTCTAACTACTACTCTTCTCTTTCTTTTCTTCCACTTTTATAAGTCAAGTGAGGTTCCTGAGACTTTCCCACCACTTTCCACAGCCATTGGATGGCTACTTTTGATCATGGCCGTTTAATATGTTTTTGGCGGGAAAAAGCTTTTAAGCCAATTGAGGTCTGTGGAAGCGTAGACTAGGAGGGGGTGGCATTTAATGTTATTGGGAAGTGGGATCAGAAGGGATAAGGGAGGTGGTGGTGGCAGAGCAAGTTGGGGTGGTTTTGGAGGGGGGTGGTATTGCAGGGAAGCGGTTTGAGGGGGAAGATGGTTTGGAGTGGGTTTGACCGGGTTTGACCGGTATTTTTATTTAAGGGTGTGGGCCGGTTGTGTGTTGGGCCAAGGGAGTGGACTGGTTAAGTGTTGGATTTGGATTTGGTTTTGTGGTTTTATATTAAGGATCCGTTTGGTTTTATTAGTAGAAATCACAAGGACCAAAGTTGTAATTTGCTGAAAGTTTAGGGGTCTGAATTGGCAAGTTTCCAAAGATACTACAAGGACTAATCTTGCCATATGTGATAAACCAAAGGACCTTAAATGAAATTTTTCCATTTCAAACCACCCGGGGACCAATTATGCCAAATCTTCAAACTCTAGGGACCAAATCTGTAATTTTTGAATTTGTGAAGGGTTGAACCTGTAAATTCTCAATAAATACCACAAGGACCAATTATGTCATTAATGAATAGTACAAGGTTTGTTTTTAATATTTTTCTATTTTTTTAAAACCTTAGGACTAATTTTGACATTTTTGAAACTTGGGGGACTAAAGTTGTAATTTTGCAATTTTTAACTTTAAAGGACTTATTTTGACAACTTATGAATCCCCAAGGACCTTTGATGATATTTAACATGTTTTGAATAACCAGGGACTAGTTTTGACAATTTTTGAAACTTGAGGGACTGAAACTGCCAATTATGCAAACTTTGTTCGTTTTTCATCTGTTTTTTATTATTTTGCATTTGAAACATATAAAACACATTCCTGGGATATTTTCACTATTTTGATACAATATTGAGTGTTTTTAGATGTTTTGGCAGCTCAGAAACGGTAAAAACGATGAGTATTTACACACTCATCAGTGCTGAAAAATATTGCTTTTCTAGATATGTAATTAACCATAGTTTGGAAATCTGGTAAATGTTTTACAACAACTATAAGGGGTGTTTTTTAGCTTATTTTTGGGCATACAAGTCTATTTGACTTGGTTTATATTCCATAAGCGTGTTTCAGTTTTTTTCTATATAAACTTAGCCAAAAGAAATGAGAATGATTTATAAGCCGAGTCAAGTAAGCTTGTGAGCCCAAATGAAGCTTAAATAGATACCCTTGTTATCTGAATAGGGTAAGGAAGTGTGATAAGTGTAATGTTAGAAGCTATTGTTTGTTTGAGAAGCTTAAGATGTTATGATACAATCATATAAGCAAACCCGTGGTCAGTCACATATTGGTACTTTTAGACAACCACATATGCAGAAACTTAACCAATCAGATGTGGTACTTGGTAAGTCACATATGCAGACCCTTCAACAATCAGATATGCAAGTAAATGATCAATCTCTCGACTACTCCCACCAATCATCATCTTTTCCCCCCACACCTCTGAAACCTCCCCTTTTTTCTACTATTCGCCAAAATAATTCTTCTTCATCATCAGCATCCACCTATTCTCAATCCTTACGATCTGAAACAAGTGCATATGAGTCTACTTTGCATCAGCCTTCGTCTTCCTCAGCACCTCTTTTGGATGAGCAAGATGAAATGGATGAGGATTATGAGAAGAAGTTGTTGAGCGAGGTTGAGATAATAGGTAAACTTTGCGCGAGTCATTGTTCTTATCATATTTCTGTATTGTATACTATATTCTAACAATGTATAATTATCTTATAGATGGTGAGGGAAACTTTCTTAGGACACAAATAATGACCACAAAAGAAGTGTATAAGCTAGAAGCGGGTGAAATAATTGTGGTTCCTTTCAATGACCGCAATCAGCCCATCAAATTTGCAGGAGGTTTGTCTACCCGATTCATGACCCTACTTGTGAAGGAACCCAACTTATGCCCCCTCGATGCTAAGGACTGGAAAGAATGCAAAAAGAGTTGTGGTATCAGGCTTCTAATGGAACTACGGGTAATTACTTTGATTATCGCTTTGTTTGTGAAAACTGAAACTAAAACTAATTCTTCAAATTGGTCGTTGTCAGAAAAGCTCCTGTTTAGTAGTCTTTTACATGCTATTTTACCTTCACAAGCTTCTTCTGAAACACTTTGAGATCTCAGTCCCATACATGATACATCCATGATGATGTAGCTATCAAGTTGATCATGGAAATGCTAAACCATTCTGTAACACCCCCAAAATCATCACGTCAGCGGAAGACTTAAAATGTCAGCGGAAGACTTTTTGGGTGTTACTTCGAGGATCTTTATCACAATCATAGAAAACGACACAAAAGTGACGCTTTAAAGTTTAATTCATTCAAAATACCAAATTTTCGAGACATCAAGATGTTTCATAGTTTAAACAACAAATTTATTTGAAATGTGTCAAAACATTTATTTAAGCCCATGTCGGGTTACAAGCCCACTCCGTGCCTTCAAGTTCCTTCTTGTTTAATTACCTGAGATAAACATATGCTAAAAGTGTCAACACAAAGGTTGGTGAGTTCATAGAGTTTATAGTTTCGAATATCGATTTCCAAATCAAAGAGTTTATAAGTCCACAGTGTTTATAATAAGAGTTGATTATCCAAATTAAAGTGTGAGAAAATCCATAGTATTCATGGTTTAAATCGTTGATTTATCAAAATCAGAAAATGAGTGATTTCCTTATTAATTCAAAAATAGTCCGTTGGTTTGCCCTTCACCGGGGTCAACACCGAAATAGTAGTTTGTTTGACCTAATCGGGTCAACACCAAAATAGTTTGTTCGTTTGCCAATTATTAGAAGTTTTTCCTGCTATATAGTGAGCACAATCTCATAGTTTAATAAAACAGTGGGCTACAGCATTGTACACCCTTAACATCAGTCATTGTAGTGCTATATTATTACCGTTCTCTTGCCCTAAGCTCATGACACTCAACGATTAACAGGCATCAAAATTATCCATAATAATGATGTAAAACAGTGGCCCTCAAGATAGGTATTTACCAGTAACCTATGAAATCAAATAAAGTGCATTTGGTGGCTTTCCTCTAGCGACCAAATGGGGATTGTCAATCCCTAATAGATCTATTCACAATTATTTACGTTCACCCTACAAGTGATTAAGGCGCATGATCGAGGGACTTTTGGTAATAGGTACTTAGGCAATAGAGATCAAATATAGTATATCGTTGGAAAAATCGCTTGTAATCATGTCTATAGAAGGTATTTCCTTATGAGATATAAAAATGTGTAAACCAGTAACGTTTATATGTAATACAGTCATGTATTTAGTTAATGAATACTTGTAAAAGTAAAAACAGTAGTTAAGCATGTATCTCCCCCAAAAACGTTTATAAATCATTGTAAAACAAGTAAGAGTAGGGGCTATGACTCACCTTAGTAGCACAGTAGTAGTGGTAGTAACATAATCTCATCGATGCAAGGCAACGGCTTCACACACAACCTAAAAGATATGGTATGTTTTAGTTGATAGTCTAAATCTAGTTTTATCGTGAATATTAGTCATTCAGTTTGTTATTAAAATTCGTGTTCGTTTAAATGCTTGAAGTTCAAGAACAAAGTTATATATACATATAACTTGTGAGTGTAATGATCGATGCTCGATGTGCGATGGAAAATCATCAAGAATAAGTCGAAGTATGTAGACGATGTTTTATGATGTTAGTTTTAAAAGAAAAGAAATAAACATCTCGTTATATATATATATATATATATATATATATATATATATATATATATATATATATATATATATATATATATATATATATATATATCGTTAAAATTTATTATAGTTACGCGAATATTTATACCGTATATATTTATAAGAGTTTTATACTAAACATGTGTATTTATATATAAAATATTAATATTATTTTTATAAAATAATATTTACAGAAAATCCTTTACGTTTTACTAAAGTTACACTTTTAACCCTAACGAATATAATTTTACACCGTTAGTCCGTAGTTAACAATCGTTTCATTTTAAGTCCAAATAATATCAATATTTACATTTTTCAACTCCAATTATCATTATTTACAGTTTTAAACTCAGAAAATCAGAAATTACAGTTTTGACCCAAAGTTTGCAAAGTTTACACTTTTAGTCCCCGGTTATGAAAATTTTGCAAAGTTAGTCCAAATTTCGCCAAAGTCAAAGTTTATCATTTTTATTATTTCAATAAGTTCAGAATGTTCAAAAGAGCTTATTAGAACAGCTTATTCCCTTAAAAAGCTTATTTTTCACTATATGGGCTTAACGAGCTCATTTAAAGGCCCGTTAACGTTTTGTGATCCAAAGGACTTACGAGAGGTTTGGGCTTGGTCTCGGGCTTGTTTTTATGTTACAAAAACATTACAAATAAGCTTATACGATCAGCTTATGCAATAAGCTTAAAATCAGCTTAATGGACTTATAAGCCCATTTGTTAATATTTAAGGTTTTAGAAAAACTGGTTTTGCTCGATCAAAAGGGGTCGGGCAAAAGGTCTAAATAAGCTTATAAGATCGAACAAAATGTGTTTCCTAATTGTTTGCCAGGTTGTCAACGAGTTTATGTTTTAAAAATAACATGTTATGTATCTAGATTTTGAAATAACGAGGCCAAACTAGAGGGTTCAATTCATTTTCAGAAACAGTTTCTTAGTCAAAAATATTCTGAGTGTTTTTACTAAAATCGTATAGGTCCAATGACTTTTAAAACGTGTGATATTTATTAAGTAAATGTTATTTTTAAGTTCAAAACTTTATGCCACTTGATTGCTAGTATATTAAACGTTTAGGATGTCGAATAAAAAGTATATATTACGTTTTTACTTAACGAGATAACGGATCAAAGTAAAGTGCCAAAAATAGAAAGTTATTGAAATGAAAATATGAATTAGGTGTCGTGTAGACTTACTTCACTTCAAAAGGGGGTGTAAAAACGTATGTATGGATCGAGCTGGGGCAAATGGGTAGCGTGGCTTGACACACGACCTACCAAAGGTCTAGGAATGAGCAATCCTTGGCTTGGAGCTTGGTTCTAACCCTTCGAGTTCTTGGCAAACCGTTCGTCCCTTAATACTCCATAATACTTCATGAAATTTTGAAAGTGGTGTGTTTGAGCATGTGTTTTCAGTTGAGCTTGCTTGGGGGGTTTTATATGGTGAGTTTTATGAGGGTATAGATGTTGTGTTCACATGAGATGAAGTGTGGGATAAGAATGAATGCATGTAACCTCTATTCTCGTCCAATCGAAATGTTACAAGGAAATTAACGTGTCATAGATTCTCCTGACATTCTTGACAGTTTATGTGACGTTTAGGATTCGTCTTGTGGTGATTGGAGAGCATGGGAGGTGGTTTGGAAGCTTGGTGACACGTTTTGGTTTATCTTGTTCATACGAGTTGGTTGGTTTGCTTTGGGTAAATTTAAGGCAGTGAACGAGTGAGATTTGGTGCAATCTTTATCATTCTTGAATGTTTGTTAGGTTGTTAATCGAGTGGTGTAATAATATGTCAAGGTCGTGTGTCGAGTTTGCAAGAAATAGGGTGCGTTTGGAGGGGGGTCGCGACAGGAAAAGAAAAGAAAACAAAGAAATAAAAGAAAACAAACACCCCTCGCTGGGCTTTGTTTCCTGGTGGGCTGCTGGCTATTTTTCGGCCCAATCAAAAAGAAAAGGAAACAATGGTCCGTTTGGTGTGTAGCTGTTGGGTTAATTCAGGCCCAAAGGGCGTGTTTCGGGTATCGTGTCGGGGTTAAAAAATATTAGTGAGCAATCTCGGGAATTTTCGTAGGCTTCGGAAATATATAAATATGGTACGGTAAATAAACGAAACGTATAATTTTAATTATAAATGTTTTAGATATATAAATATTGTATGGTAAATATACGAAACGTATATTTATAAAATATAAACGTTTTAAGTTTATTATATTATTCGCGATATTTATAGATTATCGAGGTTGTGTGTAAGCATCGTTCCTAGGCAATTGGTCAATCATAAATGTCGTAGTGGTTCATATAATATGTCATGCATAAAAAAAAATTTTGTTCCTCGTAAAAATGGTATTTAAATAACGTAACGTTTTTTTATTCAATTATTGATATTTACTAATCGTATGGGAAAATTACAGGAGGTTACACATTCACAAGTTTTCTAGCCTAGCAATAAATAGTTTATCTGTGAGCTTACACAATCAGGAAATTTCACCAAACACACAAAGAGCTAACTTTGATAATGTCTGATATAAGGAATTAGATTATTGGCAATAAATTAATGTATTAAGATATTATTTAGTCCTTAATACAATCTGATCCTAACTTCATTAGGTTAATTAGTATCTCTTTAGTGACCATTGTTTCTCGTATACAACAACCAGTACTTCAAGTTAAGGTGAATGTTACAAGCTAATAATGCTCAATTGATGGAATTGGCCAAATTTAATATATAAAGAGACGGTTGAATGGGCATCTCACTAATTGTTTTTTTTTTTTTTTTTTTTTTTTTTTGTCATTATTGATTTTTGCAGCGGAGATTTGAGTTTCCTCAAGGTAAAGATGTGGACGAGGTCGTCCTTTCTCATTTAAACGAAAAGTTTAGGACCGTAAAACATAGGATGAAAAAGAGCTTGTTAGCGTTAGCTGCCAAAAGACTACATGAAGCTAATAACGTTGATGAAGATGTGCAATATACGGATGATGAGCTTTTGCAAGCACTCGACTTAGTAGAAGCACCACATCACTTTGTTGATCATCAATGGGAATCTTATAAGGGTTATCTCAGAGCACCTAAAACAAAGGTACGCCACAAAAAAATGCCATTTAGTTTCATGATGCGTGGGAATCGCAACAGGCTTTACCTCTCGAGGGATCTCGAGAAGCTTACAACCCCCACCAGGCAGTGTACCTGATCGTTGTAGTATAGTATAGTGACAAGTACCGGGGGATTGATCGTTCAGCTTAGGAATAGTGTCGCTAGGATTAGAAAACCTAATTACTAGTTCTAAAGGTGAGGGATGATTATTTTTGTGTTTTTATATTTTTTAGAAAGCAATTAAAATATCGGTTTTGGAAGAGTGGGCGGAATTAGTTGCTATTCAACTAACCCAATACTAAGATACAATCAAAATAAAATACTAAAAATGAAAATAAACTAATTAAACTAAGGTTGTGAGCAGTAATTGGAGAAAATGTGTTTACTTAGATTTCATTACTCCCTAGATATCTTTTACACGTTAATTACTTGTTATAATTGCATGGATGACGGATCGTATTCCTTAATACCATTCATAGGGTGGCATACATAACTCCCCAATTCTATGAGCTCTTATCTCCTCCTACACCATGACCCAGCACAACTATAGGGATTGTAAACAGTGGCTCATGCATTAAATACAACCAATAAAGACCTAGTACGCCTCGGTTCATGTTTCTTAAGACGTTCAAGCATGTTACCATTTGGAGATCTACCAGTTTTCTTAAGCCTAACATATAAATCATTCATCCAAGAACAAGAATAAACAAGTAATCAACACATAATCAATATCTAGGTTTCATTAGATCTAAGCAAACACAAAAGAGATCTAGCCTAGCATAATGGAATTGAGACAAGAACAAGATATAGACAACCAATACATAGACATATTGATTGAATTAGAAGAACACTTATCTCAATTACAATGCAAGGTATCAAGGGTTTGGAACCCTTGAAAAACCTGTAAAAGTTGCACCAAATTCGTCTTTAGGGTTTCTCCAAAACTTCTCTTTCTTTTAATGTAAAAAACTAGAAAACTATATATAGGAAAATCGAGGTGACGGCGTCAAGAGCAAGGGTGTGACGCCGTCATCTCGCCGCCAAATACTTCCTCGGACGGCCTTGATCTACTTATGACGGCCTATGTGATGCCGTCATCAACCACGGTATTTTATTCTTGGGACTTTGACGCCGTCAAGAGCAACTCTTGACGCCTTCATGCACTGTTCCCAGCATAGAAATTTGAGACTTTGCCGTTTTCTTCACTTTTATGCTCCAAAAACGTCCAAAATGGCTTCTTTTCCAGAATTCACTCTCCAAGTACCTAAAATCACAAAAGGAACGATTTAGGGCAATATTTGATCAAATAAAGTCGGATTCGGGCTTAAATGACCCCCTAAAAATGGATCATTTTTCGCCTCATCATATACCCTTACACTTGAGATTTGCTTGTCCTCAAGCAAATGCGTTTTTATTCTACTCAAAAGACAAGTTAGGGGTCATTTAATACTAATATAAAAGTAATTACAACAAATAATCGTTCCACTAAAGACCAATAGACAAGCACGGAGGTCATACACTAACACCTCACAAATAGTGTTTAGATACTCACATCTCTCGGGTGTAATAAAGTAATATAACATTATGGAAATGGAAGATATCTCTCACTACCTGCCATAGCAAAATAGATTACCATAGGCTTGGAAAAGGATCAAACCTCCACCACATGGCGTAAGCACCTAGGATAAACTATCAAAGAGGTCTTTTAAAGGGTTGTAACGTTAGGTATAGGGATATGAATTACACGGTTTTGTTGGATAAAAGAAGTTTTACTGGTGGCGAGTTAACAATATTGGTTAATTACATGTACAATATGGCGTTGCTAAGGCAAGACTAGACTCGACTTAAGCTAATAAATGAAAAATAACAAAAAAACATAAAATGAACATAGAATGAAACGGGATGGTAGTCCGTATGTTTTTTTTTTTTTTTTTTTTTTTTTTTTTTTTTTTTTTTTTTTTTTTTTGTGTGTGTGTGTGCATACACTCTTACCCTACCATCCAAAATAATACATCATATGGGATGAGAATTCCCCTTACACTTGAATCTTTACATAATTTACATTTAACTAATCTAATGACTCGAATTAAGAAAATCAAAACACTTGGAGTACTTTTAAGATTAATGTACATATGGGGGTAATATATGATGTTCTTCCCCATTACTCCATAAAATAAGTACTTACCCATGAGTCCCAATCGTCCCAAAACAATATGTACAAGGATATGACTCGACTTAGCAACCATGTAATCAATTAGAAAGTTAACTTAGGGTTTAACAAATAACAATAATGCACTAAAAATGAGCGCATACACGGAAGGCTAAGGCGATTTGGTTGTACATTTAAGTGGGGTGTAACAAATTCTTCCTTTAAGTAAGATGCTTAAAGTTAGAAACGAAAAGATAGGCTCGGAAGGGTGTACTAGGGGTTTCGTGTACTAAAAATGAGTACAACGCTAAGGGTGTGGGAAAAATTAGTTGACTTAACTAGCCAAGTAATATGACTTAAATGGTCAAGTAATCATGATACGGGTTTAACACAAGGGTGATCCTAATGCCTCTTATCATGTAGTAAATCCTACCACACGAATGTAGTCTCACTAGCGGTCTCGGAATGCATCACTAACGCAAGTTCTAGAATCTAAATGCTACCGGTACACTCATAAGCACTAATAATAAATGCTTTTCCTATCAAATCTAAAGGCGAACCTCACAATTTTGGGTGGAAAATTTTTCTGAATATACGGTTATGTGCTAGTCATACAATCTCCTATCCATGAGACGCTTGCTATGGCTAAAGTTTCACTCCTAAATGTTGTAAAAAATTTTAAATTTTAAATTTGGCGCTAAAATTGCACTAACAAGTATTTCTCATAGTTTTATTACACATCTACCATTAAACAAAACAAACTCAAGCGAAAGTGCATATGTAAGGTATCATCTTTTTACCCTCCCCTTACACTTAAGATGAACATTGTCCCCAATGTTCAAGTAAAGAATGTAAAAGTGAAAAAGTAAAGAGAATGAAATCAAATACTCCCCTGATTCGCTCGGTATGGATAATAAGGTGGCCAGGTTAGATCTTCCTCCAAGAAAATGAACAATCAAAGCTTCCCTTCCAGAATATAAATCATCTCCTTGTCGAACATAACCTGTAAATCCTGACAAAATAGACAAGACAACCTCGCGTAAAATCGGCGGCATCCTATATAAGTTACTAAATCCTAGAAAACAAAGTAAGATATAATGCTTATGGAATGAAGTTTGCAGATTTCCTGGAGATTATAAAACTTAATAATTCACAAAAACCATAAGACTCCGTTAGAAAAACAAAACTGGTAAAATTTCCAGATTTTTGACTCCTGATGCCGTCAAGAGTAAACCCCTGACGCCGTCAGAATGGACCTGCAGAAATTCTTATGTTAAGTTTCCGGAAAATTTCTGGAAAAACTTGGTCCTACTTCCTGGAAAATCCTGCAAAACTTCATTATGACTCAATACAAGCATTTGACTCTAACGAATACGAATATACATGCTCATTTATTATTGTGGAGAATCATGATCGGTTTGTTTCTTAAAAACATATTTGGGGTTTCCCCTTACACTTATCTTTTGCAAAAATACTTTTAGGTGGAGTTAAGACTAGGCTAAACAACAAAGTAAAGTATTTCCACATTTTAATTGAGAAACATGATCAACCAACAATAAAAATAAAACATGCATACGGAAGCAAATAACAATCAAACAATTAAAATCACACAAAACATGGGTTGCAAAGATCAACCAACACTAAAATTAAAAGTCGAACATGCATAATAGTTGTTAAAAGAAAATAAAAAGTGTCCAAAGCCAACAGAGGCTGAATCCTAAACTATTACAAGACCAAATGTTTCAAATCATACAACCGAGAATAAATTGTTCAAGAACCACATATATCAAAACAAATCACTGAGGGGGAGGACCAAAGCGGTAATCATAGCCAGGTGGGAGGTGTCTAGTATAACCATAGGGAGGATAGTCCTGCTCGCGCCCAGGGAATGGGTCAATCTGCAGATGGGGCTCGATGTGATCACGGGTCGAAAGATGCTGCATCTGGCGGACTGTGTGCTCATACATCCAGTCAAATCTCTGGTCAGTGGTGGTTCTCCAAGCATCCACCTGACCCATCCAAGCCCCCTGATGCGCCTGCCAATCTCCTCGGCCCATGTGCCGGTAGTAGTCAGCAGTCCCCTCCTCATACCCAGCAAACTGATGCTGCTGGGGCATTCCCTCATCATCATCATCATCATCATCATCATCCTCACCAGCAGGCCCTGCTGCCACGTACCAGGTGTAGGACCCATCCACCATCTGCATCACAATGCTCATCTGCCTGAGGGATTTCGCCCTCACTATCCTACAGTTTCCGCAGTCGCTCAAGTATCCCATGATCTGAGGAGTAAGAAGACCATAGGAACGAGCCAACCGGGTCACGAACATCCCCCCATACACCTTGTCAATATCCCTCTCACCCACACTGGTCCTCAAATAACTGGCCACCCAAAACGGGATGTTGCAGTAGACATCCGCAGAAAAGATGGTGTACAAGTAGAACAGGTCTGAAGCAGTGACACGGTGAGTGGTGCCATGACGTCCAGACAGGCTGTATGTGATGCACCTGTGGACTAGCCTAACAATGGGGTCCCTGATCGATGCAGCCCCAGCAGTCGAGGTGTAAACCCCATCCCCTATGGTCGGCCAAAAAGTGACACACCTCATCTCACTCCTCTGAGTCTCTCCATGTAATAACCTCTGCAGAAAAGTCCCATCAACCTCCTCACTAGTATATAACCCAAGCCTCCAACCAAACTCAACCACTGAACATGACCTCAACTCTCCCCCTAGCCTAAAATACACAGTGGTGCCCCCCATATCTGCCCTAGCCTCAGCCTGATCAAAACGGAAGGTCGCAAAGAACTCCCTCACTAACTCACTATACACTGTCTCTCTAATCCTGAACAACCTCTCCCACTGCGGACCCGCAAACCCATCTGTGCGGATCCTCCCTAAAAATGCAGCCTCCAACCCACTGGCTCTTAGAAAATCCCAGTCAACCACAGCCCCAGCATCAATATGGTGGTTACACAACTCCGCATACTTGGTGTTAGTACCAACATCGTCAAACTCGCTCCAACTATGGACTAATTCTCCATAATTGACCCTTTGAGATCTAGAGGAACTGCCCTTATGTTGACGAGACCTTTTGCTCATTTTCCTGAAAAAAGGTGGAGTGAACGGAAACGATTAGAACGAGAATTTATTTATTTATTTTATTTTATTTTATTTTATTTTTTTTTATCGATCTCTGCTGTCAGACATCTGACGCCGTCGGGATTGGTTCTGACGCCGTCAGAGTTAGCAAAAAATCCGACTCATGCAAATGCGAGGGAAAAATCAATTTTCAAACTCTTAACCCATTACCCAAACGCTCCTTTAATCAGGAAACAGGGGTAGAGGGTCAAAGAATCCGAGGCATGATGGGTTTTCTCTAAATTAATGCATGATTCGAGTGAGATAACATCATCAAATGGTAACCCCATGATTACAAATCACCAATTGGATGGCATTACGATTTGCTAATATTGGGTTATGAGTGGGGTTTCGGGCGAAAGGGGTTTTTCAAATTGATGGGTCCTAGGGACAATTGATCGAAAGAAGATGAAGAAGAATCACTTACCAAGTAAAGATTGGATGCAGAAGACGTCGAATTGGAGGTTGGAGAATCGGAGTAGCAGCAGCACTTTGGGTGAGATTTGTGGGGTATGGGTTGAAAGTGATTGGTTTTGGGTTAATATTGCTGATCCATCGAGCTGACGGCGTCAAGAGTTAAATCTGACGCCGTCAGATGCCCGTGTAAGGTGAGGTTTGGAGTAGTTCCATGTTCAGTCCCTGCTCTTTATGTGAATAACCAAACATTGGTAAAACCCATAAGTAGCTATTCCGTTAATGAGGTCCACCAGGGTCGAATGTCTCATTACTGTCACGGAAAGAGGTAAGGTTGTAGAAGGGGTCGGGTGATGTTTTGGCTAAGTTGATCCCCATGCACGGGTCATTGGTGTGAGAAGAAAGACGTTGTTCCATAGGGGGTTTCAAATCAGTGGTGTTTTTGAGGTGCAACCTCTTTACACCGGGTTTAAAACCAAAAGAACTTTTCTTGGATAGGTTTGGGAGTGTGGTTAGCAGGCATCCAACGAAAATGTTATGGAGTTGCAAATTCTTTTCTTTCTGAGGATGCTCACGAGAGTGGGGGTTGATTGACGGTGAGGCACTTGGATAAAGCTTCTCATTATCCTCTTGGTTAAACATTAAAGGGGTTGAGACCTCGAAGACCTTTTCGATTTTTTTAGGTGCGGAATTTTCCTTGATCCTTTCTTTGACCCTAGACATGAATTGGTCAGCGAAACTCATAAACGCTTTATGAGTACTCTCCATGCGTGCTTCTAGGTGCTGGATTTGTTTTTCCTGATTATCCATGAAGGTTACCATTATCCCTTCGAACTCCTCTTGTCGTGAACGTTCAGGAAAATTCTGGTTGATAACCGTATCCCTGCGTAGATTATGATTCCACATGGGTTCAGCAGCAAGTTTCTCAATACTTATTAATTCATTTACCTGCTTCTCGATGCTTCCTAACAACTCTTCTTGGGTGGCACATGCATAGTCAAGTTTTACCTTGCTTGGGAACATCGGGTCCTCCCATCCTTCCTCTTCGTATTGTGCCAACTCCTCAAGAACTTTCCAGCACTCGTCAACGCTAAGTCTATCTAGCCTACCCTTGGCTGCGTAATCAATGGCTTTTCTTGTTTGATAGTCAACCTTATCGTAAAAGATTTGGATCTGGAGCCATGGTTCGATGCCATGATGAGGGACTTTTCGGAGTAGGTCTTTATATCGAATCCATGCTTCATAAAAAGATTCATTTTGACGTTGTTGGAACATCAAGATGTCATTTCTAAGCTTAGTAGTTCTCCCCCGGTGGGAAAAATTGAGCAAGGAAACGAGTGGTGAGATCATCCCATGTGGTGATGGATCCCGCGGGTAAACGCTCAAGCCATTGACTAGCTTGATCCCGTAGAGAGAATTGGAATAGGCGTAAACGGGTAGTCTCTCTAGTTTCAACACCTAAGTCTATGGAATCTACGATTTTGAGAAAGTCCTTAAGATGTTGGTTTGGATCTTCAGAACGAAGTCCATGGAATGCACATCCGCTTTGCACCAACCGGATGGTGTCGGATCGCAAGGGGGTCACATTGGCTCCGGTGAGCTCAATGGTGTTTCGGTAGCCTTGGTGGCTAGGTCGGGAATACTCTCCTAAGGTTCGGGGCCTAAGGGGTTCTAGTGGTGGGTTTTGTTGTGGTGGGATGACGGGTTCAAAGATGTTACCACCTTCCATGATGTCGGATGGTAAAGAGTTACGAACAAAGGCACGAAGAAATAAGATAGACTAAAGAAGACCTAAAAATAAAAACAAAATCTTACTAGAATGGAATCTAGCAAGTAGACCTAATAAAAAGAAATCCTAACCTAGACAATAACTATTCCCCGGCAGCGGCGCCAAAAACTTGATGCGTGGGAATCGCAACAGGCTTTACCTCTCGAGGGATCTCGAGAAGCTTACAACCCCCACCAGGCAGTGTACCTGATCGTTGTAGTATAGTATAGTGACAAGTACCGGGGGATTGATCGTTCAGCTTAGGAATAGTGTCGCTAGAATTAGAAAACCTAATTACTAGTTCTAAAGGTGAGGGATGATTATTTTTGTGTTTTTATATTTTTTAGAAAGCAATTAAAATATCGGTTTTGGAAGAGTGGGCGGAATTAGTTGCTATTCAACTAACCCAATACTAAGATACAATCAAAATAAAATACTAAAAATGAAAATAAACTAATTAAACTAAGGTTGTGAGCAGTAATTGGAGAAAATGTGTTTACTTAGATTTCATTACTCCCTAGATATCTTTTACACGTTAATTACTTGTTATAATTGCATGGATGACGGATCGTATTCCTTAATACCATTCATGGGGTGGCATACATAACTCCCCAATTCTATGAGCTCTTATCTCCTCCTACACCATGACCCAGCACAACTATAGGGATTGTAAACAGTGGCTCATGCATTAAATACAACCAATAAAGACCTAGTACGCCTCGGTTCATATTTCTTAAGACGTTCAAGCATGTTACCATTTGGAGATCTGCCAGTTTTCTTAAGCCTAACATATAAATCATTCATCCAAGAACAAGAATAAACAAGTAATCAACACATAATCAATATCTAGGTTTCATTAGATCTAAGCAAACACAAAAGAGATCTAGCCTAGCATAATGGAATTGAGACAAGAACAAGATATAGACAACCAACACATAGACATATTGATTGAATTAGAAGAACACTTATCTCAATTACAATGCAAGGTATCAAGGGTTTGGAACCCTTGAAAAACCTGTAAAAGTTGCACCAAATTCGTCTTTAGGGTTTCTCCAAAACTTCTCTTTCTTTTAATGTAAAAAACTAGAAAACTATATATAGGAAAATCGAGGTGACGACGTCAAGAGCAAGGGTGTGACGCCGTCATCTCGCCGCCAAATACTTCCTCGGACGGCCTTGATCTACTTATGACGGCCTATGTGACGCCGTCATCAACCACGGTATTTTACTCTTGGGACTTTGACGTCGTCAAGAGCAACTCTTGACACCTTCATGCACTGTTCCTAGCATAGAAATTTGAGACTTTGCCGTTTTCTTCACTTTTATGCTCCAAAAACATCCAAAATGGCTTCTTTTCCAGAATTCACTCTCCAAGTACCCAAAATCACAAAAGGAACGATTTAGGGCAATATTTGATCAAATAAAGTCGGATTCGGGCTTAAATGACCCCCTAAAAACGGATCATTTTTCGCCTCATCATTTCACAATTACTTCAAACACCAAATTTATTTCTTTAACATGTTTTGCCTCCTTTTTATCTTGGTTCATTTCTTGGTTCTCAACCTGTTTACTCTTTCATTTCTTGGTTCTGGTACTGTTTGACCAACTATTACAGATGTTTTTATATACGAGTTAATTTTAAGTTCATCATTCATACCATATGAGCTCAATGTCGATTACATATCAGTTTTGTTTTCAGTTTTAGCTTACTATACTTACCTTGATTTACTAACACGTGTTTTCAATTAATTGGATCACAGAAATACTCAGAAAATGGGAAGAAAGCAAGAGGTAGCCAAGTCCATATTCACACCAGTGGCGCTGTTAGTATTCCCCGGAAAAAGGATGAATTTGTAAGTCTTCTTTTAGGATAAATTAAACCTATTTTTTCTTTTTATAATTATCTACTTTTTGATGGTTATATGTCATATAATCCACAGATTGAAGAAAACAAAAGAGAACCTGATGATATCGAAGTATTTGATATGATGCATGTAACAAAGAAAGGGTCATACGTTGATGATAGGTCAAGAGTCTTCGCGGTACATAAATAATTTTACTACTTTTAGTTATGTTATAAATAGATATAAATGTACTTAGATGAACTTGAATGCTTGTTTAATGTTCTAGAGTAAAGCGAAAGCAGATTTTGCAAATAAGTTACTTGAGGTTGGAAATTCAGAACATGTTGATGCTGAGAAAAGGTTGGAAATTGCAAGGGAAGTTATGCAAGAACTTAGACCTAATAAGAAGGGAAGACCTTGTGGCCATGGGGTTGGAGTGACCAAATCCCAAGTAACAAAATTTAGTTACGAATTGAGAAGAATGAGACGTCAAAGTGTATCAATTGAAAATCGATTTTTGTTGAACAAAGTTGTTGCTCAAAGTAAAGAGATGGAGAAACAAGGTAGACAAATGAAGATGATGGAAGAAAACATGAACAAGTTTATTGGACAGCTCAAAACCGCGATTCCAGCTTTTTTTGCTACTGGTACATCAAACGCACAGGTTTGTCATGCAACTCTCATGATATTGTATGATGTTGTCGGTCAAATAGTGTAAGTAGGATGTTGTAGTCAATGTTAGTTAATAACGTTAATTATATGTGCCTGGTTATAATAAATACATCACTGTTAATTATGTACTATTACTACCATGTATTCTGCAGGGTTGGGGCTGCACTTCATAATCTAGGTCAGTTTTATCTTGTCGAGAAGAAGTTAGATGGAGCTTATGCTTGCTATGAGGTATACACACATACTTATAGTTATAACTTTATTAAACTGCTCAATTATCATGGGATGAGTTCAAAAGTTGCAAAATATACTAATACGGACAGGTGCAAATGTTTCTTGGTAGACCACTAGACAGTACCTTTCTGGAATGCTGATCAATTGATTGGGTTAGTACTTACGTACTTAACTGTGACAGTTATATGCCTTGCTTACTGAAAATAATCAGAGCATGATCGAATTAGTAGTTAGCGTTGCTGATATCAATATTTGGCAAATAAATTAGTATTATACTGGTCAAGTTAGTTGTGAATTATATATCTCTTACTTACGGAAAATAAGCAGGTCATGATTCAATTAGTATGTAAACTATATAGGTTGGTGGAAATTATGAACAGTATTGCATCTGTTACATATACAGTTATACCTGTTACTTACAGAATATAATCCGGTCATGATAAAATTAGTACTTAACTGTATAGATTAGTGGAAATAATTGATCCGCTTAAATTTGATGTTTTGTGATCAGTTAGATTGGTTGTGCATATTAACTGTAAAATGGTATTTATTCTGTTTAAAATTGACTGTTATGCTTCTTGCCTGCTTAATCTAACAGGACTCGGTGTTGCCGGTTATCAACATTGCCATAATAAGTTACTACTAAACTTAGAATTTAGAACTATAAACTAATTTGTTTACATTGACGGTGCTTATACCTTACGGATCAGTCATGAACAAATTAGTACTTAACTTTATAGATTAGTGGAAATTACGGAATAGTATTTGATATGTTAACATTGACGATCATGTACTTCGGTTTTCACAATGTGTGATCGGTTTAAATTGACGTTTATTGTTCTTACTTTTAAATGTTTATTGTTCGTATATGTTGCAGGTGGCTTTGGATATGAGTAGAATTGCAGAATTGTTGTAGAAGCAGAATTGCAGAATTGTTGTAGAAGCAGAATTGTTGCAGGTGGCTAGAGATTCTGAATTGTGTTAGATTCTCGTTAAAACTCGAAATTTGTATCTGAATTGTGGATATTGAAATCTGGAATTTGTTTTGAGCATTATATAATTTGTAAAAATCTGGAATTTGTTTTGAGCATTATATAATTTGTAAAAATCTGGATATTGAAATCTGGAATTTGTTTTGAGCATTATATAATTTGTAAAAATCTGGATATTGAAATCTGAAATTTGTTTTGAGCATTATATAATTCGTTTTGAGAACTATATAATTTGTCACACTTTCAAGTGTGAACTTTTCTAGTTGGCTTTGGTTGGTTTGTTCACACATTCAGGTGTGAAGTTTTTATAACTACCCACATTGTAGCTCCTTATTTGTTCACACTTTGATGTGTGAACTTCTCAATTATTGTCCTTCACACCTCCAAATGTGGACTTTTCAATTTTTGTCCACAGTTTACAATGTGAAGCTTCTTTCCTCATGTTCACAACTAATCGTGTGACAAAAAAAAGGTATTTCTCTACACTAACTTCTGTGAATTATTTATTTGTATATTCACAAAAATAAGTGTGGCAATTCACAATAATTTTGTAACACCCAAAATCCCCACACAAGTGGAAAGTGTGGAGAATAGAATTGTACACACTTTAAAGTGTGAAGATGTACCATATAAAGTGTGTAAAATGACATGTTTTTTTGTAGTGTAAAGATTTTAGTTGCAGTCTTCTTATTATCTTTTCTTCTTTTGAGGTATTAACTTTTGTACACCATAAATGCTGATTTTAGTTTCTTTGCTATAGATTATTTTGTTGTCAAAAAATCCCAATCATAAAGTTAAAAGAAGAAACAAGAGATAATCATTTAAAACTGTATTCAAGTAACTAATATATCTTTGTTGTGTATTCAATTTTTTTTTTCTTTATTATCCTGCAAGCACAAGGAAAAAAAAAAAAAAAAAAAAAAGTGAAAGACCAAAGAATGTTGCTGAGAATTCAACTAAAGGTAAAAATTTGTCACCAAAAACTTGCACGAAATCTCCAGAATCCCGCACAAAAGCTTAAAAAATACACAAAAATTAAGAAAATTCGCACAAAAGTACAAAGAAGTCGTGAACGTGCGATAGAATTGGATAATTTGACACAGACACAGACACACACACAAAGTTTTACTTTCCTACACCACACTATCCGTCTCAAATTAAATGTTTTATCTTTTTATTTTGGAATGTCACAAAATAAATACTATTCACTTTGTGTTTCAAATAATCAAAAGTTATTTTAATAGGTATGAGATATTTGATTAGTGAATAGTATAGTTGGTAAAATTTTATAAAGTTTTATATAATATAAAAATAGATATTTATTTTTAGACGGATGGAGTATTATTTTGTAAAAGAAAAACATAATTGCAAGAGGTCTTGCTGTCTTGTATTCAAACCTTGTGTTGAAAATTAATCTCTCATTGATCACGAACTCTGGTCTCTGGTTTATTTAAAAAGGTAGTTGTCTTGAAATTAGTCATCTTGTAATATCAAGTCAGAAATCTAGGTACACTAAAAGAATGGGAGGTGATATGTACACGGTGTGCACATCATTAAATTACATTGATAATGCACACAGTACAATATCCAAATGCAGAATTAGTAGTGTGCACACCACTTTTAGTGGTGTAGATATCATATCCCTAAAACGATGAGGGATGCTACATCCACATAAGAAATCCACAAAAAAACTTCACACGCTGACGTGTCATGCACCGATTGGTTTAATCATAGAGAAGAGAAAGAAACTATAGTAAAATCCACCAATCACTTACTGACACATCAGCGTGTGATTTTTTTTTTTGTGGATTTCTTATGTGGATCTAGCATTTCTCTAAAACAATTGATAGATTCGTTATTTTCGTTTACCAATATGTTTGTTAAAAGTAACACTACTGCTCACCATTTCTTAAAAAAACATTAAAAAATTAGTCTTTTAAAAATTAGTCAAAAACTCCTTAACACTATGTTAAATAAAAAAAAGGAAATAAGCAAAAACCAAACACCCCCCGGTAAGCCCAGAAAAGCCCCCATTAAAATCGAGGAGGAGGATGTTTGTGGTTGTTAATGGTGTCGTATCAACTGTCGCTCCATCAGTAACAACCTTACTTGAATCCCACTTTGGTTTGCTTTGCTTTGCTTCTTCATTTGATTCAACTTTATAATAATATTTGCCATTGTTAATACTTCAATTTAAGTCATTTTTAAGTCCATGTTAGAAGGTGGTGTTTGGCATTTGGTTTTTAAAGCTCGAAATTTAAGAATCAGAACAGAAAAGAGGTTTTTACCCGAGGGGGCTATGGGCGGAGACAAAGGGGGGTCACAAGGGGCAAGTGCCCCGTAGCGAAAAAAATTGTAGTGTAAATTTTCGAAAATATTTTGCTTTTTTCGTAATTTGCCCCTCTAAGTACCAATTATAGTGGGGTTTCTAAAATTTATCAAAGTGTGGCTCTAACCGGGGTATCTCTGCCTTGGTCTCAGATTGTACGCGGTCTAACCGGGGTATCTTGTGACCGTTTCCAGCCCTTCCTTAAATTTTGGCGTTTAGTGGTGGTGGGTTTAAGAATCAGAATTAGAATAGTACTAATAAATAGATATTAATAATAATCTGTAACTAAATGGAACGCAGGAGATAGTATTTAGATTTGCTTTTTCGTACATTTTGATATTGCTTATTTGGAGAGTGAGGGGTAAAAATGTAAAATGATCACAAAATTAGATAAGGCAAAATCTCAAACTACTTGTTTATTTCGCACTTTACGTATTATGATAAGCAGTTTGTTTCTACCAAACACTGAAAACTGCTTCTGTGTTGTACCAATATGCAATTTGCAGATAAGCAGTTTCAATAACTTTGTGATTATTGATTAATTTGAAGTGGCAGTTAATAATCAGATAACGAGAATCAGTTCCACTATACCCAAACGCTAGAAACTAATCATCCAGATCTTGAAAACACAATAGTCATTATAAAAATGCAATGCCAAACACCCCTTAGTGGTTAGCAGTCATCTTATTTTACTGCAAATAATGACCTGATTAGTAAATGTTATTATTTGACTCTCAAACAGTAAGATTCGTAATTCCTTTAATAAATGTCTAATTTCAGGTGCCTATACCACCTTTAGAACTCATAATAATGGCTCCGAATTACTCTTCTATGAAAGACATATGCGCAGACTTGCTACATCAGCACGGATTCTTGTCGAATCATGCCCGAAACTTCTTTTTCTGCCAGAAACCAATATGACATCAGCATCCCTACAAAAACTGAAGTCTTTAAACTGGGAATCATTGGTCCAGTCTCTTGTTAACAATTCAATGACAAAAGCAATGCCGTGTGCGCTGAAAGAGAGGAAAAGTGAAACAGAAGTGGCGTTCACTGCTCTTGTGAGTGGAAACTTGGGGAAGTTGGTTCCGGATGAGATGGCTGGGGAAGTAGACGTTCGTAGGGTGTTTAGTATGCATTTACATGTTAGCCTATATACTCCTCTTGCATTTGGAGTTCGGAAGAATGGTGCTCATCTGGCTGTAGTGGGTCACGGAAGGGATGTTGCAAATGCAAAGTACTCGGATTGGGTTAGGTAAATGTTAGTAAGTAAAGGTGGATTAGATGGCAATTTTATCTTGGGTTATACTTTATATTTAACAAGTCAGAAAGGAAATGGGTCAAATGGGTTAAACAGGTTAAATATTGCCAAAAATGTGATCTTTTAAAGCCTGAGAATACAGAGTTACGAGCCTATAGAATAGATCATGTTCAAGTAAGTTCGTCCAAGATACCCTCTTTGAGTGGGACCCATGTACTTACAAAAGGCTCTATTCATGATTTCACGGTTTGTTTTACTTTCAATGGATCAAAGAGGTACACAAAAGTTAGCTAAAACAGAAAATGGGTCTAATAAGTAGAACGAGTCACAAGTCACCTAAAGTGCATACAACTTCTTATATAAATATATATCTAGATATAAAATGTTTTGAGCCAACCGACACGACAAGTACATAAAGATTACCCCAGTAAGGACCACAACCATTTTGACTCATTATTGAACCCGCCCAGCCTACAAATTTTTGCACCTCTACTAGTAAAAACTTGTGTACACTTTATGTTGTCTTGCAATAATGAACTATGATTTACTAAGCAGGATGAGGAAACCTTTGGAGAAGTTGAGGCCTCCATCAGCTACAGAGCTCTTGCTGTCGAATGATGGAGATCACATTCTTGAGGGTTGTTTGACTAATTTTTTCGTTCTTTGTCGTAAGGTATGCTGTTAAAGGTTTGTTTTCTTTTTATTTCATGTAAGTTCTCTAGCTGATTTTTTCTTAGCGCGACATGTATGCAGGATAATATGGAAGAAGAAGGTGAAAGTGCAGAAAATATGCAGAAAAGTAAATATGGTTATTCCCTTGAATTGCAGACGGCTCCCATAAGTGGTGGTGTCCTTCCAGGAGTAGTGCGTGAAGTGGTCATTGAGTAAGTGATGTGTGTATGATGCATCCATGTAGTAACTTTATGTCTTTATATATAAACCTCGTATATCTCTATTTATTCTTCGTACATTTGGTGGGATAGAATTTATTAGTACTAATTTTCATTTCTTTTTACCTAGAGAAATTTGACTATTTTTTTGACCTAGCAATTAACATTCTATGTTGTTGTTGCGACTTTTCTTCTGTATCGTTAGCATTATATGCAAATTGTTTTACTACCATGAAGTGGTATACATATTGATTGAAAATAATACTCCCACATACTATTCGTTGAAAATTCATCCTTTTAACTTTAAGTCATCACAAAATTGTCGTTTGAACAAAGGTATGCTATTTATGTAAATCACTTATCGTATGTCATATTCGCTACTTCAAAGGAATGTAAACCATATAGATGTTCAAATAATCTTCCCGTCTTAAGTTAGCGTTTTAGTTTCTTTATTCATATGTTTGTAACAATTTCTTATATCATATTGTCTTCTAGTGAATGACCAGATAAATTATCATATTGGTTGTCTGACTTTAGTACTTTTGTTGTGCAGGGTATGTCTGGAAATCGGGATCCCAATACGAGAAGTAGCTCCATCATGGTCCAAACGTCATTTGTGGGAAGAAGCATTTATTACAAGTATGCCATTTACTCTAGAGATTCTTTTTTTAATAGGGAAAATGTCGCTTCATTATACATAACAACCAAAGGTTGCAATTTGATTTTGGACCGATGTACTTATAAATGGGTCGATCTGGTTACCTATCGCATGTAACAGGTCAAACATGAGTTAATCCTAAAGATTAGCTTATAAGAACCATGTCAGATGGGTCAAAAGTCATTCATTGGGATTTTGATGCATAAAAACCTCCTAGCATTTTTTTAGAAATATTTTATTGTTATTTTAACAAGATAATTTTTAGAAATCATATTTGTTACACTAGTTTCAGGGCAACCAGCCAGACCCGGCCATATAAATGACCCATTTTGACCGGTTACCCAGGGTTCAATATAGTTATGGAACACTACAGTCCTCCATCTTGCCGCTTGAGTTTGGTGTTCTGTGTTAAACAAGTCAATTATGTTTTCCTCACATATTATGTGTAGCTTGCTACTTTTTTAGTATGAGTCTGATAAGAATTATGCATCTTTGAACAGATGGCTTGAGGCTTTTGCAGCATGTGGAAACAATTCGAGTTCCAGTTTCATGGAACTCATTGAGTTCCAAAACCTGGCAAGAGGTGACGTGGGAGGCGAAAGAATTTCAGGGTCCTGGAAGCATAACCACAGTAATCCAGGTTTGTTGATGTTTTTACTTTTGGCATGGAACAATTATCTGTTTCTGAAAATTAAGTTGACTTATATTTGCCCATTCAAAAAAAAGCCCAAATTTATATCCCTAACCCCAAGTTATAATGATATGTACTAGTAAATCATGGATTTTATTAATTAAAGAACAATTTTTATTGATATATGAAGATGGTTATGATATCTTGTAGTCACTATATGTCACACTACTAACATATACTCCGTAACTGTTATTGTAATTGGGTAGGAGGAGGTCATAAAAAGAGCAAAGCTTGAAGGCCACCCTGTCAAAGCATTTATTACATAGCGTCTGTTCTACTTTTGCTCCAATGCTCCATTACAGCAAAATGAGACCACAGCACCAATTTTGTGAACAAACCGAGAGTCCAGTTGGATCCTCGAGCGACTAGGGTTCATGGAACATACTGGCCGATTGCTGTTAAGGACAACTTTGATCTTTTGTAGTAGAGTAACGATATCAGATGTAGTTGCAGATTGTATGAAAGAACATAAAATCAACCAGAAAAAGGATGTTTTTATATATGTGGATACTAGCAGGTAATGTGACAACTTTTATGAGTATCTATATCATAGTTGTGACTGATCACGGTACTTTGTTATGTTTTGCTCAAAGACACCGTTTCAACAAATCATGTGTAGGGAATAAATGTGCAGGAACCGAACTAGGTGTGCAGGAACCCCATGATGCAGCCAAATCCAGGACAAATGTAAAATTTGATTATAAACTTGATTGAAGAGAGAGAGAAGACGCGTTTTTTTCGACTTGTTATACTTGAAATTTTGACACATATCACTGTTTATAACGAGTCAATTCACAAAAACATGCATATTGTAACACTTTATAAAATTTGTGACATTTAATGATACTTTTTGTAGTTTACATACCAACACGGAACTGAACTTTAGAAAACGTTTATTGCTATTTTATGGCCTAATGTCAAAGACTGGTCATTTCTTTGACACGTGTGTCATCCTTAACTCGATAAGGACCAGTCTCACATCACACGTATAATACAGTTTTACTGGTTTCGTCATGTCATGACTCATCAGACGAGTGGCCCCAAGCCCCCAACTCTCCACCGGTTTGATGCCATGTCGAGTCCTCTTCTCGTGGCACATACTACACCCTATCATTGGGGTACTTCAACAAGACCAACATAATAAACCAAAAACCTATAACGGGGGTGCGTTTGGTATATCACTATGGGAATGAGACTATGACTATGAAAGTGATTAAAAGTGTTTGTTTAAGATGAGAGAGCCCACCACTATGATAATGAATGATAGATATAATCCATACTCCATATACATCAAGAGAGAGCTAGGTACAGGTCTTTAATAGGTGAGGACCACTACTACTATCAAACTCATTCTCATTATCATACCAAAGGCACCCTTAAAACTAAGGTCAAACATTGACTGCAACTACCACTCAAGCACAGTAAGCCAATAACACACTCAAAACACTAGAAAACACACAAAAACAAGACACAAAAAATGTGGAAAGACAAGAGCCCAGGAGTAAAGATCCTGTGGGTCTGGACCATCGGAACAGCCGCAGGTAACCATTTTAATTACCACATAAATAATCACCAATCTTAGTCCATCTCTAATCTCATTTTTATAAATTTTTACAGTGTTGGTTGCAAATGTTGCCACAAGTAGAGTTAGAGACATGAACAAGATCCTTAATGCCCAAGATGAATCATCTTCAACACCATCATCATCATTATCACCTAATGATGACAATAACCCACAAGGAGTTGATACCATTATTACTGATGATCATGTCATGGATTCTTCTTCTCTAGATACTGATAAATGACAATTGGAATTTGGGTTTTCAACTTTAATGTTGTGTTGGATTTTGGTTTTAATTTTTGTGAGTGTATTTGTTAGACGAACCCTTTTATGTGTATGCATGTAAGGTGTTCGATGAAATGTCTAACAGAGTTCGGACTCGTGGGTTTACATGTATTATTAGTCTGATATGTAATACGGAGTAATAGTGTATGTGGTTCAATAAAACGATTGTGGTGCTATTTGATGGCGTCGTTGCTTCAACACGATTGATGGTGTGTGATCTTGTTGAGATGTATCGAGCTTTTCGTTTTGGTGTTGATGCTACTATGTGCAATTGTATCCGCGTGTTAGGTGTTTGAAAGAAGGGGCAACATAATTTGAATTCCCAGTTTGTTTATATGACGTTCTACTAGTTCTATAGTAATATCTACTCGACTACTCTGGATTAGGATAGTATAACAGAGTTTGCAGATATATACGCAATCAATTTGAAACAAACCCGCTGAAAGGAATATAACCTGGCAAATTAAGGATATAGTAATCTCATCTTTTATATCATACTCGCTAATCGCTAGCAACGAGAATGATTTGGGAAGGACCAATTGCTTTTAGAACACAGATTGTGATTCACAACGAGAATGTTTGAGGGTCTGGGCACCTAAACACAAATATATTCATAGTCACAAATGAACCACTAGCTAGTGGAAATCGAGGATCTTCGACCATCCTATGCATACTATTAGAATACTCAATGACCGATTTTAACATACAAATCCAGATTGGTTGTAGAAATGAAGAACATATGGGCGCGGTTATACACAATTGTTTACATTCATTTTTGGCAGAAAAGCCTTTAGTGCATCCAGTGGCTCTTTATTACTAGTATATGGCAAAATTGCCATTCCTTATTTCAGTCGTAGATCACATTGTTTAAATCACGTAAATGAAAGCAATTACATTTACTCGTTCCATCTTTTTGTTACAGCATTGTATGTATCTTGGCCACAAACTTGGAATCATCGTATATAAATAACATATTTCAGTTGTGTTTAAAATCAAATGTCACAACTGAATGGCTCAAGTTAGCAAGATTGAATTAGTCTTCTTTGCCATTCTTCTCATCTTCACCTTTCAAAAACTTTAGAAACCAATAAGCTGATGACTTTGGGTGACGAACAAGACCATTCTTGTAATCAACATAAACCAAACCAAAACGCTTTGTATAACCTTGTTGCCACTCGAAATTATCTACCAATGACCATGCAAAGTATCCCCTCACGTCACTTCCTTCCCTAAACAACAAATATTTGTATGGTGTAAGAACAAAGTTAACATATTGGATATACATAAATCGTACTCATCCCCTAGTTAAAATCATGCAGATAATTCTTTTAGTTACACATTTATTTTGACATTTCAACATAAATCAAAGACGATCTGGGTACAAGAAACAAGCATGTTGTTTAGCATATTTTGTAGCAAACAGAACATTATTATCGCATAATTCTAATAAGAAAAAAGTACTAGTTAAAAAGGATGAAATCTTTTGTGAAGTAATGCCAAGTATGACGTTTTGTATGAACATTTTTTGTATATACTTCATCCTAAGTCCTTTATTATTACATTGTTTCATGTAAGTTTAGCAATCTAGAAAGATGGTATGCTTGACAAAAGTAGTAAGGTACTATGGTTAAATTTTTTACAATAAGATTTAAGTGGCAAAACTGGCCTAGTTAGGTGATGGGTTCAAGTCACCCAGATAAATTTTTTGGTCTGATTACACAAGTTGACCGACTAACACTTTTCCCATCTTTTTATAGTTATATAATCCCATCTTTGTAATAAATACGACTACATCATAAAAAAATTTAATAGAAGCAAGAGTATGTAAACACGTGATTATACTGTAACTTCTACATTCAACCCTTTCTTCCTTTTCGCTACATATTCTGAATTTGACCCGTCAGAATTTTCACATATGTAACCCAAGGCATTTGGCCAAGTTGTATGTGAGTTGCCCACCAACAAAGAGGTTGTGGGTTCAAGTCTCGTTGGAGACATTCATGAGAATTATTGTGAGATAGATGGTATAGGGTGTGAAAAGGTGGTTGTTCAGTTAAAAAAAATGATAATAATAATAATAATAATAAGATTTCACATATGTAGGATAATATCACCCTGTATTAGTGAATTTTTATTTTATTTTATTTTATTATTATTTTTTTTTGGTTAAATAGAAACTAAAGCAGCGGAACTTACTTGATAGCTAGAGAAACAGATGCAAGATATCCCTTAAAGTAAGCAACTCTCAATTTGTCATCCAGCATTTCATGTAGGGGAGATGTATCATTGTCTTCATCATCCATCCCTTTAGATAGTTGACAAATGAATCAATACATCTAACCATTGGCATATATTCAGTAGAAATTTGTGAATAAATTTAGAATTAGTGAATAGACATACCGTTTTCAGTGATGTATATTGGCGGATTATTATATTTTTGCGTTACGTGATTAAGAAGTCTTCGGAGACCCCATGGAACAACATAGAGCCACGGTGATGCAGCCTGCCATCAGTCAACAATTTGAGATGGATAAACTTAGTTATTAGTGTGTTGTTTTCTTCTCAAACGGGCCAAACAGGTCAAATCAATAAAATTAGTTGAAAAGGGAATGGGTCAAACAGGTTGAAACCTGAAAATCACCCAAAGTGTATTTTTAATGCATACAACTTTAATCGCTTTATTCCAAGATTCTGATTTTTAGGTATATTTTGTGGCTATAATTAACACGCTGCTATTTTATATAAAAAATGAACATAATAATTTTTGCAGGCTGAGTCGCTGACCCCTTTTGACCCGTTACCCAACCCGCTTGAGCTACCCATCTTGCCACCTTAAATGATGATATAGAAGAGTACCTTTTCACCAATTACCCCAGTTTCCCATTTGGCTGAAAAGGAAATTTGATAGGCAAGGTAAACCATCAATGTTATACAATTTATAAGTATGTATTTATATATATTTACTATGCAAGGAAAGTAGCTTACCTATCATCGTTGCTTCTTGTGTCCTATAATAATCATTTTGATCTGGGTTTGTGAAATGTGACACAAACCTGGATGTATAGTGATTTAGGCCAATAAAATCTAATGAAGTTCTTAGTGTATCTTTATCTTTTTCGGAAAACTTTGGAAGCAGGTCTCCAAGCCTATCCTGCATAGATTTAGGATATTCTCCAAAATATATTGGATCCAAGTACCTATATCATGAATTCACATTAGGGTTGTTAGCATTAATAACCAGCTTGCTATTTTCCCATCTTATACAATGTACTTTCTTTTGTGCATGTGAATCATTACAAGATAGTTTGGTGTCCCACTTGGGTCAATTTGTAACCAAAAAATCCTCTAAATAGCCGTTCAAATATGATAATTTTATTTTATATAAAAATGTTCAAATTTATGTAAAAACTTGTTTTATTTATATATAATGTGGTTATTTACAAACAAATATGTTATGATTACGGGCTACACAAAGAACCAACAAGACACAAAGCCTGAAAGCCATCTTCTAATGACTCAGATGTAAAAGAAAAAGCAGTATAGCTAACAAAATTATACAAATAAGATAATTAGTAAGACAATGGACTACAACCAACAAATGAAATATCAGGCAACCTACCATCCGAGCTGAAAGTCAACACGCCTTGCTGCAGCAATTTTATCTTCTTCGTTATCTGTTAAGGGCTCAGCCCATTCACAATCAACAACCAATCCTATTTCCCCACCTTGCACATCCTAAGGTATACACAACATCTTCAACATTAGTACACATTTGGGTTAGATGTGGCAAAATGGGCAGGTTGGGTAACGGGTCAAAACAGGTCAATTTTTGTAGTAGGCAAAACAGAACAATTTTTGTCCTTATTTTTGATTACTCAGTCTGTCAAATATGAATTTAAACTTTAATTATAATCCAGTTATTTGAATATACTTGGAAGGTTTTATGCATAAAAAAAATGTGACTTAATTGCAACCCATTTGACATGTTTTCCTTGAAGCTGATTTATTTTTCTTTACCCATCTGACCCAAACACAACCCACATTAACCCTTTATAAGTTTGGTTGAGATCCACGAAACAACAGTTCTATATAAGTTAGTTATAAATATACGTTACCAGTAACTGACAAATAGATTACAAGTATCTGATGCTAACCTTAAACTTTTTTCTATATATTGAAACAGCTTCTGCATGAGCCAAAAGCTGGTGGTGAGCAGCCAAATAAGGTTCAGCTGACTGACTTTCACATCTTCCAGGTGCAAATACGCCAGTAAAGTATCCATTTACTGCTGTCTGAAGAGGTTCATTAATTGTAATCCACTTCTTCACTCTATCACCAAAATTCTCAAAGCAAGTTTCTGCATATATGGCGAAATACTTTCTGCATGTTTGGCACAAGCTTAAACTTTAGAAAGAACATGTAAATATGAATAAGACTCATCTAAAGTATATAAAAGCACTTATTTTGAAGCTGAAATTATAATATTATTTGAAACTTCACATAGTTGGTTTTCGGACAAGTTTTGTTAACAGAACTAAACTCTCAATTTTACAGATCTGTCTGATTATATTTAATAAGTTCAAGGGTCATGCGGTAAATGAGGCTTGGTATGCAATATTCAGGATGTTCAAATTCATGTTTTGATTGTTAAGGAATATCAGGATTGTGGTTTTATGTATCTAGTTAGTAGTTATTCAAGAACATGACTCCATCAGATACTCAACATTACAAATTTTTTAAGCTCAACATTTTCAGAAAATATAAGATTCTGGAACAGGAGAAAAGACAAAACCTTACACTATTGATTCACTTAACCACCCTCCCATTGACTCGTCAAGATGCAATGGAATATCCCAATGGTATAGTGTTACACATGGCTCGATTCCTGCAGTGAAATGCTTTCAAGTTACTTATAAGATCAAGTCCTCAGAGAGAAAAGAAAAACATCCAATCTCTTCATACCCTTTTCGAGAAGGTAGTTTATTAGATTATTGTAATACATGATCCCTTCCTTGTTGACTTCTGTTCCCATCCCATCTGTAAACAAAGAGATATCAATTTAATATCAACCCAACAAAGTGAAGAAATATGTAGTTAGTTAAAAATTTCTATGAAGTGATAAACATATATTCATTTGGAAAGTAAAACAATTACGGAAATGGTTTCTTGTGTGTGTGTGTGTTTTTTTTTTTTTTTTTTTTTTTTTTTTTTTTTTTTTTTTTTTTTTTGCATCAAGTCCTTTTATGAGAAATTTAGATAGGAAAAACATGCAGACTGTATTGTGCTTCATATCTATATACTACTAAAAAGCGTAATGATAGAGTTCAATTTATTACAAAATGCATGTGTTTTAGTTTTGAGAAGCATCCTGTTATCATGAAAATCTCACACAAGGAGAAAACCTACAACTATGACTCAACAACTTAAGTCGCTTATAATAGTAACAGCAACCATATTTGGAGAAAAATGGCGAGGGGACTTGCCTGGATAGATACGTGACCAGGAAATAGAAAACCGATAAGCACCGAATCCCAATTTAGCAATAAGGTCAACGTCTTCCTATATTTAAGAAATGTAAATGTAGATAAATACGCCTATGGACAAAAAGGAAATCACTATGTAACCATATCTTGCTAAATGAGAATATTATGCTTATAATGTTGCTGTCTCAGTAGTAAAAGATCAGGAGTTAAAAGCGCCAAAATTGTTCTAAAAAGAAAAAAGAAAAAAGAATACCTTGTAACGATGGTACTGATCTACTGCTACATCACCGTTTTTCCCATCTCTTATCTTGCCTGCCAGACAAAGAGAAAAGAAAACAAGATAAACTATCGTTAGCAGTTATCATCATGAATACAAATGAAATTCATAACAAGTAAAACAGCAAACCATTTGTGTGTGAAAAGGCATCCCAAATACAAGGACCCCTGCCCCCCTCATTGGCAGCTCCTTCAACCTACAATATAGCAACAACAAGAGAACATGCTAAGCCTGTGTGAATATAGGACATGACAGTACTTCCAAACTGTTATAAATTGCATAAAGCACTTCATGTGAGCTTATAGACGATTAGACGTACAGATCTGCCCAACCCGTAAAAAATTTGACCTCTTTATATGTTAAGAACAGTTCATTTACGACATGAGCCTTAATGTGAAATCTCCCACTCACATAAGGATGTCAAAAAATTAACATAAAATGCCCAGCAAGCTTTTAAATCATAACCAAACTCGTCCCATAACTCATCTGACAGTAAAATAGAATGTGAAATTACAAACATATATTGTATTACACTACAAAAGGCAACAACCATCATACGATACGACCATTGTTATCCATACTCTTTTAAAAATTAAGTACAAATTTTCAATTCAAAATTGCAGCACTAAAATAATCACATTTCATTCAGAAGAAAATGTAAATGCAAAGTTGGCATCCCTTATATTACAGTTGGAAAATTTTTGTCCCTTTTAAACCTGGTTCCGCCATTGTATGTGTGTCTTATAAACCATCGGATTTCAACCAACATCAATGCATCACTCCGAATCAGTTATGCATATACTCATTTTGATATTTCATAACTTAACAGATATCAAATGAAAGAGTACATCATTTCAGCATTTTACATTCACAAATTCGTTATTTACTAACAGCACAAAATCGAACCACCGCCAAATGGCCTAGTGGTAACTGGTAAGGTCTTTGGTTTTTCTTAGAAAAGGTCAAGGGTAGGTTTGGCGTGGTGAGGTGATAACTGGTGAGGCTGCGTACATCTGAGTAAAATAGGCTCGGCCTCCCCGGGTAACTTCCTGAAGAGGATAAAACCTCATCCGTTTACGTGTTTACTAACAGCACAAAGTCTCTTAACATCGATTCAATGATCAATCTCACTAATCAACATTTCATCATTGATAGATTTAAATAAACAAACAAATAAAAACACAAATGTGTATCTGATCAATTAATCGCTTGAATCGAATAGTATAACATCAAAGCGTACGAAATCACTAATCGAAACAGAAAACGAGAAAAACAAAATAAATAAATAAAAAATGCAGATTCAACAACTGATCAAATAATTGCATTAATCGAATAGTATTATATAATTTATAATCATCAAAGCAAATTCAGTTATATAAATATTTTTATATAAATCCTAACAGAATAGCAACCTGCAGATAAAAAATACTAACACAAAAACTAGAAATGTAGATTCAACCGCTAATTAATTAATCAAATAGTATAATAATAATTTATAAAAATCGAAGTGTATGATATAAAAATATTTTTATAAAAGAGAATAATAACAACCTGATAAGCAGAAGTAGCAACACCGAAGAGGAAATTTGGCGGGAAATCATGAGCGCGAGAGACTTGACGATCGCTTGGAATCAGTGACTTCCATTCCTCTTCCACCAATTTCTTCCTTTCATCCGCCATTTTTCAGCAAAGAGTGTGTGTGTGAAAGTGGAAGTGTGTTGTTGTTGTTGATATAGTTGGTGAGTGATGTTGACTAGTCCGTGACTATTGAAATGTAATCACTCATAAAGGGTTGTTGTTTTTGTTGTTGTTATATAGTGAAGTTGATTAGTCGTGAGTATTGAAATCTCATAGAGTGTGTTTTTGAATACTAGACACCCGTGTTATAAAACAGTTACGGGTTCAATTTTATTCATTGCGAGAGAAAAAAATAAATAAAAATAAATAAATAAATAAGTTTTATAACTTGAACCTATGAGAATTTGAGAATTATGATTTTTTAACTATTAATTTAATGGTATATGCTATTATCTTCTTTTAGTCAAAGATATATTATTAATTTCACTTTATTTTGATAACTTTTTAAAAAGAAATACAGTTGTGTAGATATGTAATACAGATAAACTAGTTATAATACCTGCGCACGTGTTGTTTTTTTTTAAAAAAAAATTGAATGATATATTTTTGTTTATTAAAAGACAAATAATTTAATCTTTGTTTTGTTTGATTTATGATTTTTAATTATAATTTTTTATTATTAAAGATAATCAGGAGAGTTATATTAAATACCAAACTTTTCTTACATACCAAGAGACTCATCCCCACCATCAATCTAAAAAAAAATCAATTGTTGAGATTAAAAATATTTTGATATTTCACCTATTTTTTTAAATTTAAATATCTCTTAAACCGTTAATCACCATCGCGACGAGCATTTAATTATCTTTCTATAGACGGACACTTTGATATACTTTCGACAAATAAAAAATTGTTTTTTTCATTTTTTTTTGTGGCCGAAAAATCATATATGATAT